>OY821756.1:45603483-46203483 GCA_963682095.1 Potentilla sterilis | reverse complement strand
CACCATGCTCAACCGATTAATTTGAAGTGGATGGGCTTCACCACTACCAAAGTTTCGAATTTGCAATCTCAAGAGGAATCGTTTTGGGTTTAACCATGTAAGGAGAACCTAAAGGCCCTTAAACACGGCACTTACAATAGATTCTCCAGTAAATCAATGTCAGAAACAATATGAATTCTTCACAAAAAAAAAAATTTGATTCAATCAACTCAAAATGCATCAACAATGATGACCTAACTAACTAGAATCAACCCAAAAACTCAGTGTTTAGATTGATAAAGCTATATGGATAAACCAAATATGAAAAAAAAAAAAAAACCATATTTTTTTTTTTGAAAATATGTCTTATTTTAAGAAAAAAGTATGATGACGTTCGGTAATGTTTTCATACTCATATTTTCATTTTTCAAAATAAACTTATGGTGAATATAAAATTAATATTTTCAAAATGTAGAAAATAAACTTAATATTTTCAACTTTGTATCAAAAGTGAAATTGATTTTCATTTTTACATTTTCAGAACTTTTTAATTTTTTTTTTCAAAAACGTTACCGAACTAACCCTTAATTACTTATACTAATGTTGATGGTGGTTGGGTGATACTCAATTACATGGTAGTAGACATTAGATACAAGTCTATAAAATGTGATGATTCTTGATATATAATTAATCAAACCGTAAATGGAAGAAAGCTAATTCGCTATTAGGATCTTGTTACAGATAGTTTTCAGATGAATACTAGAAAAATATTTACTCAATTTGGTTTACATCAGTTCTAAGGAATATGTCACTTCTTCAATCCCCTATATGCCATTATACTTTTTATGTGGACCGACTGGATCTTTCTATACCCTGGGTCTCCCCATTTTCTGCCATATGAGTTTCTGATACGTAAGTATGCATGCGTGTTATCCCTGATGTTAGATGTGGTGATAACGACCGCATGAGTACATGACCCAGAAGGCAATTGTACCCACCATAAATGTCAAAAGATAGTGTCAATGAAGCACGGATACGCGAGAAGTATCGCGTGTCCGTGCTTCATACAACACACAATTTTCTTACACTTGGAGCAATAGATTGGCCTTCTACCCAGATATTTGTTGTTACATCCACATCAGCTTGAGTAAATATGTTTGTGCCTCTACAAGATAGGTTAAATGATATGTGTAACATATACCAACCTACCATAGGACTTTGAGTGGCGAGGCTCCATATACAATGAATCTTCTTACATGTACTTGGGTATTACCACTTATTATATATATTTCTGGCTTAGGGTTACCGTAATAAGAAGCGAGAATCACCTCATGTTCTTTGACGCATTCTAGAGCCTTTTCCACATCCCACTCTTCTTAACTTTTCTCAAGCAAAATCTTATTCAAATCTTTGGAAGAGAACTGCGGCCTAATTTTAAATTTTTTTCTGCAGTTTGAAGAGTCTCTGCATTACCTTGCATATAGATATGTATACACAATCCTGAACACAAATCAATATTCCCAGAAATAACTAGAGGGATGTACACTATGTTTTTTTTTTTTTTTTGAAATCGGTAATATACGTAAGCAATATCTTGCAACCAGTTTGTACTACACTTGACTGGCAAATTTTCAAACTCCATGTTTGATATGTCTTATGTACGAAGTGAACCTACGCATTATCTCATATTTTCTAACTCTAAGCCAAAAGCTCATAAAAGAACACCAAAATTGAACTTTAGACTATACAAAGGAACTTGGAATTCAATTTTCATAGGCATTGATCTTGTACTAATGTTTCAGGTGAATCGATCATCCCTTTCCCCCTTAATGGTGGAGCACCCAACTATTTTGGATCAGAAGAGCATTGGGTACCTGACCCGGCATAGTACCTAATCCTCTCTTCAGCATCCTCAATCCATTCACAACCTGTTGCTTTTACAATTTTGAAACTATATATATATATATATATATATATATATATATATATATATATATATATATATATATATATATATATATATATATATCTCCTCTTTCATTAGACTTGTTATCTCTTTCACTTCAGCTCCAAAACTAGCTGAAAACTTGGCCATAAGTTTATAATGAGTAAAGCTTATAAAACACTGTATACTTTTTGAAGTATATGAGATTTTTTTTTTCTATTTAAATGTAGTTATCAATGACTACATCCATGTGTTATTTTTACTTGTCAAAAACATAAGCAGAAATTTATTGCCATGACCACTGCCATCCAAGAAGAGATATTTCTGGAAATGGGTGTTACTAAGTTTGTTCTTCAAATGGTAAATGTAATTTCATATTTCCACAGTTGTTCTTCTATGCGAACCTTCGCTTTGAACTTACCATGCGAAGTTCAGTTTTTGACACATTTTTCGGTTATATTTTAATATCTTTACTGTTCAGATGTTAGAACCTAATGTATAGATCGTCTCTACCAAATTTCATTCAATTTGGTGATCGTTAAGATATAGAAACTATGTTAAATTAATGAACAAACCAAATTTATTCAACCTGAACTGTTCACTACAAGAAAATATGGCTTTGCCGACGAAAAAAAAAAAACGGCCGACGAAACACTTTTTTCGTTGGCTATTTCCAAGAATGGCCGACGAAAATTTTTGTCGTCGCAAAAAAAAAAATTTGAGAATGGCCGACGATTTTTTACTTCGTCGGTAAAAATGAAAAATCGTCGGCTATTCTACAAGAATGGCCGACGATTTTTTCCGTCGTCCCTAAAATAAATGTTTCGTCGGCTATACTCCTATAATGGCCGACGAATTAAAGTTTTCGTCGGCTATACAAATTTTGGAAGAATGGCCGACGAAGTTGGCAATTTCGTCGGCTATAAGTCTTTATATTTTCAGATCTGGACAGAAGTTGCTCATTTGAAAAAAAACGGGAGAAAGAGTGAAAAATCTGTGGGTATTGTTGAAATCCGTCCTCTCTTACATTGTGGAGCTATATATAGGTACGTATATGTGTATATATATATATATGTTGATTTTGAGTTTTAGTGATTTTGATATAGTAAGTGATTTTTTGTTTTGTTGTTGTTTTAGTGTTAGAATGTATGTATATATGTTGATTTTGAGTTGTAGTTGAGTTGATTTTCAGTTAGAGTATAATTATGTGTTTTAATTTAATAATGTTATTTTAATTAGTGTTAAAATATATATAAATTAATATGTTAATTAATGGTTGTTGATAGTGTAATGAACTTAAATAATGGTTGTTAATTAATGGTATATATATATATGAGTTGATGTTGATAATAATATATATTGTAATATATATGTGTTAATTAATTTATTATTAATTAAAGTTATACATATATATTATTATCAGGCTATATATGGATCGAGATAAGAGTTAGATTTCGCTTCCAAGGCATGACCGACGATACACTACAGGAGTTGTGGATTTTATGTAGTTCGTCGAGGAAAATGCAAAAGGACCGTACCATTATTGCCCGTGCAAGAAATGTAAGTGTCGCAGTGATATGTGTCGATTTCCGATTAGGACAGTATGAGAGCACCTAAAGAGTAATGGGTTTTGGCCGAAGTACACACGTTGAATATATCACGGTGAGCCATCATTAGATAGATCGCATGATCATGGGCAGTATTTTGAGGCGGGCAGTAGTAGTACATCCAACGATCCAACAATGGCATTCGTCAACGACGTGTTTCCTTTTGAAAGCGGTGTTCGTGGGGAACAATATATGCAGGACCCGGTGCAGCCGTTCCCACAAGTTGTCAACACTGCTGCCTTTGACAAGTACAACAAACTGATTGCATTGCAACAGACCCCTGTGTCTTCAAGTTCTGAGAAGACAGTTCTTCAAAGTGTGATGGAGGTAATGAGGATTAAAGTCGAGACACAAGGGAGCATCAGGCAAGTGGATGAATATCTACAGTACACTTCTTCGTTGTTGGAGGAGGGTCATCGTAATCCTACCAATCACCGTCAGGTCCGAAGTATCCTCAAAGATCTAGGGTTTTCCTACATTAAGATCCATGCATGCGCATTTGACTGCGTTCTCTTCTGGGGTAAAGATGCAGAAGGGAATGACCTTGCTAGCCTTGACGCATGTCCGATATGTCAGTCTGACCGATATAAGTTGACGGGAGCAGGCAATAGGAAACCTGTGAAAGTGCCTCGGTATTTTCCGTTGAGAGATAGGCTTGAGCGGTTGTACATGTCAGAAACCACCGCAAAAGCTATGAGGTGGCACGGTGAGCGGGACGCGGGAGACGCAGATATCATGACACACATCTCTGACGGAGCGGCTTGGAAGCATATAAACAATGAGTTTCCTTATTTTGCGTCAGATGTCAGAAACGTCAGGCTCGGGCTCTCAACCGACGGGTTCAACCCTTTCGGCACCATGAGTCTTTCATACAGTATATGGCCGGTGGTTTTGGTACCTTACAACCTTCCTCCGTGGATGTGCATGAAGAAGGAATATAATATGTTGACGTTGTTGATTCCGGGGCCTGGTTACCCAGGGAAATGTCTCGATGTGTATATGAGACCATTGATTGAAGAGCTTAAGGTATTGTGGGACGTTGGTCATCCCACTTTTGACAAGTACAAGCAGGAGACGTTCCAGATGCATGCCATGGTTATTGGTACCATCAGTGATTTTCCTGCTTATGGGATGTTGTCGGGCAGCGTTGTTAGGGGATACAAGGCTTGTCCAGAGTGCCTCAGCGATTATGGGAGCACCCCTCATTGCAACAAGATATGCCGAATGGGTCATCGTGTGTTCCTTCCGGCGGATCACCACTGGCGTTACGAGTCCGCCGCATTTGATGGAACCGAAGAACACGGCCGTGCTCCCAGAAGATGGACAGGAAGAGAAATTTTAGCAAGACTTAATGAGTACGATTTTGGGCCCCTCAGCAATCATACCGATATTGTAGCGGAAATACCTGAAAGGCCTGAGGAGTACAAATTCTGGACACATAGGAGCATATTGTGGGAACTCCCGTACTGGTGTGAGTAGGGCTGGATTGGTAGGTATACCAACTCCATTTTTCCAGTACCATGTACCAACCAATACATGATTGGTATGAAAAATCCACCATTTATACCAGCCAATAACGTTGGTATACCAACTAATTGGTACGGTTGGTACTCGGTTGGTACGGTTGGTAATGAGCTTCTACCAACATAGTTATGGCCCAAAAATTTAAAGGCCAAATTCAAATAAGTAACAAGAAATAAGTCAAATAACAACACAACTCCATAGTCTTATACAACTTTAACCAAATTACCAAATAAAAAGTCACAAACTGAATGGCAAAGTCCAAATAACCAAACTTTTAAAGTACTAACAAGTAACAAATTCTCAAAACGATTGAAAAAAAAAATGTATTTTTCACTATTTCAGTATAAGTTGGTAGGTACAGTATACCATGGTATAAGGAAAACATGTACCACCTACCGTACCATATTTTGAAGTTGGTACAGTATACTGTACCGTGTACCATGTACCGATTTGGTGGTATACCAACGTATTTGGTACGGTTGGTATATGAATTGGTTGGAATGGAATTGTGTACCATTGCCAGCCCTAGGTGTGAGTTGCTGATCTGTCACTTCCTAGACGTTATGCACATAGAAAAAAATGTTTCTGAAAGTGTGGTGGGCACAACGCTGAACTTGGAGGGGAAGACGAAAGACGGTCCTAAGGCTCGCACTGATATGCAAAACATGAATATCAGAAAACCACTATGGTTGAAACAAGGGAAGAGAAAAATGCCTCAAGCTCCTTACACCGTCAAGCCTGAGCATAAATCAGAAATTTTGCATTGGATAAGTCGGGCCAAGTATCCTTCAGGCTTTGCTGGAAATATAGCCAAGTGTGTCAACAGACAATGCAACAATCTGTACGGGTTGAAAAGTCATGACAATCATATCCTGCTACAACGTCTATTCCCTGTTTTCATTCGACCGTTCCTTCCCCGTCACGTTGTGGAGCCGTTAGTAGCGTTGGCAAGATTTTTCCAGAAGGTATGCATATGGGAAGTGAGAAAATCTGACCTCCGGGAAATGCAACAAGACATCGTTCATATCATGTGTAAATTTGAGATGATATTTCCTCCAAATTTTTTCGACATCATGCCTCACCTCATGATCCATCTTCCTCGGCAGTTGTTGCTTACCGGTCCTGTGCACTTCACTTGGATGTATCCGATGGAAAGGTACGTATTTTACACCTTATGTTAATTTCCTCATCAATATATGTGATATAGTGTTAATGTATTATCATAACACTTTAAAAACTTGATTTATAGGCAACTTGGACAATACGGTGGTTTTGTCCAAAACAGATCCGCACCTGAAGGATGTATAGCTGAAGCATATATTGCGCACGAGTGCGTCACCTACATGAAGCTGTATTTCGGAGCGTTACAGGAAAGCATACAGGAAGATGTACCGTCACAGTTCAATCTTTCCATACTCTCCGACGATGTTGTACTCGGTGGAAACATGCCAGATTCCTACAAGTTGAAAGATTATGAGGTAGCCATTGCACATTGGTGGGTACTAATCAACTGTCCAGAAGTTCAGTTTTGGAAGGACATACATCTACGCTGTGAAGGAGTAGCAGGTGATCGCGATTACCACAACCAGACATTCGCAGAGTATTTCGGCCGCTGGGTACGTACCTTTAACACTATTCTATACGTGTTCATATATTATTGTGTATATTTATTCATATTTATAGTTGATTCTGATGGTTGCAGATGGACCTTATTGCAAATGATAATCACCCAAATTGGTCGCACGAACTCAGACTTTTAGCGAGGAGGCCGGTCTATTCAAAAGTTTATGCGACGTGCAAGGTGAATGGTGTGTTATTTCGATGTGAAGATAGAGACCTCAGACTGAAAACACAAAATTCAGGGGTTATGGCACATGGTGGGGATGGTGGAGTTGACTATTACGGTGTTCTCCATTCAGTTGTGGAACTGCATTACGGGGAAGGCATGAAAGTGCACCTTTTCAAGTGTAGATGGTTTGACACATGGCCGCAGAGCATGAAAACCGATCAATACGGCGTAAGTTCTGTGAACACTAGTACATCATGGTATGAGGACGACCCGTTCGTTTTAGCCACATGGGTGAAACAAGTGTTTTATCTTGATGATCTCGCCAAGGGTGACCCGTGGAAAGTAGTCAACACTATCCACCATCGCAACATTTACCAGGCGTCTACACTTGGAGTGGCTGAAGAGAACGAGGAAAGGGGCACCGCGTATCAAGAGCCCAACTCAAACGGTATTCCTGACTCCTCTTTTATTCGCCTAGACACGCCGGTGCGAATTCGACGTGAATAGCCACTGCTTGTTGATGTTGATACAACTGAAGAAACTAACGAGGACTCTAGTGGTGAGGAAAGACATAGATTACCTCTATCGAGCAATTCAGAAACCGAAGAAGACTCATCCGATGATTCCGATTACAATCCGACGGATTAAGTAATTTAAATGATGTAATCCTTTCATTTGTAATCAACTCATTTCTAATGAACGGGCGTGGGGATGAGCCTCCCAGCTAGGCTGGGTTCCAAACCCCTTAAAAAAAAATTTGAAATATGTTGACTGTTGAGTTTCTGGTTTTTTATGTTCAATTTTGGTTATATGTGAACAGGACATCGGAATAGGAGAGGTGTAAAACCACTGATTTTTTTGGTTTTTTTTAGAGAATGGCCGACGAATAATAAATTTTTCATCGGCTATAGCAACAATGCCCGACGAATAATGAATTATTTCATCGGCCATAAGTTTTTTAAAAATAATTATTTTACGAACAATGGCCGACGGGCCATAAGTTTTTTAAAAATAATTATTTTACGAACAATGGCCGACGAAATTTAAGTATTTCGTCGGCCATAAGTTTTTTAAAAATAATTATTTTACGAACAATGGCCGACGAAATTTCATTATTTCGTCGGCCATAAGTTTTTTAAAAATAATTATTTTACGAACAATGGCCGACGAAAATTCATTATTTCGTCGACCATAAGTTTTTTTAAAAATAAATATTTTATTTTTTACCGAAAACGACAAAAGAATAGCCGACGAATACTAGGTTTTATTTCGTCGGCTATGATTAAAAAAAAAACAAAAAATGAGCAGCTTCCATTTTCTATCACTGTCGACAAACCATTGCTTCATCCTTCAAATGCAAATGTGTCGTGAAATAAGATATGACCGAAATATTGAAATACGTCTACGGTTGAAAAATGAGAAGATTCCGACAAAATCTGTGTGCCGAATGTTGCGGTTAGCTGTTTTTTACTTCCGTTTTCCTATGGGTAGCCTGACGGTCGGTAAATATTTTGAGGAAAATTTTTATACGATTAGTTGCGTCTCATCGATCTGAAACTATTCTCTGTTGAAGATCAGGCCAAAAAACGTCATTTAGACGGGCCAATTTCCGTTTTAAAGCGTTTAGAGGTTTGACTCACCCGGTTGACCGTCCCGATCGAGCCTTTAACGTTGTCAGATGTAGTTGGATTTTTTTTCATACATGTATTTAATCTTAACGGTGATATCTGACAGTTGGAATAGATTTTCCAAACTTTTAGATTCAAAGTCGGAACATATGCACTAATGTTCCTTAACTTGTTTACTAAGTGTTTAAATGAATGTATAGTTTCAAATAGTTACTATACGTAGACTCTTCAAATGCAAATGTGTTGTGAAATAAGATATGACCGAAATATTGAAAAACGTCTACGGTTGAAAAATGAGCAGATTCCGACAAAATCTGTGTGCGGAATGTTGCGGTTAACTGTTTTTTACTCCCGTTTTCCTATGGGTAGCATGACGGTCGGTAAATATTTTGAGGAAAATTTTTATACGATTAGTCGCGTCTCATCGATTTGAAACTATTCTCTGTTGAAGATAAGGCCAAAAAACGTCATTTAGACGGCCCAATTTTCGTTTTAATTTATAGGGTTTAGAGGTTTGACCTTGTAGTTTGACCAAAGGTTTAGCCGACGAAATCAAATATTTCGTCGGCTAAACTCTTGCCATCCGCTTAGTGTCCGCCGTTGGATGACTCAGATCGAACGGCTGTGATTTTCCAAAGTATAGCCGACGAAATATTTAATTTCGTCGGCTAAACTCTAGTGATCCGCGCCTTTTCATTGTTCGCCGTTGGATGAGGGAGATCGGACGGTTGCTGAGCGCCTAAACTATGGCCGACGATTTGATAAATTTCGTCGGCTATACTTAAGTATAGCCGACGAAATTTTTTTAATTCGTCGGCTATACTATCGGGTTTAAGTTTGTTGCAGCCGAACCCTAGCCTCCATTTGCTGCATTTTTCCAATCTTCCTCTTCGACGTGCAATCCGGCCCTCCTCCCTCTATCTCCTCCACGTCGGCAGCCCCGGCCCGACCTCCTCCCTCTTCCTCCTCCAATCCGGCCGGCAGCCCCGGCACCTCCTCCCTCCTCCTCCATTTTTTTCCGGCCGTCTCCCTCCTCCGTTTCCAGTGCCGACGAAAGGCCTGTCCCTCCTCCTCCCTCCTCCGGCCGGCCTCCTTCTCCTCTGCTCGAATCAAGCAATGTAAGGAATTTTTTTTTTTTTCATTTATGTTAATTAATTGTTAATTTAGTTATAATTGTTAATTTATGTTAATTTATGTATTTATGTTAATTTAGGTATAATTTATGTATTTATGTTAATTTAGGTAAATTTTAGGTATTTATGTTAATTTATGTATAATTTAGGTATTTATGTTAATTTAGGTATAATTTTGGTATTTATGTTAATTTAGGTAAATTTTAGGTATTTATGTTAATTTATTTATAATTTAGGTATTTATGTTAATTTAGGTATTTATGTTAATTTAGGTAAATTTTAGGTATTTATGTTAATTTAGGTAAATTTTAGGTATTTATGTTAATTTATGTATAATTTAGGTATTTATGTTAATTTAGGTATTTATGTTAATTTAGGTAAATTTTAGGTATTTATGTTAATTTCGATAAATTTTAGGTATTTATGTTAATTTAGGTAATTGTTTCCAAATTTATTTTAATTATATAATTTATACGTATAAATTAGTTTTTTAATTATATAAATTGATAACTTAATTGTATAATTTAGCTTAATTATATATATAGCTTAATTATATTTAATTAGAATTTGTTATTTAATATAATATAATTTAATATGTTAGTATATAAATTGTTATATTAAAATATGTTAGTATTATTGGTTATTATATTAATTAGAATTTTTTATTTAATATAATATAATTTAATATCAATTAATGTATTAATGCCTCGGGCTTTAGATGGCCGATGCATTAAGAAACCTATTCGGAGGCCGTCGTGGCAGCAGATCTAGAGGTTCTAGAAATTCCGGCGGTTCCGCAGACTCCGAGAGGACCGCTAGCCAACCTGAGAGGACCACTAGCCAGCCGCGGAGGAGTGTAGATTCATCCCAGCCGCAGAGGACTGTGGATGCAGACCAGCCGCGACGGAGTGTGAGTGCTCGGCACCAGACCCTTCTCCAGGCGGGGCGGCCGTCGAGCACTTCACTTCCGCATGCCGGTCCCTCTGTGGCTCCGAGGTTTAGTCGGCAGCTGTTTCACGAGGAGATAGCTGCCGACGTTCCTCAGGTTCGTATGCCTGAGGTTCATCGGGAGCCGATGCCGAGTCCGACTCAGTCTGGTGCTGACTCGACTGAGGTTCCTACTCTCCCAAACCAGCTTTTCCTCCCGTACAACATTCCGGCGATACCAGAGGTCGACTATCAGGGTGTGCCCTTATGGCCGGATATGCCTCAGTACGTTAGTGCTGTGGAGGCATACCGGCAGCAGCCATTTGAGGACCCTGACCACCTTATTTCGGCGAGGAGAAAAGGGAAGTCGACAGACGAGTCATCCACTTCAGGTAACATTTGATTTTATTAATTAAATGTTTTATTAAAATTAACGCACTAATATTTAATTTTATTAACCAATCGTCGTTTTTGTGATAGGGACAGCCGCTAGCAGTTCACGGAGGAATACGAGAGGTGTCATCTGTTTTGACACGCTCAGGAGAACTGTTGAGCGCAGCGGCAGGATCCAGATCAACGAACCTCCTAATCAGGAGGTTCAGGGGAAGAAAAAACGCGACTACTCGGGTTGCGTGGGGTCAGTCATTAGGGACAGAGTCCCTATGTTGTGGACCCGGTGGGCTGATGTGCCCCAAGAGATCAAGAGGGAGGTGAACAGAGTCCCTATGTTGCCGCGGCGGTGAGTAATTTAAAAAATTTAATTTATTTATCGTAATATTTAATAATTTTCGGTATTATTACAATTGTAAAACTAATAAAATATTATTTTTCAGACATTCTTCGAGATTGCCGAACACAGGCGGGATTGGGCGGACAACCAGCAGACCTTGAGGTACGTTTGTTTTTATGATATTATAATTATCTTATAATTATTAATATTTTATGATATTAATAATATTTCTAATGCACTTTTGTTTTTTTCGTAGGTTCAAAGAGTGGAAGAACGAGCTGCGTTCCCACTATAACGAGTACGACCACCTTGGTCGTATGGGCACTCCCAGGGAGTTCGTGTTCCGGGAGTACGAGTGGCGTTGGTTGAAGACAGTAGACTTCAACAACCCAGTTATGCAGGTAAATACTAAACTTCAGTAAAAATGTTTATTTTGTTAATATTTTAATTATTAGTTTAATTATTTTATAATTATTACATTAATATTTTCTGATGCATTTTTCTAATATTTTATTATTTGTTTGAAGGAACGGTCTCGGATAAACTCTGCGAACCGCCGCTGAACACAACCCCCCATCATGCTGGTTCACTGCCGTTTGCACAGTATCAGGAGGAGGCGCTCAGAGATCATCCTGATAGCAACCCGTACGTGGAGACGTTCAAGATCGCTTATCCACAAGTGACAGAACAGCTCGTAAGTCGTTCATTACAATTTTAAAATTTTAATTATTAATTTTACTTAATTATATATTTGTTATAATATTAATTTTTTTTTCCCGTCCACTTAGGAGAGGGTCAACCGGGCCGAAGAAGAGGTGCTCCAGCAAGTAGTTCGGGACACACAACCGAACATTTCAGAGGCAGATCTGGAAGAAGCCATGCGCCATGTCAACCGGTCCAGTGTCCAAACGGCAGCGAGGATCTTCGACGCAGCCTTCCCAAACCGGTCAAACAACTACTACTGCCGGGGTTTGGGAAGTGCTGGACTAGGGCTTCTGAAGACCACTAAGGGAGGTCAGAAGAAGGGAGGCGGGGAGAGCCAGCATATGAGGGGGGAAGTGCAGCGATTGGCCGCAGAATTGGCGACTTCGTCTCAGACAGTACAGGAGCTGCGCCGCAGCACACAGCAGTATCAGCAGGAGACGCGCCGCAGATCACAGCAGTATCAGTTGGATGTGGCCGGTTGGCATGCCGAATGCGAAAGAATTCGGCAACACAACTATGACGGCCAACAAAACTGGTGCTATGAGCTGTTCGCGGCACAACAACAAGGCCTTCCACCCCCGCCCCCGTTTCAGCGGTTAGCGGAACCTCCAATGCCTCAACCTCCCGTGTTCGGTCAGTAGGATGACGAGCCTGATGGAGAGCAGGATGCTGGGGATGACCTGCTGGACTTTAGTAGTTTAGGTGATGATTAGGGTTTAGGGTTTATGTATATTAGAACGAATTTAATAAAAATGGTATTTAGACGTGTTTCTTGTTGGTGCAAATGCATAGAATGTTTTTGTGATTTGCAGGTTGCTTGGAATGGTAATTTAGAAAATAATTTAATTTTTTTTGCCCAAATGTAAGAAAAGCCGACGATTTTGGCATTATTTCGTCGGCTATAATAACTATAGCCGACGAATTTTACCAATTTTCGTCGGCTATACAACTTATAGCCGACGAAAATTACATTATTTCGTCGGCTATAACTAATTAATGCCTATTAAATATTAATATATTTTGAGGAAATAGCCGACGAAAATTATGTATTTCGTCGGCTATACTTAATGAATTTCGTCGGCCATACTCGAAAATACTCGACGAAATTCGTCGGCAATTTGTCCCAGGTTTGGCCGACGAAAAATATTTTCGTCGGTACAGTCGTCGGCCATACTCTACTATAGCCGACGAATTCTTTTTTTTCGTCGGCCATTAGTATAGCCGACGGGGTTGTTCCGACGACGTATAGCCGACGAAAATTTCGTCGGCAGATGGTATAGCCGACGAAAATATACCCATAGCCGACGAAATTTTTTTCGTCGGCTATTCATCCGCATCTGGTAGTGGTTCGTCTAAATCACGATAACGAAAGGACAAACGATTATCAAGTTGGATGATATTTTGCAGAGACGATCTATATATTAGGTACTAACAACTGAACGGTGGAGATGTTAAAATATGACCGAAAAGTGTGCCAAAAACTAAACTTCGTACGGTAAGTTCAAAGCGAAAGTTCGTTGTGAATATGAACTATATATATAACAGTTTCTATCCAGAGTGTACATTCGCTCTGAAATTAACGTGCGAAGTTTTTTTTTTGACACACTTTTTAGTCATATTTTCACATTTCCACCGTTCAGATATTAAAACCTAATGTCTAGATCATCTCTATAAAATTTCATCCAACTTGATAATCGTTTGACCTTTCATTATGGAGATTTACACAAACAGTTCAGGTTGAACATATTCAGTTTGTTTATTGATTTAATATAGTTTTGATACTTTAAAAGTAACTAAATTAGATGAAATTTTGTATGAATGATCTATACATTAGGTTCAAACATCTGAACGGTAGAGATGTTAAAATATGACCAAAATGTATGTCAAAAAATGAACTTCGCACGTTAATTTCAGAACGAAAGTTCGCTCTGAATATATATATATATATATATATATATATATATATATATCTCATGCGAACAAGTTCATCTGCAACAAAGTTCTTCTCTCTGAACATATGCATGGTATTTTACTCTCAAAACTAAGGACTGAAATTTCGATATTTTCGCTGATATTTCAGCGAAAATTTCATTTTTTTGAGGCAACGATATTTCCTCCTCAATCTTTCCTTGTCTGGTGCGATATTTTCGAAATTCAGCATTGATCATTCTCCACTTGTACTGAGTACTGACACATGTCGGCCTGCTAAAAACCCACAAATTTGGGGGTGAAGTGAGATTCGAACCCCTCACCTCTCAGCTTGCATGATAAGATTAATGAGTTGGCCAATTGAGCTGAACTCATTTCTTGTTCAATCTTTTCATCTTATTAGTTATGTAATATATTTACTGAAATCTGAAAAAAATGAAAATGATAAATTATGTCCTATCAAAAATCAAACTATTTGTTTTGGACCAGCCTCCCTTTGGGTTCCCAGCCATAAAAAAAAATTAGATGTTAGTATATATTTTTATTAGAATTTTCAACGATGTAGCGTTTATATATTTCACCTTAATTATATCACTACAACTCATTATAGACCAATGTTCATATAAGATTTTATTATGAAATATGATAAATAATAGATTAAATAAACATCTCAGAAAGTTTCATTTAGAATTTCCATGTATTTCTTAAAATTTCCGTCAATTTTCTCAATTTTTTTCTGCTATCGATATTTCCTCGAAATTTCCATCGAAATTTTAGTCCTTGCTCAAAACTATATATATAGTATATATAACAAGTTCATCCGCAACAAAGTTCTTCTCTCTGAACATATGTATGGTATTTTACTCTCAAAACTATATATATATTTAACAAGAAACAATGAGGCTATGCCTTCTGTTAGATCACCACCAAAGCTTCTGATATGGACAGAACAAGAGGATAAAGACGATGGGATCAACAGGGACTAAACCATCTATATATAAGGGATATGTGATTCAAGAGTCCATCCATAAAGGACTACTTGAATCACAAGAAACCTAGTTAGACATTGAATGAATTATTGTAGTATTCCTCTCATAGAATCCGATAAGGTTTGCTTAGCTTTAGGAACAATACACAGTTTCCTAATACAACTAGAAAAACACAAATTATTATCCATGTTGAACTAGTATTCATACTTTGCTTATGATTCATGTATTCTGGATATTATTGTAACAAATCCATTTATTTTCTAACACCACCACACCCTCCATGACATCAACAATAATTGGCAAGATAGTAGTTGAAACTGTAGTAATAAATGACACTCCGTGGCATACAGGTGGCTCATGCGAACAAGTTCATCCGCAACTATATATATATATATATATATATATATATATACTTGAGAGTAAAATACCATACATATGTTCAGAGGGAAGAACTTTGTTGCGGATGAACTTGTTCGCATGAGCCACCTGTATGCCACGGAGTGTCATTTATTACTACAGTTTCAACTACTATCTTGCCAATTATTGTTGATGTCATGGAGGGTGTGGTGGTGTTAGAAAATAAATGGATTTGTTACAATAATATCCAGAATACATGAATCATAAGCAAAGTATGAATACTAGTTCAACATGGATAATAATTTGTGTTTTTCTAGTTGTATTAGGAAACTGTGTATTGTTCCTAAAGCTAAGCAAACCTTATCGGATTCTATGAGAGGAATACTACAATAATTCATTCAATGTCTAACTAGGTTTCTTGTGATTCAAGTAGTCCTTTATGGATGGACTCTTGAATCACATATCCCTTATATATAGATGGTTTAGTCCCTGTTGATCCCATCGTCTTTATCCTCTTGTTCTGTCCATATCAGAAGCTTTGGTGGTGATCTAACAGAAGGCATAGCCTCATTGTTTCTTGTTTCAGGTTCTATATCAGAGATGGATTCGATTAAAGGAGCTGATGGTATGATGCTGATCAATTTTCTGGTTTTAAGTTCTTACTGTGTTCTTGTTCTGTATTCTTAGTTTTATATCATGTTTAAGTTCAAGCATTATGAATTTGGTAATGAGCATGATGTTTTGTTATTGAATTAACAATTGGTATCAGAGCACATCTGTGCTCATAAAATCGGTTGCTTGATCAAAGTATTTTTTGAAAACCAATTTTAAAGAACAAAGAAATTTTCTGGTTTTGTTTTCGGGTCGTGTTCTTAGCAACCCATGTGCAAAAAGGCTGACCCAATTCATACCCGACCCGAAGCAAAAGTTTTTAAACTGCAGAAATAGCCGTTGGCTCTTAACGGTCGATTTCTGCAAAAAAGCAGATAAGGGAAAGGGATGAACTAGAGAAGCCAGAGATGCTCTGCGACTTGTATGGAATTCAACTCCAACACAGCCATGGATTAAGAAGCCAAGATCAAGGCAAATGCTGCAATCAGAGATGCTTCCGCTTTAAAACCTTTATGCAGCAAAATTTGGGAAAAAGCAAAAATCAGGTTTTTCGTAAACAATTTCAATTCAAGCATGTTATACTATAATAATTATATGTACATATATGCATAAGAGCCCTAGAGCACTCCCAGCGTGCACATAAGTTGGGAATTGTGTTGTTCTGTGGCTAGATGAAATTTCAATACAGGTTATACTCTATGGAATTGAATTGAAGCAATGAAGATATGTCTGTGACTCTATTATACATATTATGATCTCCTTAAGTTTTATATATGCTAATAGAATTACAGATGCAGGGATTTCCTTAAAAGTTTTCTTACAAAAACGAATTCTGGTTAGAAAGCATAAAGATGGAAATCATCAATTTTGTAGTATTCTGCTGATATCAATGAGCATATTGCCCAAAGCATTCCTCATTGATGTCAGGAGAATACATATGATTATAAAAACAAGATTGATAATTGTGTTTTGATTTCTAAAATCATATCATTGTATCTTCCAAAGAAGTGACAGATTATGATTTGAGAACTCAAAACAGCAATATGCATATCAAACTGAATTATCTCTGGATACATAGAAATTTTCTTCTGTCCAAAGATGTGGATTATTTTCTCTGTATAACATAGTTTGGTTTGACATGGCTTATTGATCAAGACGTACAGAATAATACAGAATATTTAGCTTCTACTCAAAAGTGTTGCTTTAATATTATTTTATGGTTTATGGACTGAAAGATGCAAGTATATATAGAATCATGTGTTTTCTCTGTTGGTTTTGATTTTGCTTCTGAATTGCTTGTTTTTTAAATAAGCTAACAATTTCATAAAACACTGAAAACTCTTTAAAGCCTTACAAAACCAAGAACTCACTAAGTTTCTTTTCTTCTTTTGCTTCTAGGATAACATTATGTGAACCTTAGTTCTGTTTTGGTACTCACTGGAACAAACTATAGAGCCCGGAAAGAATCGATAGAAAACTACATGAGTGTGCAAGACAACATGGATTACTGTTTCTATGAAGACATGCCAGAAGTACCAGCTGGAGATGATTCTAAGGAAGTTAGAGACCATTATAGGAAGTGGATGAGGTCAAACAGGATGGCTAAAAACCTTATTAAAACCTCTATGTCAAACACCATAAGGGGCAGCATTGCAGAACCAGACTTAGCAACAGAATTCATGGATGCTATTGCAGCCAAATTTAAAGAAACACTACCAGAAAAGGGGTTATAGCCGACGATATGGGAAACAACGGCCGACGAAATAGTACTTCGTCGGCTATAAGGGGTCATAGCCGACGAATTACTATTTCGTCGGCCACATCGTCGGCTATAATATTATAGCCGACGAGTTATCTGACGTCGTCGGCTATAACTATAGCCGACGAAAAGTTTTTGGTTATAGCCGACGAGGAGGGTATTCGTCGGCTATAACTCTTATATCAGATCCATTCCGCAGCAGCGAGCTCATTCGTCGAAAACATTTCGAAAACGCTCTGAAATCGTCCAAAACCTCGGCCATAAGCTTGAAAGGTACGTATATTGCTGTGTGTGTTGATTTAGTTGGTTATATGCAGAGGTGTGTTAATTTAGAGTTTAATTAGAATAAATGTGTGATTAATTTGATATATATATATATGTATATATGTGTTGAGATGAGATTATTAATTAATGGGTTGATATATATGTTGGTTAGATAGAATTGAAGTTTTGTTGAAGATTAGTGATTGATTGTTGATTTATAGGTGATTTTAGATGAATTTGATGAAAAAATGTATATATATATTAATTAATTTAATTGTAATTAAAAATATATTGTTGGTATATATAAAAAATACATTGTGTTTAATTAATTAGGGAGATTGACGATGTTTTAATTAATTTAGGGATGCATGTGTGTATATATATATATATATGTGTCTGTGTAATGATGAATTTTTTAATTAATTAGTACGTACGTACGTACGTAGTACGTGCATATATACATATCTATATATAGCTATATTTATTTCTTGAATTTACAGGATGGACAAGAGTTGGATTACCCTTGGAAGATGGGATCAGGCGTATCATGATGGAGTTAGGAGTTTCCTGGATTTTGTGATGGCTAACTGTGGAGACACTACACTTCATTATTGTCCGTGTAAAAAGTGCAAGTGTGCCACCCACGACACCGGTTTTCCATAGAGACAGTGGAGCAACACTTGGCTAGATATGGATTTTGGGTCCTATACACTAATTGGATTTATCACGGTGAACCAGAGTTTGCGGGTCCTCATGATCATGGACAATTTGCCGAGAGAGGGAGTTCCTCCAATGATCCAACAACGAACTGGATCAACGATATGTTTCCTCGTGAGAGCGGTGTCTTTGATGAAGCACCAGATGTGCAACTCCCTCCTCCGGAGATGGAGTGTTTCCCTGATATTGAGCCACTCGAGCCATTACCCCGATCTCCGGTCAACACAAGTGGTATGGAAAAGTACAACAACCTGATCGCATTGCAACAGACTCCGTTGTACCCCGGATGCAGTAAGACTGTCCTTGAATCTGTCATGGGAGTGATGAAGATCAAAACGGAGAACAAAGGCACTGTCAAATCGGTTGATGATTGGCTGAAGATATGGGGTGGGGCGATGCCCCCCGGACATCGGCTTCCTACCAGTCATCATAAGGTGCGACATATCCTTAAAGATCTCGGCCTTTCCTACATCAAGATTCATGCATGCAGATACGATTGCATTCTGTTTTACGGGGAAGGACTTGCAGATCTTGAATACTGCCCAGTATGCAATACAGAGCGGTATAAGTTCACTCCTAAAGGGAACAAGAAAGCTGTGAAGATACTTCGGTACTTCCCGCTGATTGATAGGCTCGAGCGGTTGTTCATGTGTGCTTTCACGGCCAAAGCTATGAGATGGTGGGCTGAGAGGAATGTGCCTGACGATGACACCCTTAGACATCCCGCCGACGGAGAGGCTTGGAAGAAGAATGTGTTGAAGTTTCCTGAATTTGCATCAGAGGTTCGAAATGTTTGGCTAGGGCTATCATCCGATGGTTTCAACCCTTTTGGCAAGAAAGAGCTTCAGTACAGTGTGTGGCCAGTTATTTTGATTCCGTACAACTTTCCACCGTGGATGTGCATGAAGAAGGAATATAACATGCTCACATTGTTGATTCCAGGCCCAGGTTATCCGGGAAAGTGTCTCAATGTGTATTTGAGACCCGTAATTGAGGAGCTTCGGTACTTGAGTCTGAACGGCCACCTGGTCTACGACCGGTTCAAAAATGAGATGTTCCGGATGCGTGCCATGCTTGTTGGCACGATCAGTGACTTTCCTGGGAGGGGTATGTTGTCGGGCAGCGTCACCAGGGGTTACAGGGCTTGTTCAGAGTGCATGACTGTTGATTGCTCCAGTCCTCATTGCAGCAAGATTGTCCAGATGCGTCACCGTCGTTGGCTTCCGCATGACCATCCATTTAGGGACGATGCACAGGCTTTTGATGGGACTGAAGAAAGGGGCTGGGCACCCGAGCAATGGACAGGGGAGGAAATATTGGCAGTGTTAAATGAGTATGACTTTGGTCCGCTTAGCAATCATCCCGATGTGTTGCGCACGATTCCAGAGAGGCCGGATCGGTATAGGTTCTGGTCACACAAGAGCATCTTATGGGAACTTCCTTATTGGGCCAGGTTGGCTACCAGATACTACCTGGATGTCATGCATATAGAGAAGAACGTGGGTGAAGCCGTGGTTGGCACAGTTTTGAATTGGGAGAAGAAAACAAAAGACACCCCCAAGGCACGCGTTGATCTGAGAAATATGGGACTGCGGAACCATTTGTGGTTGAGAGAGGGCAGGAGCAAAATGCCCCAAGCTCCTTACACCGTCACCAGGGACCAGAAACATGAAATCTTTGGATGGCTGAGTAATGTCAGGTAACTTTTTATTAGGCATGTATTCCCTAAAGAATCCATCTGTTGTTGGACGACTATATATGCATGAAATCTAATTGTTGTTAATGGCTATGCAGGTATCCTTATGGCTATGCGGGTAACATAAGCAAGTGTGTTAACTACCGAGACAACAAGATGTACGGATTGAAGAGTCACGACTGCCATGTACTGCTTCAACGCCTCTTCCCTATTTTCATTCGAGCGTACTTGGACGATGAAGTGGTTGAGCTTTTGGTGGCGTTGTCAAGATTCTTCCAGAAGTTATGCGCTAGAGAAGTTAGAAAATCAGACCTTATGAGAATGCATGAGGAAATCGTTTTTATCTTGTGCAAGTTCGAGAGGATATTTCCCCCAAACTTCTTTGACATCATGCCTCACCTGATGATCCATCTTCCCCAACAATTGTTGCTTACCGGTCCCGTACACTACACTTGGATGTATCCCATCGAAAGGTACATGTTATTCATAAATTTGATTTATACATGTTTTTAAATAAAAGTTGCATGCTCTTAACATGCACTTGTTAACCTTGCAGACAACTTGGAGACTACAAGAAATATGTGCACAATAAATCTGCGCCTGAGGGGTGTATTGCTGAAGGTTACATTGCGCATGAGTGTGTAACGTACGCCAAGTTGTACTTGGGAGCGATGGAGGACCCCCCACAACATCCAAGTCGAGATGACCCCAAGTTCAACCTATCTATCGTCGCCAACTCTGTTGTACCATACGGAAGCTTCAAGAAGAAGGGTGTGGACAAGTTGCCTGACCATGAGGTAGGGATTGCCCACTGGTGGGTTCTAATAAACTGTCCGGAGGTACAATATTGGAAACGAACCCATCTTCACTGCAAGGAAGTTCGCGGTGATGTCGAGTACCACAACACGACGTTTGCAGACTATTTTCCACAATGGGTAAGTGTATAAATATATATATTAGATGGTTTTCTTTTAAAGTTTCCTATTCTTTAATCATAAACACACCAACTGATTTGAGTTATATTTTTCAGCTGATGCAAGTGGCTGCGAGGGGTGGTCATACAAATTACTCAGAGGAATTGAGGCTGTTGTCGATGAAGCCGATATCTTCCATAGTCCGCCCAATGTGTGATGTCAACGGCGTTAAGTATATATGTGAAGCTAGAGACGGGGAACGCAAAACACATAATTGTGGGGTGATGGTCGATGGTGCAGAGGGGGGCGTGGATTTTTACGGTGTCCTACAGTCAGTTGTTGAACTCATTTATGGGAACCGCATGAAAGTCCACTTGTTCAAGTGTCGATGGTTTGATACTAGGCCGCACCGCATACGGATCGATCAGTACGGCATACTTTCGGTGAATACCGCCACTAGTGTGTATGAAGACGACCCCTTTGTTTTCGCCACAGCGGCCAAAAAGGTCTTTTATCTTGACGATCCATTGAGCAAAGGCACGTGGAAGGTAGTTAACCATGTGTCTCAGCGAGACATATACAGTGCTACCACACTTGGTGTGAGCACAGAGTGTTAAGAAGCGACCGCATACCAAGAGCCGGACGCCGGCGACATTCCGGAATCCGCCACCATCCGCGATAATAATGTGACGCTGGGCAGAGTGGTTCGACTTCCTAGGGGTTAGGTGCCCATGTATGATGTTAATCCGAATTGTCTATATCAGGCAGACGATGACTCAGACGACGAGTACGAGCACCGGTTGCCAGATATGAACTACTATACTACGTCTGACTCAAGTGATGAGGATGATTCTGATTATCATCCTTAGTATACTGTTTATGTATGTATTTGTGTACGATGGTCCATGCATGTATGAATACATTTTTCGTCCTTAATTACCGTTTTCCGAGATTATGGGAAATTGTATTGAATTGTTTGTGCGATGTTCAGGAATTTATCAGGTGAAATAGGCAATTTTCAGGCCCTAAATGGCAAATTTTTGGAAAGATAAGCATTATAGCCGACGAAATGGACCATACTTCGTCGGCTATAATGCCCATTCTGGGTAATTTAATATGCAAGTCGTCGGCAAAAGACAAAATGTTGAAGGTCGTCGGCTAAAGTATAGCCGACGACCTGTAATTCGTCGGCTATAACCCCTGGCCCGGATATTGACCGAAACCATTGCTTGATCCTTCAAATGCAAAAGTGTCGTGAAATAAGATACGACCGAAATATTGAAATACGCCTAGGGTTGAAAAATGGGAAGATTCCGACAAAATCTGTGTGCCGAATGTTGCGGTTAGCTGTTTTTTACTTCCGTTTTCCTATGGGTAGCCTGACGGTCGGTAAAAATTTTGAGGAAAATTTTTATACGATTAGTTGCGTCTCATCGATCTGAAACTATTCTCTGTTGAAGGTCAGGCAAAAAAACGTCATCTAGACGGGCCAATTTCCGTTTTAAAGCGTTTAGAGGTTTGACTTTGCAGTTTGACCGTACCGATCGAGCCTTTAACGTTGTCAGAAGTAGTTGGAATTTTTTTCATACATATATTTAATCTTAACGGTGATATCTGACGGTTGGAATACATTTTCCAAACTTTTAGATTCGAATTCGGAAGATATGCACTAATATTCTTTAACTTGTTTACTAAGTGTTTATGTGAATGTATAGTTTCAAATAGTTACTATACGTAGACCCTTCAAATGCAAAAGTGTCGTGAAATAAGATACGACCGAAATATTGAAATACGCCTAGGGTTGAAAAATGGGAAGATTCTGACAAAATTTGTGTGCCGAATGTTGCGGTTAGCTGTTTTTTACTTCCGTTTTCCTATGGGTAGCCTGACGTTCGGTAAATATTTTGAGGGAAATTTTTATACGATTAGTTGCGTCTCATCGATCTGAAACTATTCTCTGTTGAAGGTCAGGCAAAAAAACGTCATCTAGACGGGCTAAGTTCCGTTTTAAAGCGTTTAGAGGTTTGACTTTGTAGTTTGACCAAAGAATAGCCGACGACATACTTAACTTCGTAGGCTAAACTCTTGCGATCCGCACCGTTTCATTGTCCGCCGTTGGATGGGCGAGATCTGACGGCTGCTGAGAGCTTGAAGTAAAGCCGACGAGATTCATATTATAACCGACGAGATTCATATTATAGCCGACGAGATACTTGACTTCGTCGGCTATAACCGGCCCGCAAAGCCCAACTTCGGCCCGGGCCGGATTTCGGGTCAGAGTATAGCCGACGAATTTCGTCGGCTATCGTATAGCCGACGAAATAAAATTAACTCGTCGGCTATAACAGGCCTCCAAAGCCCAATTTCGGCCCGGCCCGGATTTAGGGTCAGAGTATAGCCGACGAGATTCGTCGGCTATGACTATAGCCGACGAATTAAAATTAAATCGTCGGCTATAGTCCTTCGATTTAAACCGAAACAGAGGCGCCTCTCCCTCATTCTGCATAAACCCTAAATCCCGATTCGCCGCCCACCACTCCCCGACGCCGACCGACCGCCGATCTGGAGGCTCCCCGACACCGACAGACCCTCCCCGGCCCTACCCGTCCACTCCCCGCCCCCACCCCGTCCTGCCCGACCCGTCCCGGACCCGAATTCAGTCGATCCGAACGCAGCCGCCCCTAGCCGCCGTCGCCGCCGCACCGCACCACCCGTCCTCGTCCCCGTCGCACCACCATGTCAGGTAGTCCCCTGCCCCTCTTGCAATTTTCATTTATGATTTTTCCGAAATTTTTGTGATTTATGATTTTTGTGGAATTTTTGATTTATGATTTTTGTGGAACATTTAGTGGAATTAGGCATCAATTTATGATTTTTGTGGAATTTTTGTGCAATTTTAGGAGGTTACCGAAATATTTATATATATATATATATATATATATTTCGGAATATATATATATAATTAG
The DNA here is from genome assembly GCA_963682095.1 of Potentilla sterilis. Classification (NCBI taxonomy): domain Eukaryota; kingdom Viridiplantae; phylum Streptophyta; class Magnoliopsida; order Rosales; family Rosaceae; genus Potentilla; species Potentilla sterilis. The sequence continues at coordinate 46,179,313 of OY821756.1, read as the reverse complement.
GTATAAATATATTTAGGTATATATATAATTAGGTATATATATATTTAATGAAGTTTTTTATTTTTTTGTGGAATTTATGGAATTTTGTGGAATTTTGTGGAATTAACAAGAATTTTTAGGAGGATATATATATGGATATATATATATATATATATATATATATATATATTTCGGAATATATATAATTAGGTATAAATATATTTAGGTATATATATAATTAGATATATATACATTTAATGAAGTTTTTAATTTTTTTGTGGAAATTTTGTGAAATTTATGGTTTTTGTGAAATTTTGTGGAATTTAGGGTTGTTGTGCAATTTATGGAATGTTGTGGAATTTTTGTTAATTTTGTGGAATTTTTAGGAGGATATATATATATATATTTCGGAATATATATATATAATTAGGTATAAATATATTTATGTATATATAATTAGGTATATATATATTTAATGAAGTTTTTTATTTTTTTGTGAAATTTATGGAATTTTGTGGAATTTTTTTTAATTTTGTGGAATTAACAAGAGTTTTTAAGAGGATATATATATGGATATATATATATATATATTTCGGAATATATATATATATATATAATTAGGTATAAATATATATTTAGGTATATATATAATTAGGTGTATATACATTTAATGAAGTTTTTAATTTTTTTGTGGAATTTTTGTGAAATTTATGGAATTTATATACTAATTGTACAGGAAACCGCCGCGCTGTAGACCGATGGCTTGGCAGACGGACCGAGAGCGACCCCGACGCTCAGGCTGGAGCCAGCCGTGGGGGGAGCGGATCCAGCGGTCGTCGGGGCCTAGGCCGGCCTATGAGTCGACGAGAGGAGACCTTGATGGGATTGACCCCGAGCGATCCACGTGGGGGCTCCTCGTATGAGTCGACGGGAGCGGGCCCTGACTCGAGTGTCGGAGGAGGACGCAGAGCCACCAGACCCCAGTGCACTTCAGCACTGTTCCAGGATCGGCAGCCGACCCCACCGCGCGCTGATCTGGATCCTCCAGAGATGCTCCCTGTCCCCCCACAGCGACAGCTACGGGGCCCACCGTCAGGGGGAGCAGGTCCCTCAGGGTCCACGCCCCGTATGTCTCCGCCATCGGGGATGTACATGGTCCAGTTCCTCCCTGCCATACCTGAGTACGACGCCAGGGGGAGGCAGATTTGGAGGCACGACCGGCCCCACGAGATTCCCTGGGAGGAGGCCTACGTCCACAGGCCTTTCGACTCAGAGGACTGCCGCGGCCTGTGGTGTGTTCGTGAGAAGGACAAGCAGTATAACGACGCAGGTTATTGGTTAGTTTAATTAATTATTTAGATTGTTTAATTAATTATTTAATTAGTTAGTTTAAATAATTATTTAACTATGTATTCATTTTAATTATGAAACAGGCGTCCTCGTCAATAAACCCGCGGGGACGAGACGGACCAGAGGGCCAGCGAACATGTCGACCCTGGAGAGGGAGCTCGCCGGTGGGATCAGAGAGATCCTGCCCGGTCCCGGTGAGGATGGACGCCCGATTGAGAGGAGAGACACCACCACCAAGTATATCAACGCGACGGGCATGCTCGTGCGGGACAGGGTCCCACTGTTGTGGCCCGACTGGGGCTCTGTGCCCGATGACATCAAGGCGCAAGTGTACAATGCACTGTCGGTGAGTTAAATCGTATTTTTATTATAGAAAATAAACATTTATGAATTCAGTCCTTATAACTATATAAAAATATTTTCTAATTAATTTATAATATTGCAGCAATGGTTTAGAGTCCATCCTACCTTGGACTGGTGGAGAGACGAGCAGCTGAAGAACAGGTTATGTGTTTCACTTTTTTTTGTATAAATATATTTATTGGCAGTGTACGAATATATCTAACAGTTGTGTTTTGTTAATATAGGTACTCCGAGTGGAAGAACGAGCTGTCGACGCACTACAGGACGTACCATGTGGAGCAGCGCTTGGGGCGAGGTGCAACCCCTCACGAGTTCCGGTACAGGGAGTATGAGTGACTATGGCTGGTAGCCTACTTCGGGAGCGACAGGGTCTCGGTAAGAAAATTTAGCCTGCTAGTATATAACTTTTTAATGTTATTTAATAATTAAATTATGTAGTTACTTAATTAAATTAATTAGTTAGTTAGTTATTAGTTATTAAATTAAGTTAGTTAGTTAGTTACATAGTTAGTTAGTTCGTTACTAAATTAAATTAAATTAAATTAAATTAGGTAGCTAGTAAGTTAGTTAGTTACTAAATTAAATTAGTTAGTTAAGTAGTTACTAATTAAATTAAATTAGTTAGTAACTAAATTAGTTAATAATTTTATTTTGGTTAGTTCCTAATATTTTAATTTAGTTACTAATTTATATTTGCGTTTATATGGTCGTTCTTATAATACAGAAAATCTCGAAGACGAACAGCGACAACCGCAAGAGGAACGAGCACCCCCACCACGGCGGCGCCCGCTCCTGGAGGCAGTGGGCAGAGATTGCGAGGAGGGAGCTACCGCTGAGGCCGTTGTCGTGGATTCATGCGCAGATGTATCCGGGGCGTCCCGACCAAGTGGTAAGTATTCGCCTATCTTCAATAAAAGTGTTTCATTAAATTAATTTATATAATTTTTTTATTAATTCGTTTATTATATTTTCTTGTCAATTAGGCGGAAATAGATGCGGAGACCGACGCGATCACCTTCGGGATCGCGCGAGACACCCTAGGGGAAGGGGCGTCCGACGAGGCGATCGCGGAGTTTGCCTCCACGATCGACACCCTTGAGCCGCGCTTGGCCTCTCAGATCATGCACGCGGCGGTAGGGACGGGCAACAACTACTTCTACCAGAGAGGCCTAGGCGCGGCGGGAGATGGGGTTCTCAAGTACACGCCGGCCAATCCCAGCACGCAGCGTGCGGCTTCGACGAGAGGAGACTTGCAGACGCAGCTGCAGAGGACTCAGGCGGAGTTGGCGAGGGCGGTGGAGGCGCTCCAGCAGGCGGAGTTGGCGAGGGCCGCGGAGGCTTCGGCGTAGCAGGCCAGAGACGCATCTGTGGCGGAGATGTACCGATGGATGCAGCTATCTTGGGAGGCCCAGCAGGCTGGACTCCAGCCCCCGCCTCCGCCACAGATGCCCCAGTTCGTCGTCCCCACTCCCCCCCCCCCCCCCCCCCCCCCGCATCGGAGTACGCCAGGCGATCAGGATAGCCATAGCCACCGGAACTCGAACGATCCGGTCGACGACGCTAAGCGTTTAGGGGGTGATGATGAGTAGATGACTAGTTTAGGGGGTTAATTTGTACAGTAGGTAGGATATTAGGGATGGATTGATGTGGATATTTGTTGGATATTTGGATGTTTGTTTGTGGAGTTTCTGCAGCCAAACCGAAGACGAAGTGAAATTGGGCCCGAGTTAAATTTTTAATTTTTTTTTAAATATTTAGGGGTTATAGCCGACGAAATGGGCCATATTTCGTTGGCTATACCCTCCCGGCTTCCGGCAAAAAAAAGCCGTTCCTGGTACCGGCGATTGGTATGGCCGACGATTCATTCGTCGGCTATGGCGGACGTATAGCCGACGATAGTGTCGTCGGCTATACTTCCGGGTTAGGGGCAATTACGTAATTGTTGAAGCCGACGATCCTGTCGTCGGTAATGTTCGAAGTATAGCCGACGATGCGTTATTCGTCGGCTATACCCCGCGTGTTTTATAAGCCGACGACTTACCCTCAGTGTCGTCGGCTATACTATAGCCGACGGAGCATTCCCGACGAGATAATAGCCGATGATTTAATGAAAACGGCCGACGAGATGACGTCGTCGGCTATAGCCCCTTTTCTGGTAGTGAAAGTGAAAAGTCTGAGATTGCTAGGCTTAATAAGGAATATCATAGTATAGAATTTTCTCAGTCTGGATCAGTTAGAGAGCATATTCTAAAGCTAGTAAACATCAATGCTAGACTAAGGGAAATGTGGCAGGGAGTTAAAGTTGAGTTGATAGTACATCATGTACTTGATACACTCCCTAGCAGTTATAGCCACTTAAGAACTAGCTATAATGCTCAAAAGGAAAACTGGTCCATAGATGAGTTGATCTCTATATGCTGTGATGAAGAGGCAAGGATCAAGAAAGAACAAGGAGAGCCTAGCACTACAGTAAACCTTGTTGAAAAGCCTAAGAAGAAAAAGCCTCAGAACAAGCTTAAACCTGTCAAAACCATCACCAAAGCTTCAACCTCAGGAGAAACAAAACCTTTCCGGTTCAAGTGCTATTTTTACAAAAAGATAGGACACATGAAGAAGGATTGTACTGGCTACAAGAATTGGTTGGTTAAGAAGGGTAAGCAATTTTCTCAGATTTTTGCTTTAGAAATTAACCTTTTAAATGTTGAACCTACTAGCTGGTGGTTAGATTCTGGTTCTCCAGTGCATATAACTAATTCTTTACAGGGATTCACAAAGAAGAGAACCCCAAAAAATGATGAAATCAACCTAAGAGTGGCAAATGACATGCGAGTAGCAGTCAAGGCAATAGGCACATTGAGGCTCAGTTTTGGTTCTGGAAGATTTTTAGTTTTAGATAATGTTTTTTATGTACCTTCCATTAGAAGGAATTTAGTTTCGGTTAGTCTTTTGGTCAACGCTGGTTGTAGACTTTTGATTGATGATAATGGAATAATTATTTCAAGGAATTCTATGAATATTGGTTCTGGTGCAATCATGAATGGTTATTTACAGCTCAATTGTTCTACACCTCAGCAAGAAATTTCTTTTGTTGAAACAGAAAGAACACAACAACCAGAATGCACTCAAAGTCCTAACACTTTAACATGTGTTAAAAGAACTAAAATCAATGAAAAGTCTGCTTTTTGTGGCATAGAAGACTTGGCCATATTTCTGCAGAAAGACTGAAACTTCTGATAAAAAACAACATCTTACCAGAACTAGATTTTTCATACTTAAATGAATGTGTTGAATGCTATAAGGGAAAACTCACAAACTTGAGGAAAAAGACTGCATATAGAAGCCAAAATCTACTTGAGTTAATCCATACTGATATCTGTGGCCCTTTTAAGCATAAGACTATCTGTGGCAATGTGTATTTTATCACATTTATAGATGATTACTCCAGATTCTGCTATGTTTTTCTACTCTCTGCGAAATCTCAAGCTTTAAAAGCTTTTCAAGTTTACAAAACTGAGGTAGAAAACCAACTGGAGAGGAAGATCAAAACAGTAAGATCAGATGGGGGGGGGGGGGGGGGGGGGAGAGTTTTATGGAAAATACACAGAGAAAGGCCAATCTAAGGGTCCTTTTGCTTTGTTTCTTGAGGAACATGGCATAAAAGCTCAATACACGACACCATTTAACCCTGAACAGAATGGTGTTGCTGAGAGAAAAAATAGGACAATTTTAAACATGGTCAGATGCATGATGTGCACCACTGGCCTACCTAAATTCCTATGGGGTGAAGCTTTGAAAACAGCAAATTATATTTGCAACAGAACTCCAAGCAAAGCTATAGATAAAACCTCATTCGAATTGTGGTCTGGAAGAAAACCAAGTCTTCATCACTGCCATGTTTGGGGATGCCATGCAGAAGCAAGAGTTTACAACTCGAACATTAATAAGCTTGGTCCTAAAACAATTAGCTGCTATTTTATTGGTTATCCAGATAAGTCCAAAGGGTATAAGCTTTATTCTTCTAAACATTCACCTAGGATTTTTGAAACACATCAAGTAAAGTTTCTGAGTGAAAAAGTGCATAATACAAAGCTTGAAGGTTTATCTGCAGACTTTGAAGAAATTATGCCAGATGAAGATATGGAAATAGCTTTACCTTTCAAAACCAATAATCTAGTCTCTGAAAGTTTGACAGAAACCAATGCAGAAGATCAAAATTTTGATCAAGAAATGCAAATGGATGAGGATCAAGCTGAACCTACAGTTCAGCATGAGCCTCAAGTGAACCAACCAGAAGAAAACATACCTATAAACCAACAAAATCCACCTCCTCAGCTTAGAAGGTCTACCAGAGCCAAGAAACCAAAATATGGAGAAAATAGTGATTATCATGTCTATTTTAATGAAGGGGAAGTAGAAATAGACTGCTCAGATGACAATGATCCACTAGTTTTGCTCAAGCAATAGAAAGTTCAGAGTCTATGCAGTGGCAGACTGCAATGCAAGAAGAAATAAGGTCAATGGATAATAATGCAGTGTGGGAGCTAGTTGAACCAAATCCAAACCAGAAACCTATAGGCTGCAAATAGGTGTTTAAAACCAAAAGAGATGCATTTGGAAATGTTGAAAGACATAAAGCACGACTTGTAGCTAAAGATTTTACACAAAAAGAAGGAATTGATTTCACATAAACCTTTTCACCAGTTTCAACAAAAGATTCCTTCAGAATTATCATGGCCTTAGTGGCACATTTTGATATGGAACTCCATCAAATGGATGTTAAAACAGCTTTCTTAAATGGTGATTTGGATGAGATGATCTATATGAAACAACCAGAAGGTTTTGTCAATGCTGGCAGTGAGCATTTAGTCTGCAGGTTAAAGAAATCCATTTATGGATTAAAGCAGGCTTCTAGACAATGGTATACGAAATTTGATTCAGTAATCTCTTCTTTTGGATTCACTGAAAATATAGTTGATGAATGTGTTTATCTGAAAGTCTCTGGAAATAATTTCATATTTCTTGTATTATATGTTGATGATATACTCTTGGCCAGCACTAATGTTAAAATGCTAAAGGATACCAAGAGCTTTCTGTCAAAGAATTTTGACATGAAAGACTTAGGTGAGGCTTCATATGTACTTGGAATAGAGATTAAAAGAGATAGAACTCGCAAGCTTTTAGGCCTATCTCAGAAGAATTATATTTCTAAAGTTCTGAAAAGATTCAATATGGAAAAGTGCTCAACTGGTGAAGTACCTATGTCTAAAAGAGACAAGCTAACTAAAAACAAGTCTCAGGATGCAAAAGATGCTATGGATTTTAAACCATATGCTAGACTTGTTGGTAGTTTAATGTATGCTCAAGTCTGCACCAGACCAGATTTGGCTTTTCCAGTTGGAATCATGTCTAGGTTTCAATCAAATCCTAGTCATGAGCATTGGGTTGCAGGAAAGAAAGTTTTGAGATATCTGCAGGGTACTAAAAGTAATATGTTGGTATATAGACATGTGGAAGATCTAAATCTCACAGGATATTCAGATTCTGACTTTGCTGGGAATTTTCCTACATCTAATAAGTCAACCTGTGGATATGTTTTCATGATGGCTGGAGGAGCTATAGCCTGGAAGACCATGAAGCAAACCTTGGTGACCACTTCTACAATGCAGGCTGAGTATATTGCTGTTTATGAGACCATGTGTGAGGGACTTTGGATTAGAAACTTTCTGATTCAAACTGAGGTTTTAAGTCACATAGTTGAAGACAAACTTGTGATTTATTGTGATAATGAAGCAGCTGTGTTCTTCTGTAAAAATAACAAAAGGTCTAGTAATTCAAAACACATTGATTTGAAGTACTATGATGTTAGACAGAGAGTGAAACGTGGAGAAGTCAGTGTATTAAGTATTAACACCAACTCACAGCTTGTAGATCCCTTCACCAAAGCTCTAGCAGTTGGCGTTTTCAAGGAGCACACCAAGAACATGGGAGTTTTATCGAGCCTAGAGTTTTAAGGCCCAGTGGGAGTTTTAAACTAGAAGCAAAAATTAGGAATTTTCAGTTTGGAGTTTTTGAGAGTTGCTGTGATTTATTCACATTATGTTTTGTATTGACAGTTGATATTTTTTTTCAATAATTTGAGGTATTTTCAGAAAAATATTGATTGCTGCAGCATTATGTTTTTAATCATATGAATTTTGTCATACTGTTTTGATTTTATTTTTGTACTTGCTATCAGATGGCTTTTATCATGGAAAATTATGATAAATACAGTTCAAGTATTAGGAAGCCATTGGTGAACAATTTTTCTTGAGTTTCTGGTTTAGGAAACATAAGGTGGACTTTGATATATGTTTTTTACTCGTAAAATGCACATAAGCATATATCAGTTTTGCTGTTTTTGAACATGTGAATTGCAGGTGTGTATGTCGTTAGTGGTACAGAAACTCTGCATTTTTGTTAAAATGTTTGTTGTTTCTTGCTCTACATGTATAGCTGCATTTTGACTGTTCTGAGAATGAGGTTTTAAGTATCAGGTTGTTATCTGGCGCGCACTTAAGTAAGTTGATTAGTCTAATACTTACAAGAGCTTTATTTTCATGGTTTGTTGTAACAGTCCAGTGGGAGATTGTTAGAAAATAAATGGACTTGTTACAATAATATCCAGAATACATGAATCATAAGCAAAGTATGAATACTAGTTCAACATGGATAATAATTTGTGCTTTCCTAGTTGTATTAGGAAACTGTGTATTGTTCCTAAAGCTAAGGAAACCTTATCAGATTCTATGACACTACCAGAAAAAAGACCATTACCGACGAAAAAAAAAACGGCCGACGACATACTATTTTCGTCGGCTATTCCCAAGAATGGCCGACGATTTTTTATTTCGTCGCTAAAAATAAAAAATCGTCGGCCATTCTTGTGGAATAGCCGACGATTTTTTCTTTCGTCCCTAAAAAATATTTTTCGTCGGCTATACCCCTAGAATGACCGACGATTTGGATTTTCGTCGGCCTTTCTCTAAAACATTAGCCGACGAAAACTTTTGAAAGTTTGGCCGATGAAATTGGAATTTTCGTCGGCTATAAGTCTTTATATTTTCAGATCTGGACAGAAGCTGCTCATTTAAAAAAAAAACGAAAAAAAACGGGAGAAAGAGTGAAAAATCTGTGGGTATTGTTGAAATCCGTCCTCTCTTACATTGTTGAGCTATATATAGGTACGTATATGTGTATATATGTTGATTTTGAGTTTTAGTTGAGTTGATTTTGAGTTTTAGTGATTTTGATATAGTAAGTGATTTTTTGTTTTGTTGTTGTTTTAGTGTTAGAATGTATGTATATATGTTGATTTTGAGTTGTAGTTGAGTTGATTTTAAGTTAGAGTTTAATTATGTGTTTTAATTTGATGTTATTTTAATTAGTTTAAAAATATATATATATATATATATATATATATATATATAAATATGTTAATTAATGATTGTTGATAGTGTAATGAACTTAAATAATGGTTGTTAATTAATGGTATATATATATATATATATATATATATATATATGAGTTGATGTTGATAATAATATATATTGTAATATATATGTGTTAATTAATTTCTTATTAATTAAAGTTATACATATATATTATTATCAGGCTATATATGGATCGAGATAAGAGTTGGATTTCGCTTCCAAGGCATGACCGACGATACACTACAGGAGTTGTGGATTTTTTGCAGTTCGTCGAGGAAAATGCAAACGGGAATGAATACCATTATTGCCCGTGCAAGAAATGTAAGTGTCGCAGTGATATGTGTCGATTTCCGATTAGTACAGTATGAGAGCACCTAAAGAGTAATGGGTTTTGGCCGAAGTTGACAGGACCCGCCCCTGATACTACACTGTTATCCAGAATGAGTCCTGCGGGGACCACTTTAAGGGAAGTTCTACCGAAAAAGAGAAAATTTCGGCATAACCCCTCTTAAAATGGACAACCCACAACCTGTAAACAAAACACCAAACACTTCTAAAACATCCAACCTGACTCAAGGAGCCTCCTGCTCCCCCTTTTATCAAACAACTTCTCAAAAACACTGAACAAATAATTCAATTTCTCAAAGGTGCAAAAGTAAAGCACTAACACAACAACAATATGTCAGGTTACAACCCAAGACAGACATTTGAGATTTACAACAAAAACAAAGTATCAGAGCGACTAGACCATGACAATAATTTACAAGTAGGCTGATCTAACAACCTACGATTTTCTGACAACGGAAGGAACTCTAGGTCTTGCCTCCTACTAGCGCTGAACAGCTCTGCACACTGGGCAATTTAAAAACAAAAGGGCCCAGGGAAAGTAACTCAAAATATTAGCGTGAGTGGACAAAATCAATACACTTATATATATATGTAAATATAACAAAAGAGAATTTGTTACTTTCCTCATTTTACATAAATAAAATCATGATGCATGCGTTAAAACAATTTTTCTCTTTATCACTCTCAATACAAAACTCCCCAGTCCCGCTGGTTCGAGAATTATAAAGTCATATAAAATATCAAAAGTTCCGAAAACCAAATATAAAGTATAAACGGATAACTAGTTCAATCCCATTGACCAATGAATACCAATTAAATAAAAATAGGGGAATGTTAACCACCATAATCATAATGAGCCTCCAAGGCTAGGGTCAGAGTCCCTAAGACTCTCTATAGCGTCCGCGTCCCACGCTAAACCTCTACACCACAACTCCGTCAACCACCGAGCGTGAATCTGACCTATATGGTCAAGTCGTCACCTCGCGTGGGATGAGGTTAATAAGCTAGCTAGCAATAATCGTAATCGGACCCTTATATGGTGAAAAATCCGAAATCAATGAAAAATACATTTCCCCTATGTAATTATAAAATAATACGGTCCCCGACCGTATATCCAAGGCCCATAAATATAATCAACGTAAAGCATGGGCTCAAGAACAATTAAAACCAACGCAACGATAAATTATAGTGTCCAAATAATTCAAAGCATATAACCACGGAATTCCCATTCCGGCTAAATATCAATAAATAATAACTTGAAGATATCAAGATACCTTGCTTACTTCAAATCATTTATAACAATTCGATATAAACAGTTTATTCGTTTAAATCACAATATCCAACAATTAAAATCAGATAGTCCACGGAAATCCCTTTTCCGATTATATATAAATCAACATTAATTTTCCAAATGTCAAGTTAATTTATGTAATTTATAAATTATTTGAAAACCGATGTCAATACATCCTCCTTTCACATAACTCGATGTTCTTTAAAAATCCGAAAGGTTTCCAAAGAAATTTCCCCACTTATATGTATATATATATGTATATAAACCCACATAAAATCAAATAATTATGCATGCATCAATTTCAAAACAAAAGTCCACTCACAAATACTATGTCGATCTCTGGCTCGAGTCCTCCTCACGACGAGCCTCTCCTCGGCCTGTCAAAGAACACATTTTCAATATCTCAGACTCGATAACAAAATCAAAACTCAACTCAAATCGCCCTCACTCATACGATTCCTCCGATTACGGACAATTTACATATGAACTTAGTCCATATCTCCAAATTGACCCTTAACTCTTTTCTTTTATTTACGCCGGCCTTTATCCTCCCGCCGCCACCGCCGCCGCAGCAGCGGCAGCCGCACCGCCAAGCTAAATAAATCCCAAGAATCAACCCAAAAGCTTTTTCCCCCTCTCTCCTCCGCCCTCCTCCGCTGCAGCCGCCGCACATGGCGGCTGTTCTGGCGGCCCTTCATCTCCCAACACTAAAATTCACCAAATTACTCAAAAGAACTTCTAACTACTTCAATTCCAATCCTAACAACACTACACAACTGAATTTCACCTCCAAAACACAAACTCAACCAAAAATCATCAAAAATTTCATAAACCCTAAAATTCCAAAACTTGAAATCTCCTTACCCAAAACGAATTGGCTCGATTCCTTTGGTGGGATTGCTACCCACACCGAGCCCAAGCTTTCCCCTTCAATTTGGGCCAAGAAATGGCCGGCCAAGGGGACTTCAATCACCACTGGAGAGGAGCTGCCGGAGTTCCTCTCGGCTGCACGGCGGCGGCGACGCCAAGCCGCAGCTGCAGGTGGAAGGAGGAGGCTGGAGCTCGTCGTCCGGCGCCGGTGGAGGTCGGGATGGTGGCCGGATTGCAGGTTGGTGACGATCGGTGGAGACACGGGATGAAGAGAGCAGAAGAACAAGGAAAGAAGCACGGGGAAAAGAAAGAAGAAAGAAAAAAAAAGAGGAAAGGAAGTTTCCAAAAAAAGAAACTTTCCTCCCCTTTTATACTATACCCCGTTTTGGAAATAATTTAAATTTCTGACATCCTTTTTAAACTTTCTTCGACGAAATGAACTCAACCCGACGATTTAATTAAACGTTTCTCCCTCTCGACGCCAACAAAGTCCGCTCAACCCCAAAAATGAAACAATACTTAAGAGCGTAATATTTAATTAAAATTACTCAAAATTTAAACAGGGTTCGGGACGTATCAGAAGTACAAACGTTGGATATATCACGGTGAGCCATCATTAGATGGATCGCATGATCATGGGCAGTTTTTTGACGCGGGCAGTAGTAGTACATCCAACGATCCAAAAATGGCATTCGTCAACGACGTGTTTCCTTTTGAAAGCGGTGTACGTGGGGAACAATATATGCATGACCCGGTGCAGCCGTTCCCACAAGTTGTCAACACTGCTGCCTTTGACAAGTACAACAAACTTATTGCATTGCAACAGACCCCTGTGTCTTCAAGTTCTGAGAAGACAGTTCTGAGAAGTGTGATGGAGGTAATGAGGATTAAAGTCGAGACAAAATCGAGCATCAGGCAAGTGGATGAATATCTACAGTACACTTCTTCGTTGTTGGAGGAGGGTCATCGTAATCCTACCAATCACCGTAAGGTCCGAAGTATCCTCAAAGATCTAGGGCTTTCCTACATTAAGATCCATGCATGTGCATTTGACTGCGTTCTCTTCTGGGGTAAAGATGCAGAAGGGAATGACCTTGCTAGCCTTGACGCATGTCCGATATGTCAGTCTGACCGATATAAGTTGACGGGAGCAGGCAATAGGAAACCTGTGAAAGTGCTTCGGTATTTTCCGTTGAGTGATAGGCTTGAGCGGTTGTACATGTCAGAAACCACCGCAAAAGCTATGAGATGGCACGGTGAGCGGGACGCGGGAGACGCAGATATCATGACACACATCTCTGACGGAGCTGATAGGAGCACAATGTGCGACGATATTACATGCTTATGCCCTCGTTTATGCTTTGTTTAACCCTTATTTGTCTAAGATAGAGTCATAATATAGTTTAGTATTAATTTGGTAAAGTTTGGCGAAAAATGGTTAAGAATCCGAAAAATGACTAAGTTTGAGAAATCTGGAAAATAATGCAAAATATGTCTTTTTTGTGATTTTGAGATGAGTGAAAATGTGATCTATCCTTGTCCGAATTCTATGAAATTTGGTGTGCTTAATACTCATATACTGAGGAATTTTGTGTTAAAATTTCAGATCAATCGGAGTTCGGGAAGTCACCCAAAAGATGGCTGCAAAACGGCAGTCCGAGCAAACCAATCCAGGGGCTTCCAGGATTTTCCTGGGACTTTGATCCAACTTCGAAAAATCATTCCTGACGATTCACAAGGAATTTGATCGAGATATTTTATGGGGAGATGGCTATATGTGTCTAGTATATCTGAGACTTGGAATCGCATCAATTGGATCTCCGAGAAGGGAGATATGTCGGATTTACTGGAGCAAGGTCATTCCAGCCGAGTTGCTGCCGGTCTTGTGTTCTTGCGGGTTTGGGGCATTTTTCCATGGACCAAGCTCACCAAATGGAGTTGTCAAGCCTACACAAGAAGTTCATGAAGATATGCAGCCCAATCCACGGAAGAAAATCAGAAAAAGAAGTTTCCTAGAAGAACCAAGAAAGGAAGGAACCAAAACCTTGTTGCACAAGGATTGCCTTTGCCGATTTGGACTAGGTTTTCTACCTAGGGTTTCTACCGAATTTGCCTCTATATATAGCCATGTTTTCCTACAGAAAAATCATCTCATCTCAAGCATAAACACAAGGCTTAAACTCTACCAAAATTCCCCAAACATCCTAGACAAAAACCTTAACCGAAAACCACCTTCACCTCACCTCAACCAAGTTTTTGCCTGGCCGAAACCTTGGACTTTCTGCCTCCATAACCTACTGCCGACGTGACCTATTGCCGTGCAGCCTCACCCCAGCCTCCATACTTCGCCGGATCCACACGACGTGAAGCTCTCAAGGTGTCTCAAAGTGTGATCCACTCCCCTCTTTCGGTTTAGTAATTTTTGTTTAGTTATGTTTAGTTTTGTCTATGAAACACTCATGTATGTTTGGTGTTGGTTTATATGTCTATGTATGAATCGATTTTGGTTTTATGAATTGTATGTTAAAGATTTGTTTGAATCGATGCTTAGAATTAAGTTTAGGTTTCGACAAGAACAATGAATTTTGCATGCTAATTTGTAATATGTAACTTGTAAATTCATGTGTTAGATAATTAGGACAGTGGTATAGATGCATGTTTTAGGTTCAAAATTGGTTAGTATCTAAGGATTAGGCATGAAAATCGGTACTTAGTATTGTCTTGAACATTGATCTAGGTGCTAGGTTTAATCAGCTAGAGTAATTACGAACGTTGCCATACTCAAAAGGTCGCTCTGATTTGTTTTGCTCACTTAGGGTTTAATACTTTAGATACTTGCATGTTTAAAATAAGATGATTGACAACCTTACTTATTTTGCTTGTCTCCAATTCAGACCATTGCGCACAATTGTTAAGTCTCAAAAGGATTAACATAACTTTAGGGCCCATAACCAAAAGTTCGGTCTTAAAACTTGAGAGGTCTTACAACTAAGTTGTAGTTGGAACAAATTTTGAACTTAAGCATGTTGATACTTGTTCCTTACTTTCTTGCATGTGAGTTTATATGTTAAAGAGTCTTTGGTGCTAAATGTTTTGTGAGAGATGATGATCACTTGTATATAGTAGTTTAGGTTTATTTTCGTGTCTTAGATATAGAGGCAGCCCTTGCTGCCGAACCTCATATCAAATCCCCCATGTTGAACTCGTGTGAATATGTATATATATATATATATAATAAATTGTGCTAACATTCTCATATTTCAGGTACCCTTAATCCCCGGCTTAGAACGATCCCTACTTATTCTATACTACTAACGATTGTAGGGTTTATTATTTGTGTGAGCCTCGCGGTTCACATCAATTTTTGGCGCTGTTGCCGGGGATTATAAAATCTTGTTTTATGTGAATGTTAAAGTGAGTTAATATTTGTGATGTAAAGTTTGTTAACAATCAGTGTCTCTAACTCTAACGTATACTTATATATCCTAACTCTCTAACATGACGTTCTAACTCTTGTATTTTTTTTCTTCTAACCTTGAAAAAATTTGTTGAAATCGTAGCTTGTATGAAATTGTATATTCTTGAATTTTAGTTTGTTGTTTTTGTTCGATTTTATGTGTCTTGTGCGTGTGCAGATTGAATTGAAAAGAAAAAGTGCAGGAAATACCAAGTTCTGCCCAAAGCAGAAATCGGGCAGTGCAGTCTGTCTACTTTGGAAGGCCACTGTTTTCAGCTCACAAAACCTGGGAAAGTGAGCCATATACCGTTGGAAAGGTCTCTGAGTCTAATGTCCGTAGGATTTTATAGAAGTGCATTTGGAGTTTCGAGCTGCTCCCAGTTTCAATTTGAGTGCACGAAGGTCAATCTGGCGGACCAGAGAACTGGGCAGATCAATCGATCCGATAAAAGGCCAAACAAAGCATACTTCACTGGTCTGATTGAAGTGAATTTTATACCGATGGAAAGCTCTGTGTGTCCACTACAACATTTATTCAGAACACTTTTGCACTAGGATAGTGGAACACACCCAAAATCAGGCCTCAAGAGAAGCAGACACGTCTGCCGAGAGAAGCTTGCCTGCCAAGAAAATCCTACTGCCGAGAGGGGCTGCTGCCCCAACTGCGGAGCTGCACATGGCATGATGAACACACAACACACATGGTGAGAAGTCTAGGCTACGGACTATAAACCTTAAGCGCTACTTGGGAGGCAACCCAAGTCGATCAAAGAAAAACGAAGGAGCCATCACCGGGAGTTTGAAATTTCTTAACCCTTCTCTTTTTCTTTGATTTGTGATGATATGTTGGTATATGTTAGACTATTGCATGTTTAGGAAATTCGTTGATATAGATTTGTGCTTACATTGAGGACAATGTAATTTTCTAAGTGTGGGGTGGGATAACGTATTCCGTTTATGTTTTCGTGTGCTTAGTTTAGAAAAGAAAAATTCAGAAAAATGTACTACAAAGATAGAGTGTTTAAATTTGTTTGTTTCGAGTCTTAGGATGCCCCTAATATGTCAATGATATTTTTCTCCTCTTTGCATACATGGATGATAGTTGTGCATACAATTAAAATTGTGAGTTTCATGGATTGTGTGCATTGGTAGGAGCATGTAGGCCTTGTTGATTAACGAAGCATGCATGTTTTAGCTAGTTTGTTTCCATAATAACCTATGTGAGTTTTAGAGCCAATTTGCTTTCTTCTTGAGCGATAAAAAGATAAAATTCAATAGATTCGTAGGAAGCATGAAACCTCATAATTCTTTGATTATTCGATGACTATGTGTCATAGCTTTTTAATGAACTCTAGTATGCTAGAACTTACTCTTGTTGATTTTCGAAACGTTTATATCATAAAATACCTTGATTTTGAATGTGATTGAATAAAGATCATTTAGGTTTACCACCATTGCCAAATAAAGCATGTGCCTATTTGTGCCCGTCGTGGGACACCTTAGTAAACCCCTTTGAGCCTACGTTGAGCCTTTTTCTTTCATCACCCTTAAACACTTTCCATGAGCTTTGTATAGTGATGCCTTTACCTTATGTGTCGGCAAAGCTTGATTTTTGAAGGCGTTTTCGCGTGAAGTGATGAAGAAGAACAAGTGTGGGGTAGACTTAGCTAAAAATTGTGAAAAATTGTATGTGAGCCGTGCCTATGAGAAAACAAAACAAGAAAAATTGAAATCGGACAGAAAAGAAGAAAAAGAAAACTCAAGTCCGAAATAAAAGAAAAAGTGTAGGCACGGTTTCAAAAGAAAATTGCTAAGTCTAGTCTTGAAAAGTGTTGTGAATTTGGAGTTTTGTTTATATGTGAAGGTCTACTATTGTTATATTTTGACCTTTGTTCATATTCACTATGTTTTGGGAAGTAAAGAATGAAGTATGGGTCCAACAAGAAGAAATTCGACCCTTGGTGAGAAGACATAAGGAGATTTGAGCTTTGCTAAAGCGCACGGTGACGTTTTGAGCCTCCTTATCCAAATATCAAATACCTCTTAGCCTAGCCCCATTACATCCCTTTTATTGATCTTTTCATGATTCTTAAGATGGTTAAATTTGATTGTAGAGATTATCTCAAGAGTAAGCATATGGTTTTGGTTCATTGGTGCATATAGTTGTCATATGAGGTTTTTCCTTGAAAATTCACAAAGTGCTTTCGTTTCTTTGACATATGCAAGTTACTCTTCGTAGTTCATTATCTTTCGCTTGCATATACTTATGAGTGAATGCCATGTTTCGAGTGAAAAGAAGAGAGTATGCCTAGTGAGGAGGATTGGATTAGCTTAACATGTCTACATGCTTACTTTTGTTCTTCTATGTTTTTATTGATGTTACATGTTCATGAAACTTGGAATTTTCGTGCTTAGCATTTTCATGCATTAACTTGAAAGCTATGTGTACATACGAGCCTGAGACAAATTGTTAGGGGCAATAGTTTGTTTAGAGTCTTAGTTTTATTTAGTTTGCTAAGGGACTAGCAAATGATAAGTGTGGGGTAGTTGATAGGAGCACAATGTGCGACGATATTACATGCCTATGCCCTCGTTTATGCTTTGTTTAACCCTTATTTGTCTAAGATAGAGTCACAATATAGTTTAGTGTTAATTTGGTAGAGTTTGGCGAAAAATGGTTAAGAATCCGAAAAATGACTAAGTTTGAGAAATCTGGAAAATAATGCAAAATATGTCTTTTTTGTGATTTTGAGATGAGTAAAAATGTGATCTATCCTTGTCCGAATTCTATGAAATTTGGTGTGCTTAATACTCATATACTGAGGAATTTTGTGTTAAAATTTCAGATCAATCGGAGTTCGGGAAGTCACCCAAAAGATGGCTGCAAAACGGCAGTCCGAGCAAACCAATCCAGGGGCTTCCAGGATTTTCCTGGGACTTTGATCCAACTTCGAAAAATCATTCCTGACGATTCACAAGGAATTTGATCGAGATATTTTATGGGGCGATGGCTATATGTGTGTAGTTTATCTGAGACTTGGAATCGAATCAATTGGATCTCCGAGAAGGGAGATATGTCGGATTTACTGGAGCAAGGTCATTCCAGCCGAGTTGCTGCCGGTCTTGTGTTCTTGCGGGTTTGGGGCATTTTTCCATGGACCAAGCTCACCAAATGGAGTTGTCAAGCCTACACAAGAAGTTCATGAAGATATGCAGCCCAATTCAAGGAAGAAAATCAGAAAAAGAAGTTTTCTAGAAGAACCAAGAAAGGAAGGAACCAAAACCTTGTTGCACGAGGATTGCCTTTGCCGATTTGGACTAGGTTTTCTACCTAGGGTTTCTGCCGAATTTGCCTCTATATATAGCCATTTTTTCCTACAGAAAAATCATCTCATCTCAAGCATAAACACAAGGCTTAAACTCTACCAAAATTCCCCAAAGATCCTAGACAAAAACCTTAACCGAAAACCACCTTCACCTCACCTCAACCAAGTTTCTGCCTTGCCGAAACCTTGGACTTTCTGCCTCCATAACCTACTGCCGACGTGACCTATTGCCGTGCAGCCTCACCCCAGCCTCCATACTTCGCCGGATCCACATGACGTGAAGCTCTCAAGGTGTCTCAAAGTGTGATCCACTCCCCTCTTTCGGTTTAGTAATTTTTGTTTAGTTATGTTTAGTTTTGTCTATGAAACACTCATGTATGTTTGGTGTTGGTTTATATGTCTATGTATGAATCGATTTTGGTTTTATGAATTGTATGTTAAAGATTTGTTTGAATCGATGCTTAGAGTTAAGTTTAGGTTTCGACAAGAACAATGAATTTTGCATGCTAATTTGTAATATGTAACTTGTAAATTCATGTGTTAGATAATTAGGACAGTGGTATAGATGCATGTTTTAGGTTCAAAATTGGTTAGTATCTAAGGATTGGGCATGAAAATCGGTACTTAGTATTGTCTTGAACATTGATCTAGGTGCTAGGTTTAATCAGCTAGAGTAATTACGAACGTTGCCATACTCAAAAGGTCGCTCTGATTTGTGTTGCTCACTTAGGGTTTAATACTTTAGATACTTGCATGTTTAAAATAAGATGATTGACAACCTTACTTATTTTGCTTGTCTCCAATTCAGACCATTGCGCACAATTGTTAAGTCTCAAAAGGATTAACATAACTTTAGGGCCCATAACCAAAAGTTCGGTCTTAAAACTTGAGAGGTCTTACAACTAAGTTGTAGTTGGAACTAATTTTGAACTTAAGCATGTTGATACTTGTTCCTTACTTTCTTGCATGTGAGTTTATATGTTAAAGAGTCTTTGGTGCTAAATGTTTTGTGAGAGATGATGATCACTTGTATATAGTAGTTTAGGTTTATTTTCGTGTCTTAGATATAGAGGCAGCCCTTGCTGCCGAACCTCATATCAAATCCCCCATGTTGAACTCGTGTGAATATGCATATATATATATATATATATATATATATATATATATATATATATGTGAATAAATTGTGCTAATATTCTCATATTTCAGGTACCCTTAATCCCCGGCTTAGAACGATCCCTACTTGCTTATACTACTAACGATCTTTTGTAGGGTTTATTATTGTGTGCGAGCTTAGGCTCACATCGGAGCGGCTTGGAAGCATATAAACAATGAGTTTCCTCATTTTGCGTCAGATGTCAGAAACGTCAGGCTCGGGCTCTCAACCGACGGGTTCAACCCTTTCGGCACCATGAGTCTTTCATACAGTATATGGCCGATGGTTTTGGTACCTTACAACCTTCCTCCATGGATGTGCATGAAGAAGGAATATAATATGTTGACGTTGTTGATTCTGGGGCCTGGTTACCCAGGGAAATGTCTCGATGTGTATATGAGACCATTTATTGAAGAGCTTAAGGTATTGTGGGACGTTAGTCATCCCACTTTTGACAAGTACAAGAAGGAGACGTTCCAGATGCATGCCATGGTTATTGGTACCATCAGTGATTTTCCTGCTTATGGGATGTTGTCGGGCAGCGTTGTTAGGGGATACAAGGCTTGTCCTGAGTGCCTCAGCGATTATGGGAGTACCCCTCATTGCAACAAGATATGCAGAATGGGTCATCGTGTGTTCCTTCCGGCGGATCACCACTGGCGTTACGAGTCCGCCGCATTTGATGGAACCGAAGAACACGGTGGTCCTCCCAGAAGATGGACGGGAAGAGAAATTTTAGCAGTACTTAATGAGTACGATTTTGGGCCCCTCAGCAATCATCCCGATATTGTAGCGGAAATACCTGAAAGACCTGAGGAGTACAAATTCTGGACACATAAGAGCATATTGTGGGAACTCCCGTACTGGTGTGAGTTGCTGATCCGTCACTTCCTAGACGTTATGCACATAGAAAAAAATGTTTCTAAAAGTGGGGTGGGCACAACGCTGAACTTGGAGGGGAAGACGAAAGACGGTCCTAAGGCTCGCACTGATCTGCAAAACATGAATATCAGAAAACAACTATGGTTGAAACAAGGAAAGAGAAAAATGCCTCAAGCTCCTTACACCATCAAGCCTGAGCATAAACCAGAAATTTTTCATTGGATAAGTCGGGCCAAGTATCCTTCAGGCTTTGCTGGAAATATAGCCAAGTGTGTGAACAGACAATTCAACAATCTTTACGGGTTGAAAAGTCATGACAATCATATCGTGCTACAACGTCTCTTCCCTGTTTTCATTCGACCGTTCCTTCCCCGTCACGTTGTGGAGCCGTTAGTAGCGTTGGCAAGATTTTTCCAGAAGGTATGCACACGGGAAGTGAGAAAATCTGACCTCCGGGAAATGCAACAAGACATCGTTCATATCATGTGTAAATTTGAGATGATATTTCCTCCAAATTTTTTCGACATCATGCCTCACCTCATGATCCATCTTCCTCGGCAGTTGTTGCTTACCGGTCCTGTGCACTTCACTTGGATGTATCCGATGGAAAGGTACGTATTTTACACCTTATGTTAATTTCCTCATCAATATATGTGATATAGTATTAATGTATTATCATAACACTTTAAAAACTTGATTTATAGGCAACTTGGACAATACGGTGATTTTGTCAAAAACAGATCTGCACCTGAAGGATGTATAGCTGAAGCATATATTGCGCACGAGTTTGTCACATACATGAAGCTGTATTTAGGAGCGTTACAGGAAAGCATACCGGAAGATGTACCTTCACAGTTCAGTCTTTCCATACTCTCCGACGATGTTGTACTTGGTGGAAACATGCCAGTTTCCTACAAGTTGAAAGATTATGAGGTAGCCATTGCACATTGGTGGGTACTAATCAACTGTCCAGAAATTCAGTTTTGGAAGAACATGCATCTAAACTGTGATGGAGTAGTAGGTGATCTCGATTACCACAACCGGACATTCGCAGAGTATTTCGGCCGCTGGGTACGCAACTTTAACACTATTCTATACGTGTTTATATATTATTGTGTATAATTATTCATATTTATAGTTGATTCTGATGGTTGCAGATGGACCTTATTAAAAATGATAATCACCCAAATTGGTCGCACGAACTCAGACTTCTAGCGATGAGGCCGGTCTATTCAAAAGTTTATGCGACGTGCAAGGTGAATGGTGTGTTATTTCGATGTGAAGAGAGAGACCTCAGACTGAAAACACAAAATTCAGGGGTTATGGCACATGGTGGGGATGATGGAGTTGACTATTACGGTGTTCTCCATTCAGTTGTGGAACTGCATTACGGGAAAGGCATGAAAGTGCACCTTTTCAAGTGTAGATGGTTTGACACACGGCCGCAGAGCATGAAAACCGATCAATACGGCATAACTTCTGTGAACACTAGTACATCATGGTATTAGGACGACCCGTTCGTTTTAGCCACATGGGTGAAACAAGTGTTTTATCTTGATGATCTCGCCAAGGGTGACCCGTGGAAAGTAGTCAACACTATCCACCATCGCAACATTTACCGGGCGTCTACACTTGGAGTGGCTGAAGAGAACGAGGAAGGGGGCACCGCGTATCAAGAGCCCAACTCAAACGGTATTCCTGACTCCTCTTTTATTCGCCTAGACACGCCGGTGCGAATTCGACGTGAAGAGCCACTGCTTGTTGATGTTGATCCAAATGAAGAAACTAACGAGGACTCTAGTGGTGAGGAATGACATAGATTACCCCTATCGAGCAATTCAGAAACCGAAGAAGACTCATCTGATGATTCTGATTACAATCCAACGGATTATGTAATTTAGATGGTGTAATCCTTTCATTTGTAATCCACTCATTTCTAATGAACGGGCGTGGGGATGAGCCTCCCAGCTAGGCTGGGTTCCAAACCCCTTAAAAAAAATTTGAAATATGTTGACTGCTGGGTTTCTGTTTTTTTTATGTTCATTTTTGGTTATATATGAACAGGACATATGGGTACGAGAGGTGTAACACAACTGATTTTTTTTTTTTCACAGAATAGCCGACGAAAAATGCATTATTTCGTCGGCTATACTAATTATAGCCGACGAAAAATGCGTGATTTCGTCGGCCAAAACTATATTGAAAAATACATATTTTATTTTAGACACAAAACGACAAAAGAATAGCCGACGAGTACTAGGTTTGATTTCGTCAGCTATGATAAAAAACAAAACAAAAAAAGACCACCTTCCATTTTCTATCACTATCGACAACCCATTGCTTCATCCTTCAAATGCAAATGTGTCGTGAAATAAGATATGATCGAAATAATGAAATACGTCTACGGTTGAAAAATGACAAGATTCATACAAAATCTGTGTGCCGAATGTTGCGGTTAACTGTTTTTTACTTCCGTTTTCCTATGGGTAGCCTCACGGTCGGTAAATATTTTGAGGAAAATTTTTATACGATTAGTTGCGCCTCATCGATTTGAAACTATTATCTGTTGAAGGTCAGGCAAAAAAACGTCATTTAGACAGGCCAATTACCATTTCTAAGCGTTTAAAGGGTTGACTCACCCGGTTGACTGTCCCGATCGAGCCTTTAACGTTGTCAGATGTAGTTGGATTTTTTTCCATACATGTATTTAATCTTAACGGTGATATCTGACGGTTGCAACAGATTTTCCAAACTTTTAGATTCAAAATCGGAACATATGCACTAATGTTCCTTAACTTGTTTACTAAGTGTTTAATTGAATGTATAGTTTCAAATAGTTACTATACGTACACTCTTCAAATACAAATGTGTCGTGAAATAAGATATGACCGAAATAATGAAATACGTCTACGGTTGAAAAATGACACGATTCCGATAAAATCTGGTGCCGAATGTTGCGGTTAACTGTTTTTTACTTCCGTTTTCCTATGGGTAGCCTGACGGTCGGTAAATATTTTGAGGAAAATTTTTATATGATTAGTTGCGCCTCATCGATTTGAAACTATTATCTGTTGAAGGTTAGGCAAAAAAACGTCATTTACATAGGCCAATTTACGTTTTAAAGCGTTTAGAGGTTTGACTTCGTAGTTTGACAAAAGGTTTAGCCGACGAATTCAAATATTTCGTCGGCTAAACTCTTGCGATCCGCTTATTGTCCGCCGTTGGATGGCTCAGATCCAACGGCTGTGATTTTCCAAAGTATAGCCGACGAAATATTTGAATTCGTCGGCTAAACTCTTGCGATCCGCGCCTTTTCATTGTCCGCTGTTGGATGGGGGAGATCGGACGGCTGCTGAGCGCCTAAAGTATAGCCGACGACATTCAAAGTATAGCCGACGATGTTAAAGATTTCGTCGGCTATAGTAAAGAATAGCCGACGAAATCTTTTTTAATCGTCGGCTATTCTATCGGGTATAAGTCTGAAACTGCCGAACCCTAGCCTCCGTTTTCCCCTTTTTTCTGCTTTCTCCTCCGCTGTAAACCTCCGCAGCAATTCAGAAACCTCCGCACCGCCGCTCTTCTCCTCCTCCTCCTCAAATCGACGACGAATTCTCCTCCTCCTCCTCCATCCGGCCGAATTCTCCTCCTCCTCCTCCGATCCGGTTATTTTTTTTTCAATTTAATTTAATTTTATGAATTGTTATATATTTAATTTTAATTATATAAATTGTTATATATTTGTTAATAAATTTAATTTTAACAAATTGTTATACATTTGTTATATATTTTATTTTAATTATATAAATTGTTATATAATAAATTGTTATATATTTGTTATATATTTAATTTTAATTATATAAATTGTTATATATTTGTTAATAAATTTAATTGTTATATATTTGTTATAATTTAGGTATATAAATTGTTATATATTTAATTTTAATTATATAAATTGTTAAATTAATTATATATATAAATTGGTAGTCTAATTATATATATATATATGTTAATATTGAAATATAGTTATATTTGTATAAAAATAGTTATATTTAGGATAATGGTTAGTATTATTTAAAATTAGTTAAAATTTAAATATTAATTTGTTAGTATGTTTTGAAATATGTTAGTATTATTCGTTATTATATTAATTAAAATTTGTTATAAAATGTAATATAATTTAATATTAATTAATGTATTAATGCCTCAAGCTGCAGATGGCCGATGCATTCAGACAGTTGTTCGGGGGCCGTCGTTCCAGATCTAGGGGTTCTGCAAATTCCGCCGGTTCGGCAGACTCCGACAGGACCCATAGCCAGCCTGAGAGGACCACCAGCCAGCCGCGGAGGAGTGTAGATTCATCCCAGCCGCGGAGGACTGTGGATTCATCCCAGCCGCGGAGGACTGTGAGTTCTCGGCACCAGACCCTTCTCCAGGCGGGGCCGCCGTCGAGCAGCTCACTTCCGCCTGTCGGGCCAGATACTCCGAGGTTCAGTCGGCAGCTATTTCAGGACGAGATAGCTGCAGACGTTCCTCAGGTTCGTATGCCTGAGGTTCATCGGGAGCCGATGACGAGTCCGACGACGTCTGCTGCTGACTCGACTGAGGGTCTTACTCTCCCAAATCAGCTCTACCTCCCGTACAACATTCCTGCTATACCGGAGGTCGACTATCATGGTGTGCCCATATGGCCTGATATGCCTCAGTACGTGAGTGCTGCGGAGGCATACCAGCAGCAGCCATTTGAGAACTCTGACCTCCTGATTTCGGCGAGGAGAAAAGGAAAGTCGACAGACAGGTCATCGAGTTCAGGTAACATTCGATTTTATTAATTAAATGTTTTATTAAAATTAACGCATTAATATTTAATTTTATTAACCAATCGTCGTTTATGTGATAGGGACAGCCGCTAGCAGTTCAACAAGGAACACGAGAGGTGTCATATGTTTTGACACGCTCAGGAGAACTGTTGATCTGAGGGGGAGGATCCAGATCAACGAACCTCCTAATCAGGAGGTTCAGGGAAAAAAAAAACGTGATTACTCGGGTTGCGTGGGGGCACTGATTAGGGACAGAATCTCTATGTTGTGGACCCGGTGGGCTGATGTGCCCGAAGAGATAAAGAGGGAGGTGAACAACGCCGCGTCGGTCAGTAATTTAAAAAATTTAATTTATTTATCGTAATATTTAATAATTTTCGGTATTATTACAATTGAAAAACTAATAAAATATTATCTTTCAGACATTCTTCGAGATTGCCGAACACAAGCGGGATTGGGCGGACTCTGTGCAGGACTCGAGGTACGTTGGGAATTCCTCATCTTATAATTTGAAATATTTTATGATATTAATAATATTTCTAATGCACTTTTATTTTTTTCGTAGGTTCAAAGAGTGGAAGAACGAGCTCCGTTCCCACTATAACGAATACGACAACCGTGGTCGTATGGGTACTCCCAGAGAGTTCATGTTCAGGGAGTACGAGTGGCGTTGGTTGAAGACAGTAGACTTCAACAACCCAGTTATGCAGGTAAATACTAAACTTCACTACAAATGTTTATTTTGTTAAAATTTTAATTATTAGTTTAATTATTTTATAATTATTACACTAATATTTTTTTATGTATTTTTCTAATATTTTATTATTTGTTTGAAGCAACGTTCTCGGATAAACTCTGAGAACCGCCGCCGTAACACAACCCCCCATCATGCTGGTTCTAGGCCGTTTGCACAATATCAGGAGGAGGCGCTTAGAGATCATCCTGATAGCAACCCCTACGTGGAGACGTTCAAGATCGCTTATCCACAAGCGACATAACAGCTCGTAAGTCGTTCATTACGATTTTAAAATTTTAATTATTAATTTTACTTAATTATATATTTGTTAGAATATTAATTTTTTTTTTCCCGTCCAATTAGGAGAGGGTGAACCGGGCCGAAGAAGAGGTGTTCCAGCAAGTAGTTCGGGAGACACAACCGAACATTTCAGAGGCAGATCTGGAAGAAGCCCTGCGCCAGGTCGACAGGTCCAATGTCCAAACGGCAGCGAGGATGTTCGACGCAGCCTTCCCAAACCGCTCAAACAACTACTACTGCCGGGGTTTGGGAAGTTCTGGACTAGGGCTCCTGAAGACCACTAAGGGAGGTCAAAAGAAGGGAGGCGGGGAGAGCCAACAGGTGAGGGGGGAAGTGCGGAGATTGGCAGAAGAAAATGCAAGGTTGGCGGCCGAGTTCCAGAGATCACAGGAGGAACAACGCAGATCACAAGAGCAACACCGCAGAACACAGCAGTATTATTTAGATCTGTCCAGTTGGCATGCTGAGTGCGAGAGAATTCGGCGACACAACTACGCCGGCCAACAAAACTGGTGGTATGATATGTTCGCGGCACAACAACAAGGCCTTGAACCCCCGCCCCCGTTTCAGCCGTTAGTTGGACCTCCAATGCCTCAACCTCCCGAGTTCGGTCAGCAGGATGACGACCATGATGGAGAGCAGTATGCTGGGGATGACCTGGTGGACTTTAGTGATTTTGTGATTTGCAGGTTGCTTGGAATGGTAATTTAGAAAATAATTTATTTTTTTTTCCCCAAATGTAAGAATAGCCGCCTATTTTGGCATTATTTCGTCGGCTATAAGTACTATAGCCGACGATTTTTACCAAATTTCGTCGGCTATAACCGTTATAGCCGACGAAAATGACATTATTTCGTCGGCTATAACTAATTAATGCCTATTAAAATATTAATATATTTCGACGAAAAAACAGACGAAATATACTGGAATCGTCGGCTATACTTCAGAACAAATAGCCGACGAATTTCGTCGGCTAAAGGTTATAATATCGTCGGCCATACTCGCAAATACCCGACGAATTTCGTCGGATATTTTGCCCACGTTTGGTCGACGAAATAAATTTTCGTCGGTAACATCGTCGGCCATACTCGATTATAGCCGACGATTTCTTTATTTTCGTCGGCCATTGGTATTACCGACGGCGTTTTCCCGACGACGTATAGCGGACGAAAATTTCGTCGGCAGAATGAATAGTCGACGAAAAATTGGCATAGCCGACGAAATTTTTTTCGTCGGCTATTCGCTCGGATCTGGTAGTGTGAGAGGAATACTACAGTAATTCATTCAGTGTCTAACTAGGTTTCTTGTGATTCAAGTAGTCCTTTATGGATGGACTCTTGAATCACATATCCCTTATATATAGATGGTTTAGTCCCTGTTGATCCCATCGTCTTTAGCCTCTTGTTCTGTCCATATCATAAGCTTTGGTGGTGATCTAACAGAAGGCATAGCCTCATTGTTTCTTGTTTCAGGTTCTATATCAGAGATGGATTCGATTAAAGGAGCTGATGGTATGATGCTGATCAAGTTTCTGGTTTTAAGTTCTTACTGTGTTCTTGTTCTGTATTCTTGGTTTTATATCATGTTTAAGTTCAAGCATTATGAATTTGGTAATCAACATGATGTTTTGTTATTGAATTAACAGGTGGTTCGGCCTAGGTGCTGGAGATGAATGAATTAGTATGATAAAAACTAGTAATATATTTTATAATTATTTATGGTGAAGAGTGAATGGTTTATTGTTTGACTGTGGGTTATTTTATGGTTCGATTACTAGTATTATCTTTTGTATTTACTTGAATTCAACCTGTTGAGGAAGGAGCAAAATTTATTCTTGATGCAACTCTTAGTTATTTCAAGATTAAAAAAAAAAAAAAAAGATTCTTTATCATACAACATTTTGTTCAATTTTTTTATATGTATAGTATGTCTCTAATGCTTTTGCTGTGATTGAGGATAAGTTGTTTAGCAATCTGGATTTTCACAATCGTGATTGCTAGTAGTTGATGGACTAGCAATCTCTTTACCACAATCATTGTACAAACTAACTTGGAGCAAATGCTTTCTTTTACTACAGATCTAAAGTTCGACATATCATGCTTGGGAAGGGTGAATATAAATTATGAGAATGATCAGCATATGATCGATGCTTCTATAAGTTCATAAGTAGGTAATCCATTTCTCCGCCTATATGTGAACTGTTTTTTGCCTGATATATCATACTGAGTTTTTATTTTTTATTTATTTATTTATTTTACCTAGTCCCTCTCCTATTGTAATCTTTTCCGATTTACAATAAACTCCCGAGTAAGGGTGCCAATTAGTCCTTAAATCGCTTACCCAAAAAGATATTCATATTGAGTTGGGCATATTAAGGTTATATATACAATACACGAAATCAAAATTAAACATACTAGTCCTCTCTGTCGTGGTCCAAGGTTGGTTGTTCGGCAAATTTCCATATGGAGTTCTCATTTACGTAAACTGTATACATGACACAATGTCTCACCGGATTAACTTGAAGTGGATATGCTTTACCACTACCAATTTTTTTAAGTGGCAAACTCATGAGGAATCGTTTTGGGTTCAGCAACATAATGGGAACCTAAAAGCCGCTAAAAATGAGCAAACAATGTACGGGTTACAAGTATAGATTGTGACTGATGCTCGCCGGAAGAAACAATATAGATTCTCTAGTAAATCAATGTCGGAAACAATATGAATTCTCTAATAAAGAATATTGATTCAATCAACTCAAATGCATTAACGTACAATGATCACCTAGCTAACTAGAATCATCCCTAAATCGTAAACTCTAAACTCTAAACCCTTTTTTATTTTCAATTCTTTTTAAAAAAATTTTTTTCAAAAACATAGTCAAACAAACCCTTAAGTAATTTTCTATGTAGGAAGAAGCTTAGAATTCTAACACATTTAGATATTATAAACTGTGCAATTAAAATCAACTGGCATGGTGATCCTATTATATTACTAACCTATCACTACCAGAAAAGGCGTCATAGCCGACGACGCCATCTCGTCGGCCGTTTCCATTAATTCGTCGGCTATAGTCATAGCCGACGAAGTATCGTCGGCTATTATCTCGTCGGGATTGCTCCGTCGGCTATAGTATAGCCGACGACACACGGGGTAAGTCGTCGGCTTATGAAACACCAGGTATAGCCGACGAAAAAAGCGTCGTCGGCTATACTTCGAACATTGCCGACGAGAAGATCGTCGGCTTTAAAAATTACGTAACTGCCCCTAACCCGAAGTATAGCCGACGACACTATCGTCGGCTCTACGTCCGTTTTAGCCGACGACACTATCGTCGGCCATAACAATCGCCGGTACCAGAAACGGCTTTTTTTTGCCGGAAGCCGGGAGGGTATAGCCGACGACATATGTCATGTTCGTCGGCTATAACGGTTATAGCCGACGAAATTTGGTAAAAATCGTCGGCTATAACTGTTATAGCCGACGAAATAATGCCAATATCGTCGGCTATAACCCCTAAATATTTAAAAAAATTAAAAAATTTTACTCGGGCCCAATTTCTCTTCGTCTTCGGGGGCTGCAGAAAATGCACAAACAAACATCCAAATATCCAACAAATATCCACATCAATCCATCCCTAATATCCTACATACTGTACAAATTAACCCACTATATATATCTACTCATCATCACCCCCTAAACGCGTAGCGTCGTCGACCGGATCGTTCGAGTTCCGGTGGCTATGGCTGTCCTGATCGGCTGGCGTACTCCGATGCGGGGGGGGAGTGGGGACGACGAACTGGGGCATCTGTGGCGGA
Source organism: Potentilla sterilis (assembly GCA_963682095.1). Lineage (NCBI taxonomy): Eukaryota > Viridiplantae > Streptophyta > Magnoliopsida > Rosales > Rosaceae > Potentilla > Potentilla sterilis. The sequence goes on along the minus strand of OY821756.1, from coordinate 46,149,154 downwards.
GGCGGGGGCTGGAGTCCAGCCTGCTGGGCCTCCCAAGACTGCTGCATCCATCGGTACATCTCCGCCACAGATGCGTCTCTGGCCTGCTGCGCCGAAGCCTCCGCAGCCCTCGCCAACTCCGCCTGCTGGAGCGCCTCCACCGCCCTCGCCAACTCCGCCTGAGTCCTCTGCAGCTGCGTCTGCAAGTCTCCTCTCGTCGAAGCCGCACGCTGCGTGCTGGGATTGGCCGGCGTGAACTTGAGAACCCCATCTCCCGCCGCGCCTAGGCCTCTCTGGTAGAAGTAGTTGTTCCCCGTCCCTACCGCCGCGTGCATGATCTGAGAGGCCAAGCGCGGCTCAAGGGTGTCGATCGTGGAGGCAAACTCCGCGATCGCCTCGTCGGACGCCCCGTCTCCCAGAGTGTCTCGCGCGATCCCGAAGGTGATCGCGTCGGTCTCCGCATCTATTTCCGCCTAATTGACAAGAAAATATAATAAACGAATTAAAAATTATATATATAAATTAATTTCATGAAACACTTTTATTTAAGATGGACGAATACTTACCACTTGGTCGGGACGCCCCGGATATATCTGCGCATGAATCCACGACAACGGCCTCAGCGGTCGGTCCCTCCTCGCCATCTCTGCCCACTGCCTCCAGGAGCGGGCGCCGCCGTGGTGGGGGTGCTCGTTCCTCCTGCGGTTGTCGCTGTTCGTCCGCGAGATTTTCTGTATTATAACAACAAACATATAAACGCAAATATAAATTAGTAACTAAATTAAAATATTAGGAACTAACCAAAATAAAATTAATAACTAATTTAGTTACTAACTAATTTAATTTAATTAGTAACTACTTAACTAACTAATTTAATTAGTAACTACTTAACTAACTAATTTAATTTAGTAACTAACTAACTTACTAACTACCTAATTTTATTTAATTTAATTTGATTTAATTTAGTAACGAACTAACTAACTATGTAACTAACCAACTGACTTAATTTAATAACTAATAACTAACTAACTAACTAATTAATTGAATTAAGTAACTACATAATTTAATTATTAAATAACATTAAAAAGTTATATACTACCAGGCTAAATTTTCTTACCGAGACCCTGTCGCTCCCGAAGTAGGCTACCAGCCATAGCCACTCGTACTCCCTGTACCGGAACTCGTGGGGGGTTGCAGCTCGCCCCAAGCGCTGCTCCACATGGTACGTCCTGTAGTGCGTGGACAGCTCGTTCTTCCACTCGGAGTACCTATATTAACAGAACACAACTGTTAGATATATATATTCGTACACTGCCAATAAATATATTTATACAAAAAAAAGCAAAACACATAACCTGTTCTTCAGCTGCTCGTCTCTCCACCAGTCCAAGGTAGGATGGACTCTAAACCATTGCTGCAACATTATAAATTAATTAGAAAATATTTTTATATAGTTATAAGGACTGAATTCATAATTGTTTATTTTCTATAATAAAAATCATATTTAACTCACCGACAGTGCATTGTACACTCGCGCCTTGATCTCATCGGGCACAGAGCCCCAGTCGGGCCACAACAGTGGGACCCTGTCCCGCACGAGCATGCCCGTCGCGTTGATGTACTTGGTGGTGGTGTCTCTCCGCTCAATCGGGCGTCCATCCTCACCGGGACCGGGCAGGATCTCTCTGATCCCACCGGCCAGCTCCCTCTCCAGGGTGGACATGTTCGCTGGCCCTCTGGTCCGTCTCGTCCCCGCGGGTTTATTGACGAGGACGCCTGTTAAAATGAACACATAGTTAAATAATTATTTAAACTAACTAATTAAATAATTAATTAAACAATGTAAATAATTAATTAAACTAACCAATTACCTGCGTCGTTGTACTGCTTGTCCCTCTCACGAACGGCCCACAGGCCGCGGCAGTCCTCTGAGTCGAAAGGACTGTAGAAGTAGGCCTCCTCCCAGGGAATCTCGTGAGGCCGGTCGTGCCTCCAAATCTGCCTCCCCCTGGCGTCGTACTCAGGGATGGCAGGGAGGAACTGGACCATGTACATCCCCGATGGCGGAGACATACGGGGCGTGGACCCTGAGGGGCCTGCTCCCCCTGACGGTGGGCCCCGTAGCTGTGGACGCTGTCGCTGTGGGGGGACAGGGAGCATCTCTGGAGGGTCCAGATCGGCGCGCGGTGGGGTCGGCTGCCGATCCTGGAACAGTGCTGAAGTGCACTGGGGTCTGGTGGCTCTGCGTCCTCCTCCGACACTCGAGTCAGGGCCCGCTCCCGTCGACTCATACGAGGAGCCCCCACGTGGATCGCTCGGCGTCAATCCCATCAACGTCTCCTCTCGTCGACTCAAAGGCCGGCCTAGGCCCCGACGACCGCTGGATCCGCTCCCCCCACGGCTGGATCCTGCCTGAGCGTCGGGGTCGCTCTCGGTCCGTCTGCCAAGCCATCGGTCTACAAAGCGACGGTTTCCTGCACAATTAGTATATAAATTCCATAAATTGCACAAAAATTCCACAAAAAAATTAAAAACTTCATTCAATGTATATATACCTAAATATATTTATACCTAATTATATATATATATATTCCGAAATATAACACAAAATTCCTTAAATTTCACAAAAAAATAAAAAACTTTTTTAAATATATATATATACCTAATTATATATATACATAACTATATTTATACCTAAAGGTATATATATATACCTAAAAATTCTTGTTAATTCCTCAAAATTAAACAAAATTCCACACAATTCCATAAATTTCACACAAAAATAAAAAACTTCATTAAATGTATATATACCTAATTATATATATACCTAAATATATTTATACCTAATTATATATATATATATATATATATATTCCGAAATATATATATATATATATATATCCTCCTAAAAATTCCACAAAATTAACAAAAATTTCACAACATTAAAAAAATTTCCACAAACTTCCATATACCTAATTATATATATATATATATATATATATATTCCGGAAAATATATATATATATATATATATATATATCCTTCACAAAATTCCACATAATTCCAAAAAATTAACAACAATTCCACAACATTCCATAAATTGCACAACAACCCTAAATTCCACATAATTTCACAAAAACCATAAAATTTCACAAAAATACCTAAATTCCACAAAATCACAAAATTCCACAAAATTAACAAAAACCCTAAATGAGGGAGAGGGGGACTACCTGACATGGTGGTGCGGCTAGGGGACGAGGACGGCGGTGCGGTGCGGCGGCGACGGCGGCTAGGGAAGGACGGCGCCGATCGGTTCGAGTTCGGGTCGGGGAGGGCTCGGGAAGGCCGGGGACGGGTGGGGAGGGGTGGGGGAGGGCCGGGGAGGCTTGGTCGGCGTCGGGGAGGCTCGGACGGCGTCGGGGAGGCTCGGGGAGGGGTGGGCGGCGATTTAGGGGTTTAGGTTTTCTGCAGAAATGGGGGAGAGGCGCCTCTGTTTCAGTTTAAATCGAGGGACTATAGCCGACGATTTCATTTTAATTCGTCGGCTATGACTATAGCCGACGATTTCGTCGGCTATAGTCTCTAACTAAATCCGGGCCGGGCCTAAGTTGGGCTTTGCGGGCCGGTTATAGCCGACGAAGTCTGCAAATCGTCGCCTATAGTATGCACATCGTCGCGTATAGTATGAATCTCGTCGGCTATAGTCAAGGACCTCAGCAGCCGTCAGATCTCCCCCATCCAACGGCGGACAATGAAACGGCGCGGATCGCAACACTTTAGCCGACGAAGTTCTGTATGTCGTCGGCTATTCTTTGGTCAAACTTTCGGTCAAACCTCTAAACGCTTTAAAACGGCAATTGGCCCGTCTAAATGACGTGTTTTGGCCTGACCTTCAACAGAGAATAGTTTCAAATCGATGCGACGCAACTAACCGTATAAAAATTTTCCTCCAAATATTTACCGACCGGCAGGCTACCCATAGGAAAACGGAAGTAAAAAACACCTAACCGCAACATTCGGCACACAGATTTTGTCCGAATCTTCCCATTTTTCAACCGTAGTCGTATTTCAATATTTCGGTCGTATCTTATTTCACGACACTTTTGCATTTGAACGGTCTACGTATGGTAACTATTTGAAACTATACATTCACTTAAACACTTAGTAAATAAGTTAAGGAACATTAGTGCATATGTTCCGATTTCGAATCTAAAAGTTTTGAAAATCTATTCCAACCGTCAGATATCACCGTTAAGATTAAATACATGTATGAAAAAAAATACAACTAGATCTGACAACGTTAAAGGCTCGATCGGATCGGTCAAACTGCTTGGTCAAACCACTAAACGCTTTAAAACGGCAATTGGCCCGTCTAGATGACGTTTTTTGGCCTGACCTTCAACAGAGAATAGTTTCAAATCGATGCGACGCAACTAACCGTATAAAAATTTTCCTCCAAATATTTACCGACCGGCAGGCTACCCATAGGAAAACGGAAGTAAAAAACACCTAACCGCAACATTCGGCACACAGATTTTGTCCGAATCTTCCCATTTTTCAACCGTAGTCGTATTTCAATATTTCGGTCGTATCTTATTTCACGACACTTTTGCATTTGAACGGTCTACGTATGGTTTCGGTCAATATACTTTAGCCGACGACTTGCAAGTCGTCGGCTACAGTATGGGAATTATAGCCGACGAATTGCAAGTCGTCGGCTAAAGTATGGGCATTATAGCCGACGAATTATGGTCCATTTCGTCGGCTATAACGCTGATCTTTCTGAAAATTTGCCATTTAGGGCCTGAAAATTGCCTATTTCACCTGATAAATTCCTGAATATCGCACAAACAAATCAATACAATTTCCCATAAATTCGAAAAACGGTAATTAAGGACAAAAATTATTTTCATACATGCATGCACCATCGTACACAAATACATACATAAATAGTATACTAAGGATGATAATCAGAATCATCCTCATCACTTGAGTCAGACGTAGTATAGTAGTTAATATCTGGCAACCGGTGCTCGTACTCGTCGTCTGAGTCATCGTCGGGCTGATATAGACGATTCGGATTAACATCATACATGGGCACCTGACCCCTAGGAAGTCGGACCACTCTGCCCGGCGTCACATTATTATCGCGGATGGTGGAGGATTCCGGAATGTCGCCGGCGTCAGGCTCTTGGTATGCGGTCGCTTCTTGACACTCTGTGCTCACACCAAGTGTGGTAGCACTGTATATGTCTCGCTGAGACACATGGTTCACTACCTTCCACGTGCCTTTGTTCAAAGGATCGTCAAGAAAAAAGACCTTTTTGGCCGCTGTGGCGAAAACAAAGGGGTCGTCTTCATACACACTAGTGGCGGTATTCACCGAAAGTATGCCGTACTGATCGATCCGTGTGCGGTGCGGCCTAGTATCAAACCATCGACACTTGAACAAGTGGACTTTCATGCGGTTCCCATAAATGAGTTCAACAACTGACTGTAGGACACCGTAAAAATCCACGCCCCCCTCTGCACCATCGACCATCACCCCACAATTCTGTGTTTTGCGTTCCCCGTCTCTAGCTTCACATATATACTTAACGCCGTTGACATCACACATTGGGCGGACTGTGGAAGATATCGGCTTCATCGACAACAGCCTCAATTCCTCTGAGTAATTTGTATGACCACCCCTCGCAGCCACTTGCATCAGCTGAAAAATATAACTCAAATCACTCGGTGTGTTTATGATTAAAGAATAGGGAACTATAAAAGAAAGCCATCTAATATATATATTTATACACTTACCCATTGTGGAAAATAGTCTGCAAACGTCGTGTTGTGGTACTCGACATCACCGCGAACTTCCTTGCTGTGAAGATGGTGACGTTTCCAATATTGTACCTCCGGACAGTTTATTAGAACCCACCAGTGGGCAATCCCTACCTCATGGTCAGGCAACTTGTCCACACCCTTTTTCTTGAAGCTTCCGTATGGTACAACAGAGTTGGCGACGATAGATAGGTTGAACTCGGGGTCATCTCGACTTGGATGTTGTGGGGGGTCCTCCATCGCTCCCAAGTACAACTTGGCGTACGTTACACACTCATGCGCAATGTAAGCTTCAGCAATACACCCCTCAGGCGCAGATTTATTGTGCACATATTTCTTGTAGTCTCCAAGTTGTCTGCAAGGTTAACAAGTGCGTGTTAAGAGCATGCAACTTTTATTTAAAAACATGTATAAATCAAATTTATGAATAACATGTACCTTTCGATGGGATACATCCAAGTGTAGTGTACGGGACCGGTAAGCAACAATTGTTGGGGAAGATGGATCATCAGGTGAGGCATGATGTCAAAGAAGTTTGGGGGAAATATCCTCTCGAACTTGCACAAGATAAAAACGATTTCCTCATGCATTCTCATGAGGTCTGATTTTCTAACTTCTCTAGCGCATAACTTCTGGAAGAATCTTGACAACGCCACCAACGGCTCAACCACTTCATCCTCCAAGTACGCTCGAATGAAAATAGGGAAGAGGCGTTGAAGCAGTACATGGCAGTCGTGACTCTTCAATCCGTACATCTTGTTGTCTCGGTAGTTAACACACTTGCTTATGTTACCCGCATAGCCATAAGGATACCTGCATAGCCATTAACAACAATTAGATTTCATGCATATATAGTCGTCCAACAACAGATGGATTCTTTAGGGAATACATGCCTAATTAATAAAAAGTTACCTGACATTACTCAGCCATCCAAAGATTTCATGTTTCTGGTCCCTGGTGACGGTGTAAGGAGCTTGGGGCATTTTGCTCCTGCCCTCTCTCAACCACAAATGGTCCCGCAGTCCCATATTTCTCAGATCAACGCGTGCCTTGGGGGTGTCTTTTGTTTTCTTCTCCCAATTCAAAACTGTGCCAACCACGGCTTCACCCACGTTCTTCTCTATATGCATGACATCCAGGTAGTATCTGGTAGCCAACCTGGCCCAATAAGGAAGTTCCCATAAGATGCTCTTGTGTGACCAGAACCTATACCGATCCGGCCTCTCTGGAATCGTGCGCAACACATCGGGATGATTGCTAAGCGGACCAAAGTCATACTCATTCAACACTGCCAATATTTCCTCCCCTGTCCATTGCTCCGGTGCCCAGCCCCTTTCTTCAGTCCCATCAAAAGCCTGTGCATCGTCCCTAAATGGATGGTCATGCGGAAGCCAACGACGGTGACGCATCTGGACAATCTTGCTGCAATGAGGACTGGAGCAATCAACAGTCATGCACTCTGAACAAGCCCTGTAACCCCTGGTGACGCTGCCCGACAACATACCCCTCCCAGGAAAGTCACTGATCGTGCCAACAAGAATGGCATGCATCCGGAACATCTCATTTTTGAACCGGTCGTAGACCAGGTGGCCGTTCAGACTCAAGTACCGAAGCTCCTCAATTACGGGTCTCAAATACACATCGAGACACTTTCCCGGATAACCTGGGCCTGGAATCAACAATGTGAGCATGTTATATTCCTTCTTCATGCACATCCACGGTGGAAAGTTGTACGGAATCAAAATAACTGGCCACACACTGTACTGAAGCTCTTTCTTGCCAAAAGGGTTGAAACCGTCGGATGATAGCCCTAGCCAAACATTTCGAACCTCTGATGCAAATTCGGGAAACTCCAACACGTTCTTCTTCCAAGCCTCTCCGTCGGCGGGATGTCTAAGGGTGTCATCGTCAGGCACATTCCTCTCAGCCCACCATCTCATAGCTTCGGCCGTGAAAGCACACATGAACAACCGCTCAAGCCTATCAATCAGCGGGAAGTACCGAAGTATCTTCACAGCTTTCTTGTTCCCTTTAGGAGTGAACTTATACCGCTCTGTATTGCATAATGGGCAGTATTCAAGATCTGCAAGTCCTTCCCCGTAAAACAGAACGCAATCGTATCTGCATGCATGAATCTTGATGTAGGAAAGGCCGAGATCTTTAAGGATATGTCGCACCTTATGATGACTGGTAGGAAGCCGATGTCCGGGGGGCATCGCCCCACCCCATAGCCGAAGCCAATCATCAACCGATTTGACAGTGCCTTTGTTCTCCGTTTTGATCTTCATCACTCCCATGACAGATTCAAGGACAGTCTTACTGCATCCGGGGTACAACGGAGTCTGTTGCAATGCGATCAGGTTGTTGTACTTTTCCATACCACTTGTGTTGACCGGAGATCGGGGTAATGGCTCGAGTGGCTCAATATCAGGGAAACACTCCATCTCCGGAGGTGGGAGTTGCACATCTGGTGCTTCCTCAAAGACACCGCTCTCACGAGGAAACATATCGTTGATCCAGTTCGTTGTCGGATCATTGGAGGAACTCCCTCTCTCGGCAAATTGTCCATGATCATGACGACCCGCAAACTCTGGTTCACCGTGATAAATCCAATTAGTGTATAGGACCCAAAATCCATATCTAGCCAGGTGTTGCTCCACTGTCTCTATGGAAAACCGGTGACGTGGGGTGGCACACTTGCACTTTTTACACGGACAATAATGAAGTGTAGTGTCTCCACAGTTAGCCATCACAAAATCCAGGAAACTCCTAACTCCATCATGATACGCCTGATCCCATCTTCCAAGGGTAATCCAACTCTTGTCCATCCTGTAAATTCAAGAAATAAATATAGCTATATATAGATATGTATATATGCACGTACTACGTACGTACTAATTAATTAAAAAATTCATCATTACACACACACACATATATATATATATATATATATATATATATACACATGCATCCCTAAATTAATTAAAACATCGTCAATCTCCCTAATTAATTAAACACAATGTATTTTTTATATATACCAACAATATATTTTTAATTACAATTAAATTAATTAATATATATACATTTTTTCATCAAATTCATCTAAAATCACCTATAAATCAACATTAATCAATCACTAATCTTCAACAAAACTTCAATTCTATCTAACCAATACAACATATATATCAACCCATTAATAATCTCATCTCAACACATATATATATATATATATCAAATTAATCACACATTTATTCTAATTAAACTCTAAATTAATACACCTCTGCATATAACCAACTAAATCAACACACACAGCAATATACGTACCTTTCAAGCTTATGGCCGAGGTTTTGGACGATTTCAGAGCGTTTTGGACGATTTCATGGACGAATGAGCTCCCTGATGCAGAAGGTCGATCTGATATAAGAGTTATAGCCGACGAATACCCCCCTCGTCGGCTATAACAAAAACTTTTCGTCGGCTATAACTCTTATAGCCGACGAATACCATCCTCGTCGGCTATAACTAAAAACGTTTCGTCGGCTATAGTTATAGCCGACGAGTTGTCGGCAGTCGTCGGCTATAATATTATAGCCGACGATGTGGCCGACGAAATAGTAGTTCGTCGGCTATAACGGGTTATAGCCGACGAGGTACTATTTCGTCGGCCGTTTTTTCCCATATCGTCGGCTATAACCCCTTTTCTGGTAGTGTATGACTCTGATTAGAGAAAAAAGACAATTATTCTCAAAAAAAAAAAAAACAACAACAATCATGAATGTTGAACTTCTCAATACCACAATAAAATGTATTATTTAATCCTTCAACTTCTCGATTTATAGAGGCAGCAGATAAGAATGTACATGAACACAAGGAACAAGAACAGATCAAGAGAGACTATGAAATCACAAGAGTGAGGAGTGACTAAACAGAGCTTGAAAGCACAACACAACCACATTAATTTGGTACAAAATCCATTTCATCTGTAAGTTCAATTGCAACTTTACACCGTCGTAAAGCTTCATGGATACAGGGATCATCATATGGTCATATGTCAGTTAATCCCACATCAAGCTCTTGGTGTGATAGGGTACCCGGGTGTCAATGGAGGTTTCGGCTATAACGAAGGAATGAAAGAGGATCATGCTCATAATTTTGGATCTCTAGATCAGTAGAATTTAGTGCTTCAAAAAATGGATCATATTTATGAATTATCCTAACCCTCTAGATCCAATCATCCACTATAGGCAATTTTCTTTACAACTTGAGTCTCTTGATCTCCTTATGAACGGACTTGAACTTACTGTCAAGATTAGTGAATTGATTTGTGTCCATGGATTTCACCTTCTTAGCAATCACAGATCTATAATCCAACTTAACATCCACCTTGTAAAGTGATTGATGTTTAGGGAGTTGGCGGACAAAATCATCCATTTTGGCAATAATTAAGGCTTTTCGGGTTGCCTAGGTAAGGGGATGGAGCCTTATCTAGCTAGAAATTGATTATTCTTTAGTAGTTCATTATTTCAGGAATCTTAATCTTGTTCCATGGAGGTTAAGAGTAGGTTGGAATAACTGTCTTTATACTGCTCGTCAGATGCATTGTAGAGTTTCTCATATTTACATGAAAGAGAATGTGGTGGTTGATGCATTGGCAAACTTTGGTGCTCGTAATTTTGGGTATAAATGGTGAGATGATCTGTCTGTTTTCATTGACCGGACGTATGTGAGAAATTTTTCTTCAGTAGCAGTTTATAAATTTAATTAGTTTGACTATAGTCCTGTTTGTTAGTTTTTTTTTTTTTGAAGTGGTCAAGATATAGTCCTTCCTTCCTCTTGTATTTTTTTGTTTTGTCAAAAAAAATTCGACTAAAGGCGATGAGTTAGCTCTTAAGTTGCTTAAAAAAAAAACCCTTAAGTAATTTTACTAATGTTGATGGTGGTTGGGTGATACTCAGTTATCGACCTTTGTTTTCTTTCCCAACTATTAGTGCTAAGATTCTTAGCATTGAGCTACCAATTGATAATGCAACTGAGTAGGCGCCGTTCGACCTACCTCAACTTAAGCTCATCTCACCATCATTCCCACTTATGATTTTGATTAACCATAACAACACTCTACTATGGTTGAGAACTGGCCGTCATTGGCCTAGATGCTCCAGCAATTCACTTTGTTTTTTATGTGGTACGTGGTATAAACTTTTCCTACTATACATGAATAAAACATATACTTATATTATTTTTTTTCAAAAATATTTATGTAATTCGTGTTTTTGAAATATGCTCCTGAAATTTTATATTTCTTTAAATGCCAAATGGAGGTGACAAAACCCCTATAATTTTCATTACAAAACTAATAAACCTTATTTGTCTGCATGAGCTCTATTAGTGAGCGGGTTTTGGGGTTGCAAGGGCCTTGTCATGGCCGGTTGGAAGGGAAGACCACCGGAGACACTGCAGCGGAAGCAAGATGGCGACGGGAGTATGCTAGGGCTTTTGTTGATTTTTGGGCTTCTGGATCTAGGTTTGATTGATGAGGGTTTACTGGGTCTATAAACTGTAGCTCGAAAGAGAAGGAGCATACAATGATTTGATCGAGAATTTCCTAGGGTGGAGCTCTTGTATGGGTATTTCAACCTCTTTGATTCTTCTATGAGAAGGTTTATGAAAACACCAAGAAGGATCGAACTGATATAAGGACTTGTAATGGTTTGCAGAAAATAGAAGCAAGGAAACACAGAGATGTAACTATAGTGGAAATCTCCTAAGAGATAAAAACCACTACGAGACTTTTAAAGTAGTCTACACTTAGATCAATCCAATAAGATGAAAATCAGATTACAGATATTCAAGTTGAGATGTTCAACACAATCTCTTTATAAGTATATATCAAAACTAACTTGAACTATGATTTTAATTCTGTAAAACAGTACAACTGATTCCCACAGATGAATTGACTTGCATAAAGAACCACTCTAATGATCAAAGATCCTGCAATCAGTAAATCACACAAGTGAGATATGATCAGTAGAATAACTCAATGAGCTTGGCTAAGAAATAGAAGAAGTTCACAAGAACAATAGTTATCAAAATGATATGCAAAAAGCACACCATACGTTTGCAAAGAATCTGATATATATAGGCACAAAGTTCACCCTTAATCAGTGCAAAACGAATTGAATCAGATAAGGAATATCAAATGTAATCAAAGCTTCCCTTTAATCTGCTAAAAACATTAATAGCACAAAGTCAACCAAGATGTAAAAGGAAACAATTTAACCACAAATGCAAAACATAAGGGAGAAATAGAAATCAACCAATAGAAGGAAGATCTGCAGATTCTCTAAAAACGGATATGGACACCCAAAGAGTTTTTCTAGTAGCACTAGGAAATGTTGTGTTAAGTATCAAACAATCCACACAACTTACAAACTCCCCCTTTTATGCTTCACACAACCTGAAAAGACAAAGTCATATACAAGTATGTGAGTGCAGAATATCACTAAGAAAGAGAGAATCAGTTTCCATCATTTTTCTCTCCTTCTTGATGAAACAATATAACTAAGTTTCAATAAAAAGATCAAGTTCAAAAGAAAAACCAAAAATACTTGAAACTAAGAAGTCTGATGCTTAGGCATCATTACAAGCCAAAACCAAAAAACAGATAAAATGTTCATCAGAGAATAATAAAAATGTTTGTTAATTGTTAACAAAGCAGCAGTCTTTTTCTCCCCCTTTGTGGAAGCATCAAGCATCAACCCATCCCTTTGTAGCCTTTGTGCCCCAAGCTTGCGAAGTTGCAGCAACAACAGCCATCTCCTTCTCTTGTTGTCTTTGAATAGCCTCATCCCAAAGGTTTGGTTTAGGAGAAGAAGAGGAGGGGCCTGGATCCGGGGAACACATAAGATTTGGAATTTGAGAAGAGTTTGTCATCGGAAGAGAGGCAAGCCTGGAATGAACGTTGAGAACAGAATCAACCAAAAGACCAATAGTGGAGTTCAACCGATCCAAGCGACGTTCCATCTCGAGAAACTTCTGTTCCGTACGATTTCCAGTGAACTCCTGAGAATGCTGAAGCCGAGAGAGAGAGGCAAGAACGTGATCAGGGCCATGGTGAGACGAGCCTGCAGAAGAGGTAAGAGCATGCAAGGAATTGAATCTGGAGTCCTCAAGATTGACAGAATGTATATTGACATTTGCCCTTCGCTCAGCATCTCGACGCCTTTGAAGTTCACCAACTCGAGTGGGATAGAAAGTACGAGCCATGACCAGAAATTGCACACTTAGAGAAAAAAAACTTGAGATCTGATAAAGAGAGAAGTAGAAGATGATATGAATACAGAACAAAAGATATCCTTATATAGAGAAGAGAAACCCTATAACGGAGTACAAAAAGGAAGAGAATTCCTAAAGAATTTGAAAAGATACATACCATAAATGATATATAATTTCAAGGGGAAAGAATCAAGAGAGAAGCGGAAGCGGAATCAATTAGTAATAATTACAAGATATACACAATATTCAGTCCCAAATCACAATATTGCATGGAGTGGAACAAGGAGAGAATCTCGAGAGAAAACTTTTCAAATCACATTTAACACATTTCATTTTATCAGAAACACATCACTCCTCCTTTTAACAACCATTCTTACATTCTTTTATAGTCACAATTTTGCATCTTGACAATTGTCAAGATCAGACATTAGCACAACCTCCATAATGACCAGATCATTTCTGTTTCTCACCTACAAAATCGATTAGAGCATAACCAATAGTGTAGTTACTTTAGAAACAACCTCGTCTTTTAATTTGTTCAAAAGTATTTATGAGAACAACTGTAGAACAACCAACCCTTTTTCAACTCCAACAGACAAGGAAAATCAAAGAATTCTCGAGATTAACTGATCCCACATCCTTATAGTATAATGAAATAGAGCAAGAAAAGTGAGTTAAAAGAACATGAACACCAAACCTAGGAACAAGTAATTCATTGTTTAACAAGAGATTTTATCGAACATTTGACAAACTCATTACTCCTAGAGCATTTCTGAGAGTAATGAATCTATCAGTATCCAGAGCTTTAGTGAATATATCAGCAAGCTGATTTTCAGTAGGGACAAAGCTTAGCTCCAGAATATTTCTTTCAACCAGATCACGAATGAAATGATACCTTAAGTCAATGTGTTTGGTCCTTGTGTGCTGAACTGGATTCTTTGAAATGTTGATGGCACTTGTGTTATCACAAAAAATAGTTAGTGTGCCTTGGGAGAGACCATAGTCTTCTAGCATGTGCTTCATCCATAACATTTGAGTGCAACAGCTACTAGCAGCAATATATTCAGCCTCAGCAGTAGATAGGGAGATGCAATTCTGTTTTTTGCTATGCCAAGCAACTAGATTTGTACCAAGAAAAAAACATCCACCAGAGGTGCTGCGTCTATCTTTAAGATTACCTCCCCAGTCAGCATCAGAAAAACCTGCAATTTCTGCATTCGTCTCACAAGAATAAAATATTCCACAATTTAATGTAGAAGAAACATATCGAATGATACGTTTTGCAGCCTCAAGATGAGATTCTTTTGGATCAGACTGAAATCTGGCACATATTCCAACACTGAAACAAATGTCAGGTCAACTGGCAGTAAGATAGAGCAAGCTTCTAATCATACTTCGATAAAGTTTTTGATCAACTTGTTTTCCTTCATTATCCTCACTGAGTTTAAGAGTAGTACTCATTGGAGTAAGAATAGTTCTTTTCTGTTTCAAGTCAAGACCAAACTTTTTGACTAGATTTTCTGCATATTTAGTTTGACACAAGAATATGCCATTCTCAAGTTGTGAAACTTGAAGACCAAGAAAATAATTTAAACCTCCCACCATGGACATTTCAAATTCATTTTCCATAATACTTTGAAACTGTTTAGCAAGTTTTTCACGAGTGGATCCAAAAATAATATCATCAACATAAACCTGTGCTATAACAAGATTATTACCAGACCTTCTTATAAAGAGAGTTTTGTCAACAGAGCCACGAGTGTATCCTTTCTCCATCAGATAGCTGGAAAGTCTGTCATACCAAGCTCTAGGAGCTTGTTTGAGACCATATAGAGCTTTCTGCAATTTGTAAACATGATCAGTATTATGAGGATCAACAAATCCTTTAGGTTGTTCGACATAAACTTCCTTATCAATTTTTCCATTTAAAAAGGCAGTTTTTACATCCATCTGATGTAACTTGAACCTGAAATGACAAGCAAGAGATAAGAGTAATCTAACATATTCAAGTCTAGCAACATGAGCAAAAGTTTCATCATAATCGAGACCCTCTATCTGTGAGTAGCCTTGTGCAACTAATCTTGCCTTATTTCGAATTATATTGCCTTTTTCGTCACTCTTGTTCCTGTAAATCCATTTTGTTCCAATTATGTTGCAGTTATCAGGTCTAGGAACAAGTTTCCACACATTGTGTCTCATAAATTGGTTCAGCTCATCCTGCATAGCACAAATCCAATCACTGTCAGATAATGCTTCAGTAATGTTCTTAGGTTCAAAACCAGACACAAAGCCAAGATTGTTAATGGCTTTCATCTTAGTTTTGTTAGTGATAACAAAACTTAAAAAGACATTAACAATCTTAGCTTTGTGTCTGCTTTTGAACCTAAGAACATTACTGAAGGAGATGGCTATTCAAAGACAACAAGTGGGATGAGGCTATTCAAAGACAACAAGAGAAGGAGATGGCTGTTGTTGCTGCAACTTCGCAAGCTTGGGGCACAAAGGCTACAAAGGGATGGGCTGATGCTTGATGCTTCCACAAAGGGGGAGAAAAAGACTCATTACCAGATCCGAGGGCATAGCCGACGAAAAAATTTTCGTCGACTATGCCGAAATTTCGTCGGCTATACCTTCTGCCGACGAAAAAAAAGAAATCGTCGGCTATATGCGAGTATGGCCGACGACTTTACCGACGAAACATCATTTCGTCGACCAAACCTTGGCAAAATATCCGACGAAATTCGTCGGGTATTTTCGAGTATGGCCGACGATTTCATCTATTTTGTCGGTTAATTCGTCGAAATATATTAATATTTTAATAGGCATTAATTAGTTATAGCCGACGAAATAAGATAATTTTCGTCGGCTATAAGACTTATAGCCGACGAATATTGGTAAAAATCGTCGGCTATAGTGCTTATAGCCGACGAAATAATGCCAAAATCGTCGGCTATTCTTACATTTGGTGAAAAAAAAATTAAATTATTTTCTAAATTACCATTCCAAGCAACCTGCAAATCACAAAGACAGTCCATACATTTGCACCAACAAGAAACACGTCTAAATGACTTATTATTTAATTCGTTCCAATATACATAACATATAACCCTATTAATCATCACCTAAACCACTAAAGTCCACCACGTCATCCCCAGCATCCTGCTCTCCATCATGCTTGTCATCCTCGGGAGGTTGAGGCATTGGAGGTTCAACTAACGGCTGAAACGGGGGCGGGGATTCAAGGTTTTGTTGTTGTGCCGCGAACATATCATACCACCAGTTTTGTTGGCCGGCGTAGTTGTGTTGCCGAATTCTCTCACATTCAGCATACCAACTGGACAGATCGAAATAATACTGCTGTGTTCTGCGGTGTTGCTCCTGTGATCTGCGTTGTTCCTCCTGTGATCTCTGGAACTCGGCCGCCAACCTTGCATTTTCTTCTGCCAATCGCTGCACTTCCCCCCTCATCTGTTGGCTCTCCCCGCCTCCCTTCTTTTGACCTCCCTTAGTGGTCTTCAGAAGCCCTAGTCCAGAACTTCCCAAACCCCGGCAGTAGTAGTTGTTTGACCGGTTTGGAAAGGCTGCGTCGAACATCCTCGCTGCCGTTTGGACATTGGACCGGTCGACCTGGCGCAGGGCTTCTTCCAGATCTGCCTATGAAATGTTCGGTTGTGTCTCCCGAACTACTTGCTGGAACACCTCTTCTTCGGCCCGGCTAACCCTCTCCTAATTGAACGGGAAAAAAAAGAATTAATATTCTAACAAATATATAATTAAGTAAAATTGATAATTAAAATTTTAAAATCGTAATGAACGACTTACGAGCTGTTCTGTCGCTTGTGGATAAGCGACCTTGAACGTCTCCACGTACGGGTTGCTGTCAGGATGATCTCTAAGCGCCTCCTCCTGATATTGTGCAAACGGCCTAGAACCAGCATGATGGGGGGTTGTGTTACGGTGGCGGTTTGCAGAGTTTATGCGAGACCGTTCCTTCAAACAAATAATAAAATATTAGAAAATACATGAAAAAATATTAGTGTAATAATTATAAAATAATTAAACTAATAATTAAAATTTTAACAAAATAAACATTTGTAGTGAAGTTTAGTATTTACCTGCATAACTGGGTTGTTGAAGTCTACTGTCTTCAACCAACGCCAATCGTACTCCCTGAACATGAACTCTCTGGGAGTACCCATATGACCACGGTTGTCGTATTCGTTATAGTGGGAACGGAGCTCGTTCTTCCACTCTTTGAACCTACGAAAGAAACAAAAGTGCATTAGAAATATTATTAATATCATAAAATATATCAAATTATAAGATGAAGAATTCCCAACGTACCTCGAGTTCTGCACGGAGTCCGCCCAATCCCGCTTGTGTTCGGCAATCTCGAAGAATGTCTGAAAGATAATATTTTATTAGTTTTACAATTGTAACAATACCGAAAATTATTAAATATTACGATAAATAAATTAAATTTTTTAAATTACTCACCGACGCGGCGTTGTTCACCTCCCTCTTTATTTCTTCGGGCACATCAGCCCACCGGGTCCACAATATAGGGACTCTGTCCCTAATCAGTGCCCCCACGCAACCCGAGTAGTAGCGTTTTTTTTCCCCCTGAACCTCCTGATTAGGAGGTTCGTTGATCTGCATCCTCCCGCTGCGCTCAATAGTTCTCCTGAGCGTGTCAAAACATATGACACCTCTCGTATTCTTTCGTGAACTGCTAGCGGCTGTCCCTATCACAAAAACGACGATTGGTTAATAAAATTAAATATTAGTGCGTTAATTTTAATAAAACATTTAATTAATAAAATAAAATGTTACCTGAACTGGATGACTCGTCTGTCGACTTTCCTTTTCTCCTCGCCGAAATAAGGTGGTCAGGGTTCTCAAATGGCTGCTGCTGGTATGCCTCCCCAGCACTCACGTACTGAGGCATAACAGGCCATATGGGCACACCACGATAGTCGACCTCCGGTATCGCCGGAATGTTGTACGGGAGGTAGAGCTGGTTTGGGAGAGTAGGACCATCAGTCGAGTCGGCAGCAGACGTCGTCGGACTCCTCATCAGCTCCCGATGAACCTCAGGCATACGAACTTGAGGAACGTCTGCAGCTATCTCGTCCTGAAATAGCTGCCGACTAAACCTCGGAGCATCTGGCCCGACAGGCGGAAGTGAACTGCTCGACGGCCGCCCCGCCTGGAGAAGGGTCTGGTGCCGAGAACTCACACTCCTCCGCGGCTGGGATGAATCCACAGTCCTCCGCGGTTGGGAGGAATCCACACTCCTCCGCGGCTGGCTGGTGGTCCTCTCAGGCTGTCTGCGGAACCGGCGGAACTTCCAGAACCTCTCGATCTGGAATGGCGGCCTCCGAAGAACTGTCTGAATGCATCGGCCATCTGCAGCCGCGATCATTTTAAATAATACTAACCATTAACCTAAATATAACTATTTATATACAAATATAACTATATTTCTTTATTAACATATATATATATATATAATTAGACTACCAATTTATATATATATATATATATATAATTAATTTAACAATTTATATAACAATTTATATAATTAAAATTAAATATATAACAATTTATATACCTAAATTATAACAAATATATAACAATTAAATTTATTAACAAATATATAACAAATATATAATAATTTATATAATTAAAATTAAATATATAACAAATATATAACAATTTATATAATTAAAATAAAATATATAACAAATATATAACAATTTGTTAAAATTAAATTTATTAACAAATATATAACAAATATATAACAATTTATTATATAACAATTAAATATATAACAATTTATATAATTAAAATAAAATATATAACAATTTATATAATTAAAATAAAATATATAACAAATATATAACAATTTGTTAAAATTAAATTTATTAACAAATATATAACCATTTATATAATTACAATTAAATATATAATAATTTATTAAATTAAATTAAATTGAAAAAAAAATTACCGGATCGGAGGAGGAGGAGGAGAATTCGTCGTCGATTTGAGGAGGAGGAGGAGGAGAGGGGCGGTGCGGATCTGTCTGAGGCGCTGCGGATCGCAAAGCAGAAAAACGGAGGAGAAATGGGAAAAATGCAGAAAACGGAGGCTAGGGTTCGGCAGTTTCAAACTTATACCCGATAGAATAGCCGACGATTAAAAAAGATTTCGTCGGCTATTCTTTACTATAGCCGACGAAATCTTTAATATCATCGGCTATTCTTTGAATGTTGTCGGCTATTCTTTGAATGTTGTTGGCCATACTTTAGGCGCTCAGCAGCCGTCCGATCTCCCCCATCCAACGGCGGACAATGAAAAGGCGCGGATCGCAAGAGTTTAGCCGACGAATACAAATACTTCGTCGGCTATACTTTGGAAAATCACAGCCGTTGGATCTGAGCCATCCAACGGCGGACAATAAGCGGATCGCAAGAGTTTAGCCGACGAAATATTTGAATTCGTCGGCTAAACCTTTGGTCAAACTACGAAGTCAAACCTCTAAACGGTTCAAAAAGGAAATTGGCCTGTGTAACGTTTTTTGGCCTGACCTTCAACAGATAATAGTTTCAAATCGATGAGGCGCAACTAATCGTATAAAAATTTTCCTCAAAATATTTACCGACCCTGAGGCTACCCATAGGAAAACGGAAGTAAAAAACAGTTAACCGCAACATTCGGCACACATATTTTGTCGGAATCGTGTCATTTTTCAACCGTAGACGTATTTCATTATTTCGGTCATATCTTATTTCACGACACATTTGCATTTGAAGAGTGTACGTATAGTAACTATTTGAAACTATACATTCACTTAAACACTTAGTAAACAAGTTAAGGAACATTAGTGCATATGTTCCGATTTTGAATCTAAAAGTTTGGAAAATCTATTCCAACCATCAGATATCACCGTTAAGATTAAATACATGTATGGAAAAAAAATCCAACTACATCTGACAACGTTAAAGGCTCGATCGGGACGGTCAACCGGGTGAGTCAACCCTTTAAACGCTTAGAAATGGAAATTGGCCTGTGTAAATAACGTTTTTTGGCCTGACCTTCAACAGATAATAGTTTCAAATCGATGAGACGCAACTAATCGTATAAAAATTTTCCTCAAAATATTTACCGACCGTGAGGCTACCCATAGGAAAACGGAAGTAAAAAACAGTTAACCGCAACATTCGGCACGCAGATTTTGTCGGAATCGTGTCATTTTTCAACCGTAGACGTATTTCATTATTTCGGTCATATCTTATTTCACGACACATTTGCATTTGAAGGATGAAGCAATGGGTTGTCGATAGTGATAGAAAATGGAAGGTGGTCTGTTTTTTTTTTTTAAAAGAATAGCCGACGAAATCAAACCTAGTACTCGTCGGCTATTCTTTTGTCGTTTTGTGTCTAAAATAAAATATGTATTTTTCAATATAGTTTTGGCCGACGAAATCACGCATATTTCGTCGGTTATAATTAGTATAGCCGACGAAATAATGCATTTTTCGTCAGCTATTCTGTGAAAAAAATAAAAAAATCAGTTGTGTTACACCTCTCGTACCTATATGTCCTGTTCATATATAACCAAAATTGAACATAAAAAAAACATAAACCCAACAGTCAACATATTTAAAATTTTTTTTTAAGGGGTTTGGAACCCAGCCTAGCTGGGAGGCTCATCCCCACGCCCGTTCATTAGAACTGATCGAGTGGATTACAAATGAAAGGATTACATCATCTAAATTACTTAATCCGTCGGATTGTAATCGGAATCATCGGATGAGTCTTCTTCGGTTTCTGAATTGCTCGATAGGGGTAATCTATGTCTTTCCTCACCACTACAGTCCTCGTTAGTTTCTTCATTTGGATCAATATCAACAAGCAGTGGCTCTTCACGTCGAATTCGCACCGGCGTGTCTAGGTGAATAAAAGAGGAGTCAGGAATACCGTTTTAGTTGGGCTCTTGATACGCGGTGCCACCTTCCTCGTTCTCTTCAGCCACTCCAAGTGTAGACGCCCGGTAAATGTTGCGATGGTGGATAGTGTTGACTACTTTCCACGGGTCCCCCTTGGCGAGATCATCAAGATAAAACACTTGTTTCACCCATGTGGCTAAAACGAACGGGTGGTCCTCATACCATGATGTACTAGTGTTCACAGAAGTTATGCCGTATTGATCGGTTTTCATGCTCTGCGGCCGTGTGTCAAACCATCTACACTTGAAAATGTGCACTTTCATGTCTTCCCCGTAATGCAGTTCCACAACTGAATGGAGAACACCGTAATAGTCAACTCCATCATCCCCACCATGTGCCATAACCCCTGAATTTTATGTTTTCAGTCTGAGGTCTCTCTCTTCACATCGAAATAACACACCATTCACCTTGCACGTCGCATAAACTTTTGAATAGACCGGCCTCATCGCTAGAAGTCTGAGTTCGTGCGACCAATTTGGGTGATTATCATTTTTAATAAGGTCCATCTACAACCATCAGAATCAACTATAAATATGAATAATTATACACAATAATATATAAACACGTATAGAATAGTGTTAAAGTTACGTACCCAGCGGCCGAAATACTCTGCGAATGTCCGGTTGTGGTAATCGAGATCACCTCCTACTTGTTCACAGTTTAGATGCATGTTCTTCCAAAACTGAACTTCTGGACAGTTGATTAGTACCCACCAATGTGCAATGGCTACCTCATAATCTTTCAACTTGTAGGAAACTGGCATGTTTCCACCGAGTACAACATCGTCGGAGAGCATGGAAAGATTGAACTGTGAAGGTACATCTTCCGGTATGCTTTCCTGTAACGCTCCTAAATACAGCTTCATGTAGGTGACGCACTCGTGCGCAATATATGCTTCAGCTATACATCCTTCACGTGCGGATCTGTTTTGGACAAAATCACCGTATTGTCCAAGTTGCCTATAAATCAAGTTTTTAAAGTGTTATGATAATACATTAATACTATATCACATATATTGATGAGGAAATTAACATAAGGTGTAAAATACGTACCTTTCCATCGGATACATCCAAGTGAAGTGCAGAGGACCGGTAAGCAACAACTGCCGAGGAAGATGGATCATGAGGTGAGGCATGATGTCGAAAAAATTTGGAGGAAATATCATCTCAAATTTACACATGATATGAACGATTTCTTGTTGCATTTCCCGGAGGTCAGATTTTCTCACTTCCCGTGTGCATACCTTCTGGAAAAATCTTGCCAACGCTACTAACGGCTCCACAACGTGACGGGGAAGGAACGGTCGAATGAAAACAGGGAAGAGACGTTGTAGCAGGATATGATTGTCATGACTTTTCAACCCGTAAAGATTGTTGAATTGTCTGTTCACACACTTGGCTATATTTCCAGCAAAGCCTGAAGGATACTTGGCCCGACTTATCCAATGGAAAATTTCTGGTTTATGCTCAGGCTTGACGGTGTAAGGAGCTTGAGGCATTTTTCTCTTCCCTTGTTTCAACCATAGTTGTTTTCTGATATTCATGTTTTGCAGATCAATGCGAGCCTTAGGACCGTCTTTCGTCTTCCCCTCCAAGTTCAGCGTTGTGCCCACCACACTTTCAGAAACATTTTTTTCTATGTGCATAACGTCTAGGAAGTGACGGATCAGCAACTCACACCAGTATGGGAGTTCCCACAATATGCTCTTATGTGTCCAGAATTTGTACTCCTCAGGTCTTTCAGGTATTTCCGCTACAATATTGGGATGATTGTTGAGGGGCCCAAAATCGTACTCATTAAGAACTGCTAAAATTTCTCTTCCCGTCCATCTTCTGAGAGGACCACCGTGTTCTTCGGTTCCATCAAATGCGGCGGACTCGTAACGCCAGTGGTGATCCGGCGGAAGGAACACACGATGACCCATTCTGCATATCTTGTTGCAATGAGGGGTGCTCCCATAATCGCTGAGGCACTCTGGACAAGCCTTGTATCCCCTAACAACGCTGCCCGACAACATCCCATAAGCAGGAAAATCATTGATGGTACCAATAACCATGGCATGCATTTGGAACGTCTCCTGCTTGTACTTGTCAAAAGTGGGATGACCAACGTCCCACAATACCTTAAGCTCTTCAATCAATGGTCTCATATACACATCGAGACATTTCCCTGGGTAACCAGGCCCCGGAATCAACAACGTCAACATATTATATTCCTTCTTCATGCACATCCACGGAGGAAGGTTGTAAGGTACCAAAACCACCGGCCATATACTGTATGAAAGACTCATGGTGCCGAAAGGGTTGAACCCGTCGGTTGAGAGCCCGAGTCTGACGTTTCTGATATCTGACGCAAAATGAGGAAACTCATTGTTTATATGCTTCCAACCCGCTCCGTCAGAGATGTGTGTCATGATATTTGCGTCTCCCGTGTCCCGCTCACCGTGCCATCTCATAGCTTTTGCGGTGGTTTCTGACATGTACAACCGCTCAAGCCTATCTCTCAACGGAAAATACCGAAGCACTTTCACAGGTTTCCTATTGCCTGCTCCCGTCAACTTATATCGGTCAGACTGACATATCGGACATGCGTCAAGGCTAGCAAGGTCATTCCCTTCTGCATCTTTACCCCAGAAGAGAACGCAGTCAAATGCGCATGCATGGATTTTAATGTAGGAAAGCCCTAGATCTTTGAGGATACTTCGGACCTTACGGTGATTGGTAGGATTACGATGACCCTCCTCCAACAACGAAGAAGTGTACTGTAGATATTCATCCACTTGCCTGATGCTCGATTTTGTCTCGACTTTAATCCTCATTACCTCCATCACACTTTGAAGAACTGTCTTCTCAGAACTTGAAGACACAGGTGTCTATTGCAATGCAATCAGTTTGTTGTACTTGTCAAAGCCAGCAGTGTTGAAAACTTGTGGGAATGGCTGCACCGGGTCATGCATATATTGTTCCCCACGTACACCGCTTTCAAAAGGAAACACGTCGTTGACGAATGCTATTGTTGGATCGTTGGATGTACTACTACTGCCCGCCTCAAAAAACTGCCCATGATCATGCGATCCATCTAATGATGGCTCACCGTGATATATCCAACGTTTGTACTTCGGCCAAAACCCATTACTCTTTAGGTGCTCCCATACTGTCCTAATCGGAAATCGACACATATCACTGCGACACTTACATTTCTTGCACGGGCAATAATGGTATTCACTCCCGTTTGCATTTTCCTCGACGAACTGCAAAAAATCCACAACTCCTGTAGTGTATCGTCGGTCATGCCTTGGAAGCGAAATCCAACTCTTATCTCAATCCATATATAGCCTGATAATAATATATATATGTATAACTTTAATTAATAAGAAATTAATTAACACATATATATTACAATATATATTATTATCAACATCAACTCATATATATATATATATACCATTAATTAACAACCATTATTTAAGTTCATTACACTATCAACAACCATTAATTAACATATTTATATATATATATATATATATTTTAAAACTAATTAAAATAACATCAAATTAAAACACATAATTAAACTCTAACTTAAAATCAACTCAACTACAACTCAAAATCAACATATATACATACATTCTAACACTAAAACAACAACAAAACAAAAAATCACTTACTATATCAATATCACTAAAACTCAAAATCAACTCAACTAAAACTCAAAATCAACATATATACACATATACGTACCTATATATAACTCAACAATGTAAGAGAGGACGGATTTCAACAATACCCACAGATTTTTCACTCTTTCTCCCGTTTTTTTTCTTTTTTTTTTTTAATGAACAGCTTCTGTCCAGATCTGAAAATATAAAGACTTATAGCCGACGAAAATTCCAATTTCGTCGGCCAAACTTTCAAAAGTTTTCGTCGGCTAATGTTTTAGAGAAAGGCCGACGAAAATCCAAATCGTCGGTCATTCTAGGGGTATAGCCGACGAAAAATATTTTTTAGGGACGAAAGAAAAAATCGTCGGCCATTCTTGTGGAATAGCCGACGATTTTTTATTTTTAGCGACGAAATAAAAAATCTTCGGCCATTCCCAAGAATGGCCGACGAAAAAAGTATGTCGTCGGCCGTTTTTTTTTTCGTCGGTAATGCTCTTTTTTCTGGTAGTGACTGCTGCTTTGTTAACAATTAACAAACATTTTTATTATTCTCTGATGAACATTTTATCTGTTTTTTGGTTTTGGCTTGTAATGATGCATAAGCATCAGACTTCTTAGTTTCAAGTATTTTTGGTTTTTCTTTTGAACTTGATCTTTTTATTGAAACTTAGTTATATTGTTTCAATAAGAAGGAGAGAAAAATGATGGAAACTGATTCTCTCTTTCTTAGTGATATTCTGCACTCACATACTTGTATATGACTTTGTCTTTTCAGGTTGTGTGAAGCATCAAAGGGGGAGTTTGTAAGCTGTGTGGTTTGTTTGATACTTAACACAACCTTTCCTAGTGCTACTAGGAACACTCTTTGGGTGTCCATATCAGTTTTCATGTCTTAGAAAAACCCTATTGCTTGTGTAACAAGCTGTGCTAATAGCCTCTGCCCATAATATAGGTCTAATGCCAGCAAAATACACCATAACCCTAGCCATTTCTAGCAAAACACGATTTTTTCTTTCCACAATGCCATTTTGCTGAGGAGTAATGGGAGCAGAGAATTCATGAAAAATACCTTGTTCATAACAAAAATTAGAGAAAGCATAATTTTTAAATTCAGTACCATTGTCAGACCTGATTCTAATGATTTTATGACCAGCAGACCTTTTTTCATTCACAAGTTGTAAGCTAAGCCTAAGAAAGGAATCAAAAGTTTCACTTTTGTCTTTAAGGAAATTCACCCAGGTGAATCTAGTGAAATCATCAACAACTACCAGTATATAGCTTTTACCTCCATAACTCTCAGGTTCAGCTGGTCCAACAAGATCTATGTGAAGAAGTTCCAAAGCAAAAGAGGTATTCTTTGCATTTAGTACTTTGTGTGGGGTTTTGGTGAGTTTTCCAAGTTTGCAACCACTGCATAACTGAGAAGATTTACCAGACAACTTTGGTAGACCCCATACACATTGCTTAGATGAGAAATTTAGCAAATCTTGAAAATTTACATGTCACATGCGTCTGTGCCACAGAGTGAGTGTTTCTTCTGCATTAAAGCTGATTAAACAAGAATGATTATCAGAAGAATTTTCAGCATAAACATGATAGCAGTTATCAGATGCCCTTGTTCCACTCATAACCGGATTATTATTAGTGTCAAGAACAATGCATCTTTTCTTATTGAACCAGATGTCTTCATGATCATCTGCAAGCTGACTGACACTGATCAAATTTGCTGTTAATCCTTCAACATAATATACGTTTTTAAGTTCAGGTATATTTGAAGTTTTTACAGTACCTTTTCCAAGTACTTTAGCTCTCCTTCCATCACCAAAAGTGACTTTTCCTGAAGCAAATTCATTATCAAAGAAAACAAGTCAATTCATATCACCTGTCATGTGTCTAGAGCAACCACTGTCCATATACCATAGATTTGGATTTTTTGTGGTTAAAGCAGTGAAAGCAACAAGACAGGTTGCAAGAGTAGGTTCCTCCTTTGAAATAAACTCAGAAAATAAGCACACTTTTTCCTTATCTGCAAAAGAATGTTTTTCCGTTTTTCTCCAACTTTTACTGTTACTCCCTTGAGTATTTAAGCTTTCAAATTTGTTTGTCAGATTTTGAACTAATCTCATCTGAAATTTTAACTGTTTCTGCAAAAATCCAATTTTGTCAGAATCAACAGAAGAGGTAGAATTCAAAAGAGTAGGGCAGTTTGGTCTAATGTGACCAGAAACACCACAATGATGACATGTAGGAACAAAATGAGTCATAGCATTCATTGTATCAATTACCTCAGTTGGAACAGCAGTCTTATGTATTTTTTCATCATCTGAACAGTATTTTGAGGCCTTTTTGACAAACACAGTCTCATTAGAGCTTTTACCAGAAAAACCAAGACCAGAAGTTCTGTTTTGAGATCCAGAATTGAGCAACATTTTAACAGCTTCAGAGCTCCCTTCAAACTTGGTGAACTTCTCATGAGCATTATCTAGTTTCACCTGCAAAATATTAACTTCAGCAGACAGACTGTTATTCATATTAGAGCAAGTTAACAATTTTCCATTTAACATATTGATCTCATTAGTCAACATTAATTTTTTAGATCCCCACTCAGTCTGGCTTAATTCATTTTGTAATGCCTGTAAAGAAGAAGTTAGATTGGAACTTTCAGCATCCCAAGTACTTTGAGCAGATAAAAACACAGATTCAATTTTTTCTTTTTGACAAGTAAGAGAATCAACTGAGATTTCTAGATGTCTCATTTTCTTATTCATGCTTTCTAGAACATCACAAAGTTGTGAATATTTGTTCAGAAGTTCATCATAGTCACAACTCTCATATTCACTTTCACTATTATCAGAATCAGAAACAAACGAGGCCATCAGAGCAATATTTTTCTCTCCCTTGTCTTCTTCATCATCACTCCATGAAGGCTTTATGGCTTTCTTTTCTACAGTCTCTCTATATTTTCTGTTTCCACAATCTGTAGCTAAATGACCAAAACCACCACAATCATAACATTTGGGTTTAAAAGAAGATGACCTGTTTTCAAACTTGCTACCTTTATTTTCAAACCGAGAAAATTTATCATTTTTGAAATCAGAACCATTTTGTACCGTTTTAGAATCAGAAGAATTTTTTGAAAAACCAGCTGATCTTTTGTTTAAGATTTTTCGAAATTCCTTTGTTAGCAAAGTATATTTAGCAGCACCATAGTCCTGATCAATTTTCTCAGAGGTTTTTACAACTTTGAAAGCAACAGTTTTTGGTTCTTTCTTTTCTCTTTTATCCTCTTCTACAAGTTCTGCTTCAAAAGCTTTCAGATTACCTATGAGTTCTTGCACAGAATACGTATCAAGGTCATATGCATCTGAGATTGCTGTCTTCTGTTCTCTGTATTTTCTAGGCAAGGATCTGAGAATCTTCATGACAATATCATCTTCAGCAATGGTCTTTCTAGGATTGACACTTTTTATGGAGCTAGTTATAGCGATCACACGCTTATAAAAATGATCAACAGATTCATCTTTATGCATCTGCAAAGAATCAAATTCATGTAATAACAATTGTAGTTTATGTTTTCTTACTTTAGCATTTCCTTCATAAGAAGTGGCTAAGGTGTCCCATGCCTCTTTTGCAGTATTACAGTGCTTAATTTGAATTCTTTCATCTTCTGAAAGAGCAATAAATAATGCATTCATAGCCTTATTTTCAGCTTCACTGTATGCAATTTCATCAGCAGACCATTCTGAAAAAGGTTTAGGAATAAAAACATCTTTTTCTTTCTCAACCACCAGATGAGACCAGCCATGTAAAATACATTGCCAAGCACGAGAGTCTTGAGCAGAGATAAAAGCCTTCATCATACCCTTCCAGTCCTCATACCCCTCTCCTTTAAAGAAAGGAGGAGTATTAATAGAAGTTCGTTCCATCGTGGATAAAAACAAAGGATCACACTAGACGAAATAGTGACCTGCTCTGATGCCAATTGAAAGTACCAAGAAGGATCGAACTGATATAAGGACTTGTAATGGTTTGAAGAAAATAGAAGCAAGGAAACACAGAGATGTAACTATAGTGGAAATCTCCTAAGAGATAAAAACCACTACGAGACTTTTAAAGTAGTCTACACTTAGATCAATCCAATAAGATGAAAATCAGATTACAGATATTCAAGTTGAGATGTTCAACACAATGTCTTTATAAGTATATATCAAAACTAACTTGAACTATGATTCTAATTCTGTAAAACAGTACAACTGATTCCCACAGATGAAATGACTTGCATAAAGAACCACTCTAATGATCAAAGATCCTGCAATCAGTAAATCACATAAGTGAGATATGATCAGTAGAATAACTCAATGAGCTTGGCTAAGAAATAGAAGATGTTCACAAGAACAATAGTTATCAAAATGATATGCAAAAAAGCACACCATACGTTTGCAAAGAATCTGATATATATAGGCACAAAGTTCACCCTTAATCAGTGCAAAACGAATTGAATCAGATAAGGAATATCAAATGTAATCAAAGCTTCCCTTTAATCTGCTAAAAACATTAATAGCACAAAGTCAACCAAGATGTAAAAGGAAACAATTTAACCACAAATGCAAAACATAAGGGAGAAATAGAAATCAACCAATAGAAGGAAGATCTGCAGATTCTCTGAAAACTGATATGGACACCCAAAGAGTTTTCCTAGTAGCACTAGGAAAGGTTGTGTTAAGTATCAAACAAACCACACAGCTTACAGTTTAGAAGTGTTTGTACCATAATTGCGTAATAAGACAAATAGCTGATCTAGATCCATTAGTTTGTAGGAGGCGAGATTTTTACTCGTGTAGGGGCTCCCTGTAAGAATTAATGTCTTTGCTTTCTAGTTAAGTTATATGGTCTAAGACTTTTGTATTATATAGTTCTTTGGCCTTTGCATTATCAGACTTGTGGCTGAGAGACATCTAGCCATATGTGGTTTAGTTTGTTCCAGCAGCTTTAGGATATAAGCCTTCAGCATCTGTAATATTAGTAGAGAGAAATAGAAATATCAGAAGAGCTACATGGTCTGCTCTTTGTTCATCTAAATATCTCTTTCCAGATTTCTTATATATATCTTTCTTTATAAAAGTAGAGAGAGTTGTTGTAGGTATTAGAGATCAAATTCCAATATGGTATCAAGAGCTGTATAAGATCAGTACAGTTTTTGGGCGTATGTAAAAAATAAAAATAAAACAGAGAGAGATTATGAATAAAAAAGAAGAAGAGAGAGATCCCTAGAATCAGATGACAACGTCAAATGATTTTAGTGAGAAAAGCCTTTCAGCTCTAGTCTTCTATGGTGAAAAGTATGATTATTGTTGGGTTAAGATGAGGACACTCTTCATTTCTCATGGTCTTTGGAAATTTATTGATGTAGGATTCAAATATCCGGATCCTGAGAAGACTCTGACAGAGGCAGAGAACATGCTACTGGAAAGCAACATCAAGAAGGATGCAAGAGCTCTCTATATCATTCAGATGGGTCTATCAGATGAGATCTTCCCCAGAATTTCCAATGAGGTCAAAGCCAAGGATGCTTGGGATATTTTAGAGAAAGAGTACAAGGGATCTACAAAGGTACGATCAGTTAAAATACAACATCTTAGAAGAGATTTTGAGTATGCTAGAATGAAAGATGATGAGTTGTAGAATGATTATCTCACAAGACTTACTGATATCATTAATCAAATGAAGTCATATGATGAAAAAAATTCCCAATCGCAGAATAGTAGAGAAATTGCTTCTTAGTTTATCTCTTAAATATGATACAATTGTTAGTGTTATTCAGGAGACTAAAAAGTTAGAATCTCTAACTATCGAAGAACTTAAAGGGTCCATTAAGGAGTTTGATCAGCGATTAGAAATACATGCTGAGCACTCTGTCGAAACAGCCTTTCAATCCTTGAATTTGAGTTCGAAAGAAAAGTAGAAAGCTAAGTCAAGCTCCCAGCAAAACAAGCCTAAAGTTGAGAAGAATTGGAAAACTACAACTCAGAAAAATAAAGGCAAGAATACTTTTCAGAAGAAGTTTGCTCCAGAAGTGTCTACACCACAATCTCATTTCAACAAGTGCAAGATTTGTAATAAACTGCATAGGGGAGTTTGCTGGCATGCGGGCAAGCCTAAGTGTTCCAACTGTGACAAATTTGGACATCTTCAAAAGGACTGCAATTACAAAGCCAATTATACTGAAAAGGTTCAAGATGAGGCCAACCTTTTCTTTGCTTGTCATGCAGCAACTGTACAAGAAGATGATCAAATTTGGTTTGTTGACAGTGGGTGTAGCAATCATATGACAGCAAAAAAATCTCTACTAATTGACGTAGATATCTTAGTGGCGCTAAAAGTGAGGATGGCTGATGGTAAACTAGTTCAATCTCAAGGTAGAGGTACACTTGTGGTGGAAACAAAGAAGGGCATGAAGTATATCATAGAAGTGATGCTTGTACCTAATTTGGCAGAAAATTTGTTGAGTGTTGGTCAACTGATGGAGCATGGCTACTATGTAGATTTTGGAGATGATCATTGTGCTATTTATGAGAAAAGAAATAGAACTGAACTTGTTGCAAGGGTGAGAATGGAAGGAAACAGAAGTTTTCCTCTCATTTTAAAATACCCAACATCTGTGTCGAAGGAAGATGTTTTATGGAAAGTAGATGTTCTACATAATTCTTGGTTATGGCATAGAAGG
The DNA here is from genome assembly GCA_963682095.1 of Potentilla sterilis. Taxonomy (NCBI): domain Eukaryota; kingdom Viridiplantae; phylum Streptophyta; class Magnoliopsida; order Rosales; family Rosaceae; genus Potentilla; species Potentilla sterilis. The sequence goes on along the minus strand of OY821756.1, from coordinate 46,117,680 downwards.
CTAGCAGGTCACTTGAATTTTCAGAGCTTGAAGCAGGTTCAAGAGAATGATATGGTGCATGGCTTACCAAACATACAAGACACTGAAGAAATTTGTGAAGGGTGTGCAGTTGGCAAGCAACATCGAGACTCTTTTCCGAAGGAGAAAGCTTGGAGAGCCTCAAAGCCTCTTGAGCTTATACATTCAGATATTTGTGGCCCGATGAAAGCTGCAACACATGGAGGTAAAATATACTTCTTTCACTGATGATTTCTCTAGAATGACGTGGTGCTACTTCTCGAAACAAAAATCATATGTATTCTCAGAGTTTAAAAAGTTCCAAATGATGGTAGAAAGATAAAGTGGCTTTCTAATCAAGACTTTGAGAAGCGATAGGGGTGGTGAGTACAACTCAAACAAGTTCGACAAATTTTGCATTGATATGGGACTTGAGAGACAACTGACAGTAGCATATACTCCACAACAAAACAGGGTAGTCGAAAGGAAGAACATGACTATTGTCGAAATGGAAAAATCCATGTTACATGAGAAGGGCTTACCTTATGAGTTCTGGGGAGAAGCAGTCAATACTGCTATATATTTACTGAATCGTTGTCCCACTAAGGCAGTGAAAGATTTGACCCCTATTGAAAGTTGGAGTGGAAGAAAACCCAATGTCGACCACTTAAGGGTGTTTGGGTTAGTTTGCTTCGTCCTTGTAGCAAAAGAGCTGAGGCACAAACTCAAAGAAAATAGTGAAAAATGTATCTTTGTGGGGTACATCAATCAGACAAAAGGCTATAGGCTTTACAACTTGAAGAAAGAAAAGATAGTTGTCTCAAGAGATGTAATCTTCAACGAAAAATCTTCATGGGACTGGAAAAGCAATTTCGTCCATATTTCAACTTTGAAGTGGGTGAAGATAATGAAGGAGAAGAGGTTGAAGAAGAAAATGATCTTCTCCAGTCACCTATCCACTCTCCTCAACTAGTTAGTCCTCAATCTCCTTGATCACAAATTTCAACTCCTACCTCAACTCCAAGAAGGATGAGAAGTCTATGTGATGTGTATGCTAGCTGCAACTTCTGTGTTACTGAACCAAAAACTTTCAAAGAAGCTGTAAAAGATGTTGCATGGAAGAAAGCAATGGATGAAGAAATTTATGTGATTGAAAAAAACTCAACATGGGAGTTGGTGAACAGACCATGTCACATCCCGAACCCGATTTTAATTGTATTAATTATATAAATTTCTCGTAATTACTAGAAGCATGAATTACGAGTATTTGAAACTTCGTACGCTTTTATTTTAGGGTCGTCTGAGCTAACTAGCAGTAGCGTGGGATGCTGCTTCGTATCCACTGGGATGGTTCCGACCCTTAGCTTGAGAGGCTGGGTGGTCTGAGCTAGTTAGCAGTAGCGTGGGACGCTACTTCGCAGCCCTGGGAGGTTCCGACCCTTAGTAAGCCTGTGATTGATATTAGGAAAAAATTCACCATTGGTACCCAAACTTACCTCGCTATATAAGAAAGGTACCCGAACTTGAAAAACGATCACCATAGTACCCAAAGTTTGAAATCCTATTATAGAGGTACCTAGCGCGTTTTGACCGGCTGGCTACCCGGTTTTGGATGACGTGCCAGTCGCATTTTGATTCCGAGGGGCAAATGTCCATTATAACCCCGAGAGCCGTCGTTCCTGAAAGGCCAAACTTCACCACCCACTAGCCACAGCTCCATCTCTCTCTTCTTCTTCTTCTTCTTATAGTTCCCTCTCCTCCGAAATCCAGCTCATTCAGACCTTCAAAGTCAAATGGGCCTCAATCCAGGCCAAGCTCAACGACCTCAAGGCCCACCTCACCGACTTGTCCCACTTCCCGGCTTCCTCCTCCAACCCTCTCGCACTCGACCTCCTCCTCTCCGTCTCCGACACCCTCCGCGCCGCCCTAAACCTCGCTCGTCGCTGTAGGAACGCTAATTTGACCGAAGGCAAGCTCAGGACTCAGAGCGACCTCGACTCGCTACTCGCGACGCTCGATCTCCACATTAGAGACGGTGATATTCTGTTCAAGAGCGGCGTCCTCCACGACACCGCCGCCTTCAGCTCCTCGTCGAAGCGCGAGACAGTACGCGCCGAGTGCCGCAACCTCGTCACGCGCCTCCAGGTCGGTGGCGCCGAGTCGCGCGTTGCCGCCATGGAGGCGCTGCTGGCGGTGCTGAAGGAGGACGACAAGAACGTGATGATCGCCGTGGCGCAGGGGATCGTTCCGGTGCTGGTGAAACTCAGTGAGTCGTCCGGGAGCTTCGAGATGAGGGAGAACGCGGTGGCGGCGATTGCGATGGTGTCGACGGTGGAGAGCAGCAAGAACGTTCTCGCCGCCGAGGGGTTGCTACTGTTGAATCATTTGGTTAGGGTTTTGGATTCCGGCAGCGGCTTCGCTAAGGAGAAGGCTTGCGTGGCGCTTCAGGCTTTGAGCTTTTCGAAGGAGAATGCAAGAGCGATTAGCTCCAGTGGCGGCGTTTCGGCACTGCTTATAGAAGTTGTAGAAACGAAAATCAATGAGTTGAATGAGGCAGCAGAACAGAGGAACAATGCAAATGCAGAAGGAAGTGGAGATGATACTGGATCAAGTGAAGAGGTTGAAGTGATGGATGCCGATGGAGAAGGAAGCAATCTGGAACCCTGGGTTCTACTCAACCGAACATAGGGCTTCACAAGGTTCATTGAGAGACAAGAGAGTAAGAGACCAAGATCTCCAGGGTTGTAGCTCTCGCTAAACTGAGTTTGATAGTGATTATGAACCTTTGTTAAACTATTAGGTTGCCGTGAGAAACGTAGCTTATCATTGTAACAAGTCTTCAGTGTAGGATGATTACCTTAACTCCTGCTTTGAGTTTCTCGTATGAATGAATTGGACTTTGATTATAATCTAGTGTAATCCATTGCTGTTAAATTATAAGGTATGTTTGACAGTTTGAGTAGCAAAATGAGAGTGAAAGTCTAAAACACAAGCGTCCTGATATTTCTCTTGCACTTCTTTCAGGTCTGTAAATTCTATTATCACTCTATTTCTCTGTCGGTCTATTGACAGGTTGCAAGTTCAGGCTTGATCACCGGCCGACCATTCTCAATCTCTCAATAGTTTTTATAGTGCAATAAGCAAATCAAAGCTTGCAATACAAGTATACAACCGCATTATCTGGCCATCCAAATGTAATGCAATATGTCGGAGTGTAATAAAGCAGTGACTTGTAGAAATTTCAAAGAGTATTGGGGCTCAAATGAATAAGTCCTCACATGTACGGCGTCGGAGGCCTCGTCATCGCCGGCATGGCTCTACTGGTGGCACTGCAGGAGCGGCTGGTCTACGTGCCGGTCTTACCGGGATTGACCAAGTCCTACCAGATTACTCCGGCGCGGCTCCGGCTCACTTACGAGGACGTCTGGCTCCGATCTCCGGACGGCGTTCGCCTCCACGCTTGGTTCATCAAACTCTTCCCCGACTGCCGAGGTCCGATCCGAATTCCTGACCCGATTCGCTTCTCTGTTTTCTTCTATGTCTGTTTTAGCTTGCATAGTGCTGAATTTTGGATATGAGTTAACTCGGCGAGTTGTGGAGTTTAGTGTGATTACTGAACTGAATTTCAGCTTGTTTTGATTTAATTGCTGCTTCTGCTTTCGCTACTGGATTTGAATTTCCCCTTCTCTCTCCACTCGTAGTTTGTTAAAATCAGGTACCTCCATAATATGGTTGTGAGAGTTTAGGTACCTCCACTCGTAGTTTGTTAGGCGGAGATTACAGATTTGCCCCTCGGAATCTTTTTGGGAACTGCCACGTCATCCAAAACCGGGTAGCCAGCCGGTCAAAACGCGCTAGGTACCTCTATAATAGGATTTCAAACTTTGGGTACTATGGTGATCGTTTTTCAAGTTCGGGTACCTTTCTTATATAGCGAGGTAAGTTTGGGTACCAATGGTGAATTTTTTCCTTGATATTATAAGAGACCGGGTCGTCGTACGCTAGCTAGAAGTAGTGTGGGACGCTACATAGTAGCCACTGGGATGGTTCCGACTCATAGCATGGGAGGCTCATTGTAACATCTGGGTCGTCTTGAGCTAACTAGCGATAGCGTAGGACATTGTGTCAGTAGCCCTGGGAGGTTCTGACCTTTAGCCTAGGAGAGGCTTAGGTCGTCTTATTGTCCACGCTGGTTTAGTAGTCCTGAGAGGTTCCAACCCGAGTCTGGGAGGCTTACTGTTATATGGTGGTGCTGACTTTCCCCTGATATATCTAATATGATGTTATAGTTAATGAGAATGAATTTGATCTTTATTATTTGGACTTCGGGAATATTTTCCTTTTATGAGATTTCCATTTATTTAATAAATTCCTGAATCAACAGAGCCGGATATTTGTTATGAAAATTATTGAAAATGGGCCGATGATAATGATATTGCTTGATTTATGTTATTATTATTATTTTAGTTGTGAATCCTACTTATTAAAAGCATAAGTGTGACCCGTTTTGTTCCCAGTGGGAGGGAGGTTGCGGTATGAGAGCAAATGAATTTTTGTGGGTTAATGGATTGGAATTTGGACACGTTCCGGATTTCCGAGGAAAATCCTGGGACGGGTCCTCACAGACCAAGTGACAAGACTGTCATTGGTGTGAAATGGGTCTACAAGACAAAGTTGAATGTAGACGGTTCCATTCAAAGAAACAAGGCCAGACTTGTGGCGAAAGGGTATTCTCAACAACATGGTGTTGATTTTCATGAGACTTATGCACCGGTTGTACGTTTGGATACAAGCAGGGCTTTAATTGCATTGGCAGCTTAGAAAAATTGGTCTTTATACCAATTGGATGTCAAGTCAGCTTTCTTGAATGGAGTGTTAAATGAGGAAGTGTACGTTGATCAACCTCAAGGCTTTGTCACTGAAAATGAAGAACAAAAAGTGTATAAGTTGAAGAAAGCCTTATATGGCTTGAAGAAAGCTCCTCGTGCATGGTATGGAGAGATTGATTCTCTGTTCATCAAAGATGGCTTTCAAAAAAGCGAGAATGAGCCAACCTTGTACATCAAAACTAAAAGTAACACTGAAATTCTCATTGTCTCAATAGATGTTGATGACTTAGTGTTTACTGGAAGTAGTGAGGAGATGATTCTAAATTTCAAGAATGAGATGATGAAAAAGTATGAGATGAGTGACTTGGGTTTATTGCATTATTTTCTGGGAATTGGTATCTCTCAAACAGAAAATGGTATTGTTGTTTCCCAAAAAAAGTATGCTAAATCCATTCTTGAGAAATTTGGAATGGGAGGATGCAAATATGTTATTACTCCTCTTATTATGAATGAAAAGCTTTCCATGGAAGATGGCAGCAAATCAGTTAATATAAATGTATATAGAAGCTTTGTTGGAAGCCTTCTCTATTTGACTGTCACAAGACCTGACATCATGTATGCATCAAGTATTTTGTCGAGGTTCATGCATTGTCCTACTCAAATTCATCTTGGGATTACCAAGAGAGTGTTGAGATATATTCAAGGATCAATTGATTTTGGAATAATATATCGAAAGAACATTGAGCCAAAGTTATTTGGTTTTTGTGACAGTAACTAGAGTGGTAGTTTGGATGATTCGAAAAGCACATCAGGTAATGCCTTTACAATAGGTTCTGGAGTGTTTTCATAGGGTGCCAAAAAGCAACAGAGTGTTGCTTTATCTACAGCTGAAGCAGAATACATATCTGCAGTTGAAGCTACTTCTCAAGCTATTTGGCTGAGAAGAATTCTGGAAGACTTTGGTGAAGTGCAATCTGATGCAATTCCTCTCTTGTGTGACAACCAATCTGTCACGTCCCGAAATTTTGAATAACAAAAATCTGAAATTCGTAAACGTGATTAATCACAATTACACTCAAATACTTAAAATTTATTATACAAATAGCTAAGTATTACTACAGAGTTCACTGCGTGGCACCAAATACTCAGAATATTACATCAATAAAACAGGAATGTAAAATAGAGTCTCACGCTAACACTCAATAACAATAAAACCCAGCTAGACAAATGACCCCACCTTCTAGCCACTCAACTCAAACGCCTCCTTCTGGCTGCTGGTCAACTCCTGCAGGTCTAACCCCTACACCATCAATTGGTGCACCGGGTTGTAAACAATGAACCCGGTAAGCTTTCAAAGCTCGTGTCAGTAAAACAAACAAGTTCATGATAAAAATAATTAAATCAATAAAGGAAAACACTCCCAACCAACCACGACTCGTATATTATAAAATTCACGATGCACAATCAACCAAAAAAGTAAGACTAGGGGCGCACTGACCAACGTCATTCCCCTACAAATCTCACAAGGCAAACAGACTAGAGCTCTAACTGATCGTAACCAATCACCCGGCCAAAGGCTTGGTCCCGACATACTTGCCATACGGATCCCTTTCACCACTTAGGCGAGATCCTCTCCCCACACATGTAAGATCTTTCACCATTATTGGTGAGATCTTACTTTAACCGTTGGTTTCTGTACCAACACAACCACACATCACACCACTCACATAATCACATATATGATAAATTTATAACATAATACATTCACCCAATTGCACACTCACATTATATATTTCACGTAAATATATATATATATATATATATATATATATATATATATATATATATACACACGTAGACATCCACTCAGGAATAGTCCACTAATACCAACTATAGTCATTGATCGTAAAACCCTTTGAAAATCATTTTTATATTAAAATAATTTTACTTACCAATGAACCGTAGTCGATCAAGTTCATTCAATTTAAAACAAATATCAATTCCATAAAATCATTTTGCATATAACGATCCATATACTATAATTAGTTCATAATCAACTCGTATTTAATACGAATACACTGAGGTTTACTCACCTTAATTACTCCGCTGCGTCTTCAACCTCACAAGGGTGAAATACTCACGCATGGTCAATCACCTAAACAACATGATCGACACTTAGCATCTGATTCGAATAAAATATAATACCAATCGCTCCGAACACTTAACCCTTAACCCCGAGGCTTGCCAACATGCGACAAACCTCCCTTGGAACCTCTCAAGGCTCCAAGACAGCCTAGTCGACCCTAGGGATGAACATCAAGCCCAAATTCTAGGTCGATACACACGTAAATTAATAAACGTGTAATTAACGGATTCAAAAGGCATAACTCGGTCATACGGCGATCGAATCACGCAAATAATATATCCCCGCGCTCGTACCGACGAGCACAATACAACAGGACATCCCACTGTCCCAGAAACTCACAGACGCACCGCCACACGCCGCCCAAAGGGGCTGCACATGGGCCCCACGCGCCGCCACCAAAACCACCCCAAAACCTGCAACCAAGGCCGCCAACAGGAAGAACAAGGTTCGAGGATTCGAAAGCTACCTGGACCACTCGAAGACAAGGCCGGAAAAGTGGCCGGATACGGCTGGAGGAGGACCAGATACGCCGCCGCATAGGGAATCGGACCACCCGAGCTCGAGACCGGCACCGACGTGCTCAGAGGAAGGAGACGATCCAGAATATGTGCGCCTCGGCCTGGGTCGCGAGCTGCTCCGCCGCCCACGGTGGCTAGACCTTTCGGGCCTCGCAGCGCCGCGCACAGGCGATGGCTCCGGTCGTGGCGCAGCTCAGACGGAAGATGAAGTCGTGCTGAGCATTTCGGTGGGTGGCACGCCCCGTGGCGTGGCCGGACGGCGGAGGACGGAGGCAGAGAAGTCCGGCGTCGGGGAGAGAGCACGATGAACAGTGATTTTGGGATTTTTCGGATTTTCTGAAATTTCTGATATTTTGACTTTTTCAGATATTTTACTATTTATAGAAAAATTCAGATTTTGGAAATAACTTCAACAGGTCGTAACTTCTTCATACGACGTCCGTTTCACGCGTGCCGCATGTCTACGAACTCGTATCGTTGAGCTCTACGACTTTCGTGAAGAAAACTTTTCGAAATTCTCAACGAATCAAAAAGTCAACTTTTGACCCATCGAAACTTAATCGGATTTCGGATTTTAACTCTCGAAATCAATTCCGACCTCGAGCAACAACTAATAAAAATGGTATGAAATACGAAATTCCGTAAACCACCCTTCCATTAATTTCGAGGAATTTACACGAAATTGAATTATAAAAATCAGGGTTACTACACAATCGGCAATAGCTATGACAAAGAATCCTGTTTTTCACAACAAGACCAAGCATATTAAGAGGAAATATCACTTCATCAGGTCTGCTGTTGAAGAAAAAGAGATTAAAGTTGTCTACTGCAAAACTGAAGAACAGGTGGTTGTCATATTCACCAAAGTTTTGCCAAAAGAAAGGTTCACATACCTCAGAGGATTACTAGGAATTCAGCAGCAAGACATTAAGAAGGAGTGTTAGAATTGTTGTCTTTGCTTTCTAGTTAAGTTATATGGTCTAAGACTTTTGTATTATATAGTTCTTTGGCCTTTGCATTATCAGACTTGTGGCTGAGAGACATCTAGCCATATGTGGTTTAGTTTGTTCCTGCAGCTTTATGATATAAGCCTTCAGCATTTGCTTTCTAGTTAAGTTATATGGTCTAAGACTTTTGTATTATATAGTTCTTTGACCTTTGCATTATCAGACTTGTGGCTGAGAGACATCTAGCCATATGTGGTTTAGTTTGTTCCTGCAGCTTTATGATATAAGCCTTCAGCATCTGTAATATCAGTAGAGAGAAATAGAAATATCAGAAAAGCTACATGGTCTGCTCTTTGTTCATCAAAGTATCTCTTTCTAGATTTCTTATCTATATCTTTCTTTATAAGAGTAGAGAGAGTTGTTGTAGGTGTTAGAGATCAAATTCCAATACTCCCTCAATTGCAAGCGTACCATTGATTTTATTAATTTTGCTTTGCTTATTTTTGTAAGCTTGGTAGACTATAACTTTAAACTTTTGATTTATTGTATTCAACTTCAATTAACAAATACATCTCGCCCATTTTAATTATCAAATCGTTGAGCTTTTAAATAGCTAACATGTCATAGAAGAACCGTGATTAGCTCTCCTCTGTATTTGGAGACAACTCGTTGCGCGGAGCTCTTTTTTCATGGCAGCTTCCTCGACTTATGTTGCTTCAATGACTGGTCAATTGGCGTCAAAGCTCTCTCTTAGCCAGAGCAATGGAACCTATTGATCTTGGCAACATGTATGTGTTGCCCGAACAAAGGTTTCTTGGCTCCTCATTTTATCTTAGTTGGTTGTCTGAATACCGGCACGATTGTTGCCTTTCATTCCTTTTGGAAGTGTCGTTTGATTGATGTGGTGCCTTTCTAGCCTTGTGGAGGTGGCGGCTCATGGTGATCGATATACGCTCTCTTCTTGAGTCTTGGGCATGTTGTAGGTGAGCCAGCAACAATCGTACGTAGGTGTGTGGCGAAATTAACCGAGAGGTGAGGCAACAAAAGAAAAGCGACCCAAATTTAGCAATTAGCAGTAGTGGCTACTGAACTTGCTTGAACCCTGAGCTTTAAGGTTGGAGCATGGCGTCAAAGCTGGACAGCAGGCCAAACAAATGGGGAGGCCAAGATGCAGTCGTAACAATCTGAAGCCTGGGGAAGTATTCTTTTTCGGACTCCATGGTTTCTGGTTCGATATGTCTTCTCGGAACCAGAGACTGTAGGGGAGGATGCAGCAAACTACGAAAGGTAGGAATGTGTCCAGATTTGCCATACGTTGTAAACTCCTCATGTAGCTAGCTTAGTGGACAGGTACATCAGTGAGTCTTTCAGCCTCATATACAAGGTTGTATGGTAATGGTGTAGAGTAGCTAGAATTTTTTTTTTTTGTATCATTTGAATTTCGTTAAATGTTGTAAGTTCACTTTTTTGGCACCCTTGTGGTTAGGTTTTTTTTCGGTATTTTTCTTTGCTGTTGCATTTATTTTGCTTGAGCAGTAAATGTAATAAGTTGTATTCTAAAAAATATAATTTACAAGTCGATCATATAGAGCATATTATAGACGTGTGTGTGTGTATATATATATATATATATATATATATATATATATATATATATATATATTTGGTATCTCAAGAAAGCTATAAAGACATAGATTGATACTATAAATAGTACTATATATGGCTAATTAACTTCAATTAAAAGAAGATCAAAACTTCATTAAATGTTGAAGATGAGAGATTCTACATAAAAAAATAACAAATAAAATACAACTTATAAATAGGTGGATAATACACAACTGTATCAAGATTTTTTATGATTAAAACTCAACACTTTAAAAGTGATTAAGTTAGAATAATATCGGAATAATAATGATCTACGAAACATGTTTGTCGCGGTTTAACAAATACAACCCTAAGGGAATTAACCCCCTAGGTACCACTAATTAGTTTAAAAAGCTAATGAACCCTAAGGGACAAAAACGCTCCCACACATGCCAGCTTTTTTGGTATCACTTTATTTAAAAAGCTAAAGCTGGAATAAATAAAAAAGATCGATATTACTAAAGAAATGAAGCAAGAGATACACTAAGCAAAGATTTTCTCAACCAACCTCCCTCTATAAGTTTTCTTTAAAAGCCATAGACTTAAAAGCTTCCAATTCAACCTCATCGGAGAAAAGCAAATAGTACCCAGAAAAGCTTTTAGATAGCAAAGTCTTGTTTGGGTGCACATACAGGGTAGTAGAGAAAAGTGAGAAAGAAAGCAAAAGAGAAAGGAAAGCAAAGGAACCAAAGAAGAGGAAAGGAGAATTCTTTTATAGTTTCCTTTGTGATATTTTCGTTCAAAGCGCGCATGAAGTAGTGATCAGAGCAGAAGCTTTCATTAGTTGTCATAAGCGCAACAAATGATGGCCAGAAACCCTAACTGGTGGAGTATGTATCCACCATCATCTATCTTCCCGTCTCAGTACGTCCTTGGATCTTCTAATTCACTCCCTCAGCTCAATTCCTTCCCTGATCAGCATAACCTCGAGCCTCCACAATCTTGGAGCCAATTACTTCTGTAAGTCTCTCTCTCTCTCTCTCTCTCTCTGTTATTTGAGTAGTCCTTCTACAAACGTTGAATTCCTGGGTGTGTCTGTAAGTAGCATACTCACACTCATACTTTGGCTTATTATGACTTGTTTCTCTGTCATGATATATAGTCGGTGTCATGATGAGGTTGCAAGGGAAGTTCTTTTCTGGGATTCTCATAATTAGGTGAATGTTTTTGTTTTGTTTGCGCGCAGGGGTGGATTGTCCGGAGAAGATCAAGACAACTTTGGAAGTTTGAATCATTTTCCACCAAAAAGGTTGGGGAATTGGGAGGATCATCAGCAAACATTAATTCCACAGTCGTATCCAAGGGTGGTTAATTCTGTTGCTGATAGTAATATTATAAAGCAAGAGGTTAATTCCCATAACAGCAACCTCTGTGGTGGTGACGGAGGACATGAAGAATTTCAGGCACCTTATAATAATAGGCCATCTTGGTCAGCAGTACAAATCAACATGCCAGTTTCATCCCCTAGGTCTTGCGTCACAAATATAAGTAGTAATAATATGTTAGACTTTTCCTATAACCAGAAGAACCAGCATGCAGATCACTCATCTGAGGTAAGTGAAGACACTAATTTATTCGTCATTTAGTTTGTTATTATGTCGACCTCTTGTGTTTATCTGGGTTTTTATATATTTTCCATATGCATATGTTGTTTTTACTTACCCAGTGCAATAGTAGTCCTCCCACCGGCGGAATGTGCAAGAAAGCTAGGGTTCAACCATCTTTAAGCCAACCACCACTAAAGGTTAACTCAAATCTCTCTCTCTCTCTCCCTCTCTTGATCTCGATCTCGATCTCAATCTCTAGGTATTGTTATATAATTAATTTAAATTGTCTCGTACTCTCAAGTTGTCTAATTAAATTTGATCATCTATCACCATCCAAGTTAGAACATACTGCTTCTAAGTTCTAATTTAGTTTTCCTTATATGTACTGCATTACCAGGTGAGAAAGGAGAAGCTAGGTGATAGAATAACTGCTCTTCATCAAATAGTTTCCCCATTCGGAAAGGTCCAGACCTTCCTCCCTCCTCTCCCTTCATCTAGTTCATTTTGATTATGAAGTTATGAACAGCAGCAGGCATCCTCCTTATTTCAATTATCTTCTTTATGTCACTTGGATTCTCTTTTGACATCAAAGAGCAGCAGAAGCTAGAGATGCCATATTTACATGATTTATTTAGGTGTTGAGGTTTGTGCATGTGGTTTCTCTTTTGCAGACTGACACTGCTTCTGTCTTGTTAGAAGCCATTGGGTATATCAGATTCCTTCAGAGTCAAATTGAGGTGATGTTTCTATCAAATTGTATATAGTACAGTATTCTGCTGCTAGCAGCTCAGAATCACCACACAGAAGCACGCACTTAAAGTTGGTTCAATAATTCATGCTTTCTCTTAAGAAAAGAAAAAATTCTTTTGTTATGAAAGTTATAAGCTTTATATTCCTTTTCTCCTTCCTTTTGAACATTTCAGGCCCTCAGCTCCCCTTACTTGGGTAATGCCTCTAAAAACATGAGGAATAACCCCCACTCTGTAAGTACCCATACTCATGCATATCGACCCCATTTTCCAAAGCATATATAATCTCTCTCTCTCTCTCTCTCTCTCTAAGCTTGTTAACAAGCTTAATTAGAATGTGTTTTTTAATTAGTTAGAGGATATAATTGATGAGAGAGTCAATCAATCACCTTAGGTTCAAGGAGAAAGGAATTGTGTGTTTCCTGAAGACCCTGGTCAGGTATGCTTTATTGGATCCATCACCACCCACAAAAGCAAAGCACACCTAGCTATGGAGGCTTTGAATATATATAAAAAGACAGCATATAACTAATGAACTATTTTAATCACATACGGATAAAGATCAAAGCACTATATGAACAAGGTTCTCAGCTTTATACAAAACTTTTAATTATAATTATTATAATGGATTATAAAACATAATCTGCTGCAAATGGTACTACTAAACTAGCTAGGGAATCAAACGGATGATAAACACTGATAAGATTACTGATACTTTTCTCTTTTTTTTTTTTGTTGCCCATTTAGCTCTTGAATGACAATTGCACTCTGAAAAGAAAAGGGGCTCCTAACCAGGTATATATTCCTTGGTCTCATAGATCGATCATCACTGTTCCTTTATACCTCCAAATTGCTTATAATATGTCATGCACTATATACAATGAGGATCAACATCATCATCAGGCTAGGCTTACTATTAATCATCATACAATAATGATCCAGGAAAAAAATAGTTAATTGGACCACACTAATGCTGTTATAGATCTAACACAGTTGGACTCGGATTTCAATTTCTGACATTCAAGAACAAAAAGATTTGATTAGTTCCTATTATGCTTGGTTGTAAAGCAGGATTCTCATCAAGATCATAAGGCAAAGGATCTGAGAAGTAAAGGGTTGTGTTTGGTTCCTGTTTCTTGCACTCAGAATGTTGGAGGTGACATTAACATTGGAGCTGATTACTGGGCTCCGGCTTATGGGAGCGGGTTTTAGGTTGAGACTGTAGAACTGGATGCATCATATATTTGTATGGTACGCTCCTTTTGTAGAATGAGATAACATAATGAGCAGTCACTCTGTTAGAATTCGATAATTAAGATTGATTGCTCATCATGCTATTTGCATTCTAAATTAGAAGAGTACTGCTCTAGCTAGTAATGTATTGTAGTAGTTGACCGACTTAACTAAATAAATTAAGCTACAGCTCTCTCTCTCTCTCTCTCTCTCTCTCTCTCTCTCCAAGATCTTGCAAGCTTATTATTTCAAGTAATATATGTTAAAATTTACAGTATGAGAGTTCGTAAAACAGATAATCGATCTGTTTCTTTATCTATGTTCACATATAGGAATTATTAGGGTTTCGTTTGAAGAGCTTAAGAGCCGGCACATTAGTATTTGCAACAACGGTTCTGGTACACTTTGATGCATGATGTAGGGTTTTTGAATTCTCTGGGGTTGAGGAGCTATCAAGAGCCTCAGTTTTTCATGGCAGGAGAGTTTAATTTAAACATCTATCATTTCGATCATTTTCTCCATTAGGGCATAGTGTTTCAAATCCCCATGCCAACTATACATTACATGTCGATTTATGACAATACGATCATAGAATATTCTTTATCTACATTCGATCAGGGGGTGTTGCTGAATCATTCTGATCATTCCCAACACTCGGTTTAGTTTCATTGTTATTAATTTTGCCTGAAAACGAAGTAATGGACTAATGATATTTTTTTCTGTTGTCAAATCCCGGTCATGTTGTTTGGCGTTGCCTTGTCTAGCTCCAACTGCGCGCCTAACTGGAAAGTTGAAAGAGCTCTATACCAGACACTCATGTGGGCATCCTCTGTTTGAATCTGACTCGAACGAATCTGCCAAATAGACTCCATTTTCGGGTCCTTTTTGGTGGACCAATTTAGTTTATCGACATGCCCCATACTCAGCACGCTCCTCAATATATACTACACCAGATTCTTCGATGGGAACCTTGACGTTATATCGTGCATCACAAATTAGTTTCCTCAAAAAACAATAGAAGTACATCGCAAAATATAAGTATACGTCTATCAGCTCTATATATATAAGGAACTAGACAGTTAAGTTGGGTTCTTTAGCCAATATATATCTAAATGCATGGTTTCGTGATTGAAACTCTTTTATTCATTTGTAAATTGTTGAATGAGACATTCTATAGCTACTTAGCTACCCTAATGGCCAGCAGCATTGCCGTTCACTTGGCTCTTCATCATATATATCTATATTAATTGGACCTAAACAAGTCGTTCAGTTAATGTGTGAAATAGCACACCCAATGTTGTACATAATATTAATTAGAGACCATGCATGCATACCTTTACAAAAATTTTAAACTCGATTAATGAGGATCTAGTGGCATATAGAGTTATCGTTTAATTGGTTTTGCATTAAAAATAAATATTGTTGGGATGTCCATTCGCTTATACGTATTACTACAGTGCAAATAGTAAACTTCTACCAATTTTAATTAACCTAGTAATTAGCTATCTAGCGGAGTGAAGTTGGAAATATATTCCCTCAGTTGACAATAAGAATTTCAATATCAACTTGCTTTACCTTTTTTGTTTTTCTGTTTTTGTATTGTTTTGTTTTCAAAGGATACATCATACATGAACTTACTTTGATGACTAATTAATTAAATACAGAAAACGACTACTGGCTTATATCAATTAACGAGAAATTTTCTTAGGTTAGATTTGATAACAAATTTATCGTCATTCTAGTAAAAAAATTAATTATTTAGGTAAATGTAGTTTAACTATAAATAATTACTCCACTTACAACACTTTTACAAGTTTCTAAATAAATTGTTGTCAATATGGTAATTTTGTTCAATTATATATAAATGTGTAAAATCAATATGATAATTTTGTTATTAAAGTCGTAATTTAGTTCAATAAAATTGTTGTTAAAGTAGTAAATTTGTTCAATTAGTTGTAAAATAATTATATGGTATACATCCCGATACCAATTCACGACCATTGGCTCAACTTGCATCAAAAGAAAAGAAAAAAATTGGAATATTGGACTTTTCGATTTTATCGCTGATAATGAGATCGAAATGTAATGGAAGCAAAAGAGGGAAGATTTCGTGAGACTCGATCTGCTTGGCGAAGGGGGTCGATTATTTGGGGCGTTGTGGCATTAATTAATTGTTGTATGTCCTTCTTCACTGCATCGATGTGAGTTGCCTCGCGAAATAGCAATCGATGTGGATTCCAGAAATTTGTTTTAATTAGCTAGGCAGCATAATGGAGGATGGCTGGAATTACTTTTATGTTGAAGTCTTCCACATTATGTACGTGCAAGTACATATATATAGTAATGCAGGTTATAATGGGATATATATGATCGATTAGGACTATATATAAATCTATTGGCTAGTATGAAACTTGACTCAAGTACCAGTTTGATTAAAGCATTTGATTAAATTTTTGATGTATAGTTTGGACTGCGTCTTCCGATACTTACATCATGGCGTATAGCTTCATTTACCTCCTGGTATTTGTGGAAAGCCAGTTCGATCTGCATGCAACCATGAACTACACATTAAACTATAGGCTACGTACGTACAAATACATTTGCATTTTATAAACTAAAACAACTACTTGTGTATCAATTATTGAGTTCATATATCAAAATTATCATTACAACAACTATAACGGACCGGGACACTCGTATTATTTTGCATACATTCCCAAGTATATATCATTAAACAAGTTCTCAATTATAACCTATAACAATTCGAGCACAAATTGGAATGAGACATGATTAACACCGAGACATACATCTCTAATCATTGTCATAATTGTCTAATGACGCTCTAACCACACGATCGAGCTTTCTTTGAACACGAACTACTTAATGGAAGTATCATTAAACAAGTACATGCTACTGTGCTAGAACCCTAAATGATCGGAGCACAACAGGATGAGAATATCCACCTAACCGAGAGAGAATTCGATTCTCAACTTCATATATTACATATAATTGTCAAACAAAGCTCAACTTCAAGAGCTTACTTGTAGCTTTACTTGTTAACACAACAGAAAGCCTTCCACAACTTTTGCTTTGACATAAAATCAAACTAAAAGATGTCTAAAGTACAAGTAAAGCAAAACCCTAGAAAACCCCAAGGTCAAAAGGTTGTATATATATGATTCTACATATACTAATGTAAAGCAATTTCATGATTGCATGTATGTTATACTCACTACAGGAATAGAATCGTAAAGAAACATGTACTAATCGAATTGATTCATGTTTTCTGCATCAGATAAAGGGAAGTTTTCTATCATGAGTACGTACTAGTACTCGGCATATATATATATATATATATATATATATATATATATATATATATATATATATATATATATATATATATATATATTATAGCAAATCATATACACGTTTGTTCCTCGGTCAGCTCTCTAGCTTTGGGTGTCTTTCTGGAAATGATTGCAGTCGAGCACACTCAGGCCCCAGCGTCACACTCGCCTAAGTGTCCCAGCTAGCTGCTACAGTTTGCCATCGTAGGGCTGACGTTTACAGTGCATCAGCAACGGTGCGTTTCTGCTGAAGATGAATTTTTCTATAATTTCTGCGACTACGTATATATATATATGTACGTGCATGTTCTAAAGGTTTTTGATCACATTGTTGAGAGTACTTTAGGGTGCTTGTTGGCTAATTTTCCAATTCTTTTTTCTATAATCTAAGGTCTGAAAGTTAAATGATCGGAAATTCTTTTTATCAAGATCGATCAATAGTTAAAACTCTTTAAAAATACTAGAAGGAACAATATATATAATGGTTAAGATAGTTAAAAACCTAGTGTTAAGCAATCATATAAGCACAAGAGAAGACGATAATTGTTAACTACAGTTGAAACCTTCCTCAAGATAAAAACCACTGCGAGACTTATAACGTAGTCCACATGAAATCAGATCCACTATTGATCAATAGAGCTCTCACACAGCTCTTACAACTGTCCTAATTCCCACGCAACTAGAAACCAACTCTTAACACAGTTGGTTCAATAGCTTTACACTCAGCTATAAACAGTCTCAAATCAAGAGCTCACTCAGTTCGTACAACAATAGTTCTCACTCAACTATGTCTAACAAGACTCTAACTCAATCTTGTAGTTTCAAGTTCTCACTTAACTTTACAAAAGCTCTCACACGGCTTTTGTAAACTGACTAACAATGCACATTGCTAATCACCAACTCTTACACATGCAGTTGATCCTCAAACACTTTAACACAGCTTGGCATGACTCATGTTCCTCTCTTCAACACAGAGGATATGTACCTCTCTTTAACACAGAGGTTTGCTCAATTTCCTCACTTCAATACAGAGGTTTATCACTGATCTTAATGAGTTACACATATGCACATGAGATGAAGTTAAGTTTTAAATCAATACACACATTTTGATTGAATCACAAAGATCATTGCTTCTTAAGTGCAACAATGTAAATAAGGAACAATGCTTCTAATTAAGCACACAACCAAATATGAACGATGCAATCGGGATAAGAGCTTTCACAAGTAGAGGTCTACAACAGAACCTCTCTTTACTAGCATAACTAGCTAACTTATGATAAGCTCTATTATATTGTGCACTAGATAGTATATGAGAGATAGGATGTTATAACATGAACTATGTCAACTCTGAGGTATCACAACCTTTTCTATATAGCAGATTAGTTGATTGTTATATATTTCCATATTAAAACAAATCAAGATGTGAGATGTGCAGTAACTGATAAGGGAAATAAGTTCTCTATAAATAGGCATTTGAGAAACTGTGAAAGGTTAGAGATTTGGAAGGAATTAAACAAGTGCTGTGGGTGGAAGGCCAAAATCAAGACTAGGCTGTGATAATGGTGCTGTGTGGAGGCATTTAACTGAGATTAGTACCCCTCTTTAGTCTCCTTAATTGAGATTTTGGATAATTACTTTGTCTTAATTGAGATTTTAATTAATTAGTTTCCCTATTTGCTTAGGAAAAAAAAAAAAAATTGGACTGTCCCATTTTTTTTTCCTCTCGGCTGCTGGTACTACAAAAATAATGGACAAATACCACATTTCTTTTGTGGTATTTGGAGGTGTGGTCAACCCAAAAAGAGCCCACATATCTCATTAAATGTAGATTTTGTATTATTAGATAATAAAAGAGTTCAATTTAATGAGATATTTGAGTGTTTTTTAAGTTGTTCACACCTCTAAAGACTACAAAAGAAATGTAACATTTGCTCATAAGCGGAGCCAATTGGGTGCCTCCTAAGTCCCTTGCACAAGTTACATTTTATGATTTTCTCGTTTAATAGTAGTCATGAATGCTTGTTTGGTGCAGTAGATGGTCGCTTGGTTGTCTTCTCTTAAGTCTGGAGTTCGATACTTGCTGGCAACAAGACCTGTTTCTTCACCTATTATTTTCCTTGTCCTTTAATATCTGCTACACTTTTCCACAGCTTTCGCAATCAGAGGGTGAATTATATAGAAATATTTTTTTTATAAATCATTGATTAAGTAGGTACGTAGTTACTTTCATTTTCTAAGATTTGGTACTTTAATTAAGCAATAATGAAGAGTATATCATGCCCCGGTAGCTCTCGATCATGTCCTGCAGGTTATCAACTGGTTTATTAACTGGTTATCAACTTAATGAACTTATCATCGATCTGGTTTTAAAACTCTGGTTTAAGGATTATTGCAATACTTTTTATACCAAATTCGTCCATTGGTTATAATCAACTGAGCTCCCAACTAATTAACTAACTGCTGAACGTTTCTTTTTTCTTTTCTGTTCCGAAAGGTTAGTTTGACTTTGAAGATATTGACATCAAGAATATCTGGATATAAGGCTAGACAGCTTAGCTCCGAGCTATCTGGGAAGTATTGAGGAACTCATCAAGAATATTTTGAGAAAATTTATAGAATAATGAAAGACTTGGCGCGTGGGATGTCATATTAGAATTTAATTAAAACACTATAATTACCGTAAGAAATTGCATAAACCTTGATTGCATTACTTTGCATAATTCGTTTCAGGGATTTTTTTTCAGACCTTACGTTGTCATTCAAGATATTGAAATTATATATTTAGCTATTTACATAAAGCAGTTCGTATAAATATACCATGCTCAAGCCTTTGTTGGCTCAGTAGGGGAATTTGGTACTCAAGTTCTTCAGAGCCTAATGTGTCAAAGTCAAACTGTGATGGTTAAACCATCTGTAAAATATAAGAAGAATAAAAAATATATTAGTTTCGCGGTCTATGACATTCACGATAACTAAAATAAACCAATATACTTTATGGAAACCCGATGCTTTGTGAAATTTCGTTATCACAATAAAATTTTTTGTTTCTCCATTTTTCATTGCATGTGAAGTTTAATGAAATTCCATTATCGTTGCTTTCTACACAATAAATAAGATATCCATGTTGAAAAATTTTCAATAAATAAAAATTGGATTTCAAGACCGAAATTTGCAATGGTCATATTTTTCTTGCTTCGTGAAAATACTTTTCCACATTATAGGTTTGTCACTTTTTCTTTATATTACGAAGCTCATGAAATTACATTATCAGAGCAGTGTTCAAAATAAATAATATGTTAAATAAAACAATTATTTAACACTAATAAAATGAACATATAACGCTTCATGTTTCACATTTATATAAAATACTAATGCAATCAATTTTAATAGAGCATTATATCATATAAATAACTGAAACAAAATATAATGAAAGCAGAGCGTCAATATAAATATTACTTGTAAGTTTGCCAAATAAACTGCATATGAAGCGATTGCTTTATCTCCGTCTCCAAGTAGTCGTCACATATTGATCGCCGTATCGTAATTTTTATGCCACATAAAAACAAATAATATTCATATGATTAGTCACTTTAATCATATATATTTCACATTTACCATATAAATTAAATAATTTCATATGATTTTCACATTTAAACAATATCGATATGAATAGCCACACAGTAAATATAAATTACTATATGGTAATTTCAAAAATTACCTTCAATTTTTTTTTTATCCCAAAAAGAAAATTCTGTTTTTTTTCTTCGTGGGTCGGGTCAACAGATCCGGGTCAGGCCCAACAAAACCGGGTCGGGTCAAGCTTCTGCCGACGAAACTCTGTCGGCAAAGATCTGAGGTTGCTTTTTCCCGACGAGCTGTCGTCGGTAGAAAACGGAATCGGATTCCTGTGCTTCCGGGCTACTGTGCTGCTGTTGCGGCGTGGCTCGGGTGTCGTCGCAGCGGCGATCGGAGGAGCCGAGCGGCGATGGCCGATCGTCGGAGGTTGGAGTCGGCGGCGCGGGAGGTCGAATCGGAGGTTGGGTCGAGCGACGCCGATTGGAGGCCTCGGGTCGAAGGATTGGAGGCCAAGGCCGAGCGACGCCGATTGGGTCTAGCGGCGGCGGTGGTGCTGGGACGTGCTGAGTCGATCGAGGCTGGCGGCGCTGGGATGTCGTCGAGGGCGACTGGATCCGGGACGAACATGGGTGCCCAGAGCAGATTGCGTCGAAGTTGGAGAGGATCGATGGTGTCGATCTGGGTTTGGAACCAGATATGACGGGCGGCGCAGGTCGTCGGCCGAACTAGGTCGACGGCTTAGGGGGGGGCGGTGGTGCTGGGTGGTCGATCTCGTCGGAGGTGGGCTGGCATAGGAGCAGGGCTGCTGCTACGGCGGCGAAGAGAAAAAAACATTTCTAGGGTTTTTTTCTTTTTCTTTTTTTTTCGGCAGATTTTTTCTGTTTTTTTTTTCATTTTTTCTTGGTTAAAAAAAATCTCAGCGAGTAAAGCTACGTGCTGATAACGTGTTGTAGAATAATCGGAATTGATCTACTCATTTCATTGATAATCCCCTATATATAGGGTGAGTATTACAACGGTAATAGGAAATACATTAATGACAATAATGACTACATAATTATCTATCGTCTGTTACATTGACGAAGGCACATAATACATTTTTCCTTCAACATGACTATATATATATATCATACATTGTTGGCTTTTTTGTTTGTTATCGGATATAAGGCGAGAGCAGTTGCAGTACTCAGATCTTTATCATAACTAAAACCACATAATACATGAGAAATTTTGTTTTTCTAAATCCCAAAAAACAATAAACAGTGATTTAGCGTATACGAAGTAATAACATATGCCTCGATCAGTCATATGTATCCTAACAAAACCTAATTAGCAAATAGTGAATTGCTATCTACTCCATCTGCTTCACAATTGCGGCGACATACTCAAAAAATAAAATATTACTCATGGTGAGTTATAATTCCTTACACTATCGGCTTTTTCTACTGAAACCCTTAACACCCTGATTCGATCCTTGAACTTAGCAATCACACCGTGAGCAATAACTCTAACTCGTAGCTGGTCTATTTCTTTCTACACATGATTTTGACACATAGAACCCGCTTCATTACTAACTAAATTCCCAACATCTAATTCTCCCAAATCCACATAATCAGCAAAAAAAAAAAAATGTTTTTCTCGGTTACCATTCATTTACCTTGGCGAATGACCAATACATACCACCTTTGATATTTAGTAGGTCAATTATATTAAGGATGTGACACACATTGTGTTACTATTGCCAGTTTGCCACCCTACCTATACACTTTGTTCACCCGTATACACTTTACACCCTATGTATTTAAAATGAGATTAAAGTTCTTTTAAAATTTCCAACTCGTTGCCGAAGAAGAAGGAAAAAAAGAAAAAAAAAAAAAAGAGGAACGGACTCTAGCCCATATATGTACGGGCCTTGCCCACCAAAGATTGAAGAGTCTGTGCCGAAGTGATATGGAGGGATTACCTCACTCTCTCAAACTGATGGTCAATCTGTTCAGAGAGAAACATGGGAGACAAATGGGAGCACACAGCTCTCCTCGTCATTGACATGCAGGTTTCTCTACCTCTCAAACTTTTAACTATCTAATTTCTGTTGAACTTGAATCAATATGGTTCCATATGTTGTTTTGTTCTGTAGAAAGATTTCATAGATGGGGATGGTCCTGTGCTAGTGAAAGGAGGCAAAGCCATAGTCCCAAATGTAATCGAGGCAATTCAAATCGCTAGGCAGCGCGGCATTCTCGTAGTTTGGGTACTCAATTCAATCTTGCCTACTCCCTTTCAGCCGAGTTTCTACTTTATCATACTGAGAACAATACCCAGAATTCTGTGTACTTGGTACTTAGTAGAGCTTGTCTTCTTCGATTTATTATTGCCACTTGCATAAAAACACGGTCTTTGTAATTGAAAATGTAGTTGAGCGTTGAAATTGAATAAAAGGGTGTAATTTGAAAGAGTTGAAACTGGACTTAAGCAAATTGGTGAATTTGGGTTTAGGTTGTGCGTGAACATGATCCACTAGGAAGAGATGTTGAGCTATTTCGCCGGCATTTGTACCCCGTTGGGAAAGAGGGTCCAACGGTTAAGGGAAACATAGGTGCTGAACTTGTTGATGGGCTTGTGATTGAAGAAGGGGACTATAAACTAGTCAAGACCCGGTTTAGTGCATTCTTTGATACACACCTTGATTCGTTTCTTAAGAGTAATGGAGTTGACAGTTTGGTTGTCATTGGTGAGAAAGAAATCCAATAAGTTCTGTTTTGTTTATTGAATGGTGTTGTCGTTACTATTTAGAGATGGTAATCTGTTGGCCCTTTTATTTTAGGTGTTCAGACTCCAAACTGTGTTAGGCAGACTGTGTTTGATGGTGTAGCTTTGGATTACAAATCTATTACAGTTATTGTTGATGCCACAGCTGCTGCTACAACTGAAGTGCACGCTGGTATGTGCTTTCTGTACTTTTTGAGTGTAATTTTTGTGCTGTATCTCAGAAAAATTATGTTTCAAACCTTCAGTAACTATATCAGTAGGATCGTCCCTTCAAAATTTGATTAGTTAAGAATTGTTTTTGAAATCGAAATCATCTTGAGACTGATTATTCAATGCTATATTACCCTGTAGCTGATTTGGATCACACTGAATTGGAAAGTGAGTGAAAGAATATGTGGATATTATGAGGGATGATTTAGATTGCTGATACAGTATTAGTCCTTAATTTGATTAGGTATATCCATGTATAGAGTGAATCTGTTGCTATCCATAATTCTGCAACTAATGCCTTACGTTGCTTTTTTTCTTTTTGATTCCGAGTTTTCAGTATGATAGGGTTCTGAACTACATTAAAAGGAAAATTAGAGAACTTGGAATACCAAGATATGATTCCAGAACTAGTTTGGGCTCTTTAGCTTAGTACTGAACTGAATCTGTTGAGATAATTTGCTGGTCTTTTATATTGCTATTTGATCTAGTCATGCTAAACTAGAACAAAGTCTGAAAAGAGCTGAATAGTATTGAACAAGTCATGAATAAGCTTTACAACTCAGGAGATCAAAGCTCAATTTGGAAGATAGTTCGGATTCTCATACTTCCTACATGCGTAATCTAGTAAATGTACCAGAGTAGCAGGATACAGAATAAGTACTTATCTTACAAAATAGCTCAAGTGTAATAGAAAGCTTAAATAACTAAATAAATACATGCTATTGTTTTCTATATTATTCGTGCCAAGGGAAAGTATTTAACAAGACTTTGGTTCATTTAAATGGGTTTATCGAAACATTTCTTCCACGATTGAATGGCTTGAAGAAACCTCATGCTGTCCGATGAGCCTAATGTGGCTATCTCAGTGAAGTATGCTGTGTTTTGAGTTTTCTTACATGTTATGTGTCAGTGTGCTTGTTTCCAACCCTCCAGCATGTTCTAGGGAGCAAGTTTTCTAGTTATACAACTTTTACGATGATTCCATGACTGACATTTCCCAATTCTGCGAACCAGCCAATATATTTGACATGAAGAATGTTGGAGTTGCAACACCAACCTTACAAGAATGGTTAGAATTGGGTGCCTCATCCTCAATCTGCTAATCATTACCGATCCTTGATTTTCCCAATAATATGGTACTGTATATCTGTAGACCAATCAAAGACTTCCTTTAGTTTGATTGTATACTATGAATGACTTTTGAGCAAAACCAGTCTACAACTTGGATCAACAGTGGCTTTGATGTAAGGAAAAACAGCAGAAGGAAATAAATAAGTCTGCTGGCTATGCAAGCAATGTATCGACATACTATTTTCTAGTTTGCAGAACTGCTTGTACAGAGTCATTTTCTCATCGTGTTGCTGATGCCTAGCATATAATCACTTTGAGGTTTCGCAGCTCCATCGCTATATTCATTATTTCTAGAGAAAAGAAATCAGGCGTCATACGTATAATCTCTCCTCACATATCATATATACTTACTATAGTACAGAATAATAAATCTTAGTCACTTGAGTAGTTTCCTACTAACGTCAAAACCTGTAATCAAGACTGTCTAATAGTGAAATTATATTTAGGCGTATAATGAGTTGGATGCTTACTATATCTAGTTATCTTCTATCTAGTTTATAAATTTAGCATCTTTGGACTTTGTTGGAAATTGTAAGTCATGTTTGGTTGGGCATGAAGGTAACTAAATATATATAGACTGACATGACATCTTTCATTGGGTCTACAATATTGACACATGCTGGCTTGGTATGTTTTGCATGGAAAATATCATTATTGATTATTTGAAGCTCTCCTTGAACTATTTTTGCTAAATGAATCAAATCGGAACTCATATGAAACAGTTGATTACATAAATGTTGTCAGTGTAACCTACTAGGAAAGCTTGTGTGGTCAGAGATCCTGAACAAGAAATGAGCTAAATAAAAGTCACAAGTCATCCAAAGCCATAAGTCACTGTTGTACTACATCTGGAATCTGGATGTTGTAAATGACAATACTTCAAGAGGAAAAGAGAGTTGGCTTTCCAGTAAATACCAACCGGGGCAATAAGACATGCATATTTGGTTATTAAGAGCTTGCGATTGGATTCGTTGACCATGAGTAGAGCATGCAATCTTGATTTCTTTTACACAATGCTAAGTCATTTCAAAAGCATAACTTTTCAACTGATGCATTCGATGGAGACAAGTCATTACACAATGTGTCATCAACTAGCTAGCAACTAAGTCACTCTGGTACAGACAGAATTGTACATAGGACTGATCAGATTGGAAGCCAAATTTCATTCTTGTTTAGGATAGGATAACTGATTGGAGGTGATAAACCGATTGGAGGCTTGGCCGACTACAGCAAAATAGGATAACTGAGCTCACAACACCAAACGGAAAGAAGAGAGATACTATGCATTTGCATGATCAGGGAGAAATATTAGGCCTATTTCAACTTGTTGGATCGTCCACTGCATATTTTCCAATTTCTGAAAGGGAATTTACTATATAACAATAGAGGGTTTCCCTATTCATACTGTTACTTCTACTGTTTGAAATTATTCAAAGCGTGCCATGCGTGCGGCACACTGTGCTGGATCTATTCTCGGCTTTTCTTCTGTCGTTCGTTTCTTACCTACTCCCATTTGCTTTGTGGAAGCCACGATCCGATCTAATTCTCTCTCTTATTACGAAAATTCGATCAGCACTTTTCATCCGAATATTTTCATCTGGCAAGCGGTTCGACATCTTCGATCGTTGATCTTCTACGCCGCTGAGTGATAGATCAGCCTAATCTGATCTTTTCATCCGAATCTTTTCATCTCGCAACCGGTCCGACATCTTCGATCCTTCATCTTCTACGCCGCGAGGTGATAGATCAACCTAATCTGATCTTTCGTTCTTTAATTGATCATGTCATGTTATTTGGGTTTTTTACTGTGGTTTTTTTATCGTTTGTGCATATCAATTCCTCTTGGGTAATAAGTTATTGTTGGACGCAGGACTGATTTGGGTTGAAGGGTAATCTCTCTCTCTGATCGTCGAAAGAGATTGAGAGGATTTTAGAAAGAGGGCCGTCGCCGACGTGGCCTGGACACCAGGTGTGGGGTTAGGTTTGGTGGCTGGATTCGATTTATTTTTTGGGTTTGATTTTTTTTCCCGATTTGTTTTCATGGTTTTTGCGTTGCTATCTTCGATCTGTTAGGTTCAATTGGTTGTCGAGTTTGGTTGCTGTGTGAAAAAGGCGGTGTTCTTCGTTGGTTTGGGCTTTGTTTCTCCTCTGATTGATTTTCAAAGTATGTTGTCGATTTTGCGTTTTTTTTTTTTCATTATTTCAATTCGATTATCAGTGCTTCATTTGCTGCTATGATTGGATGGTGTGTTTTAGGTTTGTTTGGTTGTTTGTGATAGATGGACTGTGTGTGCATATTGTGTTTCTTTTGTTAGGTTTAGTGTGGATTGTCACGGTTGTTAGATTTATGGTGTACATGGCTGCTCACAAATGGTTTTCTCTTTGTAGTACTGTGAAGGTCAGGGAGGAGATTGTTTGGGGTTAAGAAATAGTTGTGGTCTTGCTGTGAGAGAAAAGTAAATTTTGAATGTTATTATGTTTTGGGTTTTTATTTTTTTCCTTTATTTTAAGATGTGGTGTATTGAGACAATTGTGCATATATTGTGATTACTTCATGGATAGCAATTTTAGAAATATGAATTCAAGATTGAAATTTAGAAATGAGGCCATCTAGGTATGCAATATGCATGTGAAATTTAGAGGCTGCTGAGATACACATATAGTACTTCATGTGTGTCAATGTTTGCTATTATGATTATGGTTTAAATATATTATGGGCACGAAATTGTCATTATTGGGCAGATTTTGAAGCACATATTTGAAAATGTTTTGTAGTTATGGGGCGGAGGAAGAAATTGGTGCTGCCGGTAGAGTCCACTGAGGCAATCTCAGGGGGCAACATTAACAATGGTGTGGATAGCAGACATGATGCAGATTTGGACCAGCTTATTTCAGGTGGTATATATTATGAATTATTGTGTTTTATTTTCGATGGAGTTATTAATAATGACTGAGATGATGCTGTTGTGGTGTTACTTGATGATCTTAATCGTATGTTGCCTGATGTTGGGACTTTTGTTTTTGTCTGATATTCACAGAATTTTTTCTGGTCATATTATTCATATGCACATATAACACTAATCAATTTTCTAATTTTCCAAATTAAACCAAACTTAATTAAATATAGAGATTACCTTTACAGTTCAGAAAGATAGCACAGGCTTATGATTAAAGTGACATAATTGGATTTTTTATGCTTTTGGATTTTCTATACCTTTGGAGTTTAGGATGGCACTGTTTGAGAATTGCTACGTTTGTTAAGGCTTAACATAGCAATAGAGGTGTCTGCATAGAGTTTTCCACTGGTTGAGAATATGAATAAAGATATCAGTTGTGATGTTTGCTTTCTATATGGGAATGTAATTTTGCATTGATTTTTTTTTTCCTTTCGTTCTTTGATTTCGAGTGTCTCTGGCATCCATTTTATCCTCTTTTGAGCTCTTTTTGTTTTGAGCAGGAAAAAAAAAATTGCATCTTATAATTATTAGTGTAACGTTTGATTATGCTATGATGAAGAAGTTCTCACGTGTGTGCGAGGTGGTGGGGACAGTTGATCCCACGGGTATTTTGAGATTTGCATTGTGCAAGTCTTGATAATACCTGTGGGGTCAGCTGTCCCCATCAATTGCAGTGCATCCAAGACTTCCTGAGCATGTAATTTTTTGGGTAATGTAGGTTTTCAATACTTTTTGGTTTTCAAAGAAGGTTTTTTTTGTCCTTTCAAATGACCTGTATGCAATATTGTTGTCATCAGAGGGTGATGTGTGGGTGAGTGTGGTGAGGGCGTTGGATTACATGAGAATTTAGAGAATTGAATGGTTTTCGTTGTCAGGGTTCTGAGTTTTTTTTGTTTTGGGAAGGAAAAATAAAATTGCATCTTATAATTATTAGTGTAATGTTTGATTGTGCTTTGATGAAGAAGTTCTCACTTGTGTACGAGGTGGTGGGGACAGTTGATCCCACGGGTATTTTGAGATTTGAATCGTGCAAATCTTGATAATACCCGTAGGGTCAGCTGTCCCCATCAATTGCAGTGCATTCAAGACTTCCTGAGCATGTCATTTTTTGGGTAATGTAGGTTTTCATTACTTTTTGGTTTTCAGGGAAGGGTTTTTCGGGCTTTTCAAATGACATGTATGCAATATTGGTGTCATCAGAGGGTGATGTGTGGGTGAGTGTGGTGAGGGCGTTAGATTACATGAGATTTGTGAGAATTGAATGGTTTTCATTGTCAGGGTTTTGAGCTCTTTTTGTTTTGGGAAGGAAAAAAAAATTGCATCTTATAATTATTAGTGTAATGTTTGATTGTTCTACGATAAAGGAGTTCTCATATGTGTGCGAGGTGGTGGGGACAGTTGATCCCACGGGTATTTTGAGATTTGCATGGTGCAAATCTTGATAATACCTGTGGGGTCAGCTGTCCCCATCAATTGCAGCGCATCCAAGACTTCTTGAGCATGTAATTTTTTTGGTAATGTAGGTCTTGGATACTTTTTTGTTTTCAGAGAATGATTTTTTTGGCTTTTCAAATTACCTGTATGCAATATTGTTGTCATTAGAGGGTTATGCATGGGTGAGTGTGGTGAGGGCGTTAGATTACACGAGAATTTAGAGAATTGAATGGTTTTCATTGTTAGGATTCCTATGTGGTCTGCCACTCTCATTGCAATTTATTTATCTATTCTTCCTCAATATGTAATCTTATGGGTTTTATTTTTCCCTTAATTTGTGGAAAATGGATATTAGAATATGAAATTATCTTTTTCTCTTTTGAATTACCTGACATTTGTTTTTTATTTTTTTTATGCCGTAGATCTATAAACATATTATGCGGAGAGTTTTATGGCTTGGATATGCTGTTGTTGGGGATTTTTTATGGATGTATTTGGATTCGGAAAAAATTCACCATTGGTACCCGAACTTACCTCGCTATATAAGAAAGGTACCCGAACTTGAAAAACGATCACCATAGTACCCAAAGTTTGAAATCCTATTATAGAGGTACCTAGCGCGTTTTGACCGGCTGGCTACCCGGTTTTGGATGACGTGGCAGTCGCATTTTGATTCCGAGGGGCAAATGTCCATTATAACCCTCTCAATTACTATTCAATTGTTTTACTGTTTATCATTTTACTTTTACTATTTATCTTTTACTGTTACTTTTTATCATTTTACTTTTCACCATTTTACATATCACTGTTCATCTTCTTCCTCACGCTGCCGGAACAGTGGCGCCGCCGCGCCGCCGCCGGCAGCTCCGCCACCACAGTGGCCAAAACCCTACCAATCGAATCCAAATTCCCCCAAAAGGATCACCCCATATGCTATAAACTATCATTCATATACTATAAATTTGTGCAAGTAAGAAGCATAAACAATTAAAATGTGTACAAAATGCATTGAAGCTTCTGGTTTCATTACAGATTATGATCCTGTCTAGCTAATTAGCTATCAATAAGATAAAAGAAGAAAGGAAAAACAATGAATCTAATTTTCTGTGTATGGTACCTCTGATCCCTTTTCAAAAAGAGGAAAAAAAAATTAAAAAGAAGAGAAAAATTGTCCCTCCCAGGCTACCATGTTTACAAAGTTTCACCACCTTCTATTGAAGATTGTTAAACATCAGCACAATTCATTGGTGCATATCCCAGCTTAGACTTCTTTGTGTCATAGAGGATGTGAAAATTCTGCTGCTGATAGTTACCAATAATTGAAAGAGCAGATTTAGGAGTCCCCAAAATCGCTAAGCAGACAACCTCTTGAGGTTCAATCTGGATGAAGTAGTTTTCAACTGGGAAATCCCAAACAGCTCCATCTGCAAACACAATTGCAAATTCTGGTAGCTCCAATTTCTCAACTCCAGACACATTGTAGCAAGGATCCAAAATCGGAAAGTCCTTCACTACCGGATACCCTTTAACCTTTTTCTGAAATGCCTCCTTAATGATCTCATAGGCAGGATCCGCAAAGTAACTCAATGTAGTACCTGAATCAATGATTGTACCTCCAGCTCCTTCTGAAGACAATTTCCAAGTCTCCTCGGGTATTTTCACCGCTTCTCCTCCGACTAGGATAGATTTGATCTGAACATAATAAAATGTATCAACAGGGTTATCTTTGCCAGCAACCAAGGATGTGTAATTTAATTGAGGGTGGCTCAATAAGGCCTTGTCCTCCCCAAATATCAACTTGCTGCTGACATTCGTATCGCTGTTTCTATCAACAAGACAATACGAAAATGAATGACCATATAGTGATTGAAGCTGAGAAGCAAAGGAGAGAGGCCCTCTCCCTAGTCCCAACAACCCTGCAGCCCCATGGAACAAGCCTCTATTCCAATGGCCACAACCATCCCCGACGCCAAACACAGCCCCAGCCGCCGCAAACGGCGGCCGGTACGGCGGCCCAGAAATTTCAAATTTCCAATTCCTCCAAAAATCGACCAATTCCACACTAAATTATACTTAATCAACTCCTTACCACCTCCTAAACACGAATTTAACTTCAAAATTCATCAAAAACATCAAAATCACACTTTCCAATTTCACCCCAAAAACCCTAGAAATTCGAATTTGAATTTCTACTTACCGAGGTGGATTCGGGCTAACTCCTTCCATGGAGTTGTCGAGCAGGATGAAGTTTCCCTTTTCCCCCCTTGAATTTGGCCGATCGGTGGCCGGAGGTGAAGATTTCGGGTCGACACAGTCGACCCCTCTCCCGAAAAACCTAGCCCAACGGCGGCGATTGGGACCACGCCGCCGCTACAGAAAGAAAGGGGAGGCCGAGCCGGTCCGAACGTGACCGGTGCGGCGGTCCAGTTCGGCCGGACGGCTGAGGTAGATGGAGGAGGGGAGAGCTCGGGTCGGCCGATCGGGGAGAGAGAGGGGGAGGAGAGAGAGCAGAAAAGAAAGAAAGAAAAAGAAAAAAAAAAAAAAGGGATATTCCCCTTTAATTAAGAATATTCCTTTTTCTAGAAATCAGGTACCTCCATAATATGGTTGTGAGAGTTTAGGTACCTCCACTCGTAGTTTGTTAGGCGGAGATTACAGATTTGCCCCTCGGAATCTTTTTGGGAACTGCCACGTCATCCAAAACCGGGTAGCCAGCCGGTCAAAACGCGCTAGGTACCTCTATAATAGGATTTCAAACTTTGGGTACTATGGTGATCGTTTTTCAAGTTCGGGTACCTTTCTTATATAGCGAGGTAAGTTTGGGTACCAATGGTGAATTTTTTCCTTTGGATTCATGTGTCAGGTATGAGGAGAAAAAGAAAGTTGGATGTGCTGCCTGAAGGAACATCAGGGGAGAATGTGAATTTGACCAAAAAACGGCTTCTGAGCATGCCAATTGATATAGATCTGGCAAATGATGCAGATGTGGATGAACTTATTTCAGGTAGAGTTACCCTGAATTTTTAGTTTCTGCTTGCATTTTTCAGTGTTGCAATTAGATTCAAGTTTTGTTATTATTGCGCACTCGCATGTTCTTTTTTGGGAATATTTTTTATTGTTGAAATTGGTATCACTGTGTTCTGTTTTCTTTGGATTTGATAATACTGATAAAACAAATGATTGAATCATGTTGTTGATTGAATCATATTTATATATTTCAAAACTTATTGCATGGACATGTTTTGTTTATGTGGTGTACATGTGGATACTAGAGGAGAAAGAGCATAACGGTTTGAGCCTCTTAGTGCATTTTCTTCCCACAAGAGAACTCGAAGCAAGAGACGGCACTTATTGTTTGGCTCCTTTATACATGGAAGTAGTCTAAAATGATGTGCTTTTTTGTGGCTTATTTATACTGGTTGTAAGATTTGTCTTCACTGAGTCGAATCTAATCTTTGCTGTTTTGTTTGGGCAATTATTTTGCTTCTTGGTAAAGCAATTAAATTTTTTTGGCTATGTGGTTGTGGGCTACGTTTTGTCATTGTTGTCTGATAGTGTATTAGTTTTATGAATTTGTTGTTGTCCAAGATATGGATCAACCTGATGATATTGTTGAATTGTTCATTCTTTATAGGGGTCAAATTTGTATTAATTTTTAGATGAATTGAACTATCCTCGAGTGATCAGTGGGTTCAGCCAACTATGTGGTCCTAAGTCAAGTAATTGCATATGTTGGAAGTATGCTTTGAAGATATGATTTTAAAATTTTGTCTGAATTTAAAGATTGTCATTGTTCGAGAGCAACCTATGAATGTTTTCAATCTGTATTTGACATTGAAATTGGTGTTACAGATATGGTGTCGGAGAAGAATAAGAGCACTGCTAGAAAAGAGACAGCAGCAATGTGTGGGCCTGTTGGAGCAATCTCTTCACAGAAGAGATACCGAAGCAAGAGAGAACGCTTATTGAGTACTGTTGTTGGAGAATCTTCATCATCCTATCAGACTAAAAGAACACCTGGTAATATTGCTGATGATGAACATGTGCACCAACTGATCTCAGCTGGTATATATTGTGGATAATTTTCTATTACTTTGAATTTCTTTCATATCATTCAGTAAGATAATTCAGATGTGATGTTGCTCTTCTGTTTTGGTTATGTGGTCATCATTGCTGGTATTATTTAGTGGTTTTGCACATGGAAACTTTGTGTCTATCTGTTTTTTGGATTATTTATATATATATATATATATATATATATATATGCATATAGTGGTTCTGTCATTATCTTGGTTATTCATTTGGGTCAAACTAATAGTCATTTGGGGAAAATTGTATTGTTGAGTTGTCAATGATTGAGAGCAGGCAAACATCAGTTTATTTTCTGCTGTAAAAGAAAAACTAAAATTCCAGTGAACTGGTATCTGCTGGAGTATGTTGAAATTTGGAGTGGATCAATTTTTTCTATTTTGTTTGGCTGAGTAGTTGCTTCTTGATTAGGCGATTCAATTTTTTGGCTATATGGTTGATGGCTAGGTTTTGTCATTGTTGTCTGCCAGTGTATTAGTTTTTTGAATTTGTTGCTATCCAAGATATGGATCAACTTGATGATATTGTTGAATTGTTCATTCTTGATAGAGGTAAAATTTTCCTGAATTTTGGAAACGAATTGATCTGTCTTCGAGTGATTAGTGGGTTCAGGCAACTATGTTGTTCTAAGTCAAGTAACTCTATATGTTGGAAGTATGGTTTGGAGATATAATTTTAAAGTTTACTCTGAATTTAGAGATTGTCATTGTTTCATAGCAATCTATTAATGTTTTGAATATGTTTTTGACGCTGAAATTGGTGTTTTGGATATGGTGTGGGAGACAAATAATAACAGTGATGTTATTTGGGATGTCAGAGTTGACTTTAGCTATCAAAGTTGACTTATTTAGTCGCCATCTGTTTTCTTCCTTTCCAGGATCTCAAGAAACATTGGACGAGGACAGTGGTAGTGAAGAAGATGTTTGTGAAGTTGTTCTAGGTATTGCATATATATAGTCATTTATTCAGTGATTTAATTATTTTGCCATTTCTTTTGATTATTCTGATGAGAATGCTTCATGAAATGCAGATTCTGGAAATGGTATTTTTGGCCAAGCATCCTAGAAGGTGCATGTCATACTATGATCAATTAATCATTAAATTATTAATCAATCATATCTACATTATCTATTATCAAAAATCTGACTTGGATTTTTGATAATTGTAATTGCAGGTGTGGTTGTCGATTATGAAGACTGTGGTGATGATTCATATATATGTAGTCATTGTGCTGCATTGTTTTGGTCATCAGAAGCTTTGAAAAAAAGAAAAAAAAATGAATTAGTATATAGTCACTGTTGTGATAAAGGCAAAGTAGATATTCCATTATCATGTCCAACTCCATGTTTTCTTGATGAATTGTTAAATCCAGCAAATGGACGAAGGAGTGTATTATTTCGAGAAAATATTAGAGTTTATAATTCTATGTTTGCCTTTACTTCTATGGGTGCTAAAATTGAACATGGATTAAATAGTGGAGGAGCTCTTTATGTTTTCAAAATATGTGGACAAGTACCTCATAAGATGGGTTCTATTTTGCCTCCGATGGGACAATGTCCAAAATATGCTCAGTTATATGTTTATGATACTCAGAATGAAATAGCAAACCGTATAAGTGCAATTGCTGGTGGCGATGTGAATAACAAGATTGACGTCGATATTGTCAAAGGATTAATAGAAATGCTAGATCGTTCAAATGAATTGACCAAAACTTTTAGATCGATTAGAGATAGTTTTGAGAATCAATCATTGCCAAATTTTAATATGACTATACTTGATTGCGAAAAAACTGATGGTAAACAATACAAATTGCCCTCTGCTTCTGAAATAGGTGGATTAATAGTGGGTGATATAGGTGAATTCGATTCAAATAGAGATATAATTGTTCGATCTAATGACGGATTGCTGAAACGAATCTCTAGAATTCATCCGAAATTAATGTCGTTACAGTATCCACTCATTTTTCCATATGGAGAAGATGGGTTTAAAATAAATATGAAATTGAAATCAATTGAGGATGACAGAAAAAGGGGCAAGTTAACCATGAGCAAATTTGTGTGTTATCAAATTCATGATAGAGAAAATCAATCAAGTACTTTGTTGAAAAGTGGCAGATTATTTCAACAATATTTGGTCGATGCATATGCAACTGTTGAAGAAAATCGTCTTGCATATATAAAACATCATCAATCAGAACTTAGATGTGAAACATGGAAGAATATATCTGGATTTGTTTCTGATGGTGTTGTGGATTGTTCTGATGTTGGAAAACAGATAATTCTTCCTGGTTCTCATACAGGTAGTCCAAGAGATATGATAAATAATTATCAAGATGCGATGGCAATTTGTCGAGAATATGGTACTCCTGATTTATTTATTACTTTCACTTGCAATGTTAAATGGCCCGAAATCTATAGATACTTTGAAAAAAAAACCTGGTCAGAAACCAGAGGATCGTCCTGATATTGTTTGTCGAATTTTTAAAATAAAAGTCGATAATATGATTGCCTATATTAAATCTGGAGAACCTTTTGGCAAAGTTTGTGCTCATGTATGTACCATTGAATTTCAAAAACGAGGTTTGCCTCATGCTCATATATTATTTTGGCTAAAAAGTAAATACAAATGTTATACATCTGATGACGTGGATTCCATAATATCGGCAGAGTTACCTCATAAAGATGTTAATCCGCGATTATTTAAATTAGTTAGTGAATTCATGATTCATGGTCCTTGCGGTCAAATTAATCCTAATTCTCCATGTATGCGAGACAAATTATGCACAAAACATTTTCCAAAACCATTCATTAGTAATAAAAATTTTCACACAATTAAGGCCCCCCAGTATAGACGTTGTGATGATGAGTCACGTTTTGTGGTTAAAAAAGGAGTTCACATCGGTAACAATTATGTTGTCCCTTACAATGCTAATTTGTTATTAAAATATAATGCACATATAAATGTTGAATCATGTTCTCAATCTATGCTTATAAAATATTTATTTAAGTATATAAATAAAGGGCCTGATAGAGCTCGCGTCTTAGTTGGTGAAAATGTTAATGATGAGATTCAAAATTATTTAAATTGTCGATATTTAACTCCGCATGAGTCTGTGTGGCGTTTATTTGAATTTTCTATTCATAACAGATTTCCGGCTGTTCAGTATTTAAAAATTCATTTACCCCAGGAACAAACTGTTTGTTTTGAGGAAAATAACTTACTTCAAAATGTGTTGCAAAAACCACAAGTTGAAATAACTATGTTGACTGCTTGGTTTCAGGCAAATAGAACTTACAAGAAGGCAAGAAAGTTGACATATACTCAATTTCCAAAAAAATTTGTTTGGGACAGTCGTGACAAAATGTGGACTCCAAGAAAACAATACTGTACTCTTGGTAGGATAGCATATGTGCCACCAGTTGCAGGTGAATTGTATTATCTTAGGATGCTTCTAAATGTTCAAAAGGGTTGTACCGTTTTAATTCAATAAAAACAGTCGATGGTATAGTACATTCTACATACCAAGAAGCATGTCGAGCTTTAGGATTGTTAGATGATGATAAAGAGTGGATAGAAGCATTGATGGAATCTACTTTTACTGCCAGCTCTTCTCAAATTCGTTATTTATTCGTCACAATTATTCTTCATTGTGATGTCTCAGATCCCCTCACTTTATTTGATACTTTTTGGATTAAAATGTCCGATGATATAGTAAATAAAATGAGATCAAATTTTAGGATGTTAGATCTCACAATACCTGATGAAGAGTTAAAGAATGCTGTTTTATATGAGCTTGAAATATTGTTTAACATGTCGTCCACCAGTTTGAAAGATCATAAATTACCAATGCCAAAGATGCAATTCATAGATCAATTAGAAAATAGACTTATTAGAGAAGAATTAGATTTTGATTCTGAAGTGCTAAAAGAAAAACATTCTGACTTGCTAAGTAAATTAAATAGCAATCAAAAAATTATATATGATCAGGTCATTAAAGCTGTTGAAGAAAAAAATCCAAAATCATTTTTTGTTTATAGTTGTGGAGGCACTGGAAAAACTTTTTTGTGGAATGCTATAATTTGTAGGTTAAGATCTGAAGGCAAAATTGTTTTAGCAGTTGCTTCGTCAGGTATTGCTTCATTATTACTTCCGATAGGTAGAACAGCTCACTCGCGTTTTAAAATAAAACCGGTGATAGAAAAAAATTCAAGTTGTAATATAAATAAAAAAACAAATCTTTCTTATTTAATAGAAAAGGCTGAATTAATTATTTGGGATGAGGCTCCTATGTGTAATAAATGGTGTATTGAATCAGTGGATAGAACATTGCGAGATATTTTATCCAAAAAAGACCAACCGTTTGGAGGAAAAACAATTTTTATAAATAATGGTGATAATATTCCTAATAACCTTACCAAAAATATTGTGTATAAAGATGTGTTGCAAGGTATATAATACAATGTATAATAAGAAAATGATATGGATATTTTAATGGATTTATAATTGGTGTGAATATAAATGATTTCCAAAATGATATTAGTTGGTGTCAATTTTTGAATAATTTATAATAAAAAATTTCACAATAAATTTTTTTGCCAATTTATTATTTTTTTCACATACAAAACTAATTTTGTGTATAGAATATAAAGTAAAAAAGGACTTTTTTTTCCCTCTTAAATTTTTTATAACCATTTGCTGATTTCTTTATTAAGTAGCCCATGTGAGGTTACAACAAAAAAAAAATTGATAAGTCAGATGGATTAGGTTTGCCATCGTATCCTATCTCATATTTTCTTTGTAGCACGTGGAAGGTTATGGCTAAAAGCCTAACCAGCCTGTACGCCGTCTAATCTCTCTCCATCACCATTCTTTTCTTACCCAGTATTTTCCCTTCTTTTCATTGAGACAGCACCCCCAAAATCTTGGATTTTTTCAACTGGTTTTCTCCGTTCTAAATCTATTCGTAACTAAGTCAACCCTGTATTAGACTGATAGCCATATTGTTCTTCACCTAATCGGAGCAATCACACTCTTCCTACTGATTGGAAGCCGTTGCAAATCGATTTTCTGTCATGTCTAACGACGTGCGATTTCTGAAATCGTCATACAGAACACAGCATTAGTTCATTTACATGGCGACGTGGCATCTCTGTTCACTGCTCATTGAGGCCAGTGACATTCGCTCCATCACGTCGATGACGTCATCGTCGATACAGATTCAAGGCATCGACGAGCCTATAAAAAGGTCTTGCGCAGAGTGCCCTTTCCTTCTTTGGTGCCAAGGAGATAAACTATCACCCCAGTTTATACAAGGTCTTTTATTGAACTCTTCTTTCGTGGATCTTTTTTTTCTTCAATGTATCTCCATTGTACTGATTGGATGAATCTATGTTTATTTGGTTTCCTTTTTTAGGTTGTGTGTTCTTTCTGCTGAATCGCAATTGCCCAAAAGGTATTCCTTTTTCTCCACTATCCATTTGTTATGCACTACTTCTTAATCTGTTTCTGGTTGATCATGTCGTTGAAAGGATTACAGCATCAATAGTGTGTTCAGCATTAAAAAAACTCCCATTTGTATGATCTGTATTCATGTTCGAGATATCAGGGAAAAGAACTCAATTTTGTGGACTAAATCAATTAATAGACTGCTTTTGCTGATTGATGTCTATGTTTTTTGTTTGATTCATTGATGAAATTCAAATCTTAGAGTAAGGGCTCTCCTGATTAGCACTGTGTCTTCCTCTTCTAGGTGGCATTAATGACTTTTTACGATATTGTTTTGTTTTCAAAAATGTATTCCTCTGAGGTTCTCATTTTGGTTGTCAAAACTATGGTGGCATAATTTTTTCTTACATATTTGTCTTTTGCTTTGTTCTATGTTACTCATAATTTCTATTGTTGTTGGACAACTCAGTTGAAGATGAAAAAGTTAATTAGTCAGATTAAACCATATTCTGCCATCGGTATCACTATCAGAGTTCGTGCTATACTAAAATGGAGACCCCGTATGTTTGACAGTACTGACTACAATGGACTCCATTATCTCCTGGTGGATGAACAAGTGAGTGATTTTTTTGACCCAAAACAACTTCTATTGTCAATGTTCTATTTATATTCAATTTCTTCATTATTAATTTATTGGCTTCTATTTGTGGTGTCACATTTATTACTTTGATTATTTCATCATCGATAATTTGTAATCTTAGTTAGTTTATATGCTTTGGCTATTTTCAATATATATTTGTCAAATGCATTTATAATTATTTGATCTTTTTCACATATGCCAATATTTGTTGCAGGGTTCTTCAATACATGCAATGATCGAAGAGTGTTATTACTCACATATGTAAAACCTGATGCAAGTGGGGAAGATATATGATGTATCAAAATTTGCTTCAAAGAAGGATACTTCCAGACACAGAGTTGCCAACCACGATGCAATTTTGTGTTTCTCAGAGTTTACTCAGTTTGAAGAAGTTGAAGGTGAATTGCCCAACTTTCCAAAACATTCCTTTAAACTGCGACAATTTGGACAGCTGGCTGCTGAGGCGCAGCAGCAAACTCTTCTTGCAGGTGAAGAGATATTCCTCTTCCATGTTATAAATTTACATCGATAAAACTATGTTCTATATTTAAATATATTGATCATTCTTTTTGAACTGCAAGATCTCTATGGTTGTATCAAATCTGTGAGAGCACCACAAGTAGTTGATGTTGACAATCCAAAGGAAAAGGAAACTAGGACTGACCTCTCCATTCAACTCATAGGGTATTCATGTTATATCTTCTTCTCTTCTGTTTGAATAAATGCGTTACATTTGTCAGTGAAATTGTACTCATAACGTGCATCAAACTAACAGGAGAGAGGAACTGAAGATCTCTCTGTGGGCTGATGTTGCAAGGTTATTTCCTGTGCAAGAGATAACACAACTGCCTCCACCTGTGCTTGCAGTTTTCACAGGAATGAGAATCTCTATGTATGAAGGTATTGTGTTTCAATCTGTATGCTCTCCTTTTTTTCATTGCCTTTTCAGCCATCTTCATAGTTTGTTTTGTGTTCAAAATTATGCAGGCCGTGTTTCGGCATATAGCACACCTCATACTTGCTTCATGATTAATCCTGACATTGAAGAGAAAGAACAATTTGAAGCTGAGTAAGTTAATTGCTTAAATAATTGCAATAAAAAATAGTTAAAAATCAAATCAGTTATGTGGATTTTATATGACACAGTTTTATGTTAATGTTTATAAATTCTGTGCCAGATTTTCAAGGAATGGGGACAAACTGGATGTGTCCACTACACTCCAGTTTGATGTCAATAGGAATAATTAATGACGCTGACAGAAGGATTGTGCCTGAATTGAACGTGCTTGATCCAAGTCTCCATGCGGTATTTCGTTCTGTCCTTTGCCTTTCAACATGTTTTGAAATAAGAATCATTTGGTGTAACGGAGTAAGCATATAAATGTATGACGTTTT
Organism: Potentilla sterilis; assembly: GCA_963682095.1. Taxonomy (NCBI): domain Eukaryota; kingdom Viridiplantae; phylum Streptophyta; class Magnoliopsida; order Rosales; family Rosaceae; genus Potentilla; species Potentilla sterilis. The sequence continues at coordinate 46,077,074 of OY821756.1, read as the reverse complement.
GATCTGTAACTCTTCAGAATTTTCTTTTCCTGTTTTATCACTTTCAATCCAATATGAAAGGTGTGCAATTTCAAATTTGTCTAAGAAATTGAAGACTGAAACTATTCAATGTGCAAACGATTGCCGGCAATTTTTTTATTTTTTATATATATGAATATGTCCAGCTGTACTATATTAATTTCTGGCGGAATTGAATTGAATGTGTGTTTCAGACCAAGTCAGTTTACTGTACCGCTGTTGTGAGAAGATTTTTTGTGGACAAAGCATGGTTTTACAGATGTTGCCCTGTTGACAAATGCTATAAGCATATGTTGAAGAAAGAGGAAATTGGTAATCGTTACATCTGTGTTGCCCATGGCGAGCTGAAACCAAAATTAAAGTGAGGCAGACTATTTTATTTCTAATTTTCATGCATATCTTTTTCTCAATTTCAACATTAGCTGAACTGAAATATTATACCTTACCATTATTTTATGCAGCACCAGGGTGTATATGGTAATTCAAGATGACTTTGATCAGGCAAGGGTGACACTAATGGGAAAGTCAGCTGATGAATTCTTTGGAGCAACATGTGAAGAACTCTTGAACGAGGTAGCCCATCCACCGGAAATAAATCTCCCAAGCCAAATCACTTCAAAAGTTGGCCAACGATTCATGTTTGAGATAAGGATCAGCCAACGTGGTGAGCTCTTTGTGAGAAGCAGCCGCAAAAGTGAAGTCTCTGCTGCCACAACTGGAGGATATGCCACTGGAGCAGAAAAAGTTTTAAAGATAACTGAATCAAATGAGCCATTTACAGAGACTCCTGATAAAATCACATCTGGGAAGAAACGTGAAATCCAAACTTCTGCCAAACAATTGTTTGGATCCACTGGAGCTAAGAAAACCAAAAGGTATAATCATATTTTATTCCGTATTTTTCTGTTGGTGGATTACAGTGATTGTAATTTTGTTTTGTCTAAATTTATTTAATCTTTTATTAAGTGACCGAGGTGCTGGATCGTCATCATCGAAAGACATGACAGAAGAACAGCCAAAAGATCCGGAGAAGAAGTTTAAATGAGGTAAATTATGTCTTCCCTAACTCAATTAAGATGGTCATTTCTTTTATGGCACTCAATTCCACAAAAAAAAGTAAATGGTGTGAAATTTTTAAGGATTGTTTGTTGCATTTGAGTTCTCTTCATATATAATTGAATATGTTGTTTATACAATGTTAAACACTGTTTTTTTTTTTTTACTTGCAGGTTGGACTATCAAACAGTCCTATAAGTATGATGAAGAGTTGCCTTTTGTTTGGGACAAATGTATTTTGCTTACAAACTACATGAAGTATGGCAACTTCTTTGCTTACTTAGATTGCTTAGTTAAACAAGTCATGTAAATACCATGAAGACTTGCCTTTTGTTGGAAGCAAATGTATTTTGCATATAGACTACATAGAGTATGGCAAGTCTTTAGTAAGTTAGGTTAGTTAGTTAAGTAGATGATCTTATATCCACTTATGTTGTCGTGAGTGAAAGTAAAGATAGCTAATGTCGTGATCAGGAATCTACTCTTGATCTGGGGATTAGCTCTTTTCTGCATTTACTCATGTAATGAAACTCAGTGAATTAGATCTGTCTGTGGTCTGAACTTATGTACTAAATATCTTATGTTTAATTTCCATATCATGGCTTTAACTATGTGTGCTTAAATATGCCAAATGTTTGACTACATGGATTCTATACAAAGATTCTACAAGCTTTATCTTACTTTGGCTCATGCTTAGCAGCGTGGGATCCATAATGTGCCAACACCAAAGTACAGCGATTTGGAAGATATGGATTTGCCATATCTATGATCAACAAGATTCTCCATTGGCCTCATATGCTTCATATCTCTTTGGATTCTTATCTGCCAATATTTCAGCCAAATTATAGTATCACATGTATACAGTATATTGCATTATATAAGTTTGCATCGATTTGTGCTTCTTTAACTACACCTGTATACTTTCTATCAAAAACGTACCAACAAAGTTTAGTCCAATATTGCGAAGAGCAGTGCTTCCTTGAGCCAGTGTAGTGTTTTGAATTCCCAGGTTTTCGTGAAGAGAATCACACCAAGTTCGCTCCATACTCTACTTCATTCCTCATACTTTATTCGCCGCTTATACATTTCTCCATTCATGTTCAAATATCATTCCACATCACAAACATGAATAGAAAGATGATAACTGATATTCGAGGAGGTGAATCTGACTTTCATATCATTGCTCGCGTTACAAGACTATGGAGACCTCGCGTTTATCAAAGTCGTCAGTTTGATGGATTACATTATGTTCTAGAGGATGAAAGTTTAAGTTTTTAAATACCAAAATTAATATAGTAAACATATTGCGCTAAACTTTCTATTAATTATTTATGAATTTATACTTGCAAAATATAGAGATCACCAATCCATGCAATTCTTCCTGAAGAAGACTTTCAGCAAATCCATATTCCAATGATAGAAGGCAGAATTTATCGAATAACAGAAATTTCTTCAAGACGAAATTATGAGAGAGCTACAGTGACAAATCATCGAGCAATGCTATATTTGAAAACTGTTAGTGGATTTGTTCAAATTCAACTACAATTACCAATGATTCCGCGCCATTCTTTTCGACTCCTTGAATTTGAAAATTTTGCCCAACAAATACAACAACAAAGACCTAATACAGACCAGCTATTCACAGGCAAGTAATTCTTCCTTGACTAATATAATTATCTATTTCATAAACCATTTATTATTTATGTCATATTATATTGTGTAACTACAAAGAATATTTACAACTCTGCTTAATCTACAAAATATACTAACATTGTCTTTATTAAAATTAAAGATGTCTACGGTTGTGTCAAATTCATCAAGCCCATTGAAACTGTGCATAGATATCAAACGTGTGAGATGATCATCTATAATCTGCGGTAATTTACCTTTCTAGCCTTTTTTATTCAATCTGCTTACAAATTTATACAACATATTGATAATAAAATTGTCAGAAAATATCTTTTACTTTTTTTGGTTCCTGAATTTGAATCAAACACAAGAATTTTTATGCGCAGAAGGAAGGAATTGAAAATAAAACTATGGGAAGACATTGCAAGCAGAATTGATATACCATATATGCTAAATTTACAAACATCAGTTTTGGCAGTTCTTACCACTTTGCAGATTGAGTGTTTCAATGGTATGATTTATTGTTCCATATAATTAAGTCTAATAAATATATTAATTTTCTTTTATTCACTTCCAATATTAATATGAATATTTCAGATAAACTTCTGGGACGAAGTACAAGACATACTTGCATCATGTTACATCCCAGTATTCCACAAACAGAACAATATGAGACTGAGTAAGTCAATATTTCAATCATAAAGTTTCAAAATAATACTTCCTCTTTTCACTTTTTGCGCATCTTTTTTCAAATATTAAGTTGACTGTGTAATTCATTAATCCAAAAACTTTGGATCAATATTTAACACAATTTTTTTTTCCTTTTTTTTTTCCTTTCAGGTTCAGAAGACCAGCTGATAAAATTAGACTGTTGCCGACTCATGAGTAGAATAAAAATTCATCTCTACAAATTTCATACTTCATTATGTTCTTCATTGAATACATTTGTTAGATAAATAAGTATTCAATGTAATTCATGGATGACATAATCGCGTTCAACACGGATAGCAGGCATCCCAGCTTCAGTGCAGACATTTCAGAGATCTACTACATTAAAACCCTCAGACAGCTTCACAACTGCCTCATAATCAATTTCCCCATGTTTGGCTATTCCTGCCGCATGGATTTTAAGAATTTCCATTCTTGACTATTCATTAGGCAATGGAATCTCTATTTTCCAATCTAGCCTTCCAAGTCGAAACAGGCCAGGATCTAGAACATCAAGCCTATTTGTTGCCATGATCATTTTCACCTTTCCAAGTTGATCAAATCCATCCAACTGGTTAAGCAACTCCATGAGTGTTCACTGGATTTCACGATCTGCACTGGTCCCTTCACTGAAACAACGTCCACCAATAGCATCAATTTCATCCATAAAGATGATACATGCCTGGTGATCTCGAGCATAACCAAACATTTCCCTTATCAATCTTGCACTTTCACCAATGTACTTATCAATAATGGCACTTGATACAACCTTCAAAAAATTTGACATCAATGTTGCTTGCAATCGCTCTGGCCAACAATGTCTTCCCTGTTCCCAGAAGTCCATAGAGAAGAACAGTCTTAGGTGGTTTGATGCCCACTCGAAGGAAGAGCTCGGGATTCATTAAAAACAACTCTATAGACTCCCTAAGCTCCCGGATTTGATCTGATAACCCTCCCACAGCGGAGTAGCTAACATTACCAGGATCTTCGTGAAGCATATTATACACAACTGGATCAACTTCTTTTAGAAAAGCCCGCATGATAGATTGTATTTTGTATGATAAAACTATTACAATCTTATAACTTCTGATATCTACCTACATCATAATGCTATATATGATAAATTTGTAATATGTAATCTATGACAGCATAAACCTCTAATGTGTAATCTAACTATGAAACATGTACGCTATCTATGCTCATGAATGCTGAAAAAAGTCTAAATTTATATCTATATCTTGCCCTCATTAGAATCATATGAATGCACTATTAGCTGACACAAATCTTAATTCTCAATTTCTTTTTTCTTGCTTTCACACTCTTTATCACTGCCACCCGCGCCCCGTGCGCGGGCCCCCACCTAGTATATTAATAATGTTAAGAGTTTAGCCCACAAAGCAAGTAATGGACATCAGTAATTAAGTATTATTACCTTTACAATATCGTGGTACTGCCTTGCAATTGTATCGGAGTGCTCTCGAAGACGAGTAATCTGATTGGAAAGGAGGACTTGTAAATAAATAATAAACCCTCAGGATTGCAGTCAAAAGCAAGAAAGTTATGATCAACTCTTTTAATTTTAACACATAATCGGATGATAATTGGATTAGGAAACATATATAATCTGCTGCAAATAATATATATATTGATAAAGCGGATGATAAACATTGATAAGATTACTGATGATTTTCTTTATCTTTTTTGCCCATATAGCTGTTGAATGACAATTACACTCTGAAAAGTAAAGGGGCACCTAATTAACCTGCAGGTATATATTCCTTGGTCTCATAGATCACTAGCACGTACTGTTCCTTGGTCTCATAATATGTCATGCACTATATACAATGAGGATCAACATATCATCAAGCTAGTCTTACTCTTAATCATCATACAATGATCGAGGAAAAAAATAGTTAATTTTGGCACCGGCACACTAATGCTGTTATAGATCTGAGTTTTCTGCAGGTAGAACCGTACGTAGAATCCATGGCCACTTTCCAAGTTAATAAATACATGCATCCATTTACCAGTCCTAACAAAGTGACAGTTTGTAAACAGATAATCGATCTGTTAATTTCTTTTATCTATATATGTTCACATATAGGAACTAGGGTTTCGTTTGAAGAGCTTAAGAGCTTGCAAACGTAAGTATCTGCAACAACGGTCCTTGACTCCTTGTACACTTTGATGCATGATCGATGTAGGGTTTCTGAATTCTCCGGGGTTTAGCAGCTATCAGGAGCTCAATTTCGCATGGTAGCAGAGTTTAAAGATGTTTCATTTCATTTTCTCCATTAGGGCATGTATAGGGTTTCAAATCGATCTTACTGTACATAGAGTAGAAGGCCAAGTACACCCATGCCACACCAGATTGCATGTCGATCCATGACAATACGATCTTAGAATTCTTTCTCTACATTCTGATAGACATGCAATTAACGTGTTGCTGAATCATTCTGATCATCCCGAACACTCTGTTAAATTCATCCATTAATTTCATCGTTATTAATTTTGCCTGAAAACGAAGTAATGGACTAATTTCCCATGTCAAATCCGGCCATGTTTTATGGCTTTGCCTTGTCTAGCTCTAACTGCCTTAAAGAGAGTTATAGAGTGAAGAAAAGACTTCTTGATTTCATTCATATGAGATACAGCTTTATATACATGTAGCATCCTAATCTGATCCACTATTCTAGGGATAGTTATGGTAAGTATATCAGTCTAATTACAGAATATTTGATACTGAAGATATCCCTGATTACTCGGGATTTCTTTCCTCAATACTCCCCCTCAAGTTGGAGTGTATGTTGATTACACTCAACTTGTTTAACAGCTCAGTAAACTGGTTTGAATTCAACGGCTTAGTGAACAAGTCTGCAGGTTGTTCTTCTGTTCGGATGTGGAGAGTCTCGACTAATCCTCTTTCTACCTTTTCTCGTATCACATGACAATCTATCTCTATATGCTTTGTACGTTCATGAAAGACAGGATTTGATGCAATGTGAATGACAGCTTGATTATCGCAAAAGAGCTTCACAGCATGTGGTTGTCTTACATTTAGATCTCTCAGAATATTTCAAAGCCAAGTTATCTCACGGCATGTCGTGGCCATGGACCTATACTCAGCTTCAGCGCTTGAGCAAGATATTGTTCCCTGCTTCTTCGTCTTCCATGAAATAGGTGCATTCTCAAGAAAGATACAATAGCCAGTAATGCTCTTTCTTGTTTCTCTGCAACGAGCCCAGTCAGCATCACAAAACGCTCTTAGTTCTAATTGACCTGTGGAAGGCAAGAGAATTCCTTGTCCAGGCGCTTGTTTTAGGTACTTTAGGACTCTGTGTGCTGCTTCTAAATGTGGCTGTCGCGGCTTATCCATGAATTGGCTTAAGATGTGCACTGCATAAATAAGGTCGAGCCTTGTAATTGTGAGATATATGAGCCTTCCGACCAGTCTTCGATATTGTGAAGCATCCTATAATTCTGTACCATCTCCTTGCGTAAGTACCAAGTTCTGTTCAACTGGAAACCGAGAAGGTTTGGCTCCCAAGAAACCAGCATCTTCGAGAATCTCCAGTGCATACTTTCGTTGACACATCACAGTTCCTTGCTTGGATCTTGCCACTTCTATTCCAAGGAAGTATTTGAGCTTTCCCATGTCCTTCAGTTTAAATTGTTTCGCAAGAAAGCACTTTGTTTCTTCTATGTCTTGTAAGCTATTTCCTGCTAGTATCACATCATCAACATAGACAAGTAAAGCTGTGAATTTTCCAAGTGTGTTTCGGACGAATAATGAATAATCTGACCAGGTTTGTTGAAAACCGGCACTCTTGAGGGCTTTGGAAAATTTTAGAAACCACTGCCTTGATGCTTGCTTAAGTCAGTACAAAAAATTATGTAGCTTGCCAACTCTAGTCTCCCCCTTTCGTCCGAAACCAGGTGGTAATTGTATGTATACATCCTCAAACAAGTCACCATTGAGGAAGGCATTATTGACATCTAATTGATGAAGATGCCAATTTTAAATTGAAGCAAGACCAAGAAGAACACGTACAGTTGTTAACTTGGCTACAGGTGCAAAGGTCTCTCTGTAATCAACTCCTTCTACTTGACTGTATCCCTTTGCAATGAACCAAGCTTTATATCATTCCACGGTTCCATCCGGATTGTGTTTGATCTTGTAAACCCACTTACAACCAATTGGTTTCTTGTGCAAGGGTAGTGGTACTAAGCTCCATGTTTTGTTAGCCTGTAAAGCATCAATCTCCTTGTTCATAACTTCTCTCCATTTTGGTTCTTGCATTGCCTGAGAAAAAGACTTAGGCTCCCTTTCTAGGGTTATTTTGACAGTGAAAGCCTTATGCATTGGAGAAAGTCTGTCATATGACAAAACATGAGAGATAGAGTGAGGAGTACCTGCGGAAATGACATCGCTCGATGAAGACGGTGTAACAGTCCGAGAAGGGAGGGATGCCTCGATATGAAAGTCCTGAAATATGGTTGGAGTCTTGGTTGGTCAAGATGCTCGACGAAGTGGAAGTGTTTGAGGTGATGGAGAGGTCACAGGTTCTGGTGGTAGTGTTTCTTGTGAAGGTGAAGTGTTGATGGTAGGTTGGATTTCGGTTTGTGAGGGAGAGAGAGATGTTGTTTCAGGGGATGGTGTTTGGTTTAGATCAGCGGAAGTTGTGGTGGTGTGAGTGTGGTATTCTTCATCGTGAAGTGACTGTGTTAGAGTAGGAGTTGTGTCAATAGAAGATTGTGGAGGATTTTGAGGGATGGTGATTGGATTGACATTAGTTTTATAAGGAAACTCATCCTCAAAGAATATAACATCCCTTGAAACTAGGATTTTCTCTTCCTTTAGACTATAAACCTTGTAACCCTTTTGACCATGTGGGTAACCAAGGAAGATGCATTCAATGGACCAAGGGTCGAATTTGCTAGGTCGGAGGGGATGTGTGGAGACAAAACAACGAGAACCAAAAACCCTAAGATGGTCGTAGTTTGGTGGCTTTTGAAATAAAATCTCAAATGGTGTTTTCCCTTGTAGGAGTGGTGTTGGTGTTCGGTTGATCAAGTATGCGGCTGTAAGAATAGCATACCCCCAAAAATTTTTAGGCAAATGTGTTTGGAACAATAAGGCTCTAGCTATGTTGAGTAGATGTCTGTGCTTATGTTCAACAACACCATTTTGTTGTGGTGTGTTGACGCAGCTGGTCTGATGTTCAATACCCTTGGAAGAATAAAACTGTGTGTGTTTGAACTCTGGGCCATTATCACTTCTAACAATTTTCACTCTTTTGCAAAATTGGTTTTCAATAAGGTTGACAAAATGAACAAGTAGAGGTCGTGCCTCTGACTTGTGTTGCATAAGGTAAGCCCAAGTACTTCTTGAATAATCATCAACAATGGTTAAGAAAAATTGTGTGCCAGAAATAGCTGGGACATGATATCCTTCCCAAATGTCTACATGAATCAACTCAAAACATGAATTACTAGAAGAAGTACTTAAGGAAAATGGCTTCCTAGTGAGTTTGGCTAGAGGGCAAATTTAACAATTGCTTGTATCACAAGCTTTATTTTGCAGAAAGGGAAACATAGCTAAAACTTTACTTGATAGATGTCCGAGCCTTTGATGCCATAGGTTTGGTGTTTTGGTACTGACCATATTGCATGTTCCTTTCCCTGGAAAATCGAGGCAGTAGAGTCCCTCACGTTCAGTTCTCGTCCCAATCGTCTTCCCCGATCGAAGGTCCTGTATAAAGAAAACTTGTTTGAGAAAGATTATTACATGGAATGAATCAACTACTAGTTTGCTAATGGAGATCAAGTTTAGTTAAAACAATGGAACACAGAGAACATTGTGAGGGACTAGATTTTCAGTAAATACTACTGTCCCAACATGAGTTACTTTGCTCAAATTCTCATCCGGCAACTTCACCAAACAATGATGAATTTGTTTAAGTGAAGTGAGGAATTTTGGATTGCAAACAATATGATCACTGGCACCACTATCCAAAATCCACATAGCATCAGTACTACCCTTTGAAACAGCAAGTGTTTTACCTGAGAAGTCTTGATAGTTTGGAGTTTTACCAACAAGATTGGCAGATGGTTGACTTGTCTGAAGCATCTGAAGCATTTGAGGTTCATCTGTTTGCTTTTCAGTAACAGATTTTATTTTGCTCATCATTCCCATCATTTGCTGACACTCCTTCTTTGTCAGAGGAAAACCCTCATCGTCCTCCATTTACAAGGCTGCATGATTTATCTTACATGTTTCTTGTGCTCTCTCCATATCAGCCTTTCTTCTTCGACAGTGATTGTAAGTGTGTCCCTTGCCTTCACAGTAGGTGCACTTAAGATGTGCCCTGCAATTCCTCATGGTGTGGTTGGTCATGCCGCATTTTTCACACTTGAGTTCCTTCTCTGTAGAAGATTTGACAAACTTTTTCACTGCAAATGTCGATGCCTCTGTTGTGGTAACAACCCTTTCATTAGAGGCTGCTGCCTGCTTTTCATGACGTAGCGCCGCTGCATAGACTTTGTTCAAGCTTGGTACAGGATCCATGCTTATTATATTGCTCCGGAGAGATGCATACCCTTCATTCAATCCCATAAAAAACTTTATTGTCTTCTGAGTTTCTATGTAGGTCTTGTATGTGTTAGCAGCTTCACATGTGCAAGGAGTCAGTACACAGGCCGCGTCCCTTGCATCCCACAAACCTGTGAGATTGGTGTGGTATGTGGTGACGGTACCTGTTCCCTGCTCACATTTGTTAATATCATTCTCTATGTTGTACAATTGGACTGTGTTGGTGTGGGAGAACCTCTCATTTAACTCCTCCCATATATCATGTGCAGTCTTGCAATGAGCAAGACTCCTTTTGATCTCTTTTGACATGCTTCCAAAAAGCCAAGTCTTAACGAGTATGTTGCAGCGATCCCATTGCCCTTGTTCTTCTTTGTTGTGGAGTGATCTTGTTATGGTTCCATTGATAAAACCATGTTTGTTCTTGACTGCGAGTGCCATGGACATCGAATCAGCCCAGTCGATGTAGTTGTCTTCCGTCAATGCTTGTGGCACAAGAATTATGCCAGGTTGATCAGAATGATGCAGGTAGAGTGAATGATTAGGATTCTCCCATGGTGCAGATACTACAAATGTGTCTGAGCCTTTCTTGCACTCAACAACAACTTTCGGATCATTTTCGCCAGCCATGAGGTATGTTGATTCTGTAGGAAAGTTATGTTCTCAAGATCGTACGCTCTGGTACCATAAAGAGAGTTATAGAGTGAAGAAAAGACTTCTTGATTTCATTCATATGAGATACAGCTTTATATACAGGTAGCATCATAATCTGATCCACTATTCTAGGGATAGCTATGGTAAGTATATCAGTCTAATTACAGAATATTTGATACTGAAGATATCCCTGATTACTCGGGATTTCTTTCCTCAATAGCTAACTGGAAAAAGTTGAAAGAGCTATATACCAGAGTACCAGACACTCATGTGGCGGGCATCCTCGATCTGTTTGAATCTGACTCGAATCAATATGCCAAAATAGACCCCCATTTTTCGGGTCCATTTTCGTGGATCAATTTAGGACTAATATATATGTAATTAACGTGTTACCTGAAAATGTATTCTTTCCCATAACAAATCCGGCCATGTTGTTTGGCGTTGCCTTGTCCAGCTCTAACTCGAAAGTTGAAACTTGAAAGAGCTCTATACTAGACACTCATCATGTACGTGGGCATCCATTGATTGAATCTGCCCCGAATAAAATTTGCCAAACTAGACCCCATTTTCGGGTCCTTTTTTGTGCGGACCATTTTAGTTGAAAGAGCTCTATGCCAATTCTTGAAACAACGAAACAAGATTCATCGATGGGAACCTTGACGTTATATCGTGCATCACAAATTGACATATTGAATTCATTAGAAATCACTCCCATGCTTGCTGCTATATATATAGGAGACCATGCATGCATACCTATACAAAAATTTATAACTCGATTATTGAGAATCTCGTAAGGCATATAGAATTATCGTTTAATTGGTTATGAATTAAAAATAAATATTGTTGGGATGTCAATTATACGTATTACCACAGTGCAGAATAGTAAACTTCTACCTATTTTAGTTTTGCTAATTAAGAACCTAGCTAGTATTCATTTGGTGTTGTTAATCAATTTCCAAATGCATGATCGTTCTCGATCATTGGCTCAGTCACTGATCAAACGCTTCTAAACCTAGCAATATTCCAATACTATATCAATTCTCAACATCCAGTAGTTCTTGCATGTCCACATATCAGCAACAGAAGAAAATTATATTTCGTTTCCCTTTCAATATTTAGTAGGTCCGTTATATTAATGGTAACTGTCGCCACTAGGGGTGGGCGTCTGGACGTGAAGGCTTGAAAAACCGACCGAAAGTCCGAAAAGAACCCGAATCGGGCTGGGTTTAAAATGGGAAGGGCCCGGACCGATAAAAGCCCCGACGTTCCGAATGAGTGATTTTTAGTTCGGGCTTCAAGTTTCCAAGGACTGAAAACCCAATCAGACCCGTTTCCCTTATATGCCACTTGTCACCAAACCTCTCTCTCTCTCTCTCTCTCTCTCTCTCTCTCTCTCTCTCTCTCTCTCTCTCTCTCTCTCTCTCTAAGATGCTCATATTCATCTCAATCTCAGCTCCATCCCTGACTCTGACTCACTGTCTGAAGACAGACTAGCAAGTATGAGGCAGTGCCGTCCCTGCGCCTCACAGCCCTCACTTCCTCAGCTCACCTCGCCTCGCCTCGCCCCGCCCTTGCCTCGCCTCGCCACGCCCTCACCCCGCCCTCGCCTCGCCTCACCTCGCCCCGCCCCGCCCCGCCCTCGCCTCGCCTCTCCTCTCCTCTCCTCTCCTCTCCTCTCCTCTCCTCTGCCTAGCCTCAGTTTTTGGGCCCGAAAAAAAAGCCGAACTCGGCCCGAACGGGTTTTAGTCGGGCTCTAAAGGTCAGAAAGCTCAAACCAACCCGAGTCCGAAATTTCGTGCTTTGGGTCAGGTTCACAAAAATTTCAGCCAGGCCCGTGCCTAGCCCTAGTTGCCACCTTATAGAGTATGACTTTACACCTTATTAAAAATATAAGAATCTGATAGTCTACAATATATACAAGAAAAAGAAGTTAATTGCTTCTTGATTCTTGATTCTAGCTAACTACAAAAGAATTATACATGATATGTTATAATAACGTAACGATAGCTGGCTACAACTAATTAGGATAGGATCCCTTAGATGTCTCATTAAAAAATGAAATTGAAGTTTTGTATTATTATCTATTTATTTAAATTTCTAACTCATTGCCAAGAAAAAAACACCTCCCGTCATATTTAAAAAAAATTCGGGCGGCCTTTTCCTACCAGAGAGAAAAGAATCTGTGCCGAAGTCCTTCATATATATATATATATATATATATCTGCCACACTGATGGTCTCTCGATCTGTAACAATATTGGATGATGGGAGACAAATGGGAGCACACAGCTCTCCTCGTCATTGACATGCAGGTGTCTCTCCCTCTCAAACTTCTAAGTATCTAATTTCTGTTGAACTTAAACCAATATGGTTCCATATGTTTTTTTGTTCTGTAGAAAGATTTCATAGATGGTCCTGTGCAAGTGAAAGGAGGCAAAGCCATAGTCCCAAATGTAATAGAGGCAGTTCAAATCGCTAGGCAGCGTGGCATTCTCGTAGTTTGGGTACTCAAACCAATGTTTCCTACTTCCTTTTAGCTAAATTTCTACTTTATATACTGAGAACAATATCCAGAATTTTTGTATACTTAGTAGAGCTTGTCTTCTTCAGGTTATTATTGCCACTTGCATAAAATCATGCTCTTCATTGTTGAAAATGTACTTGAGCAGTTGAAATTGAGAAAAAGAGTGCTTTTTGAAAGATTTGAATATGGACTTAAGCTATTGGTGAATTTGGGTTTAGGTCGTGCGTGAAAATGATCCACGAGGAAGAGATATTGAGCTATTTCGCCGGCATTTCTATTCTGCTGGGAAAGAAGGTCCAGCGGTTAAGGGAAAGAAAGGTGCTGAACTTGTTGATGGGCTTGTGATTGAAGAAGGGGACTATAAAGTAGTCAAGACCCGGTTTAGTGCGTTCTTTGCTACACACCTCGATTCGTTTCTTAAGAGTAATGGAGTTGACAGTTTGGTTGTAACTGGTGAGAAAGAAATCCAATAAGTTCTGTTTTGTTTATTGAAATATTGAATGGTGTTTTTGTTATTATTTAGAGGTGGTAATCTATTGGTCCTTTTAATTTAGGTGTTCAGACTCCAAACTGCATTAGGCAGACTGTGTTTGATGGTGTAGCTTTGGATTACAAATCTATTGCAGTTATTGTTGATGCCACAGCTGCTGATACAGCTGAAGTGCACGCTGGTATGTGCTTTCTGTATTTTCTGAGTGTAATTTTTGTGCTGTATCTCAAAAAAAAATATGTTTCAAAGCTTCAGTAACTATATGTAGGATCGTCCCTTCAAAATTTTATTAGTTAAGAATTGTTTTCTAGCTATACAACTTCTACGATGATTCCATGACTGACATTTCCCAATTGTTTGAACCAGCCAATATATTTGACATGAGGAATGTTGGAGTTGCGACACCAACCTTACAAGAATGGTCAGAATTGGGCGCCTCATCCTCAATCTGTTAACTATTATGTAATCGAATTTGAAATTCGCAATAATATGGTCCTGTATAGCAGTAGACCAATGAAAGACTTCCTTCCTCTAGTTTGATTGTACACCATGCATGACATTTGAGCAAAACCAGTCTAGAACTTAAATCCACAGTGGCTTTGATGTAAGGAAATAAATAAGTTTAATTTGCTGGCTATGCAACCAATGTAACGACATACTTATCTGATTTATCTCTAGTTTGCAGAACTGCTTGTACATTCATTTTCTCATGATGTTGCTGATGCCCGACATATGATCACTTTGAGGTTTTGCAGCTCCATGCCAATATTCATTCTTTCTAGATAAAATAATTCAGGCCGCATAACGGCATATACATAATTTTTTCTTTCAATCATACCTAGAGTCTCTTTTCTTACATTATATGTACTGATTATAGTGCTGAATAATGAATTTTGGTCATTGAAGTAGTGTCCTCTACTTCGCTTACGTTAAAACTGTTAATCGAGACTGTCTGTTAGTTAAATCATATCTAGACGTATAATGAGTTTGATGCCTACTATATCTACTATCTAGCTTATGCATTGGCATCTCTGAGCTTTGTAGGAAAATGTAGGTCATGTTTGGTTATACATGAAGATAATTAAGACTAACTCTATAGAGTGACATGACATCTTTCATCAGGTATCCAGTATTTTAGCAATGTATGCTTTTAAGATGATGGATTCATGTCGAAATGATCTTCCTTGAAACTCAATTCACGCTCGACTAGCAAGTCTGGATTAACCACGATCGTAATTTCGACCAAGTGTGACTCCATATTGACCTGGAGACTTGTGTTTAACATTCAAACTCGGTGATATTTGCCACAAGTGTAGTGACTGTAATAGGTTGACACACGCTGGCTTGGTATGCTTTACATTGAAAAGGTCTTTCACAGTCTCATAATTGGTTACTGCCACTCTTTCCAATCATCCCACACAAGCTCATCTCAGTCTAGATCATTTGTAGATCTCCTTGTGAAGCTTGTGTGGTCACTGGTCAGAGATCTTGAACAAGAAATGAGCTAAAGGTCCTATAAGTCATCCAAACTATAAATCAGTGTGTTACTACATCTAGAATCAGCATGTTGTAAATGACAATACTTCAAGAGGAAAAGAGAATTGGCTTTCGAGTAGTCCCAACAAGGGGAAATAAGACGTGCATATTTGGCTAAGTACGAGTTTGTGGACCATGTGTAGAGCAGGCAAGCTTGATTTCAAAATCATAACTTTTCAACATATGCATTCGATCGAGAGAAGTCATTACAGAATGTGTCTTCAACTATGCAACTATCTTACTAAATTGAAGTTCTCACTCTGATACAGTCAGAATTGTACATAGGACTGCTCAGATTGGAAGCCAAATTTCATTCCTGTTTACAATGCAACAAAGCAATCACTAAGAGGTGATGGATCGACTGGAGGCTTGGGCGACTACAGCAAAATAAGATAACGGAGCTCACAACACCAAATGGAAACAAAAGATACTATCATTACTATGCATTTGCATGATCAGGGAGACGTTTTAGGTCCATTTCAACTTGTTGAATCGTCCACTGCATATTTTCCAATTTCTGAAAGGGAATATATTAATAATGATCAGAGTTTAGCCCATAAAGCAAGTAATGGACATCAGTAAGTGTTGTTATTACCTTTACGATACCGTGGTACTGCCTTGCAATTGTATCGAAGTGAGGATCAACACCCTGATACTCTCTAAGACGAGTAACCTAATGGAAAAGTGGACTTGTAAATAAATAATAAACCCACCAGGATTGCAGTCAAAAGCCAGAAAATTATCATCAACTCGATTAAGCAGGACACATGAAAATCAGGAACAGTTGGCTCAGCTATATCTTGACTATGTTAGCAGCTGGGGACTACTGCAGAGTATCATTGTGATTGGGCATACTGTTTATAATGCAGATTAATATGTTTGGTTCCACTATCTATGATATAAAAATACGAGGTAAGTTGAAACCAGAGTATTATGGCGAATGGGCATGCTGTTTACAATGCAGATTAACAAGTATAGTTCCAATAGCTATGATATAGAAATACAAGGAAGTTGAAACCAGAAAAAAACTGCTGAGAAACTAACTAAAATGAATGCCCAGAAACAGAAGTACTAGGCCCACAATACTGCTACAAGCTGGGGGGGATTGTTAAAATCATTTCCAACGTCTCAGTATTGGAACACAGAAATAAGAACTCATGAGAATCACATTAGATAAAACAGATAGGAATTAAAATAACATACCGCTTTATTATAAGCCATAGAAGCTTCTTCTGTAGCTTCAAGGAGATATTTCCTACAAATGAGTTCAAATGATTACAATATTCTTTATCTGTAAGACGCTATTATTTCAAAGAGTCTTCAATAATACCTTATTTTATGAAGGGCTGGTATTGACTCGTTAGTATAAGTTTCAAGAAGTAAAACATTCTCCAGAACCCTGAAATAAAACGGGGAGTATTATAATTAACTAACCATACATAAGAAAAAGCATAAATACAGTTACTGTTGTCTATCAAAGTTACTTTGTAAGGAGACTACAGACAAAAATTTCACATATATTGCATATCCAGCAACACTAATGTCAGAAAAAAAACAATCAAAAGACAGGCCAGGCACGATTGCACGAACCTCAATTTTGCACTCATAGTCTCACACCTTTTGCACAGCCATGTTTTTTGCAGATCCTCCTATCAACATTACGACAACAATTGTTCAAAATAGCTTATCATCATGAGAAACAGAATAGAGATGGTAAGAAAAAGTCTTTGAAGGTGCATCAACAAATAAGATTTCCTGAAATTATATGAAATATCAGTGCTTACATATATATGTTGATGCTGCAACTTCAAATCTTTGACTAGCTTAATAAGCACTGCCAGTATCTGCTCTAAGACCTAGTTTGTTCAAAAGGGGTTAAACGTCACATATCCTCACAATCAAAATGCATTTACTATGGAACAGCAAGAGCATAAACATCAATTATAAATTCTCATACGTTATAATATTCGGCAAATTTTCTATCTGCAGCATATAGATCATCCTGAAGAGCTGCTTCATCCCTTTCCATCTCCTCAATTATTAATTTGACCCTGATTATAATGCAAAAATGCAACATATTGAAGAGCACAATATTACTGAAATATTTAACAGTGGTTTTGACAATTATTGATTCACTAGAAGCAAAGGTTGTCATTTTGCAGTTAAGAAAACTACATTATGTAACGGAAAGGATTAGTCGCGCACATATTTTGCAACACTAGCTTAATAGTGTGAAACATCAAACATCAGTTCGCCAATGACGTTCTGAAAGAAAACTAACAATTTTCTTAAAATGAAACAAAAAAGAGAAGGAAGTGATTCTTGTGTAGCCATTTAGTACGTAACATTTTCTAAGTTATTCTCTCATTATGAGCTTATCACTACCCATGTTGGCTCCTAGTTACGGCCTTTCTCATGTCAAATTATATTGTCAAACATCCATCACAATTTTATCACTCCATGTAAAAGGATCTTGTCATTAAGTAAAAATTACATTAGAAGAGTAACTCGAACCTTTCTGGAAGTCGAGCATTTAGATTTTGATGTCCAGATGAGGAGTCTGCAGCAATAAAACATTGGAATTAATCATGCTGATAACCTTTATGCTTGTGTACGTATATGATCATTTACATGGTGCATCATCCAGTTATAGCGTCCATGTTTCGTTAATTAAGTTTCCACCTACTGAAAATAGAAACCAAATACTGACTTATGGTAATAGATCTGGGCATTTTCCCGCAACAAATATTAGCAAACTAGAAATGACTCCATCAAATCGTCAATAGTTTGACACAAATAATGATTTCACTGTTACCCAAACTGATCAAGCTGTGAGAAGTAGGTAAACAATATGTACATCATCCAGAATGAACTGGATATGGATTCAGTTTGTGCATTAGTTGGAACTTGGAAGAGAGGAATAGAGAGAAAGAGAGAAGTGTACCAGTGTCATCCATTATAACTGCTTCAGCTAACTTATCACATTTAGCTTGCAAACGAGCCTCTATCTCACGTGAAAGAGACACCTGATATTCTGTCATATCCTGCAGTGGAAGCATCACTAATGTATTAATATGAGCGCTCAAAAAATGTTAGATTTCATTATTATTAGCTTTTATACAGAAAATAACCATAAAAAATATATACTAATATGTCAATTATATCTGTGTTGAAATCAAAACCAGAAATGGCTATTGTACCGTGGAGAATGGTGTTTGCTGCAGCTGGGTTTGCCATAGATAAGCAGGTGTAATTCCAAGAAAACAATTGGGAACACCACCAACTCCAGGATCCACAACATCCAAAGCACCAAGTGAAAGATTGTTGCCAGTTGCAGTAGTATAGTTGGTCGAGTTGGTACTTGAGCTGATTGTAACGCCAGTGCTAGTACTATCAAGGGAACTCCGGGACAATACACTGCATTTCTCAATTTCATCCTCGTGAATTTCTCCATCTTTATTAATCAGAGGAAGCCTCAACCTTTGGGCAGCTTCTGCAACAATCATTCGATGCTCTAATGTCTCGTACAGCTAATATAGACACAAAAACCTCACAAATAAGCTTCAGACAACCATATAGCTCGCTCACAAGTCACAACATAGAAAACTAATACACATTTGAGCATGGATGGAAATAGAATCAACTTGTTGGTCATCGTCATCCCATAGTAGATTAAATTTTGCTTAGCCAATCTCATTTAAGATGATGTTTTCTTTCTATAATCTTGTACTTTAAAAATACTCCAGTGTCCAAGTCCATCATCATCTTATTATAACTTAAATTTGCTCTGTCAATTTCATTTTAGATGATGTTTTTCTCTCTACTATCTTGTACTTAAAATTGAACAAGTAGAACAACATCACTCATTTCACATCGAAACAAACCACACTCAACATACATTACAGCAACAAAGTTCCATGGTGAAAAAGATCATGACATGACATGTCACATTCTAACACAACATGTTCTGAAATACATTTGGAAACCGAAGAACCTACAAATATCAAAACATAAGTGAAAAAAGTCAGAACCTGAGGAGAGTTGTTCAAGCCCAATTCTCGACTTCCTCCAAGGCTAGCCATGGAAACGGCTTGGTGGTACTCTTCAACCATCGCCATTGCCTCACTGTACAGTGCCTACATCAAAACTCACACTCTTTAACATTTCCCAATTCAAAACCTCAGTTACTCCAAAACCCAAAAAAACAACTGAATCAAAATTACCATGGCTTCCAAGTAACGCAGTCTCTCCTTGGACATTTCCTCCCTTGCCTGCAACAAGACCACCAACAACAACAAGATTCAGTCTTTATGGTAAAGATGTTTACTTTACGCATTGGAATTTACAGTGCGCAGTAAATGTGGGGAGATTACGAGTTGGAGGTCGTAGTAGGCAGATTTAGAGACGAGGGAAGCATCGGGAGCAAGGCAGTGGCGCTCCAACTGATCAATGACTTGGGTCAAATCCGCCGGCAAGTTTTGGGCTTGTTGGATTCCCTTCACCATTTGCTCCAGATTCAAACTGCTCTTTCTGGGTTTTAGTTGTCCACCAACAACAATCATAAATTTTCAAATCTCAGCCCGGCTCTTTGCTTCCACTATCAGCAAAGAGGTTAATATACCTTTTTATTTTATTTAAACTTCAAATAAAAAGTTAAAAAATCTCAGCTCTTGCTAATTATGCTTTTACTCATTTCAACATTTAATATTAAGATCTGTAATATTTAAATCCACACAAGCATTCCCCGGTGTTTAGAGCAGAATAACATCAACTGACTCTTTTTTTTTTAATCAAAATGGGAATTTCATTCAAATAAAATAAAAACTACATTAAGGAGTAATCAATGGCATCATTAAACCCTATAAATATAAGTCATTCTGATTCCATATTCCACCGATATGTGGAGAAAGGAGTAGAAATAGCAAACTTAACAACAATTAACTTGAAAGTATACTAAAATATCATAAATCGTTAATTCAAATCAAGACATTTTTCTCCCACAATTTTATGTGAGCTATAAGCTATGTTACATATTTGTCACCTATGTAATGAATTGACGCACCACATCAAAAGTACAATCTCTAATAATTAATAACTTTAGCAATGTTAGCCATTTTTTAGTCAAATTTTAGCTAAAATAATTAAAATGTAGTCAGTTTAAAAATATGTCTCTATCAATTCTCTATTTTATTTTGGAAATGTATCATAGTCATTATGGGTCATTCATGCTGCTACTAGTTATTAAGTCGATCATGCTTTGCTGACACAATCTGGCTCTCATTTATTCTCAATTCCCACATCTTTGACATATCATAGTTATCAAGTCAGAATTTTAACTTAGTCAACCATAGTCTAGAGTCAATGTTTAACTAACTATTACTTTCTATAATTCCTTATGTCTCGTCTGATTAAGGAAAATAATTCATTTGTCTTTCTATGGGAAATGAGATCAAAATATCTCTACAAACTCGCATTCCTGGTGTTTGATAATATAATTAAGGAAATTACGTAGAAGTTACAGTAATGCAATAAACTGAGGAAGTTGAGTGATAAATGCATATATAGAAAGATGAGGATTTAGGAAGGTATTTATTTGGGAATGCACACGAAAATTGAGTTTCCTTTCCTAACGCTCCAATTCCGTAAACGAGACATAGGTTTAATTCCTTAGCATATATAGTTAATCCTTGTACATATATAACTAGTCCTCTGTACAAGATGAAAATGCACACAACACCTCTTTCAGAAAATGCCTGCAAGGAAAGTATGGTGGTGTTCGTTTGCTTTGCTGGTGTTACTGTCAATATCTGCAGTTTCAGCAGATGACGAACTGAAGGAGCCACAACAACCTTCACATCCCACTGATCATCAATTCAGTGCTTATAAACATGTCTGGCCTGTAAGTCCTTTTTTTTCCACATAAATATCACTGTTGGACATGCATGTCTGTCTTTGCTGTATTGTTTAAAGGTTCTAATGATCGAACAACTATATATTAAGGGATAGAGGCATGTAATACTTTTCACTTCCTATGTAATTCTATTTTACATCCGCAACAAATTAAACTCTGTTAGCTCTTGTTCTGTCTTGTTTGTTTCTTTTAGAACAGCAATCATGTTCAAGTCTTGTCACATTACTCACTTCTTCTATCATTTTCAACTCTCGACCACATTAGCAACACATTTTGTATATACCAGAAAAGGTGGAAAAAAAACAAAAAAAAAAACAAGAATTCATATGTCAATATATAAATGGAATTAATTACTTTGTGCATGAGAAATAGAGTTAAAAATTTAACCATGTTAGGGATGTCATGCTGCAGGAAATAAGATTTGATTGGAAAATTGTGGTGGGTACGATAATCGCATTCGTCGGGGCAGCATTTGGGAGTGTTGGAGGTGTTGGTGGGGGTGGCTTTTTCATTCCAATGCTCACTCTCATCATTGGCTTTGATCAGAAGTCATCAATCGCAGTATCCAAATGTAAGTATACACGTACAGTTGAACAAGAACATGATTTGTTTAGTGGTTCATCTCTAGTTCAAGACTGTCGACTGATTTTGTTCTACTTCTGACATGTGTGACTACATTATGTTTGATGCTGCTTCTGTCTGGGTACTCAGGTATGATCACAGGTACAGCAACTGCTACTGTGTTATACAACTTACGGCAAAGGCATCCCACGCTTGAGCTTCCCATTATTGATTATGATTTGGCACTTCTCTTCCAACCATTGTTGGTGCTGGGAATCAGCATTGGTGTTTCATTGAATGTGGTTCTTTCCGATTGGATGATCACCATTCTACTATTTGTGGTACTCCTCGGTAATAACAAGTCCTCATCTAATGTGTGATTCTCCTTTCTTTACAACTCTTTGAAACTTGCTTGAGAGGTCACTTGGGTCATAATATGCAGGGGTTTCGGCCAAGTCATATTTCAAGGGTGTTGATGCATGGAAGAAAGAAACTATGAGTAGAAAAGTGCTCTTACAACTCTCACTTGTGTTCCAAATTGACTATATATTCTGGTATTTGTGCTTGATGCATCTTATACTGACATACTGCTCCTTATTCAATATTACCTCTAGGATCTATTGGATGCTTCAAGACAGTCGCCCTCAAATGGGGAAGGTACTGAAGACGTTGAGGCCAGTTCTTTCGGAGGTCCAAACAATGACATCCTAACACAGGCGAAGAGAGCTAAACGAGAAAAGGTTAAATCTTTGAAGCTCAAACTATTTTATGCATGGCTTTTGGGACTGACTTCTGGGCGTTCCTAGGTTTCTATTCTTGATAATGTTTGCTGGAAGGAACTTGGAGCTGTAGTTGCTGTCTGGCTCATGATACTTGGATTACAGATTGCCAAGGTTCTATGATCAAATCTAGTAACACATTTCGTGATTATAACAAGATATTTACTTGGATCCCATTCACTTGTAAATTGTAATGCAACAAGAAATCAGATTATTGACTGAAATTCACTTGATTTTGCAGAGTTATCAGACAAAATGTTCGGTGACATATTGGTTGACAGACCTCTTACAGGTACCTTCCATCCTCCTCGTGTTAAACCATTGGAACTCACACTAGCTGCTGCAAATGTATGAACTGCAGAAGACTCTTCTAACGATTGTTTTTCTTAAATTTCTACATCAGATTCCGGTGGCTGTGGGAGTAACTTCATATCAGGCAATGAATCTCTACAAAGGGCGGAGTGTGATTGCATCGAAGGGAGAAGAAAACATGAAGTGGTCAATGTACAAGCTAGTTGCGTATTGTGCCTGTGGTATAGCAGCTGGTTTGCTTGGGGGTTTACTTGGTCTTGGTGGTGCATTTCTGCTGGGTCCTATATTTTTGGAGATGGGAATCCCTCCTCAGGTAGATCAACTCATCATACATCAAGATCATTCACTTTGTGTTACGCTAAAATGCACATTGGTACAAAGTAGATGCTTGATCAACCCCTAAATACTGAATGTGGAAAACTTGCATTTAGGTGTCAAGTGCTACGGCCACCTTCGCTATGACCTTCTCCTCATCCATGTCTGTTGTAGAATACTATCTCCTCAAACGCTTCCCAATACCTTATGGTAACTTAGTTAGCCATTCAAGTAACTTACACTTATTCAAGAATATGAACACTAGTTTCTGATAAAGTGTTCCCTGCGACATTGCAGCTCTCTACTTTGCTGCTGTGACTACTGTTTCTGCATTTGCGGGGCAACATGTGGCCGAAATGGTGATCAAGAAATTAGGAAGAGCTTCTCTGATTATCTTTATCCTGGCTTTCACAGTTCTTGTGAGTTCACTAACACTAGGTATGCATCCTATTCGCATACAGTTATGGTGTTTTTCAGTTCAGGTTGAAATATCCCAGATGATGATTTTAGTTTTACTTAATGGACGGATTTTGTTTCATTCTAAACAGGGGGAATCGGCATAGAAAACATGATTAAGAAGATTCAACACAAGGACTCCTTGGGATTCCAGAACATCTGCACTTATACAACCTAGTGTCATAGAACTTTTAGTGGGAAGAGATTTCTCAATGTATTATCCCTTTTGCCAATGATTCATGCATCACTGAAGAAATTCGATACCACGTTTCGGAACCATTAAAAGCATTGATAAGTTGCATCTAATCCCCTCAGTTTGTCACTCCTCCAAACATGAAGGGATACTTTATTTATTTATTTATTTCATTGATTTTATCCATGAAGCCATGAAGGGGTACTTTGCAAGTTCTTTGGCTCATGATACTTCATACTTAGTACCTAGGCGTAAGTGTATAACTGTATACGCAACTAGATTATGCCATACAAAGA
The DNA here is from genome assembly GCA_963682095.1 of Potentilla sterilis. Lineage (NCBI taxonomy): Eukaryota > Viridiplantae > Streptophyta > Magnoliopsida > Rosales > Rosaceae > Potentilla > Potentilla sterilis. The sequence continues at coordinate 46,053,048 of OY821756.1, read as the reverse complement.
CCTTGCGATATGAATAAAGTAGCTAAATTTAGTAAATTATATGTTAAGGACTGGCAATAAAAGAGCAGATTTTGTAAAATTTAAACATTCTGAACGAAGTTCTCTTAAAAACTCTTACAACTCACTTGGAATAGCCGTAAGTCTGCAGTCTACAGATCAAACTTGGGGGAATAAAGTCCTGTTTTCCCCTGCTCAATCTTCATGTATTGCCTTCCCAGCATGAATCTCAACACAAATTAACTGCACAATTATCAATTGCATCCCAGCCGCTACATAACCGTTATGTTTCTGTCGGTAGATTATCATGTATACCAAGCACTTGATGGATGTAAAGACCTGTGGCCTTCTCTTCAGATCAGCCAATTTGAGCAACTAATCAGGAGGATATAGAGAAAAAGTATTGCTAGCAGAAGCAGAAGTTCAAACTGATAACAGCTAGTGCAATAACCTTTATGTACAATCGGTACATAATGAAAATATGCAATTTATGTAACAAGGAGTATTTTTGGTGTAAAAGTGTTAAAGAGTTTATGGACTTAAAGATGCTCCTCACTTTTTTTGTGAAGAAACGGAAGTTGGCTGTAAAATCACAGTAGTAGACTAGAAGGCCACTTTCAAAGAACATGAGCAATAAGGAAAGGATGTACTACTAGCAAACAAAGACTATAATCGAGGAAGAACACAGCATTCTGTTTCACCAACTCAACAGTCTCCCCAAATCTTGCCCTTTCCCTTTTCCTATTTTCAAAAAATTATCAAGCTAACTCACTAAACACATTTCCAATTGGGAATGCAACACTACCAACTTTAATGTTATGTTCTGTCCAACTTTTTATGTGTATAGGGCATTGCTCTCTGTACCTCATTTCTAAATATATGAAATCATAAACAACAATAACTCATCAGCAACTCGACAATCTCATTGCCCTTGAGAAAATACACAAGCTGTGAATTTTCTTACTGAATTATTTCCAGTTAGCCATCTACCAATAGTTACAACTTTAACGTCATGCTTTGTCCAAATTTTTACGTTTATAAGAAATTGCTCGTCCGGCTTCATTTTTACGTTTATAAGAAATTGCTCGTCAAGCTTCACACACACACACACACACACACACAAGCAAATTAAACAACAATCTAGTATTCACCACTAAGTTGACCATCCAAGTGATTAGTTGCAATATTTTACATACATATACTTCTTTATGTATTATGAGCAGTGCAGCTTTGCTGCATATAGAACTATGTTCAAGCATTTTGTATATCAGTAAGCAGCCTCTGGAACTGTAAATATATGATGCAGTTGGTTTTCACACACATGTTGATTTAATCGAATCGAGTTAGTCTAGGACAACATCTATTTTGAATTCAAATTCAAAGTAAACCAAATAAGACTAAATTAGATTAACTAGAGGCAAGGAAGTTCTATGGAAAAATGAACATAGTTACTTGACAGCTCCTTGATGGAAGGAATTGTCATGTTACTGAAATACAACAATTTTTCATAAACTATAGCCTAACCCGATCTGATTCCTGCTAGAACACATTCCACTCCCATCTGGTTTATCACATCAATCAAATGTAGAGAAGCTTCAGTGTGAATCTAGATTTAAATTTGATCTAGACCTGTGCTAGTTTACTTAGGTTGTAACTTTTCAGTTCTAAATATATCTAACACTTTATAGATACATAAACAAGTAAGCAACAATCTAAGTCATTACTAGCTTGCTCATCTAAGTGATTACTAGCTGTTTAATGTTCACTGAAATATTTGACTAATTATTCAGCGGCAGTGTAGATTATCATATGCCAAATTACTGATGGTATTACTTCCAAAATACAGTCATGAAAAATGCATGACAAATTAGGCATAATGAAAAATGAACTACCTTTCTAAGAAGAATGGCGATATCAGCTTGTTCCATATCAGAAACTTCATTTAAGTTACTGCATTCCTTGAGAACTACATACAGACAGGGTATTCCATATCAATTCACATGTAAGTTGCAAGGCACATAAAAAAATAAAGGCCTGCGTGACTGTAATGCTACAATTCAGCTTATGAACATTAGCAAACTAAGCTATTGCTTTCTTTTATAAAAGAATCCCTATTATTTCATAATTCAGTAGAGGCAAGGAAGTTCTATGGAAAAATGGTGATTTGGTTCGCTCTTGTTTATATCATCCATCACTGAGCACAGTATGTAAAGATTGACAAAAGCTCGCTTATTGGCTTCCAAGTCTATATATCCAGTAGAATTATTGCTATCATTAGTGCCACTGCTTCTGGCTATTGGGTCCAATGCAGGTGGAATTGATATTTATTCCGCCAAATTGGATGAAGGCAGATTAGCACGTGCTTTGGGGAAGAACCAATTTGTAAACATAGCTTTTCTTCATTTGGTAATGGTCAGACCCTTACCATAAACCTCGCTGGTCAGTGTGATCCATTCACCAAGGAATGCACCAAGTTGAGTCAGGATATCAAGTCATGCAGTCAAAGGAGTCAAGGTCATACCCTCCATAGGGGGGAGGTGCTGAGAGCTACTCTCTAGCTTCACCCGCATGCCCCTAAAGTTTCAACAAACTTATGGAGCACCTTCTAGGGAGGACAGTCTGTCATCCAGGCTGTTGGGAGATGCTGTTTTGGATTGTTTGACTTTGGAGTTGAAGGAAGAACTGATCAACATTGGAATAACCTTGCTCGGTAGCTTTCTGGTTACAGCAAGAAGAGCAAGAAAGTTTATTTTATTGCTGCTCCACATTCCCTTTCCTGATGCTTATGTTAGAAATACACTCAACACAGGCCTCTTCGACTTTTTTTGGGTACAATTCTACAAAACCCCTCCTTGCCAGTGCACTTCTAATAATGTTTCAAATCTAGAAGATGCTTGGAAGCAATGTACTTCCGTCATTACGCACATAAGAGTTTCTTATTATTTTAGCTGCACCTCAAGCTGCTGGTACTGGATTTTTTTTTCCTGCAGCCGATGTAGTCCTTCCGACTATCTAAAAATTAGGCAAAATCTGGAGGTGTCATGCTTTGGTCCACGTACTATGATGATCTAGATGGATGCAATGATGATCTAGATGGATGCAGCTCTTCCATCAAGAATGTAATCATAAAAGGTACCTACTATGTACCTTCACTATATATAAACAGATCTTGTAAATGGAGTGATTTCTTTTTGGTTACATTGAAGGTGGTAGAACCTCCAGCTTATTCTAATCATACCAATTTTCCCACCGTCCCCTTGAGCTAACCTACCAGCTCAACAGATCTCCTTACATACTGTGATGTATTGCATAACCATGTCAGGGGGCTCATCCCCAATGGCAAGAACTTGATACATTTCAAGTGAATGCGTATGAAGAATTCTGAAGAAGATCAATATTATGGCATTGAAATTGAACTAGAGTGGTATGTTATTCATGCCTGGAGTTAGATTAGTATGCCTACTACTCACTATGTCAGACCAAACAAACTAAACAAATGAAATTCTCATTATATATGTGAATCAAATTTTCAAAGATGGAAACATAATTGCAACTTGGAAAATTGGTCTACCTTATCAAAGTAAGGCGTTTACCTCAAAGCCTACTACTGACTTGAGATTGATTGGTCTTGGATGAATACAAGGCCATCCATTGCTTACCCAAAGCAACCATCTCTCCATTCTTTTTCCTTGTTACCTTCACCACCACACATGTGAGCTTCCCCATGTCCCCTACAATCTCAGCCTCCAACTCAACCTCTTCCTGCATCAGTGTGATTTAGATATCAATATCAAGCACAAAGTTTCAAACTAAACTCAAAAGTTAAGAGGAGAAACTGAACTCTAGTCTTGACCCTCGAGTAATATGAAATGGACAAGTCAACGGATTGGGCAATGCCAACAGCTGAGAATACGGCGGCTGCCGCAACATCATCGATTATAGTTGCGATAGCTCCGACATGCCAGTTACCATGTTGATCCTATGTTATCATATGAAACATCTATCAACAACCATACATTTGAATATGAAGTGAAGATGGTGGAATATGAACAAAGGTATATATGTAGTTGGGTGAAGATGATTTACAGAGAGATGGTCCGGGACGATGAAGTTGCAGTGGATGAAGCCCTTGTGGGCGTTCATGATCTGTAGGCCAACAAGAGCTAAGGCCTCTAGCTCGTTGATACCTTTGGCACCTGTCGCCAAATCGTGAAGCCATTTCTTGGACTTCAGCAGCAACTTCTCATCTTCCATTTTTTCGGAGTCCTTGCGAGTTGAACAAATCTCTGTCGTATTAAACAAGTCTGTTTTAACTGCAGTTAAAACAAGAACAACAAAGTGGGGCCCACATTCTATTCTGGATAAGACTTTTTATTTTTTAGTTTTTTTTTTTTTTTATCGCATAGACCATATAATTAGGTCAGTTTTGATAATTAGGTCAGTTTAGAAGTACTAATTTTGAATAGGCACTGATATTGGGCCTCAATAAGGAGAAATTTTTAAGTAAAACGGGAAAACCACGTGGCAATGCCTAGTGGTTCTTCCTCTAAATTAAATTTCAACAAGTAAAATTTTATCACAAAAATTATAAATTTATATATTTTACTTTTTGTAAAATGACTTTAATCAATCTTTTAGGGTTTAGGGTCTAGGGTTTAGGGTTTATGGTTTATGGTTTAGGGTTTTAGAGTTTAGGGTGTAGGGTTTAGAAAAACAATAATAAATCTAAAATAATATTTGACAAAATAATTGAAATAATTTTCTGTCACAAAATCTCACGTGTCAAAATTTTATTGGTAGGACTAGGCACTGTCACGTGGTTCTTCCGTCACACTGAAAATTTCTCCCTCAATGAGGCATAAGATTTATTGCCACAATGAGGTATAAGATTTATTGTTTCAATCCTATGTGGCGTGCCATGTTACTTAGACACATCATCAATTGAAAAATTCATATCATGTCATTCTTAAATGAAAAGACAATTTTATTCTCTTAATTAGGAAATGCGTATATACTAAATTTAGTTGATTTATTTTAGTTAATAAAAAACTTCAACAAGATGATTTAGTTACCTTATATGAACTATATTAAATTGATTTATATGTTACAATTACGAATTCAATAAACATTTTCCATATTTACCAAACTTAATTTAATTCTTTGACTTTTTTGATGTATCAAGTTGTCTTACATTTTCCATCTCTGCCAAACTTAATTTATATTTTTTATCTTTTTGATGTATCAAGTTTTCTTATATTTTACCCACATGGTCCAGTTCAGTTGGCAAGTTGACTGTGCTCCTTAAGCAAGTTAAGGGACTTGAGGCAGAGGTCTCAAGTTCGAGCCTTGTGTATTGAAAAAGACTATGTGGGGAGGGCAAGCCCACCTATTTGGTGTACTCCAAACCCGGAGGGGGGGTGTCGCTGCATCTTTGGCGCGGCACTGTGCTGGACTTCGGGTAAAACAGGTCATTGCGTGCCTCCTTGTGGTCCTTCCCAGTACCTCCTTTTTCAAAAAAAGTATAAGTTTTCTTATATTTTCTATATTTGCCAAACTTAATTAAATTGTTTGAGTTTTTTAGTATTGCCCCATATATCGAAATTCAAATAACATTTAAAAATAAAAAATATGTATTGAATTTCTTTTGGACGGATTATATATATTGATATACACATACACTACCAGATCTGAGGGAATAGCCGACGAAAAAAATTTCGTCAGCTATGCCAATTTTTCGTCGGCTATACCTTCTACCGACGAAATTTTCGTCGGCTATAAGTAGTCGGGAAAACCCCGTCGGTAATACAATGGCCGACGAAAAAAACCAATTCGTCGGCTATAGTAGAGTATGGCCGACGAATTTACCGACGAAAATATTTTTGTCGGCCAAACCTGGGAGAAATTGCCAACGATTTTCGTCGGGTATTTTCGAGTATGGACGACGAAATTCATTAAGTATAGCCGACGAATTCATAAATTTTCGTCGGCTATTTCTTCGAAATATATTACTATTTTAATAGGTATTAATTAGTTATAGCCGACGAAATAATGCACTTTTCGTCGGCTATAAGTTGTATAGCCGACGAAAATTGGTAAATTCGTCGGCTATAGAGATTATAGCCGACGAAATAATGCCAAAATCGTCGGCTATAACTGCATTTTGGGCAAAAAAAAATACCGGATCGGAGGAGGAGAAGGAGGAGGAGGAGGAGGCCGGAGGAGGGGAAGGAGGAGACCGGAGGAGGAGGAGGAGGAGGGGAAGGAGGAGGAGGAGGATAAGGAGGAGGAGGGGGAGGAGGAGGCCGGAGGAGAGAAAAAAGGCGGGAGGAATCGATTTAAAAGATTTAGAAGGAGAATAGCCGACGATTTAAAAGATTTCGTCGGCTATACTTAGAGAATAGCCGACGATTTAATATATTTCGTCGGCTATACTTTGGAAGATCAACAACCGTCGGATCTGAGCCATCCAACGGCGGACAATAAAAAAGCGCGGATCAAGAGTTTAGCCGACGAAATATAATTTTCGTCGGCTAAACTTAGAGAATAGCCGACGATTTACAATGTTTCGTCGGCTATTCTATGAAAACATACTAAACTGCCGTTTTGAGGCCCTAAACGAACTCGAAAGCCCGAAAAAGCCCACACATTGTAGCAAAGCTACGTGTTTGATTCCTGGCTTCGTTCCCTTTCCGGAATGGTATCACAATCATCATTCGGACGCCGGACGCCAAATCTGCAGTAAACCGGGTTTTGACTTATTTCATTATTTCAGCACACGGATTTTATCGGAATCTTGTCATTTTTCAACCGTAGACGTATTTCATTATTTCGGTCATATCTTATTTGACGACATATTTGCATTTGAAGAGTGTACGTATAGTAACTATTTGAAACTATACATTCACTTAAACACTTAGTAAACAAGTTAAGGAACATTAGTGCATATATTCCGATTTTGAATCTAAAAGTTTGGAAAATCTATTCCAACCGTCAGATATCACCGTTAAGATTAAATACATGTACGAAAAAAAATCCAACTACATCTGACAACGTTAAAGGCTCGATCGGGACGGTCAACCGGGTGAGTCAACCCTTTAAACGCTTAGAAATGGTAATTGGCCTGTCTAAATGACGTTTTTTGGTCTGACCTTCAACAGATAATAGTTTCAAATCGATGAGATGCAACTAATCGTATAAAAATTTTCCTCAAAATATTTACCGACCGTCAGGCTACCCATAGGAAAACGGAAGTAAAAAACAGTTAACCGCAACATTCGGCACACAGATTTTGTCGGAATCTTGTCATTTTTCAACCGTAGACGTATTTCATTATTTCGGTCATATCTTATTTCACGACACATTTGCATTTGAAGGACGAAGCAATGGTTTGTCGATAGTGATAGAAAATGGAAGTTGTTCTTTTTTTTTTTTTTTTTTAATCATAGCCGACGAAATCAAACCTAGTACTCGTCGGCCATACTTCCAAAAATTTTCGTCGGCTAAAGTTTCAGAGAAAGGCCGACGAAAATTCAAATCGTCGACTAAAATATGAATATAGCCGACGATTTTTTTTTTTAGCGACGAAAAAAAAATTCGTCGGCCGTTCTTGGGAATAGCCGACGAAAATTTTATTTCGTCGGCCGTTTTTTTTTATTTCGTCGGGAAAAGCCTTTTTTCTGGTAGTGATATCTATTTCTTGGACGAATTTGGTTTTTGTTACAACGAATTTTTTTCTCTAAATAAAGAACGAAATTTTATATCTTAGACTAAATTTTATATATGTATATATATACAGTCTCTGAAATTAACGTGCGAAATTCTATTTTTGACATACTTTTTGGTCATATTTTAACATCTCCACCGTTCAGATGTTTGAACCTAATATATAGATCATTCATACAAAATTTCATCTAATTTGATAGTCGTTTGACCTTTCATTATGGTGATTTACACGAACAGTTCAGGTTGAACATATTCGGTTTGTTCATTGATTTACTATAGTTTCGATACCTTAACAGTAACCAAATTAGATGAAATTTTGTATGAATGATCTATACATTAGATTCAAACATCTAAACGGTGGAGATGTTAAAATATGACCAAAAAGTGTGTCAAAAAAAAGAATTTCCTACGTTAATTTCAGAGTATATATATATATATATATATATATATATATATATATATATATGTTCATATGAACTCACATTTTCGAACAAGTATATTTTCAAAAAAAAAAAATGAAAAAAATTAGTATTTTTGGTGTTCCATTCTAAAACGAAAAGTATTCTTAGAGTTTAATTAAATCTAAGTATTATCGTGCATGATAGAAAACAAAAAAAAACAAAAAAAAAACCACAAAAATAATTTTTTTTTTTATTGAAGGAAAACAAAATAATCAAGAGATGTTAGATTAAGAGGGACAAGATTGTCATTTGAATTAAGAATGAGATGACATGATTTTTTCTAATTAGTGATGTGTGTAGCTGACATGTCCTGCCACCTAAGATAGAGGCCACAAATATTAGGCCTCAATGAGTCCCCGAATCATTTTCTTTTTTGAATTTATCGTTAAAGAGTTTTTACCAATAACTACACTTTTGAGCTCATAATTACCAATAACTAGTTTGTTTTTTAAAATTACTACTACCAGGTTTCCATCAATTTAACTAACAGAATCCGTTAAACAGTAATTATAAAATTAATTTTTTTATTTTTTTACGATATTGAGGGTCAGTAGCATTACGCGATTTTGAGGGTCAATAGTATTATGTGATTTTTTATGGTCAGTAGCATTACACTGAATGTAAATATATATTTTAGGGATATGTCAATAGCTAACAACGCATAAATTATCATAAATTAGCATAACACTACTGACCCTAAAAAATGAGGTAATACTACTGACTTTTATAATAACCTAATGCTACTGACCTGCAATAGTGTTGTAAAATAGGGTATTTCGTAATTTACGAATTAAGTGATTTTGTTAATTATGGATGGAAACCTGCTAGTGGTAATTTTAAAAAACAATCTTACTATTTGTAATATAGGCTGAAAATTGTATATATTAGTAATTTTTTATTAGCTAAACTAGTCATTTCTTACATTCTACACAAAAAAAAAAGTCATTTATTAATTTATTGCTAGTATAATAACTTATCTAAAATAATCATTTTCAATATTTCTAACATTATTTACGTGATTTTTTTTTTTAATAAGCCAATATATTGATATCAAAAGCTAGAAATGACTATTACATATCATTCCTCTATCTACATGGGGTAGATAAAGAGTTTGTACTAGTAGCACAAACGATACATAGAAATAAGTCTAATCAATTGAATGATTCCACGCTCATGAGAGAGCTGGTAGACTATTAACTACTACATAATATATAGGCCGATTAAGCAAAATGATCATTACATATCTTCCCTCTACATGTTTCTTCTTCTTTTAAAAAAGGAAAAACATTATTTATTTATGGAGATTACTGGACGTGAGGCCAATTAAGCTCAGTCTAATCCAAACAACGGGTTCCATCTCCACAACAGCAAATTAGCTTCCACAGTGCACAATTGACATGACCAAAGAGTTGTAAGCTTCTCAGTATTCTCAGTACACAGAGTCTCAATTCTCAATCACATTGGCATTTTTCCTCAGATCATTCATGACTCGCTGAGTGTTTTCCTGCGACGGGAGGAATTTTTCTTGTGGCCTCTTAACATATTTATACTTTCTGCTGTGAAAAACACAGTATGAACAATTATGCGCGAATAGAATCGATCGGGATCGGAATCGGACTCATCAATCATACTTGCATCTCTAGCTTCTAGACTATGGTGAACTAATGAGGATTTAAACCTCTTGGATAGTGGAGCAACTGATAAAACTTTGTCCAACCAATGACCACTAACAGTGACATGTTTGCAGAATGGGAGAAATGCTGGCACTAGAGTTTCAAATTCCTCCAAAACTATATGGTAACAATTAGAACCTAGAATGACAGTGCAGCACTTCCATATAAGAAGAGTGTCCCTTATGTCATTGTAACGTTTTTTTAAACAGGCTGATATATCAACAGCCTTTTACTGAGGGAGACGATGTACAAAGAAAGAATACCAAATCATTGGGTTCAAGACTAACGTCAACAATCGGTTTCCTTCGTAAACTACCGTATTTCTATTATACTAGATTATTTTACCAGCCCTATGGGTCACATTGCGTAAAAGGGCATGATGCAAAAGAGTGAGGATGTCTTCCAGCCTCATATTGAAATTTTACTTCCGAAGCCTCAAGTTGTGTGCTGCTGATCTATTTCTTTCTGTCTTGCAATCAGATATGATGATCAGAAGCCAGAACTTTCTTCAACTCCTTCTTATTCACCTGAAGACATATATGAAATGTGATTATAACTTACAAGTTAAGAGAAAATTTAGATATACAACCAATCCTCTCATAACAAATGAGAAATAAGGTGACTTTACCTTTCCCATAGCATTATGAGGTATTGAATCCCACACAAAAAGTCGTGTTGGTAGCTGAATAAAACAAAGTAAAGTAGTTATATGAAGTGCTCACCTGAGACTTGAGAAATGAGAATCAAGTTTTGCAATTTGCAGTGTATGTGAATGAGTCACTTGTCAGTAATACCTTGTATGGTGCGAGTTTGTGTTTAGCCCCAGAGCATAGCTCTTCCAAGCTTATAGCAGGCCGCTTTTCTTTTTCTTGTTTCCTCTTTCCTTCTTCATCTGGTACTACTATTGCACAGACAATTTCTCCATAATCTTTGTCCGGTAAGCCCAATACACAACATTCCTCTACAGATGGGTTCTACACAAAAGCAGTGGTTTTAGACCGTCAGTTGTTAGTATTCAGTTCTTCAGTCAGCACTTCAACTGTTATTGTTTCCTTCTTTTGATTGAGTTCCAAAAAAAAAAGGATTGCAAAGAACACATCCATACCAAAATAGAAAAGAGGTATAAAAAAAACTCACCTCTAAAAGAATTGATTCAATTTCTAATGCTGATAATTTGTATCCACCAACCTTCATTATATCGGCACTTGTACCTGATAAATGTTATTCAAAAGAGTAAGAGGGGATGGTTGAAGTTAGAAGCTAAGTACCTTAGTGGAATATGAATAAAATCAAACGCAATGCCTTATGTACGGAACCATGTCTTTTGTGACCGATAATGAAAACAAAGTTGAAAGAATGCATCAATACAAGTATGATGCACATGAGTTTTTAGATCTCCTTACGTCCCAATATGATGTAGTAGCCATCTTTATCCACTGTACCAGCATCCCCAGTCTTGAAGAACCCATCATTTGTGAATGATTCTCTAGTTACCTACATGATGATCACAATGTCATTGACAGATTTTTTTTGCAGCTCTGCAGAATTTCATGTGGTGTACATATATAAGGTCTTTCATTTTGCATTTTTTAATCAAAACATGTGCACATCTCACACATGTGAACAAAGCGTGCTTGTGTGTGTACATAGCATTTGATAGCAAGTTTGCCTCAAATCTATCATGTAGGAAATTACCTCAGGAAGTTTCCAATATTCCTTGAACAATGAAGGGCTTCTAACGCAAAGCTCACCCACCCCCGTCGCATCAGCTTTACTATCATCTTCTGCAACAATCTTTACCTACAGAGAAGACAGATTTTAATCGGAAAAAGATCAATCATATATACATTTGTATAAAATTGTATTTGTACTTATGGATGTATACTCTGATCACTTCAACTGTAAGCCACATCACATACCACCTTTACAGTTTTAGTACATCCTGAATTTACAATTTACTAACTGTTTCAAAGGACGAGAATAGTTAGGCTTTTTAATCAACAATGAAAAGTAGTCTGATTAAACATCATATGGCCTTGCTATTATCAGTGGTTCCCTTCAGCGTGAATGTTAAATAAAAATCTGAATTCGCAAAAGCCTCATTCATATGGTTCACAACCAAACAAGCTTATCTCAGAACTGTAGATCAGGTACCTCAACACCAGGAAATGGTTTTCCAACCGTGCCTGCCTTCCGTTCACCTCTGACGGGATTTGATATTGCCATCACAAACTAATAACATCAAAATTCACATATATAAGTTATTAAAACAACTGTTTTCATGAATTACATGCACCTTTGAAATTTCAAATAAAGTGAATAGCAGTTGTAGAGGAACTGAAATTAGATATCCACTAACCTCTGTCATGCCATATCGTTCCAAAAGACGATGCCCAGTGATACTTTCCCATTGCTGCATTACAGGAACAGGGAGAGCAGAGGAACCACACATCTGGGAGGTAAATGAGGATGTTCGTCATTTTAGTCAGGGGAAATAAAATACATTAACTGAGAATCAACCCCGCAGCTAATTTATTGGCTGATAATGTAATTTTGATTCTATCTGCTAAGACCTGGGATAAAATTCCCACCTTCACGTTGACTAGGAGAATAAGAAAAGTATTAATACCACCAGGGATGTGGTAGTAAAGCAGAAAACCAACAAATTCTGTAATTAATAGGACAAAAGTTGTAGGTAATGATAGTTACCATAAGACGCAACTGTTTTGCGGCATAGGCAGATGCAGCTTTTAGCTTCGCATCCATGGCTTCATGAGCTTGTATCAATCGAGTATACATGGTCGGAACCTATCAAAACAAAACATCTGGCTGTCACTTAAAAGTATCACTAATCATTACTTGAATCCCATATATATGTGAAGGATAATAAGAGAATAAGAATTCATGAAAAGAATACATTAATGCTGTTAAGAAGCATACTTGGAAGCGCAAAACAAAAGTATAGGTTAGTTACCAGGATATGTTGGATTGTAAAACAACTAACAAGAACAGATAACTAGTGCTTATTTACTAAAACATAGATCCTTCATATAAAGATTAAAAGCAAACTTACTCCAGTAAAGACCGTTATGCCGTCATCTGCCTTATTTCCATTTTTAGGGTATGCTTCACGCCATCTCTGCCAAATACCCCTCACACTAAATTTCGGCATAAACTCAACCTTGAACAACACAAACAAATGATATTACAAGCAGATTTCGATTGAAAGTTCAGCAAGAGTCTTCCAGATAAAAAGTGGTACATAAAAGAACATTGCAAAAGCCTACAGCTGTCAAAGAAATCAAAGGAAGCAAAACGTTATATTACCGTGGAACCTGCATATAGAGGGGCAAGTAGAGCATTGAAAAGCCCATGGACGTGTGAGTTATAGGTTAAGGATCAATCCAAGCAAACCATAATATCAATCAACTAAGCCATAACCCCCTCACAGAATAGGAGACAAAGAAGACATACAGCAATATGGAAGCTACAATTGAGTTTGAAAGCAGTATGTGCAAGCAAGTATACAAAAATAAAAGGATATGATGTAGTGGCAGACAGTGTAAAAAGTGATCAGCAGATGAATACTCCCACGCATCTGCCAAGGTTTGGACCTGAAATTGAGATAAAATGAGGCAACGTTGAGAAGCATAACTAAGTCGGCTAATAAAGTCAATGATGTATAAGAATACCTTCTTATAGAGTTTGTAATATTTATTGAATGAAAGTGAAACAAGAAATAAGCACCAAGTGGAAAATACTAACAATAGTCATCCACCATGTAAAGCTGCTATTACACAATCTGATGTGCATATATGAGTTGTTAGTTGTGACATATTTATCCCACACCTGACCTTACTCCTCTTTAATCGTGGAGTGAAATTAGCTAATAATGCAAGGATAAATGGTGAACATACCTGTGCACTGATGCTGCTGTGGGTGTGAACAACTCCTTTAGGTTTCCCTGTTGTACCACTAGTGTATATTATTAATGCTGGATCCTCACCTACACCACAAAGACTGGCATCACCAAACTTTATCCTTGAGTTATTGCATAATTTGCATTCCAAAATATAAGTATAAACTTAAAAGAAGCACTATCTCTCTTACTTGATTGCTTTCCATTCCTGTGAAAAATTGTATCTGCATCTACTTCTCCCGCTGGTAAATGACCATCTTCACTAACATGTGAAGTACTACTACTGGGAACTGGTGGAATAAGAGAAAACTGAGCAGCACATTTCAGAGCAAGGTTTTCCATAAGTTGTTGGTGATCTTCAGTACTCAATATCATGGAGATGTCCTGTAAATCGGGTGGTCATATAACTAAACTGAGTGAAGATAAGGCATGACGGCATGAATTAAGACTACTTCCTCCAATTATAGGACAGTAGAATAATTTAGGTCATTTTCTTCTACAAAGACAATGACTTTACCAGCTAATCTATATAAGTTAGTTCTCGAAATTACGCTTTTTAAACTTAAAAGAGAATTAGGTTATACTTCTAGATTGAGTAATTTACAATAGATACTGCAGCAAAAAAATTCTGGTAATAGTACAAGACTTCAGTTTTCATGTAAATAGTATTATAGAGTTACACCCATTATAAGGGCTAAAGTAATAACTTGATGATATAAAAATCAGTTCAATCAAGCCATTGAGTCAGAAAAGCAAACATATAGAGCATATGGGGCTCACTGAATCATCCATCACATGCAAGAGCTCAGCCTCAGGGTAGCTGAGAGCAAGTGGAACTGCGACACCTCCACTAAGCCAGGTCCCGAGTATACCAGCAACAAATTCAGCTGAGGGCTTGGCCATAATTCCTATTCGAGCCCCTCTAATATGCCCAAGTCCTGGTGCACCATTAGTTTTTACTTTGGAAGTCTGTATTCAAAGAATATGTCAATATATTGCAGAAAAATAATAGATAAGCATTTTTTTTTTTAAACATATATACATATATCTGCAAACTCACGTTTAGGTCACCATTGCATAACAAGCCAGATATACTCCGTGCAGAAGAAATTAGCTGATTGTAACTGTAACTTTTGTTATCTGATCTAACAGCAACACTATCCTGAGTTCCAGAACCTTGACTAGCTACTTTTACCACCTCCATAGATGAACCGGATTGCAAAGCTGTAATGGGATTGTAAAATGAACAGAGAATTAGATTTTAAAAAGAGAAAAACTCTGCTAGAGACATGTAGCTTCTAACTTCTCACATTCGCTTTAGCCCTTGCAAAACATCTATTTACACCCAAAATTTGTTTTGACAGAATACAATAGTGTGTCAATATAAATTACTTGCATTTCCCATCGATTTCCCATTAATGAGTTCCCAAGAGAAAAGGGTGAATGACAATTGAACGGGCACAAATTGCGTTTAGCAGAAACTCCAATGGGAAATGGGGAAGTAAAAGTTCAAAGCTTACAGCAGAATTGAAGAAATCATTAATCCCATGTTAATTTGGCCACCATTTTCAGAGAAAATGCACAATACAGAAGGTATACCTCCACACATCTAGAACCATTAAAAATTAAAGAGCTTTCATCAATTTATGTATTACAACAGTGATTATAGTCTACTTAGAGCTTTAAAGGTCTATAAATTCTGTATTACTATGAAAATTCCTAATGTACTACTACGGAAAGATAAGAAATTTGACCATTTTGGAGCCTCCAATAGCATGGAACACATAAATGCAATGAATTGTTCGATCACAAACATCAACAGACTGACAGAATCCAAATATAGATAAAAAATTAAAAACCCACCAATCCTCTGTTTCATTTCTGATTGAAAAACACAGCAACACAATAACCTCCGACAATGTCAAACCCAATAAAACACAAACATTCCAATCGCATTAAAACAATTCTTTCGCAGAAACCAACTGAACACGTTGAAACAAAGCAACCCAACCAAAGACAGGAACTTACAAGAGAAGTGGCGAGAGTGTGATAAGCAGAGGAAAGGGTCGGTCGCGGTGAGATAGATGAAACGTGAACAAGATGAATAAGAGGAAGAAAGGAGGGACCTGGAGTAGTAGTTGAGAGCTTTAAATAATGGAGGGGTGGTGGAGCTCATATTTATAGGTGTGGACTGTTAATTGGGATTGGTTTTCGGGTATGTCAGTGATTTAGTTCAATGTGTGTCGGTGTGTGTGGTGTGGTTAGGTGCTCGTGTTTGGCGGCATTGATGAGATTGATGGTTTGGCTGTGAGTGTGGGTGAGACTGGAGAGGCTTTGAGTTTGAGCTTGTCAACTTGAACAAGAGTTAGTTCCGAGAAGAGACGCGAAAGACCAAAATTGGAAGAAAGAGAAGCACACGTATAAGTAAGTAAAGAGTTTGTTGGGGGGTTTTCCGACTTTCTGGTTAGGCAAAATTACTGTTTTGGTCACCGATATATGTCAATAACGACAGTTTGGTCACTATCGAATGTCAAATATCAAAATGGTCACTCAAGTTAATGTTTCATTATCAATTTGGTCATTAGACGTCAATCGACTGTTAATTTTAGAATATTCTTCGAATATTCCGTTTCTTGCCAGGGGTATTATGGTCACTGAGGTATATTGGCGCCATTGAAATTTTACACTGGATTTCCAGTATATTGTGTTTTTGCAGAAGCATTCTCGAGGCAAGAACGTTTGCTTTCCCCTTCGATTCTTGCAACACGGCGAAGCAAAAAGGCAAGACTTTCATCAGAAAACGATTGTTTTTGCAGAACTGTTCTTCAGTGATGCTTAAGAAAGGACACGGTGATCCCTCATCGAGTTGAATTTGGTTGATAGCTTTGAATAGAGCAGAAGGCGCAATTGCCAGTTCCGAAAGCAGTGACCCAACCAGCCACAAACCAAAGCTCAGCCTCCCTAATTTCTCATCAAACTTCATTAGATACTCCAACTCCTCAGATGGATACTCTTTCTTTTTCCTCCCTCTAATCAAAACCATTGCATCTGAAACTGGTAATGGCAGGAGCTGCATTATGTCGAAATTCATTACCTTGGACAATGTACTAGTGATGATCACATGAGACCCTCCTGTATTCCTTGGAATCAAGTCATGTAGATCCTTCCCTTCCCACCACTCCCTCTCAGTCTCAAGATTATCAATCACAATCAAATAAGGCATGTCCCTAAACAACTCCCTCTTCACTCTCTTGAATGCCTCAAACTCTTGCTCCTCAAAGTTCCGAATTCTCCCCCGATCCTTCTCCGGATCAGCACTCACATCCAACCCCAAATTCTGAGACAAATTCAATATGTTCTGCCTAAAATAACTAGCTTCACCCCCAATCCACAACACCATCCTATACCGCTGCGAGTACCTATAAGCAAACTCCAATGCAAGCTCAGTCTTCCCAATGCCTGGTATCCCATTAATGCAGATCACACTGCTCCCCAAGCTCTTGCAATTCCCACTCTTGGACTTCTTATGCTTCGATCTCTTGAACGAGTTTCGCCCCACAACTGGCTCAATCCAAGCCTCCAAATTAGGCTCTTTACATTTCTCCATCTCCAAATCAATGTACCTCCCTCTAGTTGTAACCACTTCACTCTCCTCATCAGCCAAACCTTCTGACTGTCCACTAGCTTCTCCTTTAACCACATTACATTCCTGCTCCAAATAATCCCCACGAGAACCAAACAGCGCAATCTCCATTTCCATCATCTCCTTCTCTCTCCCAACAAAAAATCTGTTCCTCGGAAACGGCAGCTCATCAATAGCCTCAATCTCAGTTACAGACACACTCTTTCTCCCAAGTTTCCCCCTCAAAACCGCGGTGGCTTTCAACACAATGCTCCTCCAATTACCCTCATTGGCCTCCAACTTAAACTCACTACACTTCATCAACCCATCAATGGCCTCCTTACACTCCTTATCAATCGAATTATAGTTCAACAGACCCATAATCTCACCCGGCCCCGTGTCGAAAAAAACAGGGAATAGATTCTTCTTCTGTGCAAAGAACCTAACCTCCTCCATGCTCAAGTGGTTAAGAAAACTCGAACTAGTAACAACCACAACTCCACAAGTAACAGAGCAGATGACTCTGTCAGCAATCTCCTGACTCTGAGTGTCTGAGTACTTAGCCCTGTCTGCGACAAAACACGCAATGCCCTGAAGCTCGAGTTCGGACTTGAGCCACTTGCAGAACCGAACTAAGTTCGGGTTTTGACCGTGGAAACCAACGTAGACATCACAGATCTGAACTTGGCGTTTGAGTTTCGAGCAGGGGAAACAGAGCCTTGTTTGGCGAAGGAAATCCGAGGGACAGGGAAGGAAAAAGAGATCCTTGGAGGGGCAGAAGAGTCAAACTTGAGCTTCATTGGGTCATTGTCTGAGTACTCATACTGGTCTGATGGGGGTGTGTATGAACTGCTTGGGATGTCATCAGAGTGAGTGTAGGAGATGGGTGGTGAGGGTTGGTGGTGTTGGTGATGATGAGTTGGGCTTTCTTGGGGTTTTGGGCTTAGGACTCTTGGAGAAATATATGGGGATTGCAGAGCTGAGACAAATGCTGAGGAAGGTGGGGAGACTAGAGAAGGGGAGTAGATAGGTGAGGATTGGATGTCTGGAGAAGGCAAGGAGCTGTCTTTACCTGTTGTTGTTGTTGTTTTGGTTGTGGAAGTGTTTGAGGAGGTTTTGATGGTGAGGCCATTGGAGACCATTGTGTCTAGTCGAGGAGATTTTGATGATGCTTGTTCTTCATTCATGGTGGGTTTTAGATCTATGTTCCTCACTTTTGAGTACTCAAGATTCTTGCTTGTGTTTCTCTGCAATGTGTTGTTTGAACATTGTGAGCATCAAAGAAACGACAGTGACCATAATACCCCTGGCAAGAAACGGAATATTCGAAGAATATTCTAAAATTAACAGTCGTTTGACGTCTAATGACCAAATTGATAATGAAACATTAACTTGAGTGACCATTTTGATATTTGACATTCGATAGTGACCAAACTGTCGTTATTGACATATATCGGTGACCAAAACAGTAATTTTCCCTTCTGGTTAATTGGATTTCAGGGTTTATGCTGGATTTTACAGTTTTTACTTTTTTACTGGTGTCTGGTGGTCTGGTGACCTGGTGGCAGTGGTGGGGTTACTTGAGGCTACTTTTAGCGAAAAAAAAGAAAAGAAAAAAGAAGACAAAATTAAGGGTTCTATGCAAGGGAGATGGTAAAAAATGATTGCTTAATTGCACTATGTTATTAGGTTCGAGTAAAAAAGGCGTACAATGTTTCCCTCAAATGAAGATTATTAGCTTCGCGTAAAAAGCTGAGAATTTGGTTGACAGAGTTTCATATGTTTTGGTCTACCTTCATTAGGCAATAGTCTCTCGTTTGTAAATAGAAATTATGTGGTGATGTTATTATAAATAGGTAATGTCTTCATTTTTTTCAAGTGAGATCAATAATCTCAACACTAATTATCATGTCACTATAAAATGTATGGTAAAATGTATGAACTTTCTTTTTCATCATAGACCGTTATTAAAATAATGATCGATTTGGCCCATCATCTTTGTATACACCGTGAAACGGTATGTATAGAAAAAAGTACACCGTGAATTGGTTCCATGTCCTATTCAAATTTTGATTCCTCAATTTGAGGTAGATCAAATATTAAGGTCACCATCAAATTCAAGAGGAAGGAGACTCGGAGCTTCTTATCAATAGTACAAATGGAAATTTAAGTTCTTAGCAGATCGAGTTTCGAGTTCAAAATCCATTATTTTGCAAGCACTTGTCGTATCTTCTTTAAACACATTCTCATAAGGCGTAACCTTCACAAGGGAAAAGCCAGTTTCTTGTTGTCGTATCTGCAAAACTGAACCACTGAACACAAGACCTTTCATTTTTCAGTGGCTTCCAGACTGAGCTTGCCATTTCAAGAATGCAATCTATTACAATTCCCTTTGTAACAATGATTTGTCACCAGTGAAAGAAGCAACAGATTCCTACTAGGACCCAGAAAGCAGTTACTATATGTCACTGACTACATTGGCTTGGTGACATGGGGACTGGGGAGGCCTACAGAGTTGATTTGGTTAAATGTCTTGGGATATTTATTCAACTCCATTTCTTTGTCATAGTCTCATAGATATTGTGATCGTTGATGTGATGGTCAAGATAACTGGCGTAAGATCGACGTGTTGGTCACTCCAGTACAGTACTCGATGACTTGCTTGCTAGGAGAGACCTCAACTCCTGCTGAATGCTTTAGAACCAGAAAAAGGGAAACAATTCAAATGCACAAGCAATGGCAGGTCTTCACTCTTCGATCTTCTATTTGAAATTTTCCTAGCTTAATTACCAGTGAAACAAGACAATAATGGAAACTGTATGTTTTATACAAAAATACAAATTGATCGATGGAGCTGGCTACTCGATCTCCTCCAGTGTGGGGGAGAAACTAGACTTGTCCAGCGTACTGAGTACTAACCTTACGATAAGTTAGACTTTGTATTTAGTTGTGGTCCTATGTGGAAATTGATCTGGACCAAGGTAGTGCTCATTTTTTATTGAGGAAGTTCATTCACAAATGTTTAGGAGCCTGCCACCTATAAATATGGCACCTTAATAATAGTTGTCGAACATGAAATTTGCCAAGCTGCATATCCTTTTGAATGTACAAGATGGCCAAGTGCTATGAAGTTGCCAAAGTTCATTCTATAGTTTCCAAGTTCCTGCAACTGGGTATCCTCATGGCTACCATTACCACAACAGGTCACATATATTGTTAAATTATGTTCATGTTGATTATAGTTGGTTTTGTTCTTACCTTATAATATCCTTTGATAATATTCAACTCCAACTCTGTCATAGATACAAAAGGAATCCCCCCAGATTTTCATGTCATTGAGGATTGATTAAGTAGTTCTGAGCTTTCTGATTTCCTATATATGTCAAATATGTTTTGAGCCCATGCATGTCCACCATTAATGGCCACCAATTAGTAGTTGGAAATCAATGCAGTTAGATATGAACTACCAGTAACATATATTCAACCATCAATGATCTATGACTAATATAGCAATTGAGAAGCCCCAAGGACAGACAGACACCCTTATTAATTTTGTCAAGCTTAAAGTCATTAGAGCCACTTGAATATTGGGTGTCAAGTAGGACTCTGTAGGAGTTTCAAAGTTGGAAGGCAAATCAGGCTCTCAACTCAACCCAGCAATCAAACAGCAACCCAAGAATCTCCCTCTCCACTCCCATGCCTGTTATGAAGATAGAAACTTGATTAAGATACTGCATTGGGTAGAAGAAGGTTGTAAGAAGATGCCTGCAAGTAAAATATGGTGGGGCTTGATTTGTTTGCTGGTGTTGCTGTCAATATATGCAGTTTCAGCACATGAAGAACTGAAGGAGCCACAACAACCTTCACATCCCAGTGATCATCAATTGAGTGCTTATAAACATGTCTGGCCTGTAAGTCCCAATTATTTTCATAAACATCTTGTTGGGCATGCATGTTTGTCTGTGTATTAAGGCCTTAAACAACTACTAAGGGGCTAACCGGCTAAGGGCTAGCTGCATCTAATACTTTTTCACTTCCTCTGTAAAAATTTTCAATCCCCAGGATATAAAACTATGTGTTATCTCTTGCAGTGTCTTTCTTGCTTTCTATTATAAACCATCTTTTTCAAATTTTGTACCATTGGAAGCGTGTAGTAGCATGGGCAGCATGCATGTAGCTATTAGCTTGACAGATTCTATATTATCAACAAAGGTTAGAAAAACAACATCTCATATTCAACTTTTATAATGCAATTGACATAATAATGCTGCAGGAAATCAGATTTGATTGGAAAATTGTGGTGGGCACAATAATCGCATTCGTCGGAGCAGCATTTGCGAGTGTTGGAGGTGTTGGTGGGGGTGGCTTTTTCATTCCAATGCTCACTCTCATCATTGGGTTTGATCAGAAGTCATCAATCGCAGTATCTAAATGTAAGTACATTATATGCAATAACATATTTTGATCAGGTTGTTTACTGTTTCATATGTAGTTTTCAAGGTTGATTTTATTCTACTTCAGGCTTGTTAGACAACATTATGTTTAAATGTTACGGTGTGTTACCTTTGTCTGGATACTCAGGTATGATCACAGGTACATCAACCGCTACTGTGTTATACAACTTACGAAAAAGGCATCCCACACTTGAGCTTCCCATCATTGACTATGATTTGGCACTTCTCTTCCAACCATTCTTGGTGCTGGGAATCAGCATTGGTGTTTCATTGAATGTAGTTCTCGCTGATTGGATGATCACCATTCTACTGTTTGTGGTCCTCCTAGGTTATAAGAATTCCTTATCTGATATGCACTTCTTCTTTCTTCACAATTCTCTGGAATGTGCTTGAGAGATCACCAGCTTGATCATAATATGCAGGGGTTTCAGCCAAGTCATTTATCAAGGGTGTTGAGACATGGAAGAAAGAAACTATGACTCAGAAGGTGCTCTTGCAACTTTGCGCTCTTGGTTTGCCTATGGTTTATATATTCTGGTATATTTGCTTAATTCATCTAATACAGCACCTTGTTTCATTACATCTAGAATCTACTGGATGCTTCAAGACACGTGCCTTCAAATCGAGAAGGTACTGAAGATATTGAAGCTAAACGTACTCCTGCAGGTTTGAGCAATGACACCCCAACACAGGCGAAGAAAGCTAAACGAGTGGAGGTTAAATCCTTGAAGCTCAAACTATTTCATTCATGGCTTTAGGGACTGACTTCTGAACTTTACTAGGTTTCTATTCTTGATAATGTTTGCTGGAAGGAACTTGGAGTTATAGTATCTGTCTGGCTCACGATACTTGCATTACAAATTGCCAAGGTTTTTTGATCAACTCTACTAACACATGCATGTAGCAATTTATTTGTCATAGGAAATTTTCTTTGGACTTCCTACACTTGTAACGCAAAAAGAATCTAATGTTTATCTGAAAATTGCTTGTTTGGCACAGAATTATCTGATAAAATGCTCGGTGGCATACTGGTTGGCAGAATTATTACAGGTACCTTCAATCCTCGAGTACTGGAACCCCCCTAGTGGCAGCAAATGTATAAACTGCACATGACTCTCTTCTAATGATTTTTTCTTCTTCTTTCCTTTCTTAGATTCCGGTGACAGTGGGAGTAACTTCATATCAGGCATTGAATCTCTACAAAGGGCGGAGCGTTATTGCATCAAAGGGAGAAGAAAACATGAAGTGGTCAATGTACAAGCTAGTTGCCTATTGTGCTTGTGGCATAGCAGCTGGTCTGCTTGGTGGATTACTAGGTCTTGGTGGAGCATTTCTGTTGGGTCCCATATTTTTGGAAATGGGAATCCCTCCTCAGGTTGATCAACTCACACATTAAGATCATTATGAGCCTTAAGTTTGTGTTAGGCTAATATGCACATTGGCAGAAACTATTCTTTCTGCAAGTTGTGTCCAACTCCTAATGTGTTTGTTGAAAACTTTCAAATAGGTCTCAAGTGCTACAGCCACCTTTGCTATGACATTCTCTTCATCCATGTCTGTTGTAGAATACTATCTCCTCAAACGCTTTCCAATTCCTTATGGTAAGTCTGTTAGCCATTTAATCAACTTTAAATTATTCATAAATAGGACATTATTATCTGATAAATGTCATTTTCCTCATTGCAACTCTATTCTAGCTCTCTGCTTTGCTGCTGTGACTACTGTTGCTGCATTTGCGGGGCAACATGCGGCCGGAAAGGTGGTTAAGAAATTAGGAAGAGCTTCTTTGATTATCTTTATCCTGGCTTTCACAGTTTTTGTGAGTTCACTAACACTAGGTATGCATCATTCTCACATACGTTTACTGTGTCTTTCTTATCTTCCTTGAAATGTTCTGTATGAGGGTTTTTGTTTACTTCGTGAATGGCTTTTATTTGATTCTAAACAGGTGGGATCGGCATAGAAAACATGATTAGGAGGATTCAACACAAGGAGACTTTGGGATTCCAGAACATCTGTACTTATGAAACTTAGTCAAGTGAACCTTTTGGTGGAAGTAATTTCTCAGTGTATCATTGTGAGCCAAAGAACTTACAAAGTAACCCTTCATGTTTGGAAAAGAGCAACAAACTGTGCGGAACATTGGTTTCTCAAAGTCTAACCAAATTACCAATGCTTTCAATGGGATCGAACGTCTTCAGTTTTACTTTATAATGCAGCTTCTCATGATGTATGAATTGTTGGCCAAAGGGATACTTTAGTAGGAGTAACTGTGTAAGCAACTTGACCATGCCATACAAAAACTTGCGATACGAAACAAGTTCAAAAAATCAACTACTAAATGTGACGAATTTAAGAGCAACTTAGTTCCCAAGTCCTTGGGCACTAGCAATGAAGAGAAGCAACTCTTGAATTTTGGTAATCTAACCCTCACAATCAACTCCATCCCTCGTGATAAAAGGTGAGGTGTGGTGCAATCATTACTCAATAGATTGTTGACTACCATTCTGAGACAAATTGATAATAGGCATCTATTGGGAGGAAAATGCAGTTCAGACAAGTTGGACAACAAAATTTAGGCAGGCAATTAGCAAGTTTCAATCAAACCATGAACAGCTTTTATATCTAATAAAGCCATCTAAACAAGGCATCAATTGATGATACGTCAAAATCTGCATGTATAGCTTTAGTGCGAAATTGAGCAAACAATTAACAGTCTTTGCCATGAGAGTTTGCGCGACCAAAATTCTTGTCATGAGTTTACTCGACCAATATAAACCATGACAGGAGTTGATTTACATCTTGGTGGACTACTGCTCACCCATATTTCAAAGTATAATAAATAAAGAAATCTATGGAAAACGGGTATGCTCACCCATAGTTCACAATATATTCAATAAAGGAAGTCTATGGAAGACGGGTATTCAATGTATTCATTGTTCTCTCCATCTTCTCCACGATGACGAAGGAATATTTCCTCTTGAAGGTGGTGGTGTGAGGAGGTCTAACATGGTTTGCTTTTCATTTGGGGTCAGTGGAACACCTCTAATAAGGTTCAAAGCCATGACGTGGACATTAGTCCTTTGTCTGTGCTTCTTATATGCCCATATACCTGCAGCGGCACCAGCAACCACAAGCTGTTGCCAGAACCCAGTAATAAATTAGCAAAAGAATACTTGAGAGGACCAATATAAAAGTTTTACGGCATTCTATCAAAGACTCTTCCAACTCACCGGTGAAAGCCATAAGCCTGCAGTCTGCAGATCAAACTTTGGGGCATAAAGTACTGTCTCCCCGAAATCCTCCTCAAGTTTCTTGTAGATCTCCTTGTCACTCTTCCCAGCATGAATCTCGTCACGAATTAACTGCAGAGTTATCAAAACTTCAAAAGCATTACAACCACTACATAACTATTATGTTACTGTTGGTTAATTATCATTTATACAATTATACCAAGTAGTTGATGGATCTATGAGACATTATTCTTGAAAATAAACCAATTCGAGAAACTAATAAGGAGGATAGAGAGAAAAGCTAGCAGAAGTTCAAAATGATAACGGGATACAGTAACCTTATGTATAGCAATAAAAACATGATATTTATGTAACAAGATTTGTTCTTGGTGTTAATCTGTGTATGAGTTTATGGACTTAAGATCCTCCTCATTTTTCTGAGAAGCAACTGAAGTTGGCTGTAAAGTACAATCGTGGTCTGGAAATCCACTTTGAATGAACATCCACCCTTAGGAATCTCATATATCAAACCAAGACAGACTTCCAATAAACACTACATATATAAAGGTGATAGGAAAAATGAAAAAGCACAACTAAGATTAACCTGCAGATATAATCTTCACCACAATGTTACTGCAACCACACAATGAAGGAGCACACGATCTCCCATTGCAGGGAGAGACACCAAGAAGGTTGTCTCCTTTGAATCAATTCATAAGTACAAGTATCTGACCTCCCATGAGTAATAGCCCAAGCTAGCAGTTGTACATTAGAAGGTGCTCTAATGGTATGAAATTGGGATATACTGTATAACGGAGGAAGAAGAACAGAATGCTGTTTCACCAACTCAACAGTCTTCCCCACATCTCACCCTTTGCCAATTTGCCTTTAAACCCACAAAAAAAGTGAAAGAAGGCAAGCCTTCAGAGATCTTTCCAAAGGCATCAATTTGACTCTGTAATCACATTACTGAAATCCCATCCACTATCATGTAGACCTTTCTTGCTTAATGACAGCAAACCAGAGGGGGCATCTCACTATTACTATATTGATTGATCCTTAAACCTTAAGGGCTATAACTTTTCTTGTTTTATTAATTCATCCAGAAGCCAAAAACAAAAACAAACAGTAGACAAGTAATCCACACTACAGAAGCTTCAAAGAGAAGCAATGAAAAAAAAAACAGGAAACCCTTAATGAACCCCCAAAAGAGGAATAAAATTCTAAACTACTGCTGCTCTCCCGTCATCATACAAGAGAAGCTATAGTCTCTAAAAGCCTCAGAAATCAAAGACCCAATTTATCTCAAGGGTCCGGCCTACACCTACTTACCTCTTTCTATATGCTTATGCTACAGCATATTTAGCAACTTGAAGATCCCTGTTGGAACCAGTCAACTCATGGTCTTCCTTGAAAAGTCTTAACCACATTTGTAACATATGTGCCGTGAACATTCTTAACCTGGCAATGCAAAGAATGCACCTTTGAGGACTACGAGGAATGAAGTCCTATATTTTGGAGATCATCACAAGTATTATTACTTCCTCGTTAACCACCAATCAATAAAGCACTCCTCAGGAAGAATCTTTGCCATCCAAATCTTCCGACAGTGTCAAAGTAAGTTACTTTAGGTTGATTTAAAAGACACCTGCTCCAAGACTCGTACAATTGTCCCTAACTGTTCTACATTTAGGATCCCCTAACAAAGAGCTATCTAAATACTTCACTGGCCTAGAGCCTACTTTGCAACCCTAAGAGGATTCAGTCTATTCTCCGATATGAACTTATGCTTATCAGAGAACCTCTCTGCTACTTTTTACAGACAAATATTATGTTTCTCTAGTCTTTCGGAATCAGTGCAGATAAATCATATGTCAAGTAACTGATGATATTACTACCTAACCTTTATACGAACTATGAAATATGCATCAGAAACTAAAAGGAAACGAAGAAATGAGATACCTTTCTGAGAAGAATGGCGATATCAGCTTGTGAGTCTTCAATGGACTGACTCCCACACTCAGTGCACCTCACATTATGACTGATATTCCTAGCGCGGGCGTCCACCACCTGAGTCTTCTTCACAGGGTCCTCCTCTTCGCTCCCCATCTTGCCTCAACTTCTCAAACCCTATCACAATTGACAGCAAACAAGTTTTCAAGGCTTTGGGACATTACAACTATCAGTGAGGCATTTTATCAAACACTTGGTGTGCACAACTTTAGCAATGATAATTGACAAGTAAAAAAAAATTCTCAGGTTAAAAGAATCGAAGACTGAAACTTACGGGGAATGTGAGTTCGAATTGGTGATCCAGGAATGGTCTGAGCTTTGGCGGAAGCAGACTAAAGCTAGCAAGGAGCGCCAAAGAGGGAAATAACGAAAGGGCGATAGATGGTTAGAAACTTTATAGTATGCGGCTGCAACCGGAGTAACGTGTCTTTTCGTTATAATTTCATGTATTAGTGGCGATGTCAAACATTCTTGGAATACCGATACTTAGATGTGTTTGCATTAATAGTTGGAATTTAATAGTAGAGATTGATACCAATATGGCCGAATATTAAAACTCAAACATATAAGAGTATTTGTGTATAAGTGTTTATTTTCGAGATAAGTTATGGTATTATGAGCTCGAGACATTTTTACATATATTTAGACAAAAATTATTATTTAACGAAGAGAGTTCCATTTTATTAGAATCTAGACTATTTACTAATGTGTTAGTTAAACCCATAGTACAACTTGCAATGAATTTGTTCAGAGTTTTGTAGCAAGATCGTAAGTAGTGTAACAGGACTAAAACTACACAATATGACTCATGGTACCACAACAACAACAAAAAATTGGAAAATGAGGCGCTTTACTCCATGCGACGACTATTAATGAATGACAAAGTATCAAGAAGTGTTTTACTGCTAATACTGCAGAGGCATACTCTTAAATCTTAATCTGCTTGTGAACTCTATTAAAATCCATGTTCACGATCCATTTACATTTGAACTGTTTTCACTGTGACTCAACGGTTCTCATACAACTATGTTCTAGCTTTTCTTTTCTGGTTGACAATTTCACAAACATAGAAGCCAAAGGCTAACCATAATACATGCAACAAAGCTAAACTCGCTCTCCCTTGTGCATCCCCGAAGCGATGGAGTTGATTCCACACTCGAACAGGCCTGCTTCAATCACTTACGTACCAACAAGTAAGACGCAAAGAAAACAATTTGATTCTACAACGGATTCTCAAGAGAGCAGTGTTCCCCAGGTGTGCTTAAAACCAATCAAGTGTCTCCAAGGTTTAGTGGGTCGGATGAAACAACGTCTCCAACAGCAAAGGTAGGGGTTCCAATGAGTTGGGAGACAACAACCACTAGGCCTTAACTTCAGTTATTCAGTCCAAACTCCAAACAATAACATTAACGGAATAATTGTATAACCAGTTTATGACTTTCGAACATATTTTTCCGCAAATCAGGTGCTAGTATTACATTTGTTTATGTCTCTGTGACATCAATGTGCTCACAATACAAAATTCTCTAAGACTATACACAAGCTTTCCAGGGGGAGCACTTGACAACTAGTTTCAAAGTTCCCAATAAGTTCCCCAGCGGGCAGAATGATGATAACTGCGAGTGGGAATTGGGGTGGGCATACAAGAGTTGATAATCTCCTTACTACCTTATTGTGCATTATATCCCTGCAATTACATCAACCCCGACTTCAGATAACCAAAAGAGCAACAGCTTATACAGGACACTAATCAAAAGTAATAACTATAATCCTAAGCTCTTTCGAGCTCTGACATCTGAAAGTATAAAACAAATTTCAGCTATGTTAACAAAGGGAACACTGAATGGCTGACCCAACCAATTATAAAACAACTTTCTGCGGCCAATGACTAGAGTTGGAAGGGGACTAACATAACATAACATAACATAGCAATACCTAAGGGAAATAGTAAGACAACTACTCCATCAAATGGAGAAGGAAAATCAGAAGGAAAAAAATCGAAGCGACAAAAGCAAAAACTAGTACTTTATGTGATGTGCGTCTCAAGAAGAATATTAAGGAAACAGTATGAATGACGACTCAACTCAGCATAACATAGCAATACCTAAGGGAAATAGTAAGTAGTGGGCTTGGATTCCATCAATATAAAAGGACTTCAGCTTTGTGTAAACAAGTAATGTAATTTTGTTGAAGAACCTATAGAGACAAAGCAAACAATAAGAGGTCTTTAAATAGTTTTTCCACATACATCAAATGAAATATGTTCAAGTTACTGGACATCTGATTACATACTGTACCAAAACACACACACACACACCAAACACTTCAGTATGCTTAAAATACAGATCAGAGGGGTGTTGCCCTTAAGAGATTATTGTGCATTGGTCAAAGAAAAAAAGATATCATGCAACTTGGTTTTGAACTTTGGACGTCTACTTCTCAAGGGAACTTATTATATGCTCGCTTACTAATTGAGCAGCTGAGCTTTCCCCTTGGGTTATATCAAGTTGAGATCTTTTCTTTCTTTATTTTTATGTTTGAAGAAGTAAATCAAGTGAACTAGAATATAATGGAAGGGTCAAACTGCAAATAACCAACAAATATAGGGGAGTGAAAATTGCAGTCCCCATTTTACAATCCAAACTCCTTTCCCTTTTTACTTTAAATTTTAATAAAGAGACAAAACACATATTCCTGAATACAAAATTTAAGTTACTAAAAAAGGATAGGAGTGTGGAGTGTAAAAATTGAGTGCAAATTTCAGTTTTCCAAATATAACTCTAGATTTCAGAGTTGCCTTTAAAATGCAACCTTATTTAGGATAATTTCTGAAGATTGTTGTATCCAATATCGGGGCCACACTTTACTCGCCCCATATGCAGTTAATTCCATTCAATTTACCAAGTGTGCTTATTAAATTTAAAAACTTACATTTCAAGTTACAACATAGCAGTACGTATTACAAAGCTAAAGCTATATCAAACTCATTTTTGGTACTAAAGCCAACCAAAACCTTTTTCTCCACTAAATCTTTCCGCAACTAGCAAGATTGATGTAAAGAAATAGGGAAATTAATACCTTTACTGTGGTGGAATAAGTGCGATTTCAATTTCTTGGAGCGACTTTCCTTTTGTTTCCACTACATATCTCTTCACAAACATCACAGCCAATACACAAAAAATACCAAATATTGTATACAGAAGTTGTGGCCCGATATTCTCCAGCAAGGGCAAAAAGAATAGACCAACAAAGAAATTTACCACCTGTTGCAGACAGCCAGATTTGTGAGATGATATTACATTATATAAATTGTGAGAATAGAACTAGGAGGTTTCTTCCATCTCATTATGTTGGGGATGGAGATATAAAAACGGATATGCTGTCAAAGCCCTAATCTACATTGGCATGCTTCTTGAGAAGATTGTGAGGCTCAAAAGTGAAATTATGTCAAATATACAACTTCTTGAGAATTATATAAATAGTAAATAAAAAAACAGACAACATGCAAATCTTAACTGACGTCTATTTGGTCGGAACAATTTCAAAACAAGCTGCTAGAGAAGGAATTATGTCAATATATATAACTTGTGAATTATATACATCACGTTAACTTCAAATGAATCCTTGCATGTAGTAACTTCAAATCCATGTGAAATACATCCAGTTATGTCAAGGCATTGTATCTAATGTTTCTCAGACAAGCTCAGCCTTTTCAGCTACAAAAATTTGTTTAATTACTCATTCCAAATGAAGCCTAGGCGTGTAAAGACTAAAGAGTGTGTTATATCTGCTTCGGCTGCAATTTTATTAATGAAATAAAATTGCAGTAGGCCATAATGATACCAGTACCAGCATTGCTCACTTTGAAAAACAGTATTGACGTTGTTCTATTTATAAAACATGAGCTACCTTGGCAATTGAAAATGAAGGAATCACTAGAACAGCTTGCCCATGTTTCCTTAGTTAAGACTGTCTTGATTCTTGAAGTGAAAAGTTGAAAAGTTTTGACTAAGAACTGGAAATGAGCTTTTTAGACTAGCTTTTTATATTTTGCATATAGTTTCTTGACCAAGCAGAATTACCATTTAAGAAAAGTGTTCATCAAGTAGCAAACTTTGTATATGAGCAAGCTGGTCATATCTCAACTCTCACAATAAAGAAGAAAATAAGAGGTGCAACAAGCCAGATTTATAAGTAATACAGATGGTAATTACCCAATGCACTGCCATGCAAACTGCCATGGCCTTTGCTCTAATTCGGCTAGGAAGAATTTCTGATAGGAGAAGACCAGGCACTGGACCAGCTCCAAGAGAAAACATCAAAACAAACCTGCATAATTCATTACTTAATTGAGTATACCATGACAAAAGCTAATAAGGGATCTCATTGTATAATTTACAGTGATGCAATGGGAAAAATGTATATGTGCATTTCAGAACTTATGCCATGAGCTATATGATATTATATGCCTTCGTTGCTATGGTTGATAAAATAAATTCTAATTCTTATGCTTTTATAATCCTAGAATCTGAAAGACAAATTTCAAACATACCTAAGCCCTTCAATGAGCTCTCGCAACCTATCATCCTTTCATTATTTCAGACCAAATAAATAAGCAGCTAATTTCAGACCAAAGAGATAAGAAGCATCTGTTTATTACTTGGTTATGTATTTGTAGTATATTATATTTTTGTTTATGATCTTTATCTTTACAAAAGAGTTGAAGAAGATTCACTACTCACAGCAGCATGCCACCAACAGATAGACTCAGTGCTCCAGACCCTGATGTAAAAGAACTTGCTCCACTTACTTGAAGACCCAATGACACTGCCTAAACCAAGAAATGTATTAAAGTGGTCAGTGGCATACCAATTTTCTAGTCTTTTGATTATAACAAAAAAGAAAGAACTACAGTAGAAGCTAATTCAATATTGGCAGATGATGCACCCAACCTTTTGAAACACCTATAAAAACTATCTTTAGCAGTGTTTACTTTTTAATTACTAGATACAATATACTGCAATATAACTAAACTCAATCCAATCAACAGATAAAACACACTACCATGAATGCCAAAATGGAGTATTTTTGCGGGACCAATTCAACATACCAAGCCAGTTTTTGACTTCTTCTTTTTTACATAAAAAAAATATACATAAACCCATTCAAGTTTACTCTTGACTTAACGTTTCACCACAATGTCAGCATTGAAATAAAATTCGATAAAAAGATCTACTTGGAAAATTCCCACAGTGGACAATATCATAAGTGACCTTGACACAGTGCATATGTCTATTGCCCAGTGAAAAATTAAAATGTGGGTTTTAATAACAATATCTCAACTCAAAGCCTGAATACCATATATAAGGAGCTTACCATGCCAGTAAAACTTCCAAGAAGAAGTACTTTCCTCCCAAGCTTATCCATCAATATCATTGCAACAATTGACCCTAAAATAGTATAAATGAAAATGAAATATAAACCAAAAGAGAAAAAGAACATAATTAATTTATAAACGTATATATATAGCCATAATCTCAAAAATCAGTGAGAGGCTCAAGAGTAAACCCAACCATACCTGATAGATTTGCAACTCCGACACATACATTTGCGATATCTGAAGGAATTTCGAAGCTTTTAAAGACAGTTGAGGAGAAATAGAATACAGCATTTATGCCTGACAGCTGTTGTAAAGCAAAAATGGTAGACCCAATGAAAACCACTGCAAAATATGGAGGTAATAAGGTAATCATGGAGAATGAGGCACAGAAATGCCCTATCTTAACTAATGCACAACTGAATAGAATTTATACTTTTAAAATGGCGGCCATACAGTAGCTCTGAGAACTTTACTGTCTCCAATTCATCCCCTCTATCAGACTTTGACAATTCTGCCATTGCAGATTTAACATGTGGTCCTCCTAAAAGTTTCTCAAATGAAGCTTCAGCTTCAGTTGCTCTTCCTCTCTGAACCAAGTCAGAAAAAACTGTTAGTCCTGATAACTATCAATAGCCTTCAAAAGTAAGCTGAAACAAGTACATTATCTAATTCCTGCAAAAAATTAGAAGAGGCAGGGAGTGAATTATGCAAGTTCTTATGATCCTTGCATGGTTCATCTGAGATAATGTACATATGGTTCAAATCAGACAAAGGCATAGTGGAGATACAAAGAGATCTAAGATCATTGCACCAGCAAGCAATTCTGAGCACTAACATTCGTATCTTCCAATCAGAAAATAAATGATCTTTAATCTACTGGAAACTACAGAGAACAAGCAGGAAAAAACAAGCAACTGGAAAAATTTCGGATCCTCCTGTGAGCAATCAGAACACCGCCAACCTAAGCACTAAAATAAAAAGTGGATTTGGATATGACACACAATATAGGTAAGTCCATTATACAACCCAAGGTCCATTCATACCATTTACATTTATAATATATCAACTTCTTTGAAAGGAAATAACTAACAATTTGTTTTTATTGATATTTACATATCAAGATCCCAGTTCACGTCAACCAAATCAAAGACAGACAGATAGGAAATACAATTTTGATACGCGTGATACTAGTTTAACCAACTTAAATAATCTGCAAGAAGATAACCTTGAAAAGCCAATGAGGACTCTCTGCACAGAATTCCATGCAAATAGCAAGCACTGCAGCAGGAACAGTAGATACCCAAAAACAAACCCGCCACCTAAGCATTGGTAATATTTGGTACAGAAAATAGTGCTTTAGACAATCATCACCAAATAAGAAAGATGCTTAACAAAAGAAGACTGGGAACAGTAAAAAACAAATTTTATAGATTAGTATCACCCTATAATATTTATCTTACCAACCCACTATATCTTTGGCTGGAAGTCCAATGAATAGAGCCCCCATCAGTCCAAGACATGTAGCTATTTGTGTGAAGCTACCAAATGTACCCCTTACAAAAGCTGGTGAAATCTGCTTGTGAGGACATATGATACTTAACTATGTAAGGACAGAGCCAGAGACTATGCTGTACCAGCAAATACTTGTAGAGAAAACTCTTATACCTCTGACACATAGAGAGCAGCAACAGGAGGGCCAATGCCCATCCCAGTTCCAACAAATATCCGCCCTAGAATCATGCCCGATAGGCTGTGAGTCGTTGCACTGCAATGTCACATAGGTCTTTAGTAAACCACAAGTAGTTAAATACCCCTTTTCCCTAATAGTAATAAATGTATAAGAGCTAATATTTGTTCTGCAAGCAAACACTTTTAGTTTTCAAGAGAGAGTGCTAGGAGGAGGAGGAGGAAGAAGAGGAGGAGGGGGGGCGGTGGAAGCATGACAGCCTTGGAGGCTTGGACCATAAAGCGTGTAATATTTGTTAGATTGGTTTTTAATAAATCACACTCATAATTTGCACCTAAACCCACATGATTTCATTCTGCGGGTTTTAAGTAATCCTGCCGGTCATAAGAATATCAGAAGCAAGGAATATATGGTTTTGTTTATCTAGAAGATTTCCAGTGAAAGCAATAAAAATGCTGCTCATAAGCAATTCATGCTATCTTACAACTTAGTGTGACATGCAGGGTGGGCATACACCGTAATGGTTTCAGTCTGGCGGTCATCTAGTTACTCCTACCTAGCAATAATCCACATCGGTAATATGACACTTCATCCTTTCATTGGTCTTTGTTTTTTTTTTTTTCAGCAGCTTCACAATGATACTAATCCATTTAGTGTCTTCATAGTTCCAGTTTTGTTTGATTATACTGTCATAGATTAAAAGTGAAGGTACCTCATTGACGCACCGATTATCATCGGAAGTGCACACAATTGGAATGCCCTTCGATGCCCAACTCCATCTAGAACCCAGCCACTAAATAGAGATCCAACAAAAGCAGCCCCTAAACACGTACTCACTACTAAACCTGTTTTGACAAAAGAAAAACATGAGATTAGATTATGAAGTGCATATAGTTGTGAGAAATATTGGAAAGTAAATTTTCAAAAAGTACCTTTAGCGAAGGGATTCCCACTAAAGCCAAGGTCAAGAGAAATGCTATCTAGTGTCTCATTAACCACTCTGCATTAGCAAAAAGCCACAGAAAGAAATAACGTTTAATTAACATAACCACATAAAGATGAAAAAACTATTCAGGACTAAGACGCTCTTACCCGAGATGGTAGCCAAATAAGAAGGAAGAAACAGCTGCTACAAGCATATGGGGCAAAGAGCGTCTCCATGAAGGGTTTCCAAGATCTTTGCCGCGCAATAGACGTTCTGAAGAGGAATCAGTACAACAAAATGTAATCATCACCTATGCTAGACCACATTATTCAATCAACAGATGATATGTAGTAGCAGAAAATGTTAAAGCAAAACACAAGACACTAGCACCTGTGTCTTCTTCTCTATAGTCCCTCGACGTGACACGCTTGTAAGCCGAGTAGGCATCGACGTGACGACTACCCCGCATAGCAAACTTATAGAAACCTTCTCCAAAGCTTGTCACAGAGAACTTTCCAGCAGACTGCAAACACCACACAACTCTAACCCATTAACCAATAACCCGTCTGCCACTCCTCCATTACCACCAACAACAAGTTGTATTTTTTTTGAATATTGGACATAAAATAGAGAAAACCAGATCAACTGAGCTTGAGATGACAAAACGCTGCCGTTTTCTCAAGGAACCAACGCGGAAAACTCACCATTTTTCTTGAAATAAAAAAGAAAAGAAATCTTTGGCAGAATTGAACTCTTAGTCTTCGATTGCGCTGGGCTACAGAATTCAGCTTAATACTATAAGGTTGAGAAAAAGAGAGAGAGAAAGAGAAATAAGAGTACCTGTGGAAAATGCGGAGGTCGGAAAAGGATCTGACAGCGACGGAGGAGAGAGAGATTGAAGACGACGGAGAGGAAGATTGCTAAAATGCGCCGGGAGGGACTCTTCGGAAATCTAAGCGAGCATTTCGAAACCGTCCCTGTTTATTAGGAGACACTGAGGGGTCCACGCTAACGTGCGCGTGTGGGGATTTTAAAACCTTATTATTATTGAATTAATTAAGAGTTTAAGACGGTGTTTCACATGGCTTTTTGGACTTGATTGGCGATTACGTAAAGAGGTGAAATGAGAGCTTGTCCCCGAAGAGACCGCCACGTGTTCTTTAGAATTGGAGTGTCGGGTGCCAAATCAATTACCGAGTTAATTAGATGGATCCCCTGTTTTGCCGCGCAATGCAACGCCGACACGT
Source organism: Potentilla sterilis (assembly GCA_963682095.1). NCBI lineage: Eukaryota > Viridiplantae > Streptophyta > Magnoliopsida > Rosales > Rosaceae > Potentilla > Potentilla sterilis. The sequence continues at coordinate 46,016,715 of OY821756.1, read as the reverse complement.
CATCAGTGATCTTATTTTGATCATCAAATGTGTCTTCCCTAGCTGCTCCGCGCTACCGGGCAGTGATCATCATTGCAGCCAACTCATAGACCATGTTTACAACACCGAGATTGATAGGAAATAACAAAACAAAGAAATGAGATTGAGAAGAAATTTAATGTCTATGTTTATTTACAATCTGGAATATGATTCATTCTCGTTCATGTGTTTACTAATATGTATGAATTAAAATCATGTGTATTTCTAAACGTATTTCTGAATTATCTGATGATAATTTTGGAATGAAAAGTTGATGCCGCCATGATCAGTAATCAATACTACCTACCTCCAAGAGAATGGAAACGAAGAGTGCAATCCTGAAAAATGTTGTGGAGCCCACACGAAATCCATTCCCAATCGGTTTGAAAACATCCCCTTTCCAGTTCACTAAACATGCCCCCAAGTCATTGTTCATTGGAGTTTGGATGGGTTTTTCGTGTATAAAGTCGGTGTTTCAGGTAGTTGTCACATTGTTACAAATGAGTCAGGTAGTGTCACATTGTTACAAATGAGTGTCACAACTATTACAAATTAATGTTATAACTTACAAGGTTTTTGGATTTGTGTATAAGCCCCAAGTATATATCATCTGTTGTTCCTTAATGACACTCTTGATTTCCAACTTGAAGCATTGCGTTAGTAACAATGTGGATTAGAACCCGATGTAAGTCTCTTGCTAGGAATGCTAGAGGTGGGAATGTAACAAATGTTTAATATGAGAGATATCCGGGGCCTTCCAACCTATGTGGGAAGGAAGAGAACTGAAATTTATTTCTTGTATTACATACTCTAAAGTCTCGAAGTCTCAAAGTCTCAATGGATTGTGAAAACAGATCATTACACCGCTCCATAGAAAATTTCATTCAGATTTCATGAATGATGTCTTGGTTACTAGGCAAATTTGATCTAGCCGCTTTATGAGTAAATCTTGTCCAAGTCTTTTTATGAATCATGTTCTGTGAATACTGGAAAACAATGTTGAGGATTTTCAACTGAATTCTCCTTTACTCCACCAACAAATCAACCAAAGAAGAAATGAATTGCTCCGGAAGACACTGGTAAAAAATGCTACCATACTTGTAGGACTCGTTGAAAGGAAAGAAAAGGTGAGTAAACATTAAGAATGTTATTGCCGTCAAAGAGAACAGCCGAGGAAAGTGTTATTGATACGACTACAATAGGGTGATACTGTTTAATAATAAGGCTCTTAGTTGTTTCTATAAATTGCGTATGACCTGAAAAACTGTCTGCGAAAGATCATGCTATACAACAATTCCCCCGAATTACATACATGTTTAACTTTAACAAGGGCATCATCAAAAATGCAAAACTTAAACAAAGGCATGCCACCCTTTTACAAACACTTTGGCAAAGACAAACTTGAGCAAACCCAGAATAATGCTTGAATGAAAACAATGGCATTTACCAGTATACAATAGCTTATATACCATGAACATGAATTGCTAGACGAGTATATGACATTATGTGGTTAGCTTCCACCTGCTGAGCTCATTATCTGTATCTGCACACATGTGGGAATATATAATCGTATGAGTGAGATGAGAGAAGGAAACTAATTAAATTTCAAGAAACAAAAAGCAGAGTTTCTAAAAGCAAAATGTTTACCTTGTTCACAAGCAAGTTTACTTGCTCTCTGTACATTTCTTTTAAGTCTACAATGTCTGCACGAAGTTCCTCCAGCTACAGACAGGCACTAAATTATCAGGACTATACATAAAATGGCAACTTTCACGAACAAAAGTATATGAATAGAATACAAAAGAAAATAAGAAGGAAAAGGGAATTCCTCCGCTTGGTCGGCTACTATCAAGCATTTTAAACTCTAAATATGGAAGGTAATTTCTTTGAAGATATAAAATAGCATGGGCATAAGACTGTAAGGGATTATTAAGGTTTAGGAATCACTTTCCACTCAACTAGGTTAAATCTAAGGAGGCTAAAAAGAACACCCGATCACATTTTCCACCTTATAATTCCTATTCATATTCTGGTCAGAGAGAGAGGGAGAAGATCATACTATAGCACACGAAACTAATAAGCTACTTCCCAAAACCTACCAATCCTCCTACCCTAATTGTGAATCTTGAATGGCAGTCCCATTTTTATCTTTTAGGAAGCCTGCTTTCATTTAAAACGAGATGTAAATTGGAAAACAGGACAGGAGTCCACTACAGAGATTATCACTCAAAATCTAACCAAAGATAATAAAAAATAACATACTATATCAAAACCATAAACAGAAAATTAGTTAACACCCAAAGCACTCCATCAATAAAGTAGACAAATCCACATCCTTCAACCCAATAAAATAACAAAAAATAAAACTTAACCAAGTCCACAATGTATTTCAGCAAATATCCTACTAGATATATGCTTAAATACGAAGAAAAATTACCGCATTTGTCAAAATTTATTAACTTGTTGACATAATAATGGCTTCTTGTTAACTTTTAAATGACTTTTCCAAGAGGTTAAATAGCTTCAAGTAAAAAATCATGCCATCATAGTTCATTACACATGCGTATTACACAAAAATGTTAGTTCAATTATTGACTTCAAATCAAACAAAAATGGAGAGATATATACCTCCTCATCTCGTTCACCCATCAGCTCCAGTGCAGCAGAATGCCTCCTCCTTAGTGCATCTAGCTCTGCTTTTATGCCAGGTAACATGCCAGCCTCTGCTCGTAACTTTTCACACTGCAGCAACAAAATTAATTCATGAGCTTAATTTGAAAGAAGACATCTCCCCCAAAAAGAAAAACAGAGCAGAGCGAGCTGCTACAGACTGATAATCACCTGTTCTGTCATCTGGACCAACTCCTCAGCGAGAGAATCGCGAATAGATTCCATGGACGCCTACAGTAAAATGAACGAATCTTTTGTGAGACAAATCATAATACTAAATACACAAACAAAATTTTCGTAAATAAGGAGCTTAGAAATGATACTGACCAAACGAGACATGTAAGATGCAAGTTCACCCTCCTTCTGACGAAGGGAAGCTTCAAAAGCACTAGGTGTCATGCTCTTCATATAGTATGGAGTCATGGTTGCTTCACCGGCATTTCTCCTCTCGGAGAAACTATCAGACGAGTCCAGAGATGCTTGTAGATAATAGCTTTCCTCCATGCTCCCCAGGCTACTAGCATTTGAAAGTTTCCGGTTCAAGCTTCCTGTAGAAAGTAAAAAATGCATGGCATAAGTGAAAGGCACTGGAAATATTATTATTACTATTATTATTATTATTATTGGAATTTGGACAGTTGGAAAAATTTTACACAAACAAAAACATCATACCGTTCTCAAAAGCAGAACTCTGCCTCGTTATGGTTGTCTGATCAGATACAGTGGCAGCATGGACACGAGATGTCCTTTCCAATTCCAACCTGGCAGCTTTCTCCCTTTCTACCTCCTGTCAATCAAAAGCTTAATTCAGGGAAGCTAATACGAATGATGTCAACTGAAAGACCCATCCTATTATTTACCCAAGAAAAGGAATTCAACTTTGAATACGCTCAGAGAAGTGTATAAAAATTTCTGTGTCTTGTACAAAAACTTTGAAATAAAAAGGGCTTTTTTCTGTCACATCTAATATATGGGGGACTAGGTTTATAAACACTACCACGACGAAGTTCCCATATCTTACTATGACAACTGAAAGACCATGAGTGAGGAGAGAAACCAATTGAACAAAAACAAAGGGAGTTCTCTAGTAATTTTACAAGCACAACACGATTTGACTGTTTCCACTTTCAATTGGTATACGCTTACTTCAGAGTCCAGATGCCTCAAAGAACACTTAACAAACATCTAATGAAGGGAGAACTTTACTCAGCAAAAAGACAAATGATTATGACAAGGCAATCCCTTATGTATACGGAAATGAAACATAATAAACACAGGAAATCAAAATACAAAGGAACCAGGAGCACCACCTGCTGCAGCAGTTCCCTGTGCATCAATGCATCTTGTAACTCTTGCTTATGTTTTCGCCTGAGTTCACGTATTTCTTCTTCAAGCTGGTTTGCATGGCCTTCGTGAGTATCAGCTTCTTCCTTCGCAGCAAGGTACTCCTGCCTATTTTCAGCAGCTCTTTGTCTCTCCTTTTCAAGAGACTTACTTAACTGGGATTGCTCGGCTCTAAGACATGAAATCTGTAGAATATATTTAGTTCAAGTTAGTGAAAATAACAATATTCCCAAAATCACAGGTTGTACAACTCATAAAAGCCAACCTGAGCCTCAAGAACATTAATTCGAGATAAGGTCTGAGATAAACGCTCATTAACAGATCGCTCTCTTTCCTCAGAAGCAGCAGCTTTGGCCTCTGCTTCCTGTAAAAGAATGAAAAATAAATGACACTGCTTTCAAATAATAAAGCAAAACTTGCTAAAACACTCTACGAACCTGCAGTCGATTGTTAAGAGACCTCTCAACAGCAGCCCAAGCTTCTGCCCTTCTTGACGTTGTTTCCTGTATCCCCAAGAAAACAATTAAGAATGAAATCAAACTCCCTACACCTGAGTTTGGTATACTAAGACCACCACCAAAAATGCACTGCAAGATCCAAATATTCTCATGGACAAATGCATGAAATTATCAATGCACCTGCATTGCTTCGATTTGCCTAAGAAGAGGCCTCGTAGATTCTGGTACTTGCGTGATCAACTCCTCACATCGCCGCTCACTTGCCTAGAAGAAACAAAAGACGACAAGTGTAAGCAATGAAAACAAAAAATGTAGTGACGAGCTTGAGTTGAACGAAAACAAAGGTAGCTTTATGTACTTGATAACGTTTTTGAAGATCCTCAACGTCCCGGCGAAGCATGTCTTCTCTAAATACTGCCTGGAACAACAATTGAGAAAAAGTAACTCAGGCCATGACTTTTGGCAGGCCAATTGAAAATTTTACTCTATTCTAGCAGACAGCTAAAACCAATAATGAGAACAGACGAATCACGAACCTGCTGCTCTGTCCTAGTTAGTGTTTGTCGTAATTCTTCAAGTGCCTGAACTAGCATAGCTTCACGCTCCTCAGCCTCTCTTAGACGACTCTCTAGTTCAGATCTGGCTTCATCGTTAGCACGTGCCTCGGCCATTGCTTCTGCCTCCTTGGCAGCAGCCAAAGCATTGGTATAATATTCTTTTTGTGCTGCAAGTTCTGTTTGGTGCTTTTCTATAGTTTCCTGCAGCAACTTTTCTGTAGCTGTCTTGTCCCTCTTGATACTCTCTACTTTATTCTCTTCTACCTGAAGATAGAATCATGTACGTACATGTTACTAGCAAAGATTGACAAATCAGTAGTTCAAAAATGTATTTACCAATTCGTATGTGTCTATGTCCTTTGCAGTTATCCCTAAATTAGAATAAGTTCCAAGGAAATATACAACTAGACTTATATAATATGCCGTAAGGCAATGTATAAGTATTATCATTTAGTAATTCCTAAACTAGAATATGCCATCATCAGTTCATCATAATTCATATACGTAACATAATTCAGTTACCTGAAGCTTGGTATTCAGACCTTTCTTCTCTTCTTCGAACTCTCTAATCTGTTAACCAGGTGATTTAAATAAAAGAAAAAATGAGAATAATTAGGAGCCAAAAGCTCAAAAGGACTGAAGAATGGCGAAATCAGACGATCAGTAAAACAGTTACCTGAGCTCTTAGTTTTCTGATGAGCCCTTCTTGAGTAGCCTGTTTCTTTGAAAGTTCTTCACCTGGTAGAGAAAAAATGCATAAATGGAAGATCCTTGTACACTACACAAAGAGGGTGGAAATTCACATACCTTCAGCCATAACTTGATTAATTATTTCATCCTTTTCCTTCAAAAGTGCAGCTGCATCACTTTTCTTATTCTGCTCTCTTCGAAGGGTGTCCCTTTCCTTTGTAAGAGCATAAACCTGAAATGTTGAAAATAAAACATTCATTAAAAAATTTATATGTAAATAGACAAGAAGCTAAACTGGCATACCCTCCCTTCTTGGGTCCTCAAGATCTGAGCTAAATCTACACCAGCAGTAATAATTCATGGGCAACTTATTGGACATAGCTAAAACTAAAGAGTGAATCAAAGCACCACAATAATCAAGCATCTATGAGATACAGAAAGCCTTACCTTCCTTTCAAGCGTTGCAACCCTCTGATGGTATTCCTCCCGCAGCGACTCAACTTCTGCTTCAGTGGATTTTCTCTGTTCAATTAATTTTACAAGTTAAAGGGTAAACATCTATATGTAAAATATTTATTGATGCAGTTCTATATCCCTGATGAACCAGATTGATTGAGACGATGAACCTCTCAACTACTTAGGTTTGGTGGGTTTCAAAGAGAAAGATTAACCAAAGATGCAATTATGGAGTGAAGGCAACCTTCAGAGTGAAAGAGCAAAGTGCCAATCCATAGATTTTATAACATGTTAACTACCATGACAAATATAAAGCATTAGAGAAATCATATCGGAATAATTAAACATGCATTCCTTTTGTAAGGAAAAAAAAAAGTAATAGTAATTGAAAAAAGAGTGCACAGTAATCGTTAACTGAACATAAGCGACCTGTAAGAAGAATTGGCATTGATATGACCAAGAGCCGAAGATATTACAGCCAACATTTAACATGAAATGCTTAGTTGGAAAGCTACGGAGCGAACTGCCTTTATCAAAGAAAATCCTCTGTTTTTCCTTTCATGGGACATGATACCCATTGGGTACTGACAAGTCACCATCAAACTTCCATTCTCCTCCTCCCTATGAGTATGACAGTGAGGAGGGAAGGCAATTGATGGTTGCAGATACCCAAATCGACACTTTGTCCATACCTAGGGCAAACTAAAGGTGAAGAAAAGCTTATTTTTGGGAGATGATAACAAATACTTGTGCAATAAATCAAAAATGAAAACCAATGAATACATGAAATATCCAATATTCTATCATCAGCTTGGCAGACTCAAATCCAAAGATAGAAGTATACACATACACACCTTCAAATCCTCAACCACAAGTTTTAATTGCTCATTTTCATTCATGAACTTGGCGATCTCATCAGCTTTTGCCTGGAAAAAGGATCGAATTTGATCAGGAAATGTAGAAACATGACAATAGGCGAAACATAGGAAATTTCTTGTATCTTATGCCTCTCTAACTACTTTAGTCTAATTCACCTCAAAAGCCCCTTTGATTTAACTACCCTACACTCCAACAGAAATATAATTAAGCATTTCACTTTTACATTAATCAACACCCGTATATAATATAAAGTGGACCAATCAACCTAAAAGCCTACATACCAAATATATATAGGCTGCACTACTGAATTAATAAGTTAAATAAATTAAGGATAAACATATTATATCTCTAGTTCCATTCCGGAAGTTCAGCAGCACCTCAAGTGTCTAACCGCATAAATGACAAAGGCGACAAGTGGCTGAGGTCTTAACTAGATCTGAAATAAGATTATGAATAATCATTTGTTCGTGTACCTGAGCCTGTCTTGCAGCACCTTGCAATGCAGCTTCCATCATTTTCATCTCCTTCTTCACCTTCTCTAATTCAAGAAAAGCATTGGAAGCGTCAGACACATATACTCCTCTGTCTGAAGAGTCTGACTTTTGTCCTGAGCTCAGACGTTGCTCATTATAATTGGTTTCATACTCATCAACTCGATGACCAGTTTCAGGTTCCTCAATGACAGCATCCTTTTGTTTGAAAAATGACTCTGAAGACGCGTCTGAAGCCTCATTGGAAGTATATACACCAGGTAATTGGTTGGTAGGAGATCCACCAGAGCTTTGACTCACCTCAGTGGTAACGGAGTGAATAGCAGATGGCTCAGTAACATCTCGAGGCAGGCTCTCAGTTGATTCCTCATGTTCAACTATAGAAACCGTTTCGGCAATATCTCCGGCCTGAGTCACAATTTCATTATCATTCTCTTTGTGTTCCTTTTGGGCATCTTCATTCTCATGCACATCAGCATGTTCATGTGACGCACTGTGCAGAGCAGTACTACCCTCCTCAACTTCACCTACATTAACAGCTCCTGACATTCCTTGAGCTGATTCTGAAATTTCTGAGGGTTCCTCTACTGAAATCTTATTGTCTTCTTGAGAACCAACAAAATCTGATGATGTGGCATTCATGGTGGACTCAGGTGCCTCAACTGGCACGGAAGGCGATTGAGACTCTGATTTCTCAGGTTCTGATTTCAAAGTGTTTGTTTCCTCAGCAGTCCCAGCATGATTTTCATTCTTTTCTTCCTTGGAAACTACATTTTCCTCTTTAGCAGCAATCTGTTCAATTGTAGAATGTGGTAATGTTTCAGTCGCCCCATCTTTATCATCAACCGCAGATGAATCTTGTGGAGTTTTAGGTTCCACCGGTGATTTCTCATCCTTGGGCGGAGATTTAGGCTCCACTGATGACTTCTCAGCCTTGGATGGAGATTCAGGCTCCACTGATGATTTATCAACCTTATGTGGAGATTTAGGCACCACTGACGATATTTCTTCCTTAGGTGAAGATTCAGGCTCCAATAATGAATTCTCAACCTTAGCTAAAGACTCAGACGACTCGGCCCTCTGTGATGATTCAACAGTATCATCCTCATTCTTTTGCCCCATAAAGGACATAATCTTATCAGCAGATGAAGGCCATAATCCTGAAGCTGAACATAAAGAGCACACCATATTTAGAAAACTCTAAATCTTGCATCGCAACTTGTGCATTACATATACACATAGCATAACCACCATTTTCCGGCAATTACTATCCTTGACAAATCTGTTCGACGTTTATGCTAAGACACTCCAATCATACTACACTAAGCAAAATCATAATCTACAGCAAGCGAAAATGCAAGCTCCGTACTTTAACAAAAGAAAATGATGCTCATATAACCCTGATTATGAGCTCAAAAAACAGTCATTTCCTTCTAGCTCGATTATGTATAGCAAATTGGAGATTCAAACCGAGAATCTAAACACTGCTCTACTTTACAAAGCACAAAATGTAGCTCATTACCATAATTTTAAACAGAATTCCAATAAAGAATCAAAGATAAATAGAAAGTAGGAGCAATGTGAACAATGTGTGAGGTCGGAAAGTACCTTCAGTGCCGGATTGAAGCTTCTCCTTCTCTTCAAACCCCAAGGCGCTATCGAAATTCTTCTCGATGTTCTTGACGCTCTCCTGGAGCTTATTAACAGCGCCGGCGAGATCAGGGAAGTTCCCCAACGAGACTTTCCCACTGAACCACGCCATTCTTCAATCCACAGATTCGATTCAGTGATTCAACATCCGATTCGGAGATTGATCAGAAATCGAATTGCGATTGTGGAATGGAATGGAATGCAAGATCCGATTTGGAATCCGGAGAGATGAGGAAAACAAACAGAGAGAAACAAAACGTGCCTGGAGATTTGGAATCAAATCATAGCAGTGTGCTTCATTGAGCTGAAGATATAAGTCGGCGTCGGATCGGCGTCGGTTTTTATAAATCGGAGACGTGATTTCATGGGGGAGAGACTAGTTTGGTGATTTTGGTGAAGCCCCGGATTTGATTTGTTGAATAATTGTTCTCTTCTATTTACACTATGAAACTATGAATTCGGTAAAATCACAGGTGCAACGGTGACGTTTTGGCTCACTCACTAAAACAATATTTTAACACTATTTTTTTCTTTAAGGGTGCTGAATTTACACAGCCATTTTTACAATTTACAGCCCCTTTCTGTTTTATTTCCCTTGATGTTTATATTTCAAAATTAGCCTCTTACTTTCTCGTTCGACCAAAAAAAAAATATATATATATACTCTTACTTTCTCTCCCTCTCCATTCTCCATTCTCCATTCTCTATACAGGCTTGATTAAATCATCTCAAACTCATATTCTATTGTGCTACAAATCCCACATTGTAACACATTTAGTCTCTAATTTATGTTTAGATTAGTACAAAAGTGTATTACATGTAGCATCATATGACTACTTTAGTGTGGCACATTATTGTACCACATGTAAACACGTAGATCCCAACTGTAATTAAACATAAGCTTGAAACTTTTGACTTATAATTTTATTTTAGTGAAATAATTACATATAGGCACAAGATAAAATTCTTGAATTAAATTTGTATTCAAACAAAATATAGAGTTTTTTTTGAAATAAAATACACAACAACACTAATCTTGAATTAAACTTATATTTTTTTAAAGTGTAATAACTTCATAAGTACACAACAAAATTGTCGCTATAATGAATAGTAACAATCATTCATTCATGAAATGAACAAAAAAACCCTACCCTCCTCCTAATTCTCTCTCTGAGGAGAACAAAAAAAGGGCGGCTCACCTTCAACAAATCTATTCTCGTCCGGCGGCTCCCAAAGTAGGCCTCCGGCCTTGCCTTCTTGGGTTTGCTATCGGGCGAGGATGTCGATTGACTCTAGGGTTCTAAAGACTCTGCCGGGTGGGGTTTCTTCCATGAAGTTTTCAAATTTGATTTGGTTGGGATAGGGTGCGATGGTGGGCGTATGGTTGAAGCCGGACAACCCTTCATTTGATTTAGTTCTCGCTGCTCAGCTTGATATCATCTTGGCGGCACAAGTAATGTAGGTCGAAGTTGTCGGTGGTGGTCGGATAGTTCGTACGGCGGCAGATGCAAAGTTTGGTGGTCTGGACCAAATCAATGACGAGTCTCATGGATTGGGTCTCCGAAGACTACCTTTGGACATGCTATTTCAATAATACTGTTTTTATTGCATTCAGTATTTTGTTCAATAATATTTCCCTTTGGGGTGAGTAGCAGTGTAGTGGGTCTCGGCCCTGTCTATTTACTCCTTGGTTTGAGCATGAATTAACCATTTGCACTACTTTAAAATGAATTCTGCAAATGGGTGTTTGACAGACCAGGGATCGGCCTCGAAGGTTGGCGATGAGACTATTGCGACATGAGGTGGTGTATTATTGCACCAGGATCCCATCATGAGAGTAAGGAGGGCTGCTCTACCTCTACTTGAAAGGTACACCGTGTGGTTTTAGGCCTTAGGGTTGTGGTGGAGTCCTCTCTACTATCATGATGGTTACTTGTTTTCGTAGTTTTTTGTCTGCTTGTTTTGGACGTTTTTACTTTATTCGAACCTTAGTATCGTTTATTTCATTTCGTTTTTTTTTTTTGTCAGAACTATTTAGTTTGTAGTGGAGTTTCGGCTCCTGATTGACCAGGCACAACCAGTCTCATAGCTTATACCAATGAATTTATTCATTCTCCTAAAAAAAAAAAAAAACTGTCACTCTAATGAACCTGAAATAACTATTATATGTGCAGTATATATGTGGCTATAATATTTTAATAAATCAAAAGTTGTCAACCACGATAACACCAAAGAATCTTCCCTACACGGCCGTTTAGGTGTACGACATTTTTTAAAGACACGTGTCAACATCATAGCTTTTTATATGGTGGATGTCTCTAAGCCGTTGATTTAGACCTATTTTTGTAACAGTCAGCGTCAATTGAGTGAGTGAGTAAAAAAAAATACAAAAATGGTAAATTTAAGACGGCCAACTTTTCTTCTTCTTCTTCTTCTTTTTATACGAAAATACCGGGGCTTGCCCTCACTCTCTGTAGGGGGCCGGTCGATAGCGTCCAAGGCTGCCGGGCGGCAGCGTCAAACTTGGGATTCGGCGGCACCGGACTTCGGATCGAGATTGAAGCCGACGGCGGTATTGGCATCGTCGGAGGTCAGCTGGGCTGGTGTCTGCGCTGGACCAGAATTCTTTATAACCCCACTTCCCTGTGTCTCTTTCGTTTCTCTGTTTCTCTGTCTCAAACTTTGAAGGTTGTTAATGCAGAAAGGTGCGACTTTACTCTTTTCTTTGATCCTATTGTCGTTATGCTGCTCTGTTTGCATTATCATTAACCTAAGAAGCTCCAATACGTGAAAAAGGTGGCGTATTGCGTATCGGACACGCAGACGGGTACGATATGGCCCAATACGGTGAAATACGGTCGGACACGCGTGTCCGAAATTGGACACGATATGGACACGTCATATTTTTGTTGGACACGTACGTATTTGGGTGGACACGAAAATAAGAAGAATATGTAGGGTAGAATGGACATTTACCTGTTCAGTTCTTTACCTGTTCAGTTCTTTGTTCAGCATTCCTCATTCGCTCGACTTCGTTCTTCCTTCGCTCTAGGTCAGCCTCGCCGTCGCGCGTCGCCGTCCCCGTCGCGCCAGCGCCTCGCCGTCGCGCCTCGCATCGTCATCTGCCAGCGCCGTCGTCGTCCTGACAGCTCATCGCCATCGCCATCGCCATCTGCCAGCGCCTCGCCGTCGCGCCTCGCCGTCTCATCAGGTATGTTCCCTTTTGGGTTTCAGTAAAAGCCAGATACGAATCCAACCTAACCAACCAATAGACAGAAGAAAGGAATAGGTTAGTAATACCCACCCTATCATCGGGAGGTGTTTGTGCAAAACTAGCTTTCAGCAGGTTCCTCCACTTGTCCTGCAAGATAAGATGAAACAATTAAAAAAGGGCTTGTTTCTTATATTCATGCTTGCATGTTTTCTGGGTTTTGCATAAAGATTTGATTTTGGGGTTTCTGCTTTCTGGGTTCAATCTATTCCTTCACTATCAACAATCTTTCTTCTGTTGTTCATTTATGTCTATCTATTTGATAACATGGGTATGTTAGTTTGCTCTGTTTCAATGCTATCTATCTTGTGCTTTTAACATAGTTAACCCCATTTCCGCTCTTATGGCTTTAATTTTTTCTCGTATGCTATGTTTGCATGTGAAAGCGGATGACTTTTGTTTTCTCATAGTGTATTTGTAGCATTCATGAATTATCTTGAAAGTTCTTACCTTTATAGGGGGTTCATCTCTTCAGATACCCTATTTAATTTGGAAGAGAGATGTGATAATACTTCAGTAAATGTAGGTTTGCGGGTGTGTTTCGACTTTAGTTGATGCATTCTGCAATATGGTAGTGGATTGACTAGGGTTTAATTTTATAAATTATTTTGTTTGAATTTCACATATTTTTGTTATGCATATATATAATATTTAAAATAAAATTTAGTTATCGTGTCCACCACGTGTCCGTATTAAAAAAAAAAATTTTGGCGTGTCCACGTATCGTATTGTGTCGAATACGGACACACATACTCGTATTGGAGCTTCTTAGTCATTAACATTATCTTTTGGTTTTCTGATTTGGGTTTGCATGTTTGTCTTAAATTTGTGAACTAATTTCGGTTTTGCTTGGCTTTTCTGTGCAAATTTTGATGCTTTATTTGCTGGGTCCGTCTCTTGCTTAGGTACCCAATTCGTTTTACTGCTCAGTTTTCACTTTTCGGCTACTTTTTGCTCTAATTGATTGGAGAGGCAGAACTGCAGCCTGGGCGGTCACTGGGCTCTTCACCTTGTTGAAATCTCGGGGGGGGCGGGGGGGGGACGGGACCAACAATGGAGATGAGGACCAAGCTTCCTCGAATCGGGAAGCCAAGCGGTGCCAAGGGAAGCAAATTGCCAGTAGAGAAAGAAACAAGAAACTTGAGAGAATTGGATAGTGCAGCAATATTAACAGAAGAATATTTACTGCGTTTTTTTTTTTTTTTTTCAAGTCTTCACGTTAACGAACTTGACTAACGCCTTTTTATCACTTGTGCAGCACATAGCCGTGTTCATGAACGGCCGTGCACCCAAGACTCTCCGCGATAACACAGCCTAACCTAAACAAGTCTGGAATAAAATGGATCTAGCTCCGATGAAGCGCGACATCGACGACCTGATATATGAATTCGGCGCCGGCAATTACACTGGCTTGACCGATATGAAGCAAGTCTGGGCCTCGAAGAAATTCTCCTACATCTACGAAGCCCGTCCCACTTGCAGCAACTCCCTCGCCCTCTTTATGCAATCCCTCTACTCCCACTCAATCGGACACTTAATTTCTTCTGATTCGTCATCATCCTTGTCAAGCCGGCTCGGCGGCCTCTACTGTCTCTACTGTCTCTACGAGACTCAGCCCTTTAAGCCTCCTTTCAAGGTCTACATATCCCTCGAGGAGCTCAAGAAGCTCCGTAAGCTCGTGGCGGAAGCCAAGGTCAGGGGTGTGAGGTCGGCAAGTGCTGTGGTCAAACGGATGCTGGAGAAGAATGTGTTTCTTTTCGGGTGTGTGGAGACTAATGAGGGGCTTAAAGGGAAGGTGGATGAGCTGACTGTGCTGGAGAATGCCAGGATTGGAGCCGCGTGTGAGAAGCTGTTTGGTGATGGCAAGATTGAGGAGTTTATTCACATGGATTTGGGGGTCGAGGTTGATTTGGGGAAGGTGAAGCAGATGTCTAGGGATTATGTGGAGTTGAAGAGAGTTGCGGCGAGGGAGGGTGAAGGAGGAGGAGGGAAGGACTTGCTTGGGGATGTGTTGGACAAGATTGCCAAGGAGTGGGATGAGCAGAGGGAAGTGTTTTATTTGCAGACGGGCTTGAGTCAGAAACTTAATGAACAAGAGCAGCAGCGGCGAAAAGAGGAGGGAGATGATGATGATGATGATGATAGTTTCGACAAGGAGCTCGAGCAAATGCTCTTTCAAGCATCATAGGTAGTGAGCTAGTTGAGTTTTTCTAGTTTTGTTGTTACTTGAAAGATGTTGTTACTTGAGCTTGATTGAGTTCTCTTACACATTGATTTAGCTCGATTAATAGGTTTTGGTGACATCTTATCATGGTTTCAGTTTTATTGTTCTTTATGTATGTACTTTCTAGTTTAGGACATTAATAGGGAGACAATGCTAATTATTTTTAGGTTGCTGTTCTAATTCTGTGGAATTATTCAGTGTATACTGATTGCATATTGCATGGAGTAACAATCGGTTGGGATTTACTGAAATCTGTACATTTCTGGGGGAAAAAAAGATACTACTACTGTCCAGATTTTGGTTTAGATGCTTTTCAGTTTCTGAGTTCAATCTTGATGTTCTACAGGTTTATTCAGTGCATAGGTGGAAAAGTAAGAATATGTTTGTGGTAGTGCTGAATGAGGAAGTCTGAATTGATGAGGTATGCTTAGTTGAACTAAATGTGTAATTGAGAAAAAGAATTAGAATTCTTTATTAGACAACCTAAATGTTTTGATGAAAAACATTGCTATTAATATTCTTTAGATTACTCACGCAAACCTGTCAATCAGTGTTTCTAGGTTGTGGATTCCATAGTTCCAGTAGTTCGAACACACAAAGGCAACTAGCTTTCCATATGGACAAACAGGTTAGCAACCTCTCAAATCGATGTTGTCACTTTGAACTTCTGTATGGATTTATCGCATGTGGATTGTGCATCTTTTTGCTTGTGGATGCCCAGATAAACATACATTTGATGAGATCTCAAACCCACAAGTAAGACGATGGCCGTTTTGCTTTTAGATTCTGCAGCTATATCCTTGTATCCGTCATAGTCAAATCGATCTTTATTCCTCTGTAAGATGTCTCTTAAGATTTCCAAACCATCAAAACACCTGTAGAATTCCCGTGTAATGTAAATTAAATCGATTAGGCACAAGGAAGGATTAGAAGCTGGTTGGTTACAAATATTTCTAAAACAATAACATATTGTTTAGCTTATGAGATTCCATTAGATCTGATTGTTTATAGCAGCTGGTTCGATATGAGTATTTCATGAATTTTTACTTGTCAAGCTCAGCTTGTTCTGTTTGCTTGAAGTCCATTGCGATCTCTGTATGCTATTGATAATTATGTTCCAACAATTCATTGGGCTTCTCAAGTCAGTTGGTTCAGTGTTCATTTTGGCAAATCTTGGTTGAGGTGCAAACTTTTGCTCAACTAAGTTGCAGATCACTAGTGTCTTATTGAACTATGAACTCTAGGTCTTTTTACCCTTTTTTTTTTTTTTTCTTCCATAGAGGGAATGCTGCAGAAATAGAAGACTTTTTGCAGAAACTCCCTAGGAGCAATAAATAGAAACATCTGAAATATTAGTAGAAATGGAAATTCTAGGGGCAATAGAAAGGAATGCTGTAACTGGGTGGGTGCGATCAAACCTAGTCCTTTTTATCGTTTGATTAAGCATCAGGAATATATCAGGCATTTCCCTTTCTAGTTGCTGATGATGCAAGAGCAGTACCGATAACACCAATAGCATCCTCTCATTATCCCCACTAGTAAGGGGAGCTGTTACCAGGGCCTATGTTCTTACCCAAACCAGGATGCTCTAAACCTTGATATAACGAGAGCAGCACTGATAGCACCAATAGCATCCTTTCCTCTCCCTAGTCCCTACTAGTTCCAACCCCATACCAAGATGCCCTTATGATATGAGTCTCTCTCTGAAGTTTAGTCATTTCCTGGATCCCCTCTTAGTCTATTAAGTCTGAGCTCCCCACTTTTTTCTTTCTTCTTTTCCTTCATCAAGCCTTTTCCTTTCTAGTAGTTAGTGGCTTGGTAGTTCTTTGTATTTGGCATTCCTATTGGGAAGCTGTGCAGTGGGAACCCAAAGCCAAGTCACTATGGTATCCCCTACTACAAGTGGACTCCCCGGGGAGGAAGGGTCAATTGATAATCATCCCTCTTACATCCGATATCAGTTATGTAAGATTGGCCAAGAGAAGCTTTGATTTCGTTAGTGAAGCAGTTCTGAATAAGGAAGTCCCAATTGGATTAGTTGATCATGATTGTTTGGTTACTATTTCTTTCCTTCCGACATGTAGGGACTTAGTGTGAATGTGAATCCATATTTTCAGTTATTAGCATGAAGGCATGTTGTTTTGATTTGTTGACAAACAGCTTGGTCAGTGCCTTCTGAAATCTATGTTTGTCAAAGACTTTGCAACTTATACTATCTAAGAATGTAATGAAGTAGTCTTTTGCATTGTAGATTTTGGCTTCTTAGTTCTTATCTCCCATATAAACCTCCTGGTAGACCTACTATGAATATGTTTCTGCATTAGTGGGGATATATATTAATTTGTTGACAAATTTCCATGTTCTCCTAGGAAAATAATGGGATTGAGCTGAGTGGAAGAGATGCGGCTGGGATTTTATTTTTAAATTTTTAAATGGGGGCCCTAGAGGGAGGTTTGGAAGCCACTAGGGTCTTAAGGGAAAGTGATCCTTTGTCACCTATCTATGACTCTTGTGGTGGAGGTATCTTATTTACCTTGATGAAGAGCATAAGAATTGAGATTGATCGAAGGTTGCCTGTCAGAAGGGAGGAGGTTGAAATTTTGGGAATTTGCTGGTGTTACTTTATCTTCAAATTATTGTGCTTGCTGAACTTGTCTGTTGAAGTGAATTGGAGATGGTAGGTTATCTTGTGTGATGCTCCGTCAGATCTTGAGGAAATTCTGTTCTCTCTTTTTATCCCTGCCTCGTATACCAGATCTCTGACTTCCTATTTTGAAATGGTATTTGGAATTGTGATGTAATTTTGCACTTATTTTTGGTGGGTTAATATGGAAGGAGGCTCAAGGAGGCTCTGAGCCGTGCAGCTATTTTTTTTACTGGGAACTTACAGACCAAAGCTGTATAAATACACGTTCTCCTTTCCACGTTCTCCTTTCTGGTAGTTGTGCATATTTGAGTGTAAGGAGATGCTCAAGGTGTAATCAAAAGCCCGACAAGTATTAGTTTTGATTTCAGTGATGTAGGAGTTCTCATGGATAGCATAAGATATTGATGTCGAGTGTTGAGTCAATTTTATATGGGTTTTAGCAAAATTTTACGGGGCTCTCCTTTCATCTTTTGCTGCTCACCTTGCAGTAACGTTTTCTAAAGAGCTTCAAGGCTTAGCACCTGTTTCACATCTCAGTAGATTATTCCATGGTTTCTATGTGTCTAAACAGTTACCACTTACCTGTGGCAACCTCAAAGGGATTTCTAATACTCTATCTCTTGATCCCCATTGTAATTATTGACGAACGTTTTTGATGTATTATTAATTTCTGGCTCGTCTCTTGATGTATTCTTTTAACTGAAAATGTTTCAAGATGCATTTGGGTGTTTTTTTTCTCTTCCCAAGTGAGTTTGATTTTAGTTTTTGCGTAACTGCAATTTCTACACTTTTCTTATCGATATGGTGCCGAGTGCACATCACTAGTCAAATTATTGCCAGTGTCGTCGATGTTACAATTTATCCTTGGAGCTAGTTTTACTCAGTTCTTGTCAGTATTTCTATTCGTCCTGCTAAATCCTAGGTTGGCGCTCAACGTTAGCAAATGTGAAGTTGTTTTGGTTGTGTTTTCTTAAGTGAAGTTGTGAAAAGCTGGAACGCACAAATCAGTTATATGCTAAACGGCCTAAACCAAGCCTTCATTTAGTACTTGGGACGTGTATTGATGATCGACTCTCAACATTCTTGTGCTGCTGCCTGCTGGTGAGTGGTGATGATTCAGTGAACTGCAGTCCATCACTAGACAATGTGCGTTGTTGTCTTGCTTGTATTTACCAGTTAACCATTGGGATCATGCAATGGTTACAATATAGGTAAACCCGAATGCTGATCAGTACGTAAGAGATTTTTGCACATTTATTAATTATCGTGGGCACAAAAAAGTTTGATGATCAAATACTCCCATGGCAACTTTTAGTGAACATCCACTCATGCTATTATTTTAGAATCAGGAATAGTTTTTTTCTTTTTTTTTGGATTACAATTAGTAATTATGCCACAGTAGAGAAGGGCTGATATTAACTGAAAATGGCATGAGAAGTAAGGGTGGGAGGATTAATATCGATACAAATCTCAAAAATATTCCATATGTCCCTTCAATATGCTGTAGATAGCTGATCCAGAAAACCTTATTATAGCTTCTGTCAATGACATCAGTAAGTGTAGAATGATATTTCCATTGAAGCTTATGATGTGCCGGATTCAGATTACATGGAATCGATGAAATTAAGCTCCATAGTTGTAAATTGTACATTAAATACTGATCAGTTGACAGTGCAGAAGGATACTGAAGATGTATATACTTATGTTTTATTACAATCTAGCATCACTGTGCAACACCAGAAACGGACATGAGCTGGCTTGCACTGCTGGGCGATGAAGTTGGTATCGACTAGACTAGTTGAGGCTGTGACGATCGAGTGATATCGGGGACACATGACATGGTAGAGCTGAAGGTTTGGGGCAGTGGGATGGAGCGAATGAAGCTGATTTGTGTGACTTGAAAGGAAACTGACATTCATCAAAGATGAAATACTTAGAGATAATGCACTTGCTTGAAATAGGATTAGATCAGATACAGCCCTCATATCAAAGAGCAAACTCTATGATAATGCACGTTAGAGTTTTAGTTAAGTGGTGTGAAGCTTATTAGAGTGGTTTGGTTTCAATGAGAGAAAGGAATCAAATTCAAAGAAAGAAAGTATGTGATCCAAAGAAGACATTCTATGGAAAAAGTTAAGACACACTGATAGACAAGAATCACAAGATGGTAACCTTGTAAACTTTCCTGAGAAACAAGACTCAGACACTGATTTACAGGACTCAAAATCAACATGTATATTGGACTTGGATGACAGGCTTGAGACAATAGTACTGGAGGGTTGACCTGGTCTCCTGTCTCAATGTTCTGTTAGTCTGCAATGAACATGAATAGGGAGCGAGCGTAACTAGTATTTTCTGCAGGGTGTGTAGGTTGACCATTCTTGATGACAACAAAAACAGGATTTGCAACCATTAGGTGCATAGACACTGGGGAAATTTTACAGCTCATATTAACAGATTGATGACAACATGACTAGAGGAGTAAGCAGGAATAAGCCAGAATTGCTAATAGTAGAAGTACAAGGATAGCTAATATCAGTAATGTGAGTAACAGTACGAGTAGATGCATATACATTATACCAGGAGGAATACCAGTAACGTGTAGCAGAAGAGGCTAAAAAAACAAATAACAGATTTCATCTGTGTTATGCTACATGTAAGCTACATTCAATTCGTCTCTGTCACTTGAGCTGCTAGTGATGAATCAGTAGTGTCTTATGGTTCATCACTAGACAATGTATCCTTATCACACAATGTATTTAAAACTATAGGCCTAACATATATAAATATATAAGCATATATATACATGTATAAACTCTGTACATGAGTATATAAGCACTTTAGTGATTAAATCTTGCAATGCCTTGAATCAAGTTGCAGTTCTTCTGTGTCTGCTATGAATTTTTCCGTCTGTAGATTGTTTTTTTGTTCTTCTTTAATTTCAGAAAAATTCTCCAACACTCTTAAATTAAAGTGTAGGATATCTGCCAACCCTAGAAAATGTGCCTTCCACCTTCAAAAGAGGAAAGGTATCGCACATATCAGATCCCTGAGGCATTAAAGTTTGAGTTGTAGACAGTAGAGACTGCAGATAGCTGATTAACTTCATGTTGTAAACATGCAAGGTTCTTGAGTTGTTCAGCGATTAGTAAGAAGTGACAAATGAAAACGGAGACTCTTTCTCATTGATTGTGTCTGACATAGAATGGTTCTGCACTAATCAAATCTTTCGTTATGTACATACAGAAAACCTCATCACTATTTTTATCTTTTATCAATTGTTATTGAATAATATAGTCAATTTTGCATGCCACTACTTGAGGCAGCTTATCACCTGAAGGCCAAGGCCACTATTCCATCCACCCTTCAATTCTCAACTGCCTCCCAAAATTAGATAGGAAGTTATTAACCTTTTTATGTATGATCTTATGAGCTATTGTTAATTGTGCTAACATTGAGTTGCAAGTTGTGGCATCCTTCTTTGACTCGATTCCAATGAGACTGCATCCCAAGGGGAATGGTTTTTGACGTGTTGTCGGACCCTACAAGTCTGCAGCCATTGTGTGTCGTAGTAAACTGCTTGGTGGCTAGAATGTATAACTAATTATCGTATTATTAGCCTTAGGGATATGTACATTGTTATATTGGAAGATGTTCATTGATGTTCTGAGTAAGCTCTGGTGTACTGAATTATAGATAGTCTTGAAAGTCTGCATTGGACCTTATAATATGAAATGATCGATGGCGAAAGGTAGGTAATTCAGCGGTATTCCTTTGATCTTACTGGAATAAGTATGTCAGTAAGTATTATTCCAGGGTGGCTTAATCATGTTTAGAAACAAGTGGTGATTGTTTATTTAAACTGGCCTTGTGGTTGATTATTTCTGAAAGTGCTGAAACATCTAATATGGTTGCTTTATAGCATGTCTTGGTATCTTTCATAGAGTATTTTCATCTCTATGAGATAATGGCTCTAAGTTTTTTTTTTATTCTTCTCTTCTTCCACTGATATATGCTACTATTGAACATGGTAAGGAGTTTTCTCAGAAGAAAAAATCACTCTATTTTGATTTGCAGTACATCAGATGTTTGTGTAATGAACAAGAAATTATAGTTGAAAGAATGGTAAGTTAGATGGAACAGATGAGCTAGAACTCAAACCCTATAATGACTGAGTCATTTTTCTCTATTATGATCAGTATGATGCCATATTCTCTTTTTTGCAGATCAAATTTTTACCTTTTTCCTGAGCAAGTTAAACATTCTTCTTTGATGACCTTATCTCTCTCTTTTGTTTGTATGTCTTTGGCCCTTCCCTTGACCCCTTTGTAGACTAACATCATTTTGGGTACTCCCCACCTCAAATCTATCAAAATTTCCTCGTGTTTGGGTAAGTAGTTCATCATGAAAAAAGAAAAAGAAAAAAATGTAAAAATTCATTTATGGTGTTCCACCAAAACCTCTTTCACAAGAAAACTAAAATTCCTTGAAATCACAGGTAAAGGAAAGCAAGCTGATAGATCTTTCTTGTGGGTCATTTAGGTTCCTCTTTTTAGTTCTTTTCCTCAATTGATGTTAGAAAGGGTATGTAGAATATAGAAGCAAAGAGAGAAATAGAATAAGATCACCTAGAATTGGCTAAAACCAAATTAAGATGTACTGTTATTTATTTGTTTTATGATAATCATGTGATTGCTGCAAAATATCTACCTTTCCAAACTACCAATGCAGAAAGAAACTGTAGTGAAACTGAAACAATGACATTATGTTTTGATGCTTTGAATTGCAGATGAACTTAATCATAACCCATATGGCACCAAAACTTTAATTATATAGTGATGCATCATAATGGTGCTACTGACTTTATCTTCTTATTTTATTTTATTTCATTTTATTTTTCTTATAGATTGGTCAGGAAATTCAGTATTCATCAAGATTCTCTTATGCTCAACCTAAGGTCAAAGGGTAGTAAACATAAAATCAAGTAAAATAAAAAAATTACAAGCCCAAATTATGAAATTGTCTTTCTGCTAACCTGCATATAAGATTAAAGTACAAGATTAAAGTACTACATAAAAGTAAAAAATCACTAAGATAAAATAGGCATACATGTAATGCAAGTTTAATGATGGCATTGAATAAGGTTTCACAATCCTTCCTGACCTGAAGTCATAGATCACTATACAAGATCTTCTGCATTGCCCCCAGTGTAGTATTGGTATAAAATTCTGTATTTCTTATGTCACAGAGTGGAGGACCTGTGTTCATGTAGAGGTTGAATAATGAGTTCTCTCGCATAAATCCTCTAGTAATCATTAACTGATAATAGTACCTTAGTAGTCAAGTAACAGAGTACCTGTAGTCTTACCAACTCCAGCTACTTTTCCTGTAGGCTAACAATAGTTTTTTTTTTTTTTTGGATAAATATTTAAAATCTGTAGTGGAATAATGTGAAATAAGCTGAAATCAAAAGTAGCAGTAATACTGTTACATTTTGGGTACTGATCCTGTGATACATCCCCATATATCCTTCCCCAGATAAAAACAGATTTGTAACATTACTAACTGCAAGTGTCAATATATTAAACAATAAACAGTAGGATGATGATGGTTCCTTTGAACGTTTCTGACAAGTGCTAAGCTTCTTTGATCACAAGATTTTGTATCTTTCTGCATGATCGAGCTCTCTTATTGGTGGAGGATCTTCAGTTGAATAAAGTTTCAATTGACTTTCTTCTATTGTAGTCTGTACTAGCTATGAGTTCTTGCTTCTGTAGATTGATTTTAATCCCCTTTTGGACAATTTTGCAGAATAAAATTATAGATGATCACTCACTGTTAGCATAAGTGATCAAATTCCAATTTAAGTTAGGAAAAAGTCTAGGGATTCACTATTAGGTTTATGTTGGAGATTCTAAAAGATGATATTCATCAGGTCAGTAGGGCATAAGTTAGCTGTAGACTGGCAGATGTTTATCAAATTTTGGCAAAAGCCTAATATTGCAGACCAGTAACCAACCATCCGATATTGATGGTTACCATTATCTGAAGACCAAATTCTGTAATTTTTCCAATAGAGATGTGTAGCTAGATTTTGTGTTGGTGCAGCTAGTCTCTAACACTTGGCCTGCTTGAAACCATTGAATTTGGAACGAATAATCTCTCTGTGTTGTTGTAATTCAGTTGAACATGCATAATCATAAACCAGTAAAAAAAAAATTATAATGAAATACAGAATGGGACATGCAGAAAAGAAAGACATTTCTGATAAATCAAAGTTGTATGGTAAAACGGAATGATAGTACTTCTTAATAGTTTTCACTTATAGGCTTTCTGTAAAATTCCACATTTTTCTTATTAGTTACTGCTTTTATATTCAACTGTTAGAGCTATAGTGAGTTGGTGACAGTCAGCTGCAATTCTTTGTGGTCACCTAATCCTTCTGTTTGTGCACACATGATGATTTAGTTGTTCATAATTACTAAGAAGGGACAACTGATCTTGTTTCCAGCTTGCATATATGCCTTTGATGTTATCCTATGACATGCCGAGTGATGACTACCATACGATTCTTCAGAGACTCATCAATTCTATTTTGAAGTGCATACTCCAGAAAATTGCATTAGCATTTATTTCATTTCTATCTAACAATCTGTTCAATTTTGCATGGTGGCATCTTTTCACCTGAAGGCCAAAGGCCAGTACCCCCATCCTCTCTTCAATACCTAACTGCCTCTCAAGGTTGGATGGGAAGTCATAATTAACCTTTTCTATGCATGATCTTATGAGCTGATGTTAATTGTTCCAATTAAATTACAATGTGTTCTGTTGCATCCTTATATGACTCAATTCTGATGAGACCACGCTCATCACAATGTGGATGGTCTTTTGACGTGTCATACGGCCTACAAGTCTGCTGCCATGAGGATCGCGTGTCGTAGTAGTTTGCTTGAACATTTCAAATTTTATACTTGTAATATCATTTTGTTAGTCTTAAGGGGATGCATATTACTATTTTGGGTGATGCTCAATTGATGTTCTGATAATATACTGGTCTGTTGAACGGAAATCTTGAAATCCTAAGAATTATTGAACCTTAAACTACCATTTGATAGCGAGAGGTACCCGATATAGCTGTCTTTGTTTGATTTTGCTTAATTTAGTACTTTAGCATTCTTGAGGATGGCGTAATCAGGTTCATCAGAATTGGTGACTTGTGCAGTTGTACGTTTAACTACTGAATTGAACTTGCTGTTATATATGGTTGGAAAGGTGCTAAACCATCTCAATGGATGGCTGCTTTACAATATTAATCATGTCTGCTATCTTAATATATATCTTATATTATCCAATATGCAATATGAATCAAAGTTTCTGAGTTTTTTCTGATGAAATGGAATTGAATGATTGAAGTATACTATGTTTTACTCTTGATCGATGTCCCCCTATTTTGAATAAGTTAGTTAAAGATGTTTCAGCAGGAAATGAGACTTCATCTCATTACAATTTGGAACAAGTAATGTAGGGCTGAATCATATTTCTGCATAACTTGAATCTGATTCTGTAATCTCTTACTTCCAAAGCCAACCTTCATTAGCATAGGTTCCAATTTGTTATCTTTCTTCTTTGACAGCCTTTTAATTTCTCTTTATTCTCTCTTTTGTTTGTATAGCTTTCTTTTAAACCCTTTTGGTACACTACATCATTTCAGGTATTCCCTACTTCAAATTTTCTTCAGCTTAATCCAACTTACTTTATCCTGAAATCGAAAAAAGCACAAGAAAGAAATCCATCTGTGTGTGACAGTACTACTTGTTTCGCAAGAAAACTAGAATTCCTTCAAACAAAGGTAAAGCAAAGTAAGAAAGATGGACAGAAAGATAGAGAGATTGTATCTCTTTCTTGTGGGTCTTTTAGGTTTCCTCTTTTTAGTTGCTTTCTATGTTCAAAAGGGATATAATGCAATATAGGACGAAAGGTAGACACCAAAAAACTAACCCCAAACAACTTAATACTTCTGAATTCTTTATTTTGATTTATGAGAAACATGTGAATTGCTATCTACCATTCCAAACTACCAATATTGCAGAAATGAAAATAATGTGGTGAAACTGAAAGAGTGACATTATGAATTTGGTTATTTGAATTGCAGATAAACTTAATCATAACCCATATGGCACCAAAACTTTAATTATAGTTGGTGATGGCTCATAATGGGGCTTCTGACCCTTTCTTTCTTTGTTTTTATTTTCTTATTTGATTCTTGTCAGGAGCTAGCTAGCTACAATGTTCATCAAGATTCTGTTGTGCTCAACCTAAGGTCAAAGGGTGGTTGCTGGAAGAATGGTTCAAGTGAAAATCAAAAGTTACAGGCTACACTATGAAGTGAAAATGAAAATTTACAAGCTGTTCAACCATGAAATGTGATTGCCTAAACTAATGTGTTTGGTCTGAAGTTGAACACCTGCAGATTACCTTAGCTTCACCAAGATTATGGAACTATGGAAGTCAATTATAAGTGAAACTATTCTCCAGTGAACTCAATGCCAAACTAAAGCTGATAGATAATAAGTATTAAAACCTAATTGGATGGCTGAATTATTCCTAGAATTTGTGAATTTAACCAGGTAGTACTTGTTATGTTCTTCATAACTGCTTGCTTGCTATACTTAGATGTTGGGATGGATAATGAACTGTGTTTAGAATTAAATGCTTGCTAATACTTAAACACCGTTTCTCGATATTTCTGTCAAAATTTCTGTTTCTCTTAAGTCGAAATTTCCTCAATAGTCGATATTTTAGTTATACTTTGTCTATGTTTCTATTAAAAGTTGTAGATTTGGACACAGAATTCCTTTTTTCTTTTATAGCAAAAGCCATCATTTTCATTGTGTTCCTCCTCTTTATTTTCTAAGAACTATTGACACCGAAAGCAAACATAGAAGCCAAAAGAAATCTACTTGCTCCCACAAACTAACAAAAATAATTTACAACAGTGCATCAATCAACAATTCTCCTATTTTTCTCTGTCTAAACAGATCAATCACTCGCTTGAATATTTTTGTTCTATCCAATCCAAACAAAGACACATGATCAAGTCCCATCACGCTCTAAACTCCTTCGTTACATTCAAATTCAACAAAACTTTATTTTCCTTCCATCGTTTTCCAATTTTAATTCGATTAATATTTGATAATTATTACTTGCATTGGAAGTACAATTTCAGGTATTAGGACTTCATGTGATGTTATTTTTGTGTATTTTTCGGTTGAAGTCCAACTCAAAACATAGTAGAGAAGATTTATATACACTCCCTGCAATTTCTTAATACACACTCTTATATTTTTTTATCACCAAACTTCTATCTATACCCTTCCTCATTAATTATAATAAATAAAAATCAAATAAGAATTAAATGTTTAATGTGTCCAAGGCCAAATTATCTCATCGTCTTCATAATGAGATTCAAATATGATTTTAAATGTCAATGACCAATTATTCGTATAAGAACTAAAAAGCAATTAAATTGGTTAAATTGTGAGAGATGTTATACTTATCTTGCATACATGAATACATAAGTAATTGTTTTGGTTGACAACGACATTGGCGTATTATATACTGATTCCAGTATTGTTCATGATTATATAAATTATGTAGACATTGACAAATATCGATTCTCTTTAAATATTAAAGAACAACGAAGATAAAAAAAAAGTCAAGTCATTCCATCTTTACTCATGTGTAAAGAGAAAGTAATTAGAAATTACTTTATAAATCTGTGGTTGATTTTATTAATAATCAATTATATAATTAATTGAAATAAAAGTAGTAAAAAAATAATAAAACTTTATGATGCATCATTCGATTTATTTTGTTAAACATTTATTTATTTATTTATTTATAGCGAGGGGCATGGGTGGAAGTTTATTAACAAAATTAGACAAAAACATATAAGAAATGTGTATTAAGAAATTAATGGAGTCTATATAAAATTTCTCAACATAGTAAGATTAAAAGAGGTGAGTCAAGAACCGGTTTGGGGTGGTTTTGTGAAACTTGCTAAATAATTGGAAAGCTTGGAGGCAAATCCATAAATTGCATTCAGTGCTTTCGATCCTTTAATGGGTATAAAGACAGAGACCAATAAAACCAAAATGGATTAAAGATAGTACCAGAAAGAAAGAAACCTCACACTCACGAGCACGAACTGGTTGTTCATCATGATTCATGACTGAACGTTTTGACCTCTTTCTACTACCGGTTAGCTTCGTTCAGCTTCTTGTCTTCTTTCTCCACAACTTGGCTAACAAGCCGAGCCCCATTCATTTTAATGTTTTCTCTTGTTTTTATTTTAGAAATGAGACAATTTCATCAATAATAAATAATTGGTCTTATTCTTGATTTTGATTTTTGGCATTAAAAGTAGAATTTACATGTATCCGATGAGTTTCTATTAAGGCACAACAATATCTTTTTAAAGAATTAGTCTTAATTTTAAGATCTACATAAATAAATTTGACACAAACAACCTTAATGACGAAACTCGTCATAGCGTTAACCGAATCGGTAGATCCACATAACTAGATTTAATATATGCGTGCTAAAAACTTGGTTGCAAGCAAAGTTCCGCAAATATTTAGACATATTTTGTCAGCGACACATCTATATAATATTTGATACTTATCTTATGGTTAAGATCGAGTCCATGCTGAATTAGCTTCATGTATATTCATTTTCATGAGGTGGCGATTCCGATTCATTCAAGTTAATCCATTTATAATAAGATTGATTACTTAGCTTGTTTAAGATCCACAAGCAAAATTAGGGATGAGTTTGTTTTGGGGCAATACTTAGCATATAAAAGATTGGATCACCTTTAAAAAAAAGATTCAACCTTCTTTAGAGATTCCAATTTGGAATCATTATGCTGATAAATGAATAATTCATGA
Organism: Potentilla sterilis; assembly: GCA_963682095.1. Lineage (NCBI taxonomy): Eukaryota > Viridiplantae > Streptophyta > Magnoliopsida > Rosales > Rosaceae > Potentilla > Potentilla sterilis. The sequence goes on along the minus strand of OY821756.1, from coordinate 45,988,411 downwards.
GTATTTCTTTGACGAAAGGGATTAGAGCATTGATGAATAATAGTTTTAGAGGGCAAATGATTACCAAAGCCAAAATATTTAATTTATATCACATGACTTTTTTTATAAAAAAAATATGAATAACACAAAATACTGTACAACTTAATCACAGGAAAAATACTTCTACTTGATAATGCAATACACGTTTTATTGCCAATCACTTGGTAACAAAAACACGCACTAACTCTGATAAAGAAATTAAAAATACTCAAAGTACTAGTGCTAGTCTACAATGTCTAACCTATGGAGAGAGAGACATTGTAGTTCCTTCATTCACCATAATTTCTTACTTCTTTCGAGCTTAAAAAGTGAGACCGAAACAGTGTGATGAGACTTTGAAAAAAAAAAAAGACTAGCTAAAGAAGGTTGCCCTACAGAGTTAACACTAACATCCAACAATTAACATGCATTTATCGTCTTCAATACCAATTGATTGGAAATGTACCACTATGAGTACTCTCCACGTATAGTAGTTGCAAAGCAAGAATCGACAAGACCTCACCACTCCACTACGCCAATCTTTATTGCGTTGTCCGGCTCAAGTCCATGATACTGTCCTATATCTTAAATCAATCCGAATGACTATCTAAGTGTCGAAACTCTTTTACCTTCATTCTCGTATGCACCTCAGACATTTGTTTATCGTTAAACATTAAATTCAGCCATATGAGAGATATACCGAAACGCTTCTGGCCATTAAAAATAATTGAAATTTAACTTTAATTAGTGTTGGACAAGATTTGAATTTGAGTATGAGGGTTTCACACATAAATTTTTACTAATTCGCCCACCTCTGATGGTTATCAATTTCAAATAATTAAATAGTCAAATTAAAAAAAACAGATCCTCCCATCAATCTGTTAGGTAACACAGACTCAAAAATGTAACTCATAAAATTTTCGCTATAAAATTGTAGTGTTGTTGAATCGAAACATGATCGCTTTGTCATATTAACGTCACATAGAAAATTTTAGCAAAAGAAAAAAAATCCTATGGAAAGTGAGTTGGGGCCACTAAGCCGAGCCAAAGCTGTGTTCTGTGGAACCTGAAAATACAGTTGAGTCGAGTTCTTGCTGCTTCAAGTCAAAGACTCGAAGGTTGTTGAGAGTCCCATTCCACGTAGAATATCTAACAGTCAACCCCTACCAGCCTTCTCTCTCCCAAATCTAAAACTCAAACAGAGAGAGAAACTCTTTCAGTTTCACTCCATTTTTGTTTTTATATCCTTAAATCAACCCACACCCGCCTCTCTCTCTCTCTCTCTCTCTCTCTCTAACCAGACACTTCGCTCTTCACCGGCAACTAGCTAATAGCCTCCTCCATTACTAACCATAAAACAAACGCATTGGTCTCGTCACTTGCGTCGACCCCTCTTAATATAACACATGCACCACGCTTAGATTGCCATGGGCGTCTTCGACATGTCCAACAATCCACCAACTTCTCGCACCAAAGACTTCTTCGCCTCCCCTGCTCTCTCCCTCAGCCTCGTACGCATCTCATCTTCTTCACATTCTCTTCTATTCTCCAACCCTTATTCGTTTCTTCTCAAACAAACCCTTTTACTGTTTCCATGTCTTTATTGGGTTCTCGTTCTCGTTGTTGTTGTTCTGTTATGGTTTTCTTCACTTTTGGTTGTGTTTCTCAATTTGCGTTTGGTTGGTGTTATAGGCTGGGATTTTCCGAGATGCCGGGACTCCGGCGGAGGCGGCGTCTAATAGGGAGGGGGATGAAGGCGATGAAGGGAGCGTAGGCGGCCGCCGGAGGTCGAGAGAAGACACGGCCGAGATCAGCAGTGAGAACTCGGGCCCGGCGAGGTCGAGATCAGCGGAAGACATTGATCTTGATGCTGAGTTGGGAGAACAAGATGAAGATGAAGGAGATGGAGACAACAAGAACAAGAAGAAGAAGAGGAAGAAGTATCACAGACACACCACTGAGCAAATCCGAGAAATGGAAGCGTGAGTAGTTCTTAATTTGGTTTCCTATTTTCTATGTTGAATTTGGATTTACCAATGCGTTGATTTTGAGCTTGGAACACTAAAATTTAAGAGCTTTTATTGACAAACCCAAGTTTAATTTGTTGGAAATTGGGTGAGACATTGAATAGTGCACGTGGTTTTGGAATTGGTCGGTTTTGAGTTGTACTGGTTTCTCTCTTCTATAAAATTTGCATTTGCATGCCACCACTAAGCATGCAGCTTTATAAAGAATATACTTTATCCAGTACTATGTTCTAGTGCTGCTGCTAGGAAAGATTCAAAGAATTAGTGACATGATCACTAATAAAGGAAACAAGATTGAAAAGTTAAAGATAACACGTAGTGTTTTGATCAGTGGCTTCTTTTTTTGCTCTTTGTTTTTTTGTGTAGTAGTCAGCTACAGAAAAGAATACAATTGACAAGGCTGATTAGAATCCTGATGAATGTGATTGGTTTTGACCACATGTTAATCAGTGTTTGTTGTTTTGTTAATTTCATTGAACATGCTTGCAGGCTGTTCAAGGAGTCACCCCATCCAGATGAGAAGCAAAGACAGCAGCTGAGCAAGCAGTTAGGCCTTGCTCCAAGGCAAGTCAAGTTTTGGTTCCAGAATCGCCGTACCCAAATCAAGGTGATTTTCTGTTTTCAATTCTTTTAGTTTTACGTCGAATTCTGAAAACTCTAATGAAGATGTGGATATTGGTGTTTATAGGCTATTCAAGAGCGCCATGAAAACTCATTGTTGAAGGGAGAAATGGAGAAACTCCGAGATGAGAATAAGGCAATGAGGGATCAAATAAACAAAGCTTGTTGCCCCAACTGCGGCAGTGCTACCACAAGCAAAGATGCCACCTTGACAACCGAGGAGCAACAACTCCGAATTGAAAATGCCAGACTCAAATCCGAGGTAATTTATGTTTACAAGAGCACACCTGATCAATACTTCTGTAGATTGAGTAATGTAACTAGTCTTATATTCAGAGTTTGAGGTAACGAGGTAAAGATCTTTATGTAGGTTGAAAAACTCCGAGCAGCTCTAGTAAAATACCCTCTTGGGACATCCTCTCCTTCCACTTCTACTGGGCAGGACCAGGAGAGCAGAAGCTCTTTGGACTTTTACACAGGAATTTTCGGTCTTGAGAAGTCTAGGATTATGGAGATAGTTAACCAAGCAATGGAGGAGCTTCAAAAGATGGCTACAGCTGGAGAACCACTCTGGGTTCGAAGTGTTGAGACTGGCCGTGAAATACTTAACTATGATGAGTACATCAAAGAGTTCAACATTGAAATTCCAGCCACTGGGCGGCCAAAGAGATCCATTGAGGCCTCAAGGGAGACAGGTGTAGTTTTTGTGGATCTCCCAAAACTAGTTCAAAGCTTCATGGACGTGGTAAAGACAAACATTTTTCCTATTATTTTCTTGTAGGCACAGAATTGTAAGCTAAGGTTATATTTCTTTTTGTTGTAGAATCAATGGAAGGAAATGTTTCCATCTATGATCTCAAAGGCTGCCACTGTTGATGTTATTAGCAATGGTGAGGGAGACAGTAGAAATGGTGCTGTACAATTGGTAAGCATGTTGTGTGCAAGTACTGTTGTTGTTTTGTTTCTCCAAAATACTTTGCAAAAAGTAAAATTGTACAAACTATTGCTTCTGATTCAAGAATACTCAAACTTGAATTTGACTGCAGATGTTCGCAGAGCTGCAAATGCTTACACCGTTGGTACCCACCAGAGAAGTTTATTTCGTTAGATGTAGCAAGCAACTGAGTGCTGAACAGTGGGCTGTGGTTGATGTTTCGATCGACAAAGTTGAAGATAACATCGATGCATCCTTGGTGAAATGCAGAAAACGTCCCTCTGGTTGCCTTATTGAAGACAAATCAAATGGCCATTGCAAGGTATGCAGATGTGTTATACAAATTTGATATCGCACCTTTATAATCTTAATGCATAAAATATAAGTCTGGATCTATTCATCATTGACTAGTTTACAAACAAGGGATGAAAAAATAGACAAGGTTTTGACAGCTGACTTTGGCCAGGGAATGGAAAACTACACAAAAATGTAAACAGAAACAGAGGTGAAAATGAAAGACATATATATATATATATATATATATATATATATATGCTGCAAACAAGGTTTATACTGATCTATGGCCTACAGGTAATCTGGGTGGAGCACTTAGAGTGCCAGAAAAGCACAGTTCAGACCATGTACCGGAGTATTGTCAACAGTGGCCTGGCATTTGGCGCAAGACATTGGGTAGCGACACTGCAACTCCAATGCGAAAGACTTGTTTTCTTCATGGCAACCAATGTTCCAATGAAGGATTCAACTGGTATGCCTAGTGAAATAAACTTCAGATATATCTATGGTCTCTTATAAAATTAAAGATACTGATAACTACCTAATATCAGGAGTAGCCACCTTGGCTGGGAGAAAAAGCATTTTGAAAATGGCACAAAGAATGACATCGAGTTTTGGTCGCGCAATTGGAGCATCAAGCTATCATACCTGGACCAAAATCTCAAGTAAAACAGGTGATGACATTAGGATTGCCTCCAGGAAGAACTTGAACGATCCAGGAGAGCCTCTTGGTGTGATCTTGTGTGCAGTTTCTTCAGTATGGTTGCCTGTCTCTCCTTACACACTCTTTGAATTTTTGAGAGACGAGACTCGCAGGAACGAGGTTTGTAATAAGGGCCCTGTCTGCCCTACAACTCTGTAACTCTGCTAATCAAGAAACATTTCAGTAGTACTACAGGATCTGACATTTTTTTTTCTTCAATTGCTAGTGGGACATTATGTTGAATGGGGGTCCGGCTCAAACAATTGCAAACTTATCCAAAGGACAAGATCGTGGCAATGCTGTTACTATTCAAGTGAGCTTTCTTTCTTCATACAGTAAATGAATAAACCTGATATTTCCAATGCAAAATGTTCATAAAATTTTCTAATATAGCCTTGCGTTTCAATCTTTCAGACTATGAAATCAAAAGAGAATAGCATGTGGATTCTACAAGATAGCTGCATAAATGCTTACGAGTCCATGGTGGTCTATGCCCCGGTGGATATCACTGGCATGCAATCTGTGATGACAGGATGTGACTCGAGCAACATGGCTGTGTTGTCTTCAGGGTTCTCTATTCTTCCAGATGGGTTAGAATCGAGGCCTATGGTCATCACTTCCAGGCAAGAAGATCGAGGCAGTGACAGTGAAGGTGGAACTTTGCTGACCGTAGCATTTCAAATCTTGACTAATACCTCTCCTACTGCCAAACTAACTATGGAGTCTATAGAGTCTGCCAACACTCTTATATCATGTACTTTGAGAAATATTAAGACGAGCTTGCAGTGTGAGGATGGCTGATCAGCTCAACTTTATTAAATAGCTAGGAATAGGTAGCTGAAACACAGGTTTTCATTTTTGGCTGGACTATCAGTGGTTTTAGCTGATCAGGATTTGCAGTTTGTTTCATTCTTTTTTTTTTTTGCACAGAAGGTGGACTAGGATTGTAAGAAGTCTACAGCAATGTTCTGGCAAAAAGAATTAATTCATAATTTTTATAATTTATAATTTTACTAGTTCCATTGTATATAACTATTTATTAGTATGACATTGTTAGTTTTATTGCTATTTGTTTCTTACCATTTGATTAAGGTTCAGACAGGCATAAAGCCACCATTTTCAGTATCAGATGTCTCTTCAGTGTATGTTGGTACTTAAATTGTCACCAGCAGCATTTGAGACGTCTGCAGCTACAACACCAATTATACACATCCTTTTCCTGTTAAATTCTTTAAGTTGGAAGAGTATTATTGAAACAGTAAGATACTTGCACCTATTTCAGTCCATCATCAAACCAAAAAAAATCCAATGTCGGTTCGCAAGAAGTTCCATAAATCCTCTGACAAAATTAAATAGTTCTTATATAAATCGGTAGTGGGAATTCAAATGTGGTGGAAACATCATAAAATCTGGAAAAGGTCCCAAACTCCCAGCAGGAATCTAACTTAACAAGAGTCATTTTTGAACAAGCTCAATTCCTGGTAAAATGGAAAAATCATTTAAAAGCAATATTCCTTCCAGTTGAGAAATCCAAAGACTGACAAGTTCTCACAGGAAAAGTATGATGCTTATCAAACAACTTTTAAGTAATTCCTCCTAACAATGAATGAATGACATCGTGTAAACTCCACATCATGTAAACTCCAAGCATAATTTCCATTGCTCATTAGTATTGAACAAAGGTTCCTTTGGGTAATCAAAACTGCAGTCTGGTGGCATGTGTTCACCAAAACTCAAAAACATGCAGCTATTGACAAACTTAAACTTCTTTTAATCCCAGGAGCAGATATCTCCAACTCTATAAAGTACAATACTTAACCTACATAAGTAGCACATTTTGACAAAATTTAGCAAGCAAGCAACAGCCTTGCATAGTTGTTTCAGTGAATTTAACCCACAAATCCACAATGACCAAATTGAGGCCTTCCTTAGTTCAAATTCATCAACTTGTCACTCTACCCTTGTATATATCAATCCAAATTCATTTCAGAATCCAATAATTCCACAGCTTGAAGCATTTATCCCAAATGTGAAGCCTAAAAATCCTAATTTCAAAGACTGACAGCAACTTCTTAATGGCATGTGGTGATCATTATCAAATAACTGTGCTGCAGTTCCTCCGAACAACAAATGAGATGATCAACTCCCAGCATTAGTTTAACTGCTCATTAGTGTTGACCAAAGTCACCTAATCAAAATTGCACCCTGCTGGAAAGCCTACAGCTAGCCAATCAGCTAGTGAAAAAAAAAAAAAAAAACTAGCAATATTCCAGAGTACTAAATCAATATATAGTTCTTGAAATCTCAAAAGCATATATCAGTATATCACCCTCTCTCTAAAGTACAAATGATTCCCAACCTACAAAAGTAGTGCATTTTATTAAAAACATCAAACAAGCAACAGTCTTTTATAGTTTATAGTGAATTCAACCCACAATTGACAGCATTTAGGCCTCCTTCCTTGCCATAGATCATACTTGCCACTCCACTCTGAAGTATCTATCAATACAATTTCATTCAGTAATCCAACATGTTTCCCTTTTTCGAGCTGTCAATCAATAATCACTACCTCCATTAGCAATGCATCAAACCCCATTCAAAACAAGATTCACTCAAAGCCTAATGCATAAAATTTAGACTACTGGCACCAACAAATTCTCATAACAATCTATCACAGCACCAATTCCAAGCACGGAAAGCATTGCAGTACTTTCCACCATATTACACTAAACACATAACATCATGACATAAACTAGACGCGGTTTCATTCCATAAATCACAAAACTCAACAATGAAACAAACAAACATAGGACCTCACTCTAAACCTGCAGAGACTCCAAAGGAATCCCCAGCTCATTCCCGTCTTCTGCTTTCTTCTTCACATTCTTGGGCGGAAGAGGCACAGCAATGAAGGCCTTGTTCTTGCTGATGGGTCTGCTCTTCTCAAGCTGGACCACGTCACCCACCTGGAACTGGTTATTCTCATCATGGGCTTGGTACGTCTTCTTCTTCCTCACCCTCCTCTTGTATTTGGGGTGGGGTGCTAAGCGAGTGACCTCCACGGCGACGGTCTTGTCGTTGGTGGAGCAGAGGACTTTGCCCTGAAGATACTTGAGGGCCTTGATGGGTTGGAGGGAGGTGTGACGTAGTGGGGTTGGGAAGGAGAGGGAGGAAGTGGGTTTGGAGAGGAAGGAGAGAGGAGTAGTGCCATGGATGAATTGGGTGGAGAGCTTTGTGGAGGGAGAGAAGGGGAGGAGTGAAGCTGTGAGTGACATTGTGGTGGAGTTTGAGAAAAGGGTGTTGGGATTTTTGAGGGAAAGGAGGGATGAAAGGATAAGGGAGATGGGATGTGGTGTCTATGTGTCTTTTGGATTCACATTTTTAGGATCCGTTCTATTTCTTTCTTCTTCTTCTTTTTTTTTTTTATAAATTTTTTGAGAAGTTTTATTTTTTAATAATGTTCGATATCTACATTAATTTTTAAGATAAATAATCCTACAATAAAAACAAGAAGTGGGAGAAGAGGAACATCAATGAAGAGAGTGGTAGTACAAGTTATAATCATATGGTGAGTTTCATTTTGGTGTTTGTTGGTTTAAAGGAAATCCAAAATGTCAAAACTGTAATAAGTTTGGACATGTGGCGAAAAATTGCAATTTGAACAAGCATCAAACACACTTCACTGAAGAGCAAGACAATGATGACAACATGTTCTTTGCTTGTCAAACAGCAACTATACAGAAAAATGATAATGTTAGTTTGTGGATAGTGATAATTTTTTCATATCTAGAGTAAAGATGGGCACTGGTACTTGGGTACAGGCAAGAGGAAGATGAACACTTGTTGTGGAAACAAAGAAATGAAGAAAATATATAAGAGAAGTGTTGTTGGTTCTAGAACTGGACCAAAGCCTTCTACGTATTGGGCAACTTCAAGAAAATGGTTACCCGGTATTTTTTTATGAAGATTTGTGCACAATATATGACAAGAAAAGGGAAATGTAGGTTGTGGCGGCCATCAAGATGGATCACATAAGCTTTCCTATCTCTTTTAAATATCCAAGCAACTTTGAAAGTCGATGTGTCAGATGAATCTTGGCTTTGGCATAAGAGGTTTGAGCATTTAAACTTTCCGAGTTTAAAAGACCTGAAACAGAGGGACATGATGCATGGATTACACACCATTCAAGAAGCCAATGTAGTGTGTGAGAGCTGTGGCATTGGGAAGCATCATCAAGAATCATTTCCTAAAGAGAAAGCTTGGAGAGCATCTACTCCATTAGAACTTAGAGCTCGTCCATACTGATGTATATGGTCAAATGAAGACAAAAATTCATAGTGGCATCATATACTTTATAACGTTTATTGATGATTTCTCTAGAATGACATGAGTGTATTTCTTGAGACAAAAATCAGAAGTGTTCATTGTATTTAAGAAGTTTCAAGTGATGGTAGAAAGACAAATTAGTGGCCATTTTATCAAAGTCTTAAGAAGCGATAGGTGGAGAGTATAACTCAATGCAATTTGATAAATTTTGTGAAGACATTAGGCTTCTACGGCAGCTCACAGTGGCCTATACTCCTACCAAAATGGAGTAGCCGAAAGAAAAAATAGAACGAGTCGAAATGACTAAGTCTATGTTGCACGAGAAGGGGATGATCGATGAATTTTGGGGTGAATGTGTCATACAAAAGCAGTGCAAAATAAAATACCAATTGAAGCATGTAGTGGTAGAAGACCCTCGGTAAATCACTACAAGGAGTTCGATTTTGTTTGTTTTGCCTATATTCCAAAAGAAAGAAGGCAGAAATTTGATAATAAAAGTGAGAAGTGCATTTTTGTGGGCTATAGCACATAAAGCAAAGGCTATAGACTCTACAATTTGAAAAAAGAAGAAGATGATAACCTGTAGAGGGATTGGAAAGGCTATAGACTCTACAAGTTTAGATGCTCAAACTCTACATCTTCAATGAAAAAGCGTCTTGGGATTGGAAATTAAAATGCAGTCCAAGGTCCTAACATTGAAATGGAAAATGAGGTAGAGAATAAAGAAAATGAAATTGAAGTTGTTGAACGAACTCCTCAACAAGCTAGTGACTCCAATGCAAGGGTAGTCCACAATCTCAATCATCCGACTCTTCATCACCAAACTCAACTCCTATTAGAATGAGTGATTTAAGTGAAGTCTATGCAAGCTGCAATTTTTGAGTTATGGAACCAGAAAAATATGAAGATGCAATGTAAGTGACGTGAGCAGAAGCTCGCATGCAATAATAAACCCTGCAATCGTTAGTAGTATAGACATAAGTAGGGATCGTTCTAAGCCGGGGATTAAGGGTACCTGAGATATGAAATTGTTAAACCAAAATATACATATATACACACATAAACGTCACATATGGGGGATGGTATGAATCGGCAGCAAGTTGCCCTAGCACTAAGTGATACGAAATAAAATGCTGAAAAATAAATTCTAGGTCTAATATTTACAAGTTTGGTCGACATTCTTCCACAAAGCACCAACACGAAAGCAATCAAAACATATAACAAGCAAGCAAACAGGACTCTCAGCAAGATGTTAAAATGTTCTAGACTCAACTTAACTCCAACCCAATTAGCTCCTAATCGGCTACTAATTGATTAAGACTCCTCATGTATTTTAAGTGACTAATCGCCTAACCTTAAAGTTATACTAGTCATCTTTGAATATTCTAATCGACGTAAACAAACATGACAAGTAATTAAGCACAAAGTCTTTTTCTTTAGTTGGAAACAAGTTAGATAAGCAATGTTGTCAATCATCTTATTAACAAGCATGTTCATTTAAATTACTCTAGCCCTCGTGAAAACAACACAAATTAAAACAACCCTAAAGATTGCTTAACCTATCTTATTTTCGGCTGATGAGATTAATACCCCACATATTGCAATTATATAGACTACCAATCTTTAAGCACACGAATTTACAGAACAAGTCAAGAAAACCCTAAAACCAAGTTAACATGCATTCTTGCCGATTATCCCATTAACTAATTCGTTACATATTTCCCTTACTCTTTAGCATGCAATCCATATTCTTACATCCAAAACATCACTTAAAGATAAAGAAAATAAATTGACATGCAAATCATAAAACCAAATTTCAATCCAATTCATACATAGACATACAAATTGAAACCAAGAATTCATGCTAACTTCATAGACAAAGTTTAACATAACTACAACAAAAATTACAAAGCCAAGAGAAGGGAGTGGATCACACATTAGAAACCTTGGAGACTTCGTCTTGTATGGATCCGGTGGTTGATGGTGTCGGATGGAGTTGCTGCTCGGCAGTGATGATATCGGCAGCAAGGTACCAAGGTTCGGCAGGAACTTTGGGTGTGGTGGAGGTGGTTTTGGCTAGGGTTTTTGTGTAGGATTCTTGGGGAAATTTAGGTAGAGCTTTGGCTAGATTTTTGCTTTGGAATGTGACAAATTTTTCTGTATAAAAGTTGGCTATATATAGAGGAAAAACTAGGGTATTGCCGGCAGCCCATATTGCATAAGGATTTCAGAAAACCTAGTGGGATAAGGTTTGAAAAACTTCCTTTCATAGCTCTATTAGGTTTTCTTTTTCTGAATTTTTCTTCAAGACTTGGGCTTCACATCTTCATGGACTTCTTAAATAATCATTGGACTTCATTGCATAAGTTTTGATCCACCGAAAATGCTTCAATTGCCGGCAGCACACCAAGGCACACAATCTGCCTTATTCGGCAGCTTCTCCTAGTTTGACTAGGAGAACTTCTTTCTTCATATTTTTCTTCAATGCCTTAGTTCAGTGTCTTCCTCTTCCCTTCTTTAAGCTTAAACCATCTTCATAAATGCATTTGTGCACCATTTGGTCCATCAAAAACAGAAAGCACAAAAAGGGGGCAGTAGGTTTCTGGAATCGGCAGATTTGATGTTGATGTAGTAACTCCGGCATATCTCCATCCTCGGAGCTCCGATTGATGCGATTCTAAGTCTCAGATAAACTAGACACACATAGCTACCTCTATATAAAACAGTTTGATCAAAATCCTTATGAGTCGACGGAAATGATTTTTCGAAGTTGGATCAAAGTCCCAGGAAAATCCTGGAAGCCCCTGGATTGGAATGCTCGGACTGCCGTATTGCAGCCAACTTTTGGGTGACTTCCCGAACTCCAATTGATTTGAAATTTTAACACAACATTCCTCATCATATGAATATTAAGCACACCAAATTTCATAGAATTCGGACAAGGATAGATCATATTTGTAGTCGTCACAAAATCGCGAAAAAGACATATTTTGCACTATTTTCCAGATTTCTCATACTTAGTCATTTTTCGGACAATTAAGCACATTTCACCAAAACTCTACTAAAATGACACTAACTACATTATGACTCTATCTTAGACAAATAAGGGTTAAACAAAGCATAAACGAGGGCATAAGCATATTATATCGTCGCACATTGTGCTCCTATCAACTACCCCACACTTATCCTTTGCTAGTCCCTTAGCAAACTAAATTAAACTAGACTCTAAACAAACTATTGCCCCTAGTAATTTTTCTCAGGCTCGTATGTATACATAGCTTTCAAGTTAATGCATGAGAATGCTAAGCACGAAAATTTCAAGTTCCATGAACATGTAACATCAATAAAAACATAGAAGAACAAAAGTAAGCATGTAGACATGTTAAGCTAATCTAATCCTCCTCACTAGGCATACTCTCTTCTTTTCACTCGAAGCATGGCATTCACTCATAAGTATATGCAAGCGAAAGATAATGAATTACGAAGAGTGACTTGCATATATCAAAGAAACGAAAGCACTTTGTGAATTTTTATGGAAAAACCTCATTTAACAACTATGTGCACCAATGAACCAAAACCATATGCTTACTCTTGAGATAATCTCCACAAATCAAATTTAACCATCTTAAGAATCATGAAAAGATCAATAAAAGGGATGTAATGGGGCTAGGCTAAGAGGTATTCGATATTTGGATAAGGAGGCTTATAAACGTCACCATGGCCTTTGGCAAAGCTCAAATCTCCTTATGTCTTCTCGCCGAAAGGGTCAAATTTCATCTTGTTGGACCCATACTTCATTCTTTTCTTTCCATAACATTACAACAATACTCAAGACAATAGCCATGCACAAAATTTTTCTTTTCTATGCCGTGCCTTACACATTTTTTTTCTTTTTTTTCTTGCTCTCGGTATTTTTCTCTTTTTCTTTTGGTCCGAGCACACATTTTTTTCTTTTCAATTTTCTAAGGCACGGCATACATACTTCTCTTATAGATTCATGGCTAAGTCTACCCCACACTTGTTCTTCTTCATCACACACGCGAAAACGCTTTCAAAAATCAAGCTTTGCCAACACATAAGGTAAAAGCATCACTATACTAAGCTCATGGAAAGTGTTTAAGGGTGATGAAAGAAAAGGCTAATTGTAGGCTCAAAAGGGGTTTACTAAGGTGTCCCACGACGGGCTCCAATAGGGCACATGCTTTATTTGGCAATGGTGGTAAACCTAAATGATCTTTATTCAATCATATTCAAAATCAAGGTATTTTATGATATAAATGTTTCGAAAATTCAACAAGAGTAAGTTCTAGCATACTAGAGTTCATTAAAAAGTTATGGCACATAGTCATCGAATATGCAAAGAATTATGAGGTTTCATGCTTCCTACGAATCTATCGAATTTTTATCTTTTTACCGCTCAAGAAGAAAGCAATTTGGCACTAAAGCTCACATAGGTTATAATCGAAATAAACTAGCTAAAACATGCATGCTTAATAATCAACAAGTCCTACATGCTCCTACCAATGCACAAAATCCATGAAACTCACAATTTTAATTGTATGCAAAACCATCATCTATGTATGCAAAGAGGAGAAAAACATCATTGACAATTTAGGGGCATCCTAAGACTCGAAACAAATTTAAACACTCTATTTTTGTAGAACAATTTTCTGAATTTTCTTTTCTAAACTAAGCACACCAAAACATAAACGGAATACGTTATCCCACCCCACACTTAGAAAATTACATTGCCCTCAATGTAAGCACAAATCTATATCAACGAATTTCCTAAGCATGCAATAGTCTAACATATACCAACGTATCATCACAAATCAAAGAAAAAGAGAAGGGTTAAGAAATTTCAAACTCTCGGTGATGGCTCCTTCACTCTTCTTTGATCGACATGGGTTGCCTCCCAAGTAGCGCTTTGTGTTTATAGTCCATAGCCTAGACTTTTCACCGTGTATTGCATGTGTTCATCTTGCTCCAAAGTAGCTCAAATCGGCATGAAGAAGGGCAATAAGAAGATCTTGGCATGTGGTATCCGATTATGCAATCTGCGTGTCCGATGTGTGCATCGTGTCCGATACTACTGCAGGCGTATCCGGCGTATCCTGTGATGCAGTGTGGCAGTGCCGTGCCTCTTGTGTCATATCATCAATCCTGCCGGCGATGGCAGGTCCGGCAGGTTGTTCAGCTGCAGCAGGAATGAAGGGTCGCCGCATCGGGTGGTTTTCTGGCGTGTGGTGCGGCAGCAATGGAGGCTCGGTGGCTGAGGTATGGCAGTGAGATACCGGACCGGTAGTGGCACAAAGTGGCTCAACAAGGGCAGTAGTTACGGCAGCCCCTAGGCTTGGAGGATCGTGGACAATTATTTCATCGTTTAGAGGCTCAAATGGCTCGTAGTACGGCTTGAGTCTATGTCCATTTACCTTGAACGTGTTTCCCGTAGCTACATTCCGAATCTCGATGGCTCCATGAGGAAATACTTGAAGAATAATGAAGGGTCCAAGCCAACGAGATTGCAACTTACCCGGAAAAAGTTTGAGTCGTGAGTGATATAAGAGAACTTTTTGGCCAACTTCAAACTTCTTCCGCCGAAGCATCTTATCATGAGCAACCTTAGTCTTTTGCTTGTAAATCCATGCGGCTTCATAAGCTTCATTCCATATTTCTTCAAGTTCGTTGAGTTGAAGCTTCCTATGAAGACCGGTCTCATCAATGCTCATGTTGAAAGCCTTAACCGCCCACCATGCTTTATGCTCAAGTTCAACCGGTAAGTGACATGCTTTGCCATATGTTAACCGAAATGGTGACATACCTATCGGTGTCTTATATGCAGTCCTATAATCCCACAAAGCGTCATTGAGACGATCACTCCAATCCTTCCTTGAAGGTCCAACGGTCTTCTCAAGTATTTTCTTGATCTCTCGATTACTTACCTCGGCCATACCACTTGTTTGGGGTGATAAGGTGTAGATACCTTATGAGTGACTCCATACTTCTTCAATAAGGCTTCAATGGTGCGGTTACAAAAATGGGAGCCTCCATCGCTAATCAAGACTCTTGGAACTCCAAAACGTGAAAAGATGTTGGTCTTGAGAAACTCGGCTACCACCTTGGCATTGTTGGTGCGTGTAGCCTTGGCTTCAATCCACTTTGACACATAATCGACCGCAAGCAAAATGTAGAGAAAGCCCTTACTCGAAGGAAACGGTCCCATGAAGTCAATCCCCCAAAGATCATGAATTTCAATGGCGTTGATAGAAGTGAGCGGCATTTGATCTCGTGGTCCAATATTCCCCATTCTTTGGCATCGATCACATGACTTACAAAACATGTAAGCATCTTTAAAAATTGTAGGCCAAAAGAAACCACACTCGAGTACCTTTAAAGCGGTCTTCTTTGCTCCAAAATGCCCTCCACACGCCTCACTATGACAAAACGTTAAGATCGGTTTATGCTCGTGCTCGGCAACACATCTTCTAAGTACTTGATCATTACATTGCTTCCATAAGTACGGATCATCCCAAAGATAATGGCGTGACTCCTTCTTGAGTTTCTCACGTTGGTGGCGTGGTAAAGTACAAGGGAATGTCCGCGTGGCAAGAAAGTTGGCAATGTCGGCATACCACGGCTCATGCACTCCAAGTCGAAAAAGTTGCTCATCCGGAAAGGTCTCTAATAGGGGCAGCCGATCCTCTTCCTTCACAAGTCTACTCAAATGATCGGCTACAACATTCTCTACTCCTTTCTTGTCTTTAATCTCAATGTCGAACTCTTGAAGCAAAAGAATCCATCGAATGAGCCTCGGCTTAGCATCCTTCTTTGTCATAAGATATTTCAAAGCGGCATGATCACTATAAACAATGACTTTGGAATTCAAAAGATATGATCGAAATTTTTCCAAAGCAAAAATTACCGCTAAGAGTTCCTTCTCCGTTGTTGTGTAGTTGAGTTGAGCATCGTTGAGAGTCCTTGAAGCATAGTAGATGGCGCATGGCTTCTTATCAATTCGTTGTCCAAGAACCGCTCCAAGTGCATAATCACTAGCATCACACATCAACTCAAATGGCTCGTCCCAATTAGGGGACACTAGGGTTGGCGCTGTGCACAATAATTTCTTCAATCGGCAAAAAGCACTCTCACATGCATCCGTCCACTCAAACGTCACCTCCTTTTGTAACAAGTTGCTCAATGGCTTGGCAATTGAAGAGAAGTCTTTGATAAATCTTCGATAAAACCTCGCATGGCCAAGAAAACTTCTCACATCCTTCACACACCTAGGGCTCGGCAATGCTTGTATTAGCTCCACCTTGGCTTTGTCAACCTCTAAGCCTTTTGCCGAAATAATGTGCCCTAGAACTATGCCTTGCGTGACCATGAAGTGACACTTCTCCCAATTGAGCACAAGATTTGTCTCTACACACCTCTCAAGTATCTTCTTCAAGTTCCCCAAACATGCATCGAAGGTGCCTCCATACACACTAAAGTCATCCATAAATACTTCGATAATGTCTTCAATAAAATCCGAGAAGATGGCATACATACATCTTTGAAAAGTGCCGGGTGCGTTGCATAGTCCGAATGGCATCCGCCGATAAGCAAACGTGCCAAATGGACAAGTAAAAGTGGTCTTCTCTTGATCATCCGGGTGTATCATGATTTGATTGTAGCCACTATAACCATCAAGAAAGCAATAGAAAGAATGGCCGGCTAACCTCTCTAGCATTTGGTCCATAAACGGCAAAGGCATGTGATCCTTCCTCGTTGTAGCGTTGAGCTTCCTATAGTCGATGCACATCCGATGACCGGTTACAAGTCTTTGTGGCACAAGCTCATTCTTCTCATTCTTGACAACCGTTACACCACTCTTCTTAGGCACTACTTGCACGGGAGATATCCACTTACTATCCGAAATTGGGTAAATCACCCCACAATCAAGCAACTTGATAATCTCGTCTTTCACAACTTTCATCATGGGAGGGTGAAGTCGACGTTGAGCTTCCTTTGTCGGCTTAGCTCCTTCTTCTAATAAGATGCGATGAACACAAGTAGTAGGGCTTATTCCCTTGATGTCCGCTAAGGTCCAACCTATGGCGGTCTTGTACTTCTTAAGCACACGTATCAAATCAACCTCTTGCTTCTCACTAAGCATTGAAGACACAATAACCGGTAGTGTATCTTCTTCTCCAAGATAAACATACTTTAAATGACTAGGGAGCTCCTTGAGTTCTAATTTTGGGGCCTCTTCCACACTTGGTCGAAATTTGGTTGTGGCACTTGGAATTGACAAGAACGAATCAAAAACCTTGGCATAGGGCCGAGCCTCTAGCTCGGCACAGATCTTCATTAGGCTCGGCTTCATCATGAAAGGCTCGGCAGTGATGCCTTGCTCGGCAATGCTTGGCTCGGCTTCCTCTCTCTCATACATGATTCGTTCTCCCCTCTTGTCAAATCCGAACCATTTCTCAATCGCTAATTGCTATGCATCGAGCGAGGTCGACATAACTTGCTCGACCTCCTCCAAAACATCAATGGCACAACCCTCCTTCAAATCAACATTAGGGAATTTCATGGCATCAAACACATTAAACTTAATCACTTCCCCATCAAACTCCATAGTTAGGTTGCCCTCGGCCACATCTATCTTTGTGCGCGCCGTCCTCATAAATGGTCGCCCAAGTAGCAATTGAGTGTTATTGACCGGCGAATCCTCCATCTCAACTACATAAAAATCGGCAGGGAATATCAATTGGTTGACTTGCACCAACACATCCTCCACATAACCCTCCGGATACTTGCTTGAGCGATCCGCAAGTTGAATGATGACATTATCCTTCTTGAGAGGCCCTATACTCAACGTTTGATACACATTGAGTGGCATGACATTGATCGATGCTCCCAAATCCAACATCACATCCTCAAAACGAGTGTTGCCTATGACACAAGGCACATTGAAGCTACCCGGATCCTTCATCTTTGGTGGCAACTTCCTTTGAATAACGGCCGATACCGTCTCGCTCATAGTCACCACACGAGTCTCCCTAGTATGCCTTCTAGCTGTGCAAAGCTCCTTCAAAAACTTAGCATACTTCGGTACTTGCTTAATGCACTCCAACAAAGGGATGTTGACTTGCACTTTCCGGAAAATCTCCAACACCTCCTCATCAGACTTATCCTTCTTCGATTTAGCAAAGCGAGAAGGGAATGGAATGCTTGATGTCGGCACCCCTCCCTTGCTTGCTTGGTTCGGCACTAGCTCATTCTTTGATGTTGCGGGATCATACTCAAGCTCATTACGCAGCCCCTTATCCTTCACATTGTTGTTGCCGGCATCACCCTTCTCGGCAGCATTGTGGCTCTCGGCTGCAACATGGTTGGCTGCAGCCCCTTCGTTCCTATCTCCATGGCTGCCGGCAATTGCAGGTCCGGCAGCCCTCTCGGCTTCATCTACTACATCGAATGTTACTCGCTTCTTCTTTGGACTTGTTGGAGGAAACAACTCTCTTCCACTTCGAGTTTGAATCACTTTGGCTTGCTCGTTCCTCGGATTGGGAATCGTATTGCTTGGCAACTTCCCTTGCTCATTAAATCTTCCCATAAAGTCTAGAACTTGGCCCATTTGAGTCTTGAGCTCACCAATGTCCTTTTGATGATTTTGTTGCCCCGCGAGCAATGCTTGAGTAGCACTTGACAAAGATTGGAGCAAAGCATCATAATTGGGATTGCTCGGTGCAGCTTGGCCTTGGCTCGGCCCTCCTTGAGTCTGGTTCGGCAATGCCCCAAAATTCACTTGGTTCGGCTGATATGGTTGCCGAGGCACAAAGGGTGCCCTCGGTGCAAATGGTGCTCCTCCCTCTCTCGGTTGCATAGGTGCCCTAAGCACATTGTCATTATTCGCCCATCGAAAGTTAGGATGATCATTGAACCTCGGATTGAAGTTCCCAAACCGTTGACCTCCTTGAAAGCCAATAGCATTGCACTCCTCTACTCCCTCATTAACTCCAAATTGAGGGCATTGTTCGGTCTCATGGCCCTCGGTGCAAATTCCACATACCATAGCACGCTTCTTCATCAAATTACTCACCAAGTCGGTAAGCTTGTCCACTTTCTCCTCTAACTTTGAGCTCGAAGACGTCTCATGCACTTTCTCATTCCTTTGCACATTGCTTCGTGCCATGCCAAATTGTTGGTTGTTCAAAGCACGAACTTCCAACAAACTTCTTGCCGCTCCAGCATTCAACTCCAAAAAGCTACCTCCCGCGGCCGAGTCAAGAAACTCTCTCTCCATGACACGCAATCCCTCATAGAAATATTGTACCAAGAGCCCATCGCTAATGCCATGCGATGGACACAAAGAAACTAGGGACTTGAACCTCTTGTAGTAATCAAAGAAAGTCTCATCTCCGGCTTGCTTCACACTAGTAATTTGCTTCCTCAGATCAGTGATATGTGAAGCAGGAAAGTACTTGAGCAAAAACTCATCCATCATAGAACTCCACGAAACAATACGACCACTAGGCACCTCAAACAACCACTCCTTCGATTGATCTTCTAATGAGAACGGAAATGCCTTCATTTTGAAGTGTTGCAAATCGGTCCCTCTTGGACACATAGACTCCGTGGTGAAGTTAAACCACTGTAGATGCTTGTTAGGGTCCTCACTCGGCATCCCATAAAACGATTTCAGCTTATGGAGGAATCCACTCCTCAATTCAATCTCTCCCGTCTTGTCAGCTTCCAAGGGAGGATAAGTGATGTTCGAAGGAGCAACACCAGCTCCAGCAACATGACCATTCTGTGATCGGATTGAAGCCATTATCTCTTCTTCTTCCTCTAATTCGGCAAAGGCTACAAACTCTGGATTCTCAAGATCACACGATGACGAAACAACTGAAGGGGAACTCGGCAAACTGTCAGAAACGGACGGTACTGATGGTGATGACGGCAATGATGGTGATGAAACTGATGAACTGGTTGGTGACGATGGTGGTAATGGCACAAAACGAGCAATAGCGAGTTCTTGATCTAAACGTTGCAAACGGCCTTGAAGATCTCTTGTCCAAATATTAGATTCAGACATGCATTATTTCTGAAATTTGCAACATTTAAACAAGTTAGAACATCGTAAAGAAATAGAAAGCAAGAATATACATCATTACAAGCCACGGCATTGGTAATTACACAACATTTTTCAACAATGGCACACATATAAACATTTGGCAAAAGCACACAAAACGCACGGCAAAGCACAAGCACACTCGGCAATAAGGGATCAAAAATTGGAACGTTCATGATCATGTAATCGCTAAGTCTAATTTCTTTTAAATTTGTTCTAACTCTCGAAGTACGTGGAGCAGAGGAGATAACGGTGCAATAGACTGATACAGCCCCTGGTAGTATCATGCTTAACCCGATATACCTCAAGAGTTTGAACCACACAACTTATTTTTATCTTCGAAGAAAATAGGTCACAAATGTCAAGTTATGTTCTAGCGTCTAAAGTGAGGTGATGCTTCGGCACAAGCTGTCGACTAGGTCGTGCGGATTTTACGTTTCAAAGGTCATTAAAATCACGGAGGGCGAACCCCCTACAGGAACCAGGCAGGACTCGTTGTTGGACACCACGGAGGGCGAACCCCCTATCGACTCACTCACGAGAATGAACATCAGTCTATGGGCCTTGAGATCCAGTTAAACAAACCTGAGAACCATATCTATGATAATAATTTTCTCATACTTTGTAAAACAAACACGGGTCCCTAGCAGTCTACAAGTGTTGATTAAAACCGCCCTCAACCTCATAGAAGTAATACTATTGCCGAAAAGACGCTTATATGCGTGGGGGGGGGGGGGGGGGGGAGTATCCCGCGTTTCCCAATCTACATAGAAACGGCCTCCGACATAGCACCATTCACATGAAGGGTTTTGGTTATGATCAACAAAAGTGGCTTCACCTACATGTTACACTTTAGAAACTACAATAAACTCAAACATACACAACACTATCGACTCCCTAGAAATTAAACTAAGTGATTACCAACATACATAAATATACATCATGCAACTTCCGAAATTTAAACTTTACATGCCGAAGCATATTTCTACTTTACAAAATCCCAAAATAAAATTAAAATTACAACTTTACAAATTTACAACAAAAATTTCCAGCAACATTATATACACAACAATAACACAAATCAAGCTTTTATAATCCCCGGCAACGGCGTCAAAAATTGACGTGAGCAGAAGCTCGCATGCAATAATAAACCCTGCAATCGTTAGTAGTATAGACATAAGTAGGAATCGTTCTAAGCCGGGGATTAAGGGTACCTGACATATGAAATTGTTAAACCAAAATATACATATATACACACATAAACGTCACATATGGGGGATGGTATGAATCGGCAGCAAGTTGCCCTAGCACTAAGTGATACGAGATAAAATGCTGAAAAATAAATTCTAGGTCTAATATTTACAAGTTTGGTCGACATTCTTCCACAAAGCACCAACACGAAAGCAATCAAAACATATAACAAGCAAGCAAACAGGACTCTCAGCAAGATGTTAAAATGTTCTAGACTCAACTTAACTCCAACCCAATTAGCTCCTAATCGGCTACTAATTGATTAAGACTCCTCATGTATTTTAAGTGACTAATCGCCTAACCTTAAAGTTATACTAGTCATCTTTGAATATTCTAATCGACGTAAACAAACATGACAAGTAATTAAGCACAAAGTCTTTTTCTTTAGTTGGAAACAAGTTAGATAAGCAAGGTTGTCAATCATCTTATTAACAAGCATGTTCATTTAAATTACTCTAGCCCTCGTGAAAACAACACAAATTAAAACAACCCTAAAGATTGCTTAACCTATCTTATTTTCGGCTGATGAGATTAATACCCCACATATTGCAATTATATAGACTACCAATCTTTAAGCACACGAATTTACAGAACAAGTCAAGAAAACCCTAAAACCAAGTTAACATGCATTCTTGCCGATTATCCCATTAACTAATTCGTTACATATTTCCCTTACTCTTTAGCATGCAATCCATATTCTTACATCCAAAACATCACTTAAAGATAAAGAAAATAAATTGACATGCAAATCATAAAACCAAATTTCAATCCAATTCATACATAGACATACAAATTGAAACCAAGAATTCATGCTAACTTCATAGACAAAGTTTAACATAACTACAACAAAAATTACAAAGCCAAGAGAAGGGAGTGGATCACACATTAGAAACCTTGGAGACTTCGTCTTGTATGGATCTGGTGGTTGATGGTGTCGGATGGAGTTGCTGCTCGGCAGTGATGATATCGGCAGCAAGGTACCAAGGTTCGGCAGGAACTTTGGGTGTGGTGGAGGTGGTTTTGGCTAGGGTTTTTGTGTAGGATTCTTGGGGAAATTTAGGTAGAGCTTTGGCTAGATTTTTGCTTTGGAATGTGACAAATTTTTCTGTATAAAAGTTGGCTATATATAGAGGAAAAACTAGGGTATTGCCGGCAGCCCATATTGCATAAGGATTTCAGAAAACCTAGTGGGATAAGGTTTGAAAAACTTCCTTTCATAGCTCTATTAGGTTTTCTTTTTCTGAATTTTTCTTCAAGACTTGGGCTTCACATCTTCATGGACTTCTTAAATAATCATTGGACTTCATTGGATAAGTTTTGATCCACCGAAAATGCTTCAATTGCCGGCAGCACACCAAGGCACACAATCTGCCTTATTCGGCAGCTTCTCCTAGTTTGACTAGGAGAACTTCTTTCTTCATATTTTTCTTCAATGCCTTAGTTCAGTGTCTTCCTCTTCCCTTCTTTAAGCTTAAACCATCTTCATAAATGCATTTGTGCACCATTTGGTCCATCAAAAACAGAAAGCACAAAAAGGGGGCAGTAGGTTTCTGGAATCGGCAGATTTGATGTTGATGTAGTAACTCCGGCATATCTCCATCCTCGGAGCTCCGATTGATGCGATTCTAAGTCTCAGATAAACTAGACACACATGGCTACCTCTATATAAAACAGTTTGATCAAAATCCTTATGAGTCGACGGGAATGATTTTTCGAAGTTGGATCAAAGTCCCAGGAAAATCCTGGAAGCCCCTGGATTGGAATGCTCGGACTGCCGTATTGCAGCCAACTTTTGGGTGACTTCCCGAACTCCAATTGATCTGAAATTTAACAGAACATTCCTCATCATATGAATATTAAGCACACCAAATTTCATAGAATTCGGACAAGGATAGATCATATTTGTACTCGTCACAAAATCGCGAAAAAGACATATTTTGCACTATTTTCCAGATTTCTCATACTTAGTCATTTTTCGGACAATTAAGCACATTTCACCAAAACTCTACCAAAATGACACTAACTACATACTTAGGGCTGAGTTTGCCCTAAAAATCATCCTCGATTGTACAACCCTTTGAATAGGTGGCGTTGCTTCCTCCTGCGAGCCCTCGCTAGGGCAAACCTGCCCTCCATGGTCAATTCGGCAGCAGGTGCGGCAGCGGCCCAGAAGCCTCTCATACTTGAACTCCACCATGATAACGTCGGAGGGAGAAACCCTAAGCCGGCGTTCAAGCTTCACCGAGACATTGATCGGGAGGATTATGTGAACTCTAGCAGTACCACGACCCAGGGCTGCATGCTTGATCTAGAGAACCGAGCCAATCGTCTCCCCAATAAGACGGACAGTGGCCACTGAAAGGAGCGCCAGCGGAAGCCCTGAAATGACCACCCAAATCTAGATGTAATCGAGCGGAACCTTCATGATGTCAAAAAAGCCATCATAACCATTGAGAATCACCATCGCCCTCTGGACGCACCACAAATCACCCTTCTTGATCCTCGACAGATCACGTTCGTTATTGAACGTGAAGAGATACATGTCTCCCCGTGCCGTGACTTCCACTGGAGCCGAAGTCTTCCACGTGGACCGCATAGAAAGAGTCAAAAGCCATAGCTTTGCTGGTGTTGAGACGACCAACCAGAAAGAAACGGGAAACAACGTACCCGTTTTCCAGGCTCCGAAGATCCCCTAGGTCCACATGCTTCTCTTCGGTACCAAAAGAGAGCTTGGACGCCAGACGTGCAGTCATGGAGGCTAACGATGCTGTCACTGCTGTCATATGAGTCGCACTAAACAGCTAATTTCAAAACCCTAACCCTAACTCTAGGTTGAGAGAGAGAGAGAAAAAGAGGATGCGGTATTGATGAGGGCATAAAGCTTAACCGCGCGTTTTAGAGCTTTATACTTGGGACTATATACATTGGTCTGCCCTCATCTATCTCATTCTTTTCTAATTAAAAATGTATGGGATTTCCTCTCTGTTTCTATTAGCTAGTCAATTATGAAGTCCATTATTTTTTTAGGTTCAAATTATTATTATTATTATTATTATTATTATTATAAAAAAAGTCAATAAATAAACTGTATCAATTATATATATATATGATATCATATGCATCAGTTCATGAGCTGGATCGGATGATATTGAATAATTTTGCTGCATCAGGATGAATGAGGCTCTGGCAATCTGGCACTCATTAATTGCTAACTCCATGCATGTCGTCAATAAATTGTTGCTCCATTGTTCACTGACTCGAAAGCTTGGAAATTAGGTTCGATCGACTAGCTAGTCTAATTCACAAACTTTAGCTTCATATATATATATATATATATATATATATATATATATATATATATAATGATCAACATGATTTGTGGCGTGAAATATGGATCCAGTCTAATATGACTAATGCTGCATGCATCATATGTTTCAGCATCTTCATGCTGCATTTGGACATTTGGTGCATGCAATATATAAGAAGAATTATATATATATATATATATATATTTATTGTTGAAGGAAAAACGTATTATGTGTCTTTATCAATGTAACTGACGATAGATAATTATGTAGTCATTATTGTCATTAATGTATTTCCTATTACCGTTGTAATACTCACCCTATATAAAGGGGATTATCAATGAAATGAGTAGACCAATTTATTATTTCCTACAACACGTTATCAGCACTTTACTTTAGCTAGAAAAAAAAACTCTAGGTTTTGTCTTTGAAAAAAAAAAAAACCCCCAAAAACCCTAATATTTTTTTCTCTTCTACCGGCAAAGAAAGCAAAATCCCAGAAATTCTCTTCTGCCGGCCATTTTTTTGTCGGCAAAGATTGCCTCCTTCCCCAGAAACTCTTTTCCCGACGACTATTTCGTCGGTAAAATAAAGTCCAAGCACTCTGCCGACGACAGTTTTGTCGGCAGAGACGGAAGATTCTCAGGGCACTCAGAATTTTTCTCTGGGCACCCATCGTCCTCACCGATCCAGCCATCCTCGCCTCCGCGCCGACGAGCCAAGGCCCTCCGATCTCAGATCGATGCAGCCCCGATCTGATGCCCCGACGCACGAACACTTGATCGAACCGGATCGGCGTTTTCTCCTCCGTACAGCAGCAGAGCTGCTCAACCAAGCCGAAGCCAGGCGTCCTCCCCCTATCCGGCTCCCTCCAGTCAACCATCGTCAACGCCTGGGCTGACGACGCACGACGATCTGGCGCCGCCCTCCGCCCCGACGCCTCCGCTGCATTTCGCAACAGAGTGAACAAACCAGGATTTTTGGACCTGAACCGACCCGACCTGTGTCTAACAAACCCGACCCGGCCCGGCCCCCACTTTGGGCCTGATCTCAACCCGATCCCAAAAAAAAAGAATTTTTTTTTGAGTAAAATATAAAGGTAATTTTCGAAATTACTGCACATTAATTTATATTTACTGTATAACTATTTACTGTTTTACGAAATTAATAGTAAATATGAAATTTTTTAATCTATATGGTAAATATAAAATATATATGATTAAAGTGACTAATCATATGAATATTGTTTGTTTTTATGTGACATATCAATTACGATGCGGCGAGTAATATGTGACGACAATTTGGAGTCGGAGATCGAACAATCGCTTCATATGCAGTTTATTTGGCAAACTTACAAGTAATATTTACATTGAAGTTTTGCTTTCGTTATATTATGTTTCAATTATTATATAATATAATGCTTTATTCATTATTGATCGCATTAGTATTTTATATAAATGTGAAATTTGAAGCATTAAATTTTCATTTTATTAGTGTTAAATAATTGTTTTATTTAGCATGTTATTTAGTTTGAGCATTGCCATGATAATGCAATTTCATGAGCACTGTAATATAAAGAAAAATGGACAAACCTACTACTGTGAAAAAGCATTTTTACGAAGCAAGAAAAATATGACCATTACAAATTTCAGTCTTGAGATCCAATTTTTATTTCTTGAAAATTTTTCAAGATAGATATCTTATTTATTGTGTAGAAAGCAACGATAATGAAATTTCATTAAACTTCACATGCAATGAAAAATGGAGAAACAAAAATTTTATTATGATAACGAAATTTCACAAAGCATCGGGTTTCCATAAAGTATATTGGTTTATTTTAGTTGTCGTGAATGTCATAGACCGCGAAACTAATATATTTTATTCTTCCTATATTTTACAGATGGTTTAACCATCATAGTTTGACTTTGACACATTGGGCTCTGAAGAACTTGAGTACCAAATTCCCCTATTGAGCCAACTACGGCTTGAGCATGGTATATTTATACAAACTGCTTTATGTAAATAGCTAAGAAATAATTATAATATCTTCAATGACAATGTAAAGTCTGAGAAAAATAAATTTCCTGAAATACATTATGCAAAGTAATGCAACAACCCTAAAACAAAGGGCAATGACGATGTAAGGTCTGAGAAAACAAAAGGTAATGACGATGTAAAGTTTGAGAAAAAGATATTTCTTGGAACAAATTGTGCAAAGTAATGCAACGACCCTAAAACGAAGGGTAATTACCATGGACGTAAAATTCATATAATCATCCAAAAGTAAGTGGAAACAATGTAACATTAAAAATATGACATAGGGGACATGTCATGTGCAGTGAAGCACTCTGTCATTGTTGTAATTCAATGAACTATTGATACGTACATTATAAACTAGCAAAGAATTAGCTACGACTTTCAATAAATATGAAGAATCATATGAGTACGCGGATTTTGGAAAAGTATCTTCAATATCCAATAATAACATTGAAAATGAGTTTACAACTAAAAACATAACATCTGGGAAGAATATGTTAAATGACAAAATCTCATCATTGCAGCTATTAAAAGAGCAAAAAAGGATCTGGCTCAATCCAAGATAGACTTTGATTAGTCTACTTTAAAATTTTTAAGATATCCTTATAAAAGGCTATTACGCCTAAATACGACTTTTGGTCCTAAATTAGACTTTTGGTCTTAAAATTTCTCTCTCTAAATTGGACAAGACTAAATGTAATCGTTGGCATGTTAATTTTTTTGAATTTTCTCTAAAGGAATTGAGATTATTCAAATTTTATTCATGATATACATGATTCAATTTTCTGCATATAACTTTGCAAAGTATTGCATAAAGTAAAGTAACATATCATAATATAGGCATGACACAAAGAACCGTGTGCAAAGAAACGCACCATGTAATCCCTAGAATAATAGTACTGAAGGACAATAGTATTAATATATCACAAAAATAGCACAATAGTACTGAAGAACTGTAGTACTATAATGAAAGTGATAATGATCTAAATATCTGTTCCTTTGGGATTCATAATGCGCGCACTTGCCTAACTGGGATTACAATACTTTTTTATTACAATCCCCATCGATTTACTCTAAAGAACTTGAGTTACGTTTCGATGTATATATTGAGCATATGTCAAATTGACAATTTATGCGATAAAAGAAAATTGAATTTATTCCACATTCTTAAAGAAATTTCTGCCACGATGTTCATGTAATAAGACATAGATGAGAATTTCATCTGAGCTCCTTTGCATTACCTCTAATGACTGCGGATGTAAACGAGTATTAGAGAAGTTTATATGTCAACTTAGTGGGTTTTATGTAACCGCTAATTGAATCCAAAATCATAAGAAAATGATATTTTGGAATTTTGACATAGATTGGCTTTGATATGGTGATCCGTACATTAAAGAAATTACGATGGACACCCATATTTTGGATGAATAGAAGCAAACACCAGAAGAATATGGTTCCCACACGAAACCGAGGACGACCAAAGAACATGTTATCCTCAAATATTATTTCGGTACAATCCATGTAGGGTTGAAGACGTAAGTTTAAACCCTAGATTCCACCCCCCCCCCCCCCCCCCCCCCCAAGGTGGCATTATGATTGATGCACAAAGTACATGCACTTATACCCTATTCTGCTTTTGATATCCATCGTGATTTTATGAATAAAAGTATATCATTCAAAGCCTACTCGTAAAATTATGATTGACACCATCATATCCAAAGGACACATGTATTCTCATTATATTCTTATATTGAATTCAAAGAGGATTCAGTGGATTGATTCAACCAACTTGCGGACACCTTAGATATTTTATGGTGTTGGTTGTTATGTCGACACACTGGTCACGTGTCATGACACCATCCACAATTAAAATTTATGCTGCTTATGCTAGAAAGTCAAAGCACCTAGGCCGGGTTAATTTCCGTAGGTGTGATGATTTTATGGCTTATTATATGGGATTTGTAATGGACATCATATTCCTATATAAAAACTCAATTGGTCTCACGGAAAACGACTACAGTAATAGTCTTAATATTGGTAAAACACACCAATACTTCCGTTTTGGGTTATGTAATTTTTGCATGCAGTGTTACTTTTTCATCTATGACCATCATCATTGAACCAATTTACACCATAGCTAGTGACTATGTGTGAGGATTTTAAAGGATTTCAAACGAACTTGTAATCCTTGAGCTCTTTTGGATTGACACGGATCTACAATCTTTGAGCTCCTTTAAATGTTTTATGTGCCAAAAATTGCCCCGCCACAGCGCACAATGATGGGTTACTTGAGATGAATAAATATTTATGCTGGATATGAACTTCCAGCTATAGTCCGCTATGTCGAAACCTTGACAGGCGATCTCCTCACCGCTAGATTTGCGGTGTGTCACTTGGATGAGACAGTCTTCCCGTCGTTAGGGGGAGATAAGAACAAGCATGTTCAAGTGGAACGGCATGAATTGTCGTGGTTTGTCCCCACTGTGTCTCATCTCGATCCCCAAAAATCACACAAAGTAAGGTGTGTAGATATCTTATACATTAAAGTGACGAGATCATATAAACCTGCTGCAAATATACCTGCAAGGATTGTGTTTTATCAAAAGGACATGGTATCACCCAAGAGGAATTGGGTATTGCACTACCACCATCCATGGTGGCATGGTGACGCCATAAGTGGCATAAATGGCGTCATAGGCCGTGACTCTCCAAGGAAGAGGGGGAGGCCACCTTAAGTTCGATACATACTTGTGTAAAGGAAGAAAACAAGTTTGGCACAACCTGATCTATTGATCAGTGATACTCAAATCCGTCTCATGAGAATATTTATGGATTGTGGTTATCATTGGGGGACGCCTCAAATGTTAGAACCAATCCTTAAAGTATAGAGATCTCTACAACACATTACACTAGTGTACATGAGGACGTGGAATAATGAGTCTACTATCGAACCATACTTCGTTGAAAAATGTCAACTTAGTAAACTGGCCTAATGGAAAGAAGCGATCCAGTATAAACAAAGAGATAGGTATTTGGGCAGGTGACGCCGACACCGCAAATATAAACCCTATCAAATATATCTTTGTTAGAATGCGTAATGAGAATAAGAGTATTCAGACTCACCTTATGGCGTAAGATCTCTCAAAAACGCACTGGAATCGACTACGAGGAGATATTCTCTCGTAATGGACTACGATGAGACAATCTCTCGTAATGGATGTCATTGCACTCCACTACCTTGTCAGTTTGGTAGTTTCCGAAAAACTGAACATGCAGCTTACGAAAAGTGATCAAAACATATATCTCTATGGGGATCTAAATTAAGAGATATACATGAGGATCCTAAACGGACTCCATCCACCCAAATCAAGTGACTCTAGATCACATGAGTACGTTTGTAAAAGAAATTGAAACGTTCACTAAAGTGACTACTTGATTGGAAAGGGATTGATGAATTATGCCCTTGCGTTTTCATTATGGATATATATGAACTCTAAATGAAATAAGAGAAACTCAGTGTATTGTAAATCCTAAGTTGAGAATGAAAAAGATTTTGGGAATACACAGTCTTGAAATGGAACTCAAGGACTGTAATGATGGTGATCATCCATCAATCGGCTTAGGCACTCTAAAGAATAAAGTGAGGCCTACATATATTCCCATGATCAGTCGAAGTCTTTACTCTAATAATAGATCCGTTTTTCATCTAAAGGAAGATGACGAAGAAGTATTGGGAAATGAAATTCCTATACAAGTGCAATGACGCATGATTGTACTTAAACATAATATGTAAGACTCGACCTCTCATTCGATGTAAATTTGTAAAGCTATGTTTAGCTCTGCGCCTACGCAACGCAAATCGTTCTTTCATTAAAGATATGAAAGATTTGAGTTTATTCAATCTCTACATAGAATGTGACATGATAAAGAAATTATTCACGTCATAGCTAACTATGCGTAAAGAAAAACGCATTAAAGGTGAAATAAGAAAATCTGTTGTCACAGATCAATTTCAAATCTCTTAATGGTTCATCCATACTCTAGACAAAGTTATGACTGTTTTGTTATATGAAGGTCATACCACGAGTGAACCTGATGTTCAATATGAACCTATGTATTCAGTTCATGAACAGCCTTATCCTCAATATCAAAGTAAATCAAGTTGGATCTGAGGACGATGTGGCAAGATTTAGTTACTAAATCATTGCTCAAAGTCACATTTGGAAAAACATGTGAAAATCCGAACGGTAAAGTCTGTTCGAAATCCACGTACAAAAAAAATCTCTACTTTATGGAGAAGTATGGAACGAAAGAAACTTCTCCCGGTCGTCGAGCCTGATCGACTCGACTCTTTTCCCTGCCCCCCGGCCTCTCACTTCGTTTCGTTCTTCTTCTGTATCGTCGCTTGAATGAAGACACCTGATCGGCCCGACTTTCCCAAAAGCCCACCACTCCTTTCCGGGTGAAACCCATGATTAATGTAAAAATCAGGGGGAGGTGCAGACATCAGGGGGAGTCTAGCACAAACATGTTGTTTTCAAATGTAATAGGTGCGTTGCGCTCTTTTTGTCCTTCGACCAAAGTTTTATTTTCTCCCATTGCGTTTTTGTTACTTGGCAAGGTTTTTAATGAGGCAACACCACATGCACCATTTTATCTCTGACTCGGCACAAGGGGGAGTGTTGAAGGAAAAACGTATTATGTGCCTTCGTCAATGTAACTGACGATAGATAATTATGTAGTCATTATTGTCATTAATGTATTTCCTATTACCGTTGTAATACTCACCCTATATAAAGGGGATTATCAATGAAATGAGTAGACCAATTCATTATTTCCTACAATATATATATATATATATATATATATATATATATATATATGCAATATTTCCAATTCAAAATAGTGTGTGTCAGATTTCGTTATATATATAAATATGCAATATTTCGTTATATATATGTTCACAAGACAGTTTGCTAGTATTTATATTGCGTTTCGTTATAATTCATCAGTAATGAGAGATCGATACCCTGGCCTAGTAGTAATGATCAAATCAAATTATATTGGGATCCTGTATTGATTTTTTAAATTTTTTTTAGGAGAATGGATATATATATATATATATATAATTTAATTAAGTTAATAAACAAAGAGTTTAATACATAGTTTAATAAGACAGAATTCTCAGCACATGAGATGTTCTGACTGGATTAAGAAACAACCTTTTAATGATGCATAAAAACTGGAGAATGAACCAAGAACTGGATAATTGGGTAACTAGCTAAGGCAGAAATCTCAGCACATGAGATGACTGACTATTACAAAGAGAGGGGAGATTGATTGACTATTTGGGAGCTCAAGGCTTTAGAGAAACTGAAGTGAAGTCTGAAAATGAGCGATGCTTGAACTGAAGGAGAGAGGCTCCTTATATAGGCCTTGGCAATCGACAAAGGGAATCTGCTTTCACTGTGGGATTGACTGGGAATCTTCTTTCACTGTGGGATTGACTGTTTTTACTGAAGAATCATGCTTTTACTGTGCAATTACTCACTAGGTGACAAAACAGGAAGCAGCACGATTAGCTATGTTTTGCACCGAAAGTGAATAGTAAAAAGTCGCTATTCATGAATAGTAGTTTGTCTCACAAAAATGGGTCTTGACTGTCTTGATAATAATCTTCATGATCGGCCCATCTTTTAGGCGGTGACTTGGGTTTTGACTGGGCTGTTGATTGACTGGAGGAAGGTGAGGAATGAGCTGAGCTAGAATCCTCAACTTCAGAACTGCTTGATTGGTTGGAGAGTTGGGCCATGATTTGTTCGGCTAACTCCTTTAATTCATTTCTGCTGACCTTTTTAGAAGAAGAAGCCTTTCCTTTAGATTTTGAGGAGGAGGCACTCTTCTTTGATATTGAAACGGGCCTTGACTGGGCGTCTGGAGTGGCTGACTGGATTACTGGGGAAGTTGACTGGGCCGGTGCTGTCTGCCGGATTGGGCTTTGCTGGAGTGAAGGCCTGATTGAGGTTGTTGGTAGTGAGGTGACCTGAGCCGGAATGGCAGATGATTGATTGACTGGAAATTCTGTATTGAAATTGTGCAATATCTGTTCTACTTTGAATTTATCCCACCACTTGACTAAGAATTCTCTGGAAACAGTACCAAGAGTAACTCCAGGTTCTTCTTGGAGTTTGTATTGCCATTTGAAAATATAGGGGACCTTGTATTTAGACATAAAATGTAATGTGGGGGGGGGGGGGAGGAATTCTTGTCATAGTCAGAGAATGTCATGACTTTGGTAAATCGGGTAACTGCATCCTAAAGAGGTTCAGGTAAGATATCAAAAGGAAAACTATGTGAATGCCACCAGGAGTAGAACCACATGGGGAAATTTCTTGGGAAGGTTTTATCAAAATTAATAAACCAAGAATGATTGAAATCAAGAGTTTGATGTAAAAAGATTTTGTGCCAAGCCTCTTCATATTGATAATAACTGAATGAAATATCATCATATTGGTGATATGTAAATGGAGGGTCTTTCCAGTCCTTAAGTGTGAGGATCCTGACCAAATAAATTGAATAATATAGTAGTTTGTTTGGATCTTTAGTATCATAAATGGCCTTAATGGTAACAGAATTTGTTTGAAAGAGAATTTGTGTAAAAAATTTTAATGACTAGGAAGGATCGGACCAAGCAAAATGCTGATTGGGGGGAAAATACATTTTTGCTAAAGCTATGGGGGATTTAATACGGCTTAAGCATGGTTCAACATTAAATAAGTTTTGAGAAACTTTTAAAACATATGGGGATGACTTTTTAGAAGAATAAGGCCTGACAGGTTGACTAGGGAATGAAACTGCATATGGATCATATGCAGAAACTAGGGCTGACTGAAAACTGGGCCGAGGACCAATAGTAGATCCAAGGTAATGAGTTGGATTTGGTAAATGATGATAACTAGGATGACTAGGGACTAGAGCCTGACTAGAAGAGGGTTCAATTTTGACTATTGTGTTTGATTCTGTTTTGACTGTTGGAGCACTGGGCTCCGGTGCCTGCTGCTGCTTTGCTCTGGCCCGGGTCGTCGTGGGAAGGGCCCTGGAGGAATTCACGAGTCAGAAAGTCTGGTATATGGTTGTCTTCTCCTTTAATGAATGCAATTTCGAAATCAAAAACACTTAAAATAGCTTGCCATCTAGCAAATATTTGTTTACTCGCAATATTTTGCACATCTTTTTCCAAAACATGCTTTGCACTTTTGCAATCAACTCTGATTAAGAATTTTTGGTTTAATAAATCATCTTGAAATTTACTGACACAAAGGATAACAGATAAAATTTCTTTTTTAATAGTACTGTAATTGCGTTGTGACTGTGTCCATGCACCAGAATAGAACCTGACAATTTGCTCAGGATGAGCAGGAGAAATCTGTTGTTTGAGGATACCGCCGAAACCTATTTCTGAGGCATCAGTTTCTACAATTTTGAAAGATTCTGCTAAAGGAATGCCTAAGCATGGTAAAGTTTTGACATGACTTTTAAGTTCTTTGACAAGGTTAGTATGAATAATCGTCCAAGGAGGGGGATTCTTTTGAAGTCTATCAAATAAAGGTTTGCATTTTTGCCTAAGATTTTGGTAAAAATCGGCGACATAGTTTAATGAACCTAAAAATCTTTGAAGTTGATTTTTATCTAAAATTATGTCGGGGAATTTGTCAGCGAATTGGATGACTCTGTGGATTGGTGTGATTTGGAGTTGATGTATATTGAATCCTAAAAAACGGATATTTGTTTGAAAAAGTTTAATTTTTGAAGCTGATATTACTAGGCCACTGGCTTTCATTACATTGTAGAATTGATTTAAATGTTTCCAGTGTTGATCAATAGATTGGGAGAAAATGAGGACATCATCAATGTAAACTATTATAAAATGACTGTATTGGTTTAATATGTCATTCAAAATATTTTGAAATTCACTAGGGGCATTTTTAAGGCCGAAAGGCATAACGTTCCATTCATAATGGCCAAAAGGAGTGACAAAAGCAGTTTTATATTTATCATTTTCATGAATTTGGATTTGCCAGAATCCGGATTTTAAATCGAATTTAGAGAAGATTACTGAATTATTTAGTCGGTTGAGAAGGTCACGTTTGTTGGGAATGGGATATCGTATCCATTCTAAGACTGTATTGAGAGGTTTATAGTTTATAACTAATCGAGGAGCACCTCTTTCTAATTCGGCATTTTTTTGAACATAGAAGGCGGAGCAGGACCAGGGGGATTTACTGTGACGAATTATTCCTTTATTTAATAAGTCTTGAATTTCTTTTTTGTAAAATTCCATGGTTTCGTGATTCATTTGAATTGGACGGGCTTTTGTAGGAATATTCTTTTCATCAAAGTTTTTAATATAGGGAAGTTTAACAATATGTTTTTTCCTATGCCAGAAGGCATTAGGAATATCTGAACATAAGTCTTTAATAATTTTTTCTTCAAAATTTTTAATTTTATTTTGAAGAGAAAGATCTTGTAATTGGTATTCAATTCTTTTGAAATCAATTTCTTCTTTTAAATAAGTTATTTGCTGTCGTTTTGCCGTGATTAAATTAATAGTTTTTAAAATGGAATTTTCTTGGAAAGCCTTTAGAGTATGTATTTCAGGGTTTGAGAGGAAGTGGAATTTAACTGGTTGGCCAAAAGGGTAGGTTGTAATACCATCATATTCTGTCATAAAAGGGTAAAGAAGGGTGATGAAAGGGAGTCCTAGAATAACCTTATAAGTTAGATCTTTAACTAGAAGGAATGGGGTTTTGAAGCAAACATTGTTTTGGCAGACATGTGCTTTGGAAATTTTATATTTGATATTCATTTTAGCGCCATTTGCAGATCGAAGTGATTCTTTTGTTTTTTCGAAATATTTTGAAGGAATCAGCCCTTCTTGGATACAGTTTAGGTCAGCACCTGAGTCGACTAATACTGGAGTTGTAAATGAGAAGTCTTTTATCCATATTTGAACTGTAGTATACTATTTCTTAAGATTAATCTGTTGAATAGTATTAATAGTAGCATGTTCGAATATTTCTTCGTTTTGTTGAATAGTTGGTGAAGGAGAAGGCATTGGAGATGTTGTATTGTTTTGTATTTTAAATATTTGAGTATCAATTTTTACTAGATTCAAGTCTCCTTTGATATCTTTATTTTCAAGCGTTAATTCCATCTGTTGTTGTTGTAAAGATTGAATTTCTGATTTGATTATTTTTATTTCATGTTGAAGATCTTGGAGCGTGATTTCTGGTTTTTTATTTTTGAATTTATCAAAAGTTGTAGTAAGAGAGATTCTTTCTGGTGGGGTATTATTTACATGTTCTTGGGTAATTAATTTTTTTAATTTCTTAAGATATTCTGCCTTAATATCTGGGTTTTCGATTTTCCCAATTAAATCAATTAGTAATTCTTCTTGTTCTTCCTGTTTGGAAAGTACATTAATAGATTTACAGCAAGCGTCTTTGCATGCTAACTTAATATTTGGAGAAGAAGATGTTTCAGAACTGGAGGAGGTAGATGACTGAATTGACATAGATTCATTTTCACTGTTTTCAATTTCAGAATCAGTATCTCTTATTTCTAATAATCGTATAAGATTGTCTCTTTCTTCTTGACTGATTTTTAATTGATTGATTGTATTTTTTACTGGACATTTGTTAGCAAAATGACCAGGTTTACCGCATTTATAACATTTAGTTTTGTCAGAAGGAGGGGACTTCTTTTGTTTATTATGTTTTGGCTGGAACTTTCTAAATTTTTTAAATTTGTTTTTAGTATAAAATTTATCAGGTGTGAAATCGTTGTCATTTTGGGGCCGATATTTGTGACGGTTAAATCTTCTTTTACTAGGATAGTAATTAGATTCATGTTTGTGTTTTTTCTTTCTAGAGGGAGGAATAGAGGGTAGACCATATTGATGTTCCTAATTCATATTTTGCTTTTCTTTTTTCAGTTTTTGTTTGAGAATTGAGTTTCATATCGATACACATTTTTAGACCTTCTTTTTGTATGATTGTGATAATATTCCCATAGGTAAGATTATTATACTCAATGTGACCTGTTTCGTTACTTAGGACTTGTCTGATCTTGTGAGCGAAGAGTTTTGGTAAGCCGTTAATAAATTTTTCTTTCCAAAAGGGTTGGTTACTATCGTCTCTAAGCATAACTCTAGAGATAAAAACATCTTTATACCATTTGAAATCACTTAGTGTTGGACATCTTATATTAGTGAGTTGGTCATGAATTCTGGATGTAATGTGACTTGGGGTGCCAATAAAATGTTGGATAATTGTATAGAATAAAGTGTTCACTGCATCAGAAACTCCTCTTCCAATGTTTTCGTCAAAGATGGGGTTGCCATCTTCATCTTGTTTAATTGCATGTTTTATTTGATCTCTGGATTCTGCTGTGAGATGTTTTTCCCACCAGGAATGGAGTGTTCCTGTGAATCCGGTAACTAATATGTCTACAATTTCAGGTTGACTGAAATTATGGTTAGTTACATAACTGTTTGCTGTCATTGACATATGATGTAATTTGTTTAGGATTTCGTTTTCAGATAAATTATCAATATTCCATTCATATGTTTTATCGGAAGAGACTGAGAATTGATTATTTGGAAGGGTAGTAGGTTTTATGTATATTGGTAAAGGACGGTCTATCCATGTTTTGAATTTTGGTTTCTTTGGATAATTAATTCTTGATAGTTGGAGATCTTGAAATGTTTGGTTGATTTTTGAGATTGTACTAGAATCCGTATCAGATGATTCAGTTGATGTTTCTGAAAATTTATTTTTGTGTATGACTGAAAGATTACTGCTACTTGGTTCATTTTTAATAGATTTTAATAATTGGTCAATTTTCTGGGCAGTAGAAATTGGTTTGTTTGTGTTGAGGTTATTAAAACGGACCAAAGGTGTTTCAGTTTGTGGTTTAGGAAGTATACTGACTTTGGTAGATATTATGTCTATTTTGGTTTCAATTTTATCTAATTGTTGGCCTATAGTTATTAGACTTTGGTTGGAATAATTATTTTGTTCAATAATTTTCTTATGTTCTGGATCTTTATCATCAGTTATTTTAAAAGGTGAAGCCATCATTTTTTGTTGTAGATGTTCAACAACGATGTTTTCTATAGGGGGATGAGTGGATGTTACTATAGCATTGGTTGTTGTCCATTTAGATTTTGTTAATGTTTGAATATTTTTGTTTAAATTGTCAATAAAATCAAGAAAGAATATTTCTGTTTGATTTTGTAACATATAATTTTTCCAATCTTGAAATAGTTGTTTTCGTTGTTTGATTAAAGGGAACTGTTGACGGTATTGGTTTCGACGTTGGATATTTTCTTCTAAGGTAAGATTTGTTACTAATTTAGGAAAATCTATTGTAAAGGGACTTAAAGGACTGTTGGGGGTTATAGAGTCTGAGACAATGTTTTCAGAGCTTTCACCGCTTACCTGAAAATCATGCTCAGGTGCCCTGACGAGGGTGCTTAACTGGGGTGCGATAGAGTCTGAGACAATGTTTTCAGAGCTTTCACCGCTTACCTGAAAATCATGCTCAGGTACCCTGACGGGGTTACTTAAATGTATTCTATCGAGGGTACTTAGCTGTGGATTAATAGGAGGAATAATTTCAAAATCAGAAGCTGTAGGAGTAGGAGAAGTAGGTTCTTCTTCAACTGTAGGAGGTTCTTCATAAGTAGGATAAGTGACTTGAGAATTAGTGTTTAAATTTTTTATTTGTAATTTTTGCAATTCTTCTTCTACTTCTTTTATCCGAATATTTTTTATTTCTGTTTCTAATTCAGAATCTCTTCTAGAGATTGAAGATTCAGTTTTAGTGGAACCGGCGAATGAACGTCTAGCAGAGACGAAAGATTGTCTAGAGGATTGACCTAATTCTGTAATTTGAGGACGCTGAATAGGATTTGGGTTTTGATTACGAAAGTTAATTCTTATTGTACCATCATTGTATTGGTGTATTCCACTTAAGTCAGAGACACTATGACGTATGTTTACTGGTTGATTTTCATTAGTAAGAGACCATTCAGAGGGAAGTTGGACGTCAGACCATTTTATTGTATGGGGAACTCTGATATTAGCATTATCTTGATTGCTGTGAATTAAAAGTGTTTGGTTTTTGGGATTTTTATTAATAGCTTGAAAATTCATATTTGTTCCAGTAACTTTATAATGAATTCGATAAATTAAGGCTAATGATTGTGTTCCTTCCAAAACATTATATCCAGAAGTTTTTATATTTAATGTTAAGGCTTTTAATATATGGGGATCGCTAAGACTGATTGTGAAATCAGGGTAGCAATCAAAGTGAATTGGCCCATTGAATAGGCTTGATTCAATCATACCAAGAGTGCTATCGTTAAAATCTGTAAATCTAGCATCTCTAAGACAGAGAAGGACTGAAGTATTCAGACCTTTTCTGGTTAATGGTTTAACACCAATTTGGACTAATCCAATATGGAGGAAGTTGTGACCATCTTTTTTATGTTTTTTAATGGATTCAGGACTGAAAAGTTGACATGTTTCATGATCTTTACTAAGAGCATAAACTTGCTCGACCGTTTTAATATGATGTTCACTTTTAAAAGAAGAAAGTGACCATTTTTTCTTGTAAATTTCATTACTAGGGACTCTAGGAATATTCCAATCGTTAATATCAATGTTATCGTTTGACTGATATTCTATTTGTTCTTCATTAACTATATCTGGAATCCTGTTGAGGAAGGATCTAGACGAGCTAGAAGAGACTGAGGAAGATCTAAATAATCGACTCATAATGGGAGATGAAAGAGTAAGTGACCAGTATATTAAGCTTGACTGCAACCACGATCAAGACTGGGCGCCTGAAGAACTCCGAAATTCTCTTCTCCGCTCATGCCGCATCCGCTCATGCCTCTCCGGGGCTTACTGTTTGGACCTGGTATCTTACTGTTTGGTTGGAGAAAACAAAGACTAAAGGCGGGACAGGAAAGATAGGGTTATAGACAAACTTAAGAGACGTGAGCAAGAACACAATCACAACACAATATAAGCAGAAAAATAGATCAATCTCAATGACCTCTCCTAGGCGGTAGTTCGCCACTTGGGGATTGAGATATAGAAATAGAACAAATAGAATAACAGTGAAGAAATAGATTAATAAGAGTTTAAAGGTACGTGGAGCATGAGAGCTACTGTGCTGTGGAACTTAATCCAAGGTAGGTCTTGCTGTTATTCCGATATACCTTTAAAGCATATAAGCAATCTCAATTGCCACGCCTGGGCGGTAATCCGCCTCGTGGGGTTCTTGAGAAAGTTTTGATTAACATAAATCGTAACACTTAAGGCTCTGATACAGGAAAAGGACTATATATATATATATATATATAATATATATATATATATATATATATATATATATATAGTCCTTTTCCTGTGCGGACATCCGCACGCACTGTTCACGGTGCGGATGCGGCGTTTCCGGCCACCGGTGAGGCGGCGACGGCGTATCCCGCCGGTGGGCTTTGCTCCCCGGTGGCCGGCGACCCCGTCTGTGCCGGCCCGAGCTCCATCGCCGGCCGGCAGCCGGCCGGAATCTGCAAAAATGCAGAAAAATGACAAGTACTGTTCATTTTTCTGCATTTTTGCAGATTCTGGCCGGCTGCCGGCCGGCGATGGAGCTCGGGCCGGCACAGACGGGGTCGCCGGCCACCGGGGAGCAAAGCCCAGTGGCCGGATACGGCGTCGCCGCCTCGCTGGTGGCCGGAAACGCCGCATCCGCACCGTACGGACGTCCGCACCTGAAAAAAACTTTATATATATATATATATATATATATATATATATATATTCCATTGGTCGAAATATCATACGCGAGAAAAATCATAATTCTAAAAAAAAATTAAGTGAAGTTTTCGGCTTATTAATTCTAGTAGGATAGCTTATTGTTCACTGCATGCATGCACAACAAAGACATTTCCCATATATAAACAACGTACGCTAACAATAACTTTGATAATGTTAGCCTTCAATTGAAATGATAAAATCGATCGAGTCTGATGACATAATTAATGAAAGTCTCGATATCTACGGCTCCGCGTCCTCTTCCAGATTAATTCTTAAACATGAAGCAAGATTCGATCTCTATATAAATGCCCACCACATTTTGTCACATTGGAAAATCTATAGAAAGAAATTAAAGGCACTAGTCAGTTTCATCGACCTATATAAAGAAATTCAAGAGAGGTCAGGAGAGACAAGCTACAGATCATTTTGAATCTAATATGAAGATAGGGTTGAGAGGTTTCTCAATGATTTTGGTTATCTGGGTTTTGTGTTTCTTTTATGTAAGCTCTGTTAGTGGCGACGGACTGGAGCTAAATTTTTACAGAAATAGGTGTTCTAATGCTGAGATGATTGTGAAGGAGTTAATAAAATCGATTATCCTCACCGATCCAACCACTTCTGCTGCGCTTCTGAGATTGGCCTTCCACGACTGCCAAGTTGATGTACGTACTCTCCTTCTGCCTTTCATTCAATCTCATTCGATTTAGATCTTTAGAATCCCTTATATATAGATGTGTCAGAAGTGCAGACAGCGCGCTCAGCCTTTGAGTTATCCTTTCGTTTTTACTTTGCAGGGTTGTGATGCTTCAGTTCTTCTCAGGGACGATGAAGGCAGCTCAAGAAAGGAGACAGAGTCAGATAAGAACTTTGGGATCAGAAAGCTGGAAACCATCGACATGATCAAAACTACTCTTGAGAAACACTGTCCTCAAACTGTTTCCTGTGCTGATATAATCCAGTTGGCCGCACGAGAAGCTATACATCTGGTACAGACGTATAGTTAATCATGTATAGTTAATCATAGCTAGCTAGGCAGCAAAAGGCAATAAGGCAATTAACTGCTTGTTCATGCATGGCTTTTAGGCTGGTAGCTTAATTTGATTTACTTAGTTGTTAGGCTGGGTAAAATTTAGGAGTAGTCTTCTGGTTGTTAATCTATGCGTAGCTAAGTGTAGGAAGGAGGTACACATAAGAGCAAAACGATGCTAAAGCTTAACTACTTAACCCCCTAATTGCTTAAAACTTCGTGTTCTAATTAATGGTTGTCTAAGACACCATAAAATTGTTTCATACTTGCTGCCCTATATATATATATATATATGAACCTGTTTCCTTCATAAATATGTTTGTGAATTGCAGACAGGAGGGCCATATATTGAGGTTTTGACAGGAAGACGAGACTCCTACTCCGCAAGCCGGGAAAGAGCTGATAAACAGCTCCCGTTGGCCAGTATATCTGTTGACGAGTCTATTCAAATTTTTAGGCGGAAGAACATTAGTTTGGAACAAGGAGTTGCACTCTTAGGTATAGCTATGTACTTGTATTTCTGTTATACTTTAAATTTCCTCTAATAGAATTGACATGCAATCAGCCTTTATTTACTTGATCATATGTGTAGGAGCTCATACTCTAGGAATAACCCACTGCCGGAACATCAATGAAAGGCTTAGGCCAGCAAGTGATCCAACGTTGTCACCTACCTACACATTAGTGCTAAAAGTTATTTGTAGCAATCCTTTACTCTCTGATACAACATTTTCTGCAAATGATGCTACTCCTGTCACATTCGACAACCGCTATTTCATTGACATCCAAAACAGAAGAGGACTGCTCAACACTACTGGAAAACCCAAACGAAGCGACGACTTTTTGTCGTCAAAAGTCGTCGCTTCGACACCGAAGAGACAAAAAAGTCGTCGCTAGGGCTCGTCGCTTCGTTTTCGTCGTTTCGATTCAAGGCGACCACTTTTGCTCCAAAAGTCGTCGCTTGGACATTTCAAGCGACGACTTCAAAGTTTGTCGCCAAATTATGAGCGACGAAGTTTGAGTCGTCTCCTCGCATTCGAGGCGACGAATTTTGGGTCGTCGCTTCCAATTCTAGGAGACGAAGTTTGGGTAGTCGCTTACAATTTGAGGGGACGAAGTTTGGTTCAAAAGTCGTCGCTAGAGTGTATGGGATGATAAAATTCATGCGACGAATATCAATGTTCGTCGCTTCATGTCTCCATTTTCGTTTTAAAAAAATTTCCCGCCATTTTCGTTTAATTTCGATTTCGTTTTTATGTCCAGTTTTTGGAGGCGGTGGAGGAGGCGACGGAGTCGGAGAACGAGCAGGCGCTCTGCCATCGCTGCGGGGTTGGGGAGGAGGAGAGGGAGGGAGGGAGGCGGTGGAGGAGGCGACGGCGACGGCGAGGAGGAGAGGGAGGGAGGAGGTGGACAGGGAGGGAGGCGGTGGAGGAGAGGGAGGGAGGGAGGAGAGGGGGAAGAGGAGGAGAGAGAGGGAGGCAGTGGAGGAGGCGAGGAGGAGAGGGAGGGAGGGAGGGAGGCGGTGGAGGAGGAGAGGG
Organism: Potentilla sterilis; assembly: GCA_963682095.1. Lineage (NCBI taxonomy): Eukaryota > Viridiplantae > Streptophyta > Magnoliopsida > Rosales > Rosaceae > Potentilla > Potentilla sterilis. The sequence continues at coordinate 45,945,316 of OY821756.1, read as the reverse complement.
AGGGAGGCGGTGGAGGAGAGGGAGGGAGGAGAGGGAGGCAGTGGAGGAGGAGAGGGAGGGAGGGAGGGAGGAGGATGGCGACGGCGAGGAGGAGCGGCCGGAGGAGAGGGAGGCAGTGGAGGAGGCCGGAGAGGGAGGGAGGCAGTGGAGGAGAGGCAAGGGAGGAGACGGAGTGAAGAGGAAGGAGGAGAGGGAAGAATATATATAAAAAGACTTTGAATTATGGCCGTTAGATCTGGAAAATCTGACGGTTCATAGGGTGATCCGCGCAATGTGTTTTAATTGGTTCTCAGCATGTGGCGCGGATTCAACACTGAAGCGACGAAGTAAGACGAAATCCGTCGCTTCAATAATATATAAAAATTGAAGCGACGAAGTAATACAAAATCCGTCGCTTCAATAATATTTAAAAGATTTTAAAATTTTTATTGATTATACTGAAGTGACGAAGTAATACAAAATCCGTCGCTTCAATAATATTTAAAAAATTATAAAATTTTTATGAGATTATACTCAAGTGTAAAACTTTTCGAAGCAACTATATAAAAGAAGTAAAATTTTGAAAAACACTGTGAAATAACATTTGATCGTTATGATGAAATACAGTTATGGTAAAAAAATCACTTAAATCCGACAAAATTAGAGCCCCGATCGACGCGGTCAACCTTATTTAAACTTATTTCTCTCTATGGGGAACCATAGTATCGGGAGGTAAAAGTTACCAAATTTTTACATGGCTGATTACGTCTCATCTATTTGAGAATTTAATGTTTGGAAGAGTCGACGAAACAAGGTCATCTAAAGGTACGTAATAGGGTTTTCGTGTGATATATAAGTTTTATGAAAATATGGTTGACCGTTTCGATCGAGCGTCGAACGTTTACGAAACGAGCTGATTTTTATACTCTACTCATATTTAACTATAACGATTACATCAGACGGTCAAATTTTTCATTTTGTGAATTTAGCCATTATAACGACAACATTCTTACTAATACGGTATAACTTGATTATAAGATTATACTCAAGTGTACAACTTTTCGAAGCAACTATATAAAAGAAGTAAAATTTTGAAAAATACTGTGAAATAACATTTGATCGTTATGATGAAATACGGTTATGGTAAAAAAATCACTTAAATCCGACAAAGTTAGAGCCCCGATCGATGCGGTCAACCTTATTTAAAACATATTAAACTGCCGTTTTGAGGGCCTAAACGAACTCGAAAGCCCGAAAAAGCCCACACGTCGTGTCAAAGCAACGAGTTTGACTCGTGGCGTCGTTTCCTTTCCGAAAATGTATTACAATCGTCAATCGGACACCAAATGCCAAATCTACAACTCTCCAAACTATGAAAATATGGTTGACCAGATTTCAAACCATGAAGCGACGACTATTGCTCAATACTTGTCGCTTCGTATAAGAAGTCAGCGACGAATATTGATGAAAGTTATAAAATCCGTCGCTTGAATTTTACGTCGGCGACGAACTTTGAATTTTCGTCGCTACAGTTTACAAAACATTATTGGGAGGCGACAACAACCAATATTCGTCGCTTCAATAAGATGTGAGCGACGACTATTGATCAAAAGTCCTCGCTCTCGTTTTCTGAAGCGACCAATCTAATATTGGTCGCCTCAATGTGTCCAGGCGATGAACTTTGATTTTCCCTTTCCAATCTTCGTCGCCTCAGTCCTTGTTTCCAGTAGTGCAAGGTCGACTCTGAGATTGCTAGAGACCTGAGAACAATGCCTCATGTGATTCAGTTTGGGAGGGACATGAAGCTGTTTTTCGATACGTTTTCCTCTGCCTTTTTGAAGCTTTCAAGCTTCAACGTATTAGTTGGAGAAGATGGTGAGGTCAGGAAGGATTGCAAATATAGAAACAGCTAGCTGATCGAGCTGTGTATGGCATATTATATTTCAAACTTCAAAGACACCTTATTTTAGGGGAAGAAGAAATTAACATGCCAACAATATTTCTAGTACGGGGGGGGGGGGGGAATGATTTGCTACTTTCATATTGAATAATTGAATCATTCGTTTTTATTTTTAAAGAATACTGTAAGTAAATAAGACTGTGAAGCGATCAAATATCGTAAACATACTCGTATCATCGATTAAAATTATTTATTTACAGCATTAATTCCAAACAAGTACACCCACCCATGCGATCAAAGAGGTGAAAATGACACTAGAAGAAGTAGAAATTATTCAGCCAATTAGCTAGAAGAAGTAGAAATATTATGTTTAATTGATTCTGAGCAGATAGATTTTCTGAATATCAACAAGGATAGGGTTATCCATCTTTCACTCCACATGGCATCTCATAAGTGAAGCTCAATATCCTCCTAATAGTATCCACCATACACTCTGTCATGCTAAGATCCATGCAAAAGATCAAAAATCCAAACCCACTCGTCTCCCTCCCTAAAGTCCTTCCCAACCGAAACAGAAAAACTAAACTACTAAGTCGGGTAGAGTGAGTCGACTTCCAATTCGTTAAATCACCATGGCATCTTTGGCAACCTTGGCAGCAGTTCAACCAGCCACCATCAACGGCCTTGGAGGAAGCTCCCTCTGCGGGACTAAGCTCGTCATCAAGCCCACTCGTCAGACCCTCAGACCCAGAAATGTCAGGTATATATATATACTGAAAGTTAATTACTTAATTAGTCTGTAATTTCTTCTGGTTTTGAGCTTGTTTGTTATATGCTCATTGTGTTGTTGTGTGTATTGGGTAGGAGTGGTGCTGTGGTTGCCAAGTATGGTGACAAGAGTGTTTACTTCGACCTTGAGGACCTGGGCAACACCACCGGAAAATGGGACTTGTACGGCTCAGATGCACCCTCACCTTACAACTCTCTCCAGGTTATTTTCCTCTTCACTCTCACTGGGGTTCAGAATCATTACATTTACATATGTGTTCTCATTTGAAAAAGAAAGAACCAAAAACATGATAAAAAAGAAGGAAAAAAAAATAAAGGAGAAGAAATGCTTTCATTGAGAGTTGAACTCAAGACCTCCCGCTTACTAAACGGGTGCTCTAACCAACTGAGCTATGAAAGCTTTTGTTTAGAGTTCCCCGATTCTATTTAATTATTAAAATAGGCATCTACTATCAACTGCTTCACTCTACTGAGCTAAAATGCTGAGTTGATCAATTGCTTATCTTAACGATTTTATTAGTTTTGGTTAGTTTTCGATCAAGATTCATTGTGTGTGTGTGTGTGTATATATATATATATATATATGTGCATATGTAGAGTAAGGTGGTTGCAAGTTACTAGACATTGGTTAAGTTTGTATTTTCATTGCAAACCATGCAACTGCAGAGCAAGTTCTTTGAGACATTTGCTGCTCCATTCACCAAGAGAGGGTTGCTGCTCAAGTTCTTGATATTGGGAGGGGCTTCCACCATTGCTTACCTTAGTGCCACTGCCCCAGATGACCTTCTACCCATCAAGAAGGGTCCACAACTTCCCCCAAAGTTGGGACCACGTGGCAAGATCTGAATTTACTTCTCTGGGATTTTCATCTTTGAAACATTTTCAGTGTATGTAATGTAATTGCTTCTCTACTTTTGTACTTGTAAAGTTTGTCTGATGTGGGATTCAAGACCCTTAATTGATAATTCAAGGATAACCTTTCTGGTGCAATCTGGGGAACTCTTTCTCTTCTGTTAGATTATTGTTTGAATATGATTCTTCAAAGTCGTTTGAGTATCTAAGGTTCTTGATCAGTAAAGGAAGAAATTTATCATCAAAGTTGCATTCTCTCATAGAATTTGGAGCAGAAATGCGCCAGCTAGGGAACAAGTAGTCTTCAAAAACTAGTCCATTCATACTACGTTCAAAGCCATTTCTCTACAAATTAAAGAACATGCAAAAAGCTTGATATACACCCCAACTGGATGATCTCAGTCATTCCTATTTACAAAAGGAAGGAATAGAATGAAAGTAAGCAAGTAATTATAGCTCAAAAACTGAACATGCAGGTGTGGACTTTATATCTGAAAGCCAGGAATTCTAGCTCTTTTATGTTTCCGTATCTGTTGTTTGCTCTTGATTGTTCTTGGTTCTTCTCCTTTCATTAATCCCTATAAATTGTGTTAGTGGCGTGCTGTTGGACTCCTCATTCCACCCAAGGTTTCTAGATATGACATCTTCTTGTTAGTCACAAGGTTGGCTAATTTCTGTATATGTGGATGCTTGACTTCAGTTTCATCTGCTTCGGCTTCTTGTTCCTTCTTTGCTGCCTCACTGTCACCTTGATCACATCCCCAACCCATGAAATCCGACAGTGTCATCGAAGTGGGTGTCTCGTTTCCCCCATTATCATATTTCTGCGTCAACCTATCTGGAGAAGTTGCAGCTGATGATGGGGTTGTTTCTCCTAAGCTGTTTTTTTTACTTAATGCTGATGGATTCTGCACAACATAATCTGCATAGAGTACATCTTCAATTCGGGACAACACGGTGAATGCCAAGCTCTCTAGGATTCTTGAATAGCTTTCGAGAATAGCCTGCCCAACATCCTATGGAGCCAAGATATAATCCTTGTTATATGTTATAAGCATAACCAGGTATTACATGTGTGCAGTAACTAACTACAAACATGATATAAATGGGGAAAGTGAACAAGAAGTCGTAGTGGCTCTTACCCCATTGTATTGGATTTTACTTATGTCCAATGAAGATTGAGAACTTCCAGGGAACCTCTGCTTGAGAAGGAGTAAGATGGTCTCTGCTCTCTCTTCAAAGAGCTCTCTCTTTTCCAAACTCACAGCTGAGCCCCAGCCAGATTTCCCATCTTTTTGGTTCATCTTTCTCTTCCATATGACCATGGAAGCCTCCATTTTGTTTTTTAACTCTAAAATTTTGTGGTCAGAGGATAAGTCCATGGCACAAAGAAATTGGTCCGGATCAAAGAATTCGACTGTAATACTCCTGTAGATTTGGTCCCCAAGACTGGCCCTCCCATTCTACATGCACAAACAAACCAAAACAAAGTCAATAGAGAACATATCACGGGTCTAGAATTGCATATTGTAGCATATAAATGAGACTAGTTCTAGTTCCCTCTTTCTTTACCTTAGGAAGGGCTTCGATGTAGTTTTCGGGAATCTCCATTTCTGTTAAAACTTGAGCATTTATGGCCATGGCTGCTTTAAGCACTTGGTTGACACAGTCTTTTTGATACTGCAAGAACTTTCTTGCCGCTTCTGATAAACCGTCTGGGGGAACTTTCGGAGTAGGTAGCCACCATTTATCATCTTTTCTCTTTGCATTCCCTCTCTCCTTCTCATCAGCATCTTTAGATACATAATAGAACTCCTGGTCGCCTTTGAAGTTATCTAGACAATCCTGATTATGACAAGGTTCTGTTAGAGAAATATAATCCATGATAGATAACCACATACAACTTTGACCATATGGCATTGAAGGACATACAATAAGCATCGCATCAAGCTTTTTCAGGGCAGGAATGTTCATGAGAAGATCTGTCCGTTGCCGTGTCACCATTATCTATCAAGTAAAAAAAACACAGGCTCTTATCAATATAATGTGAATGAAATGTGTTGCACAACGTACAAGCTAGAAGGGATTATATTGTACCTCCATATTGGATCCATCCTTGTTCTTCTGTTGTGAAGCAACAAACTCAACAATGTAATCCGTGACACATAACAACCAATCTAGTTCTTTTCTCCATCTTGCTTTCCTATCCGCTGACATGGGCTCTAGGCGAGTTTGCTCTCCAAAAACAGAAGCTGAATAGCAAATGGAACATAAATTTACATGAGGCTAGGGACATGGAATCAGAAATATATGATTGGCCATTCCAATAGAAAAAAAAAACTAACAACATGGCAATACTACCATCTGAGTTCCTTATTTCATTTCATATGACTCTCTTAAGATTCAGATTAAAACTAACTTTTTACATACCGGCGAGGTTTGTAATGGCATTGGACAATGCCAAAGCTGAAGACACTCCCTTTCCTCCGCCAGACATATCTTCACCCAAAAGCAATTTAGCAAACCTCTCCTTCATCTGTTCCATATCTGGATCAAAATCCAAATATCGGATCACATAAAACTCGATCATATACAAACCATGATCTTAACTAGACATACATTAAACATCACCCTTGCATTTGCAACAATTCATCAACTCACTAGATTGCTGCTGCTTTTCTTTGGCTTCTTTGGCAGCGGCCGCAGCTTCCTCCAGACTCTTCCTTGACCTGAGGCCTCTACCATTGGACTCAGTAGGCGTCTGACTTTCGTTCTCACCATCTTCATTCTGATACTCTAATGATTTTGAAGCCTCAATGCTCAAGCTCTTGGTATGCCTGCCTGCAGACTCATGCATCTCCCTGAGATGGTGCAACCTGGTCTTGTAACCCTCCTGATTGTCTTCCATAGCCCGGACCATTTTCAGCCTTTTGAGAAAGACCTTTATAGAATGGACAAGGGAGAACAAGGCATGACTGCTGTTCAACCTATTAGGATGGGCTGGTGGAGACGGATCAATTTTGTCGGCAGTCTGTAACTTTCCCTAAGGGTTTTCTTGCGGGACAAGGTAAAGAGAAAGAGGAGGGTAAAAAGATTGGGAAGTGTCCCAATGATCAAGATAAAGGGTCGTAGTTGTTCTTGTTGTTGAGGATGATGAGGTTGTTGATGATTATTTGCTCGTTTGTCTTTTGAGAAATTGGGGAAGGATGTGCGTTCTTTGGGTTTTGGGGGGATTAGGTTTTCTTTTTTTGATGTCGGATGAGTTTGTGTTGGTGGAACGTGGGGTGCATGTCGAATATTTTTGATGTTTTGGGGGGGGGGGTTGGGGGGTTTGGATGGTGGAGGTTTTGAAATGGAGGTCAAACAGAGCTTGAATCCCGGAAAGACAGAGGTGCAAATTTCTAACTGTCCAGCTCTCTGGCTAAAGTGGACGGTTCTGATAGGTCAATACCAGTTCCTCCAATGAAATTCATTTCTGTTATATATGAGGAGAGAGAGAGAGAGAGAGAGAGATTTTCTTTTTGATACGAGAGAGAGATTTTCTCTTATAATCTTTTGGTCAAGGAAAGAGAGAATTTGCTCAATTTAGTTTATGGATCACTAGGGTAAATCCCCCGTACTCTCCAGTCTCCAAGGTCTTCTGCCTGCTTATGCCACACTGCAGTGTCATATGGTTTTGAGAGTCGATCCAATTTTTGAGCATTTCTTGAATAATAGAAACTAGCAACCAAATGCTGGAAGCCTATAAGTCTATAAGACTATATAACATTATAACTAGTACAAAAGAGCAATACGAGAAATGCAATGTTGCATATCTAAGCCAAAAAGGTAGAAATGGAGATGGTCTATAGATTCATTCCTATATTGAATAATAATAAAAAAAAAAGGACAATCTGTCTATATATAATTTCATTAATGTAAATTTGAGATCTTTTCCTTCTAGGTGCTTGATTTAGTTTTGAATGACCATCTATACTACTATATCTATACTATTATTAAAAAAATATGGCTTGCTAGCCAAAACATAATTTTTTTACTTTTATATCTTTAAAATATTAAATAATTTTATAAATATACCTAATTGTTAGAAATAAAAACTTAAAAACTTAAAATAATTTTTCTTTTATTTTTCAAAAATTAACTCCTTACTTCTAAGCTATTAATTACCAATTCTTCCACACTTACATAAACAATCACAATCAGAAGTACTACACAATCACAAGTACGTAAACAAAAGAAGAACAAAATTCAGTTTAATACCCTCAATTTTTAGGTGAAAATTAGAATGACCCATCTTTTTAAAAATAAATCAGAATGACCCTTAAAGTTTTGGGTAAAAATTAGAATGTCCCCTTTTTTTAAAAAAAAAATCAGAATGACTCATAATTTTTTGGGTAAAAATCAGAATGACCCCTAAACTTTCATATATGATCTCACGGGTCTAAAATTTCAAGTGACCTCGAAATGTGACGTAACCTGCTGTTTTGGAACTGGCAACAAGGGCCCATATTTGGCTGATTTATACCATATCTTTTATATGTGCACCTTATTTATGATTAAGACCAGAATTATGTGCTTTATGTTACTGTATTTTGCATCCAACCAGCCTCTTATAAGTATGTCAATTAGGTTTTATTTCAAATTTAGAAGGTTTAATATGCAAATTGTCTATTTTACCTTATATGAAGGTTTCAGTATTGGAGTATGATCAGCAGCTTACGTCACATTTCGATGTCACTTGAAATTTTAGACCAATGAGATCATATATAAAAGTTTAGGGGTCATTTCGATTTTTACTAAAAAATTTAGGAATCATTCTGATTTTTTTTTTTAAAGAGAGGTCATTATGATTTTTACCCAAAATTTAAAAGGTTATTCTTGTTGTAGGAAGGTTATTTCCGTAACTTCCTGGATGTGTCTTGACCTAATTAGACTAGTATAGTTGATTCTGTAATAGATAGGGAATCCCTGATTTATCGGGATACTTGTTGTAATGCATATATAAAGGCCCATTTATCAATTAATAAAGTAAGAGTTCTCCCTATTATAATTTCTCCTTAAACACGTTATCAGCACATGACTTCCCTGAGCCCTAGAAAAACCCTGATAATTTTTTCCTCCTCCTCCATCCCTTCCGTTGGCCGCACCTCCCTCCTCGGGACCCGTACCCCCCTCTTCTCGGTCTCTCCTAGGTTGCAGCCATTCGCCCGGCAGCCTGTCTATTCTCCCGCTCGCCAGCCCGCGCGCTTGCCAATCTGCTCACTCGCCCGCCTGCTCGCTCGCTCGCCAGCACGTTCGCTCGCCATAAAATTTTCAAGATAGCTCCTCCAAATTACTCGCGCAAGAAGAGGCTCGAGAACCAGACAAGAGTCGAAGAATAAGCTTTACGCTCTCGTTCCTTTGATCAAAAGGTAAAAAATTTATAAAAATTTCCGCTTTTGAACTATAGATATATTATATCGGGCGCTATTAGCCTTTCTTCTACTCCGATTCCGGTCATTCTTAAATCGCCGATGAGACCTAGAATGGGGAATTCATCACCCCTACGGTCGCAGTTTTAAGTGATGGTCCTGGGGGAATCACGTTGAAAGGGAATTAAAAGAAAAAGAAAGATGCTTATGTGGATGTTTGAGTACGCCACTGTTTGAAGGTGCGATATGATGTCGCCGGTTTATGCATCAAAAGAAAGAAAAAATCATCACTTATGTGACCGAATATATCCCTTCTAATTCCAATATATACTTGATAGTAATCTGACGTTTTATTCTCTTGTAGATGTCGTCATCTTCACCGTCAAGCCCTGATTTTGAGATCTTGGATCTTCAAGGCAAAGACTACCATCGATGGGTTTCCGATGTTGAAATTGCTTTCCAAAGCAAAGGCTTTCCAGCCCTTCTGACTGATGCAGCCGCCGTACCCCTTTTGGGGACCATGCTAAGGCTCAGGCCCTCATGTATTTGAGGCGCCATATCCACCCGACTCTGAAGTGACAATATTTGTCGGTAAAAGATCCCAAAATTTTATGGGACACGCTCCAGTAGCGATTTAACAATGTCCATGACATGCTTCTTCTAGAGCTCACCCTTAAATGAGAACAAATATGTTTCTCGGATTATGACAAAGTAGACAAATACAATCAGGATATGATTAGTCTACAGGCGGATCTTGGCACGATTGGCGTCATCAAAACCGATAAAGATCTTCTGGAGAAGACATTTAATACATTCCCCATGGCCTATGATGTTCTCGGACATCAATATAAAATCTCAGTTGATGAAGGAAGAATCAGGACATTCGCTGATCTTATGGCAATATTGGCTAAAAAATAGCGCCATTCTGAGATAAGGCTCAATAGTAGCCAGAGACCTGTTGGTACAAAATCAATTCCAACACCACAGGCTCATTATGGGAAGGCTTCAAAGCAGAAAAATAAAGGCCGCAATGCCCCGTACAATCCGATACGTGGAAGACATCAGAATGTTGGAAACTAAGTGACACGACGCTCCAACACTTGGAGGCGAGAAGGTGGCGGCGCCATACCACCTTCAGGGGGAGGCCGGACCAGCCACGGACCCCGTCTAGGCCCGGTCCCAAACCTAGACCTCATAGCAATGACCAGAATGCTCAATTTGCTCCGTGCTACAAGTGTGGTTCCTCCAAACATTACCATCGCGATTGTCGAGCTAGTAATGAGATGTTAAATGCCTACAAGAAGTGCAAGAAGTTTCTATCTGAAGAAAGCAATTATGCTGAGGACGAGATGATTGAAGCAAATTATGCTCATCATGTGGATTCTCCAAAAGCGCAACCACAAACTCTTGATGTCCCGGATTTTGATTAGTCTATGTATTGGGCTTTTCTAGTCTATCGAGTATTGTAATGGCACTCCAAAACCGATACTTATTCGTTTTCGACCCATTGCCAATAATACCTTTAGTGCCTACCAGATGGTAACTGGCTTTGAACCCAATCTCTCGCACTTACGTACTTTCGATTATGCAGTTTATGTGCCAATTACGCCTCCATTGCATATCAAAATGGGTCCACAACGACGTTTAGGCATCTATATTGGCTATGACTTTCCAATGATAATCCGCTACTTAAAACCAACCATCGGTGATCTATTTACTGCGCGATTCGCAGACTGTCACTTTGAAGAGACACACTTCCCGCCGTTAGGGGGAGACCGAAAAATTCTCGAGATAAAAACCCTCGAAAGAAGCTAGCGAAGGCATAAAATCCGCTCATCATCGACGATGCGAATCCATCGCATGAGATTGTCTCTGACTATAGTTATGTCCATGAGTCAACTGAATCATTTATGTGGGATGACACAGAACCAATGTTGACTCCAGAGAACAAAGAAATCTCGCTCAGTTTGAATAACGCGTGTCTCTTAGTGGATAGAGCCGCCACACACGTCGATGATATATATTCTTATTCCGTCGCACAAGAGATCATCCATGACGACGAAGTTGAACCACACTCTATGACTGAATGTCAACAAAGAGCAGATTGGCCGAAGTGGAAAGAAGCAATACAGGCATAACTTGACTCATAAGATAAAAAGTAAGTCTTCGGATATGTTGAATTGATCCCTAAAGGCGTTAAACCTGTCGGACATAAGTGAGTCTTTGTTCGTAAGCGCAATGAGAAGCATGAGATCTTGCGATATAAGGCAAGACTCGTAGCGCAAGGCTTCTCGCAGCGTCTTGGTATTGACTACGAGGAGAGTATTCTCCTGTAATGGACATAATTACTTTCCGCTCCTTGATCAGTTTAGTAGTGTCTGAAAAACTGAATATGCAACTGATGGATGTAGTTACAGCGTATCTATATGGGGATCTAGATACCGATATCTACATGAGAGTTCCTGAAGGAATTAATGTGCCCGAATCAAAAGACTCTAAACACGGAGTGCTTATGCAGTTAGGCTGCAACGTTCACTATATGGACTTAAACAATCCGGAAGGATGTGGTACAATCGCCTACGTGAATACTTGATTCGAAGGGGTTACAAGAATGATGAATTATGCCCATGCGTGTTCATTAGAAAGACCGACTCTTGATTTGCTATTATAGCTGTCTATGTTGATGACATGAATGTCATGGGTACTTCAAGTGAGATTGAAGAGACAGTTTCATTCTTGAAATCTGAGTTCGAGATGAAGGATCTTGCGAAAACTAAGTTTTGTTTAGGACTTGAGTTAGAGCATAGAACCAATGGTATTCTGGTTCACCAGTCTGCTTATACGCAGAAGATGCTCAGGCGTTTCAACATGGATACATGTACGCCGTTGTCTACTCCCATGGTCGTTCGTAGTCTGGACATAAACAAGGATCCATTCCGTCTCAAAGAAGATGAAGAAGAGATTCTTGGTGTACCCATACTTAAGTGCGATTGGGGCACTATTGTATTTGGCACAATGCACTAGACCATACATTTCTTTCGCAGTGAACTTACTAGCAAGATTTAGCTCCGCGCCTACGCATCGTCATTGGAACGGCATCAAACATTTGTTTCGTTATCTGAAAGGTTCCATTGACTTGGGCCTGTTCTATCCCTCCAGCACAAAGAGAGAAGATTATGCCGATCACCTCCTCACACCGACGTTTCTGGCCGTCTCGACAGTGCCATCGTACGCCGTGGTACTGCCGCCGGTGCTGGCAACGTGGAGGATGATGATAGCGACGCGTCCGGCCATTCAAATGTGTCCTTTACTGGACATCTCCCTTACTCAAAGACGTACTCCCAACAACGTGTTAGTTGGTTTTGCAGATGCTGGGTATCTCTCTGACCCCCATCGTGCTCGTTCCCAAATTGGTTATGTGTTTACCATGGGAAATACTGCGATATCCTAGAGATCAACCAAACAAACTTTGGTTGCTACTTCATCGAATCACGCATAGATCATTGCCCTCCATGAGGCTGTTAGAGAATGTGTCTGGCTAAGGTCAGTTATTCACCACATTCGTGATTCGTGTGGACTAGTATCTACCACTGATAAACCTACGTGTATCTATGAAGATAATGTTGCCTGCATTGAGCAGATGAATTGGGTTTTATCAAAGGTGATAACACTAAGCATATATCGCCCAAGTTCTTTTACAATGTGCAACAACAGAAATTCCTGAACCTCTAAGTTAATCAAGTGAGTTCTGATGCAAATGTTGCAGATTTGTTTACCAAGTCTTTGGGAAAATCTATGCATGTGAAACATGTGAAGATCCTAGGCATGCGCCATATATCAGAGATCTAAGTTTGTTAGACATCAGGGGGAGTCTACATCACATGTTATTCACAAGTGTAGTGTTGGTGTGTTATGCTCTTTTCCCTTCGTCCATGCATTTTATTTTTTACCCAAGAGGTTTTGTTTTGCTGGCAAGGTTTTAGTGAGGTAACATGGTAAGCACCATGAAGACATTAGGCGCTCGACACAAGGGGGAGTGTTGTAGGAATGTTATTTCCGTAACTTCTTGGATGTGTCTTGACCTAATTAGACTAGTATAGTTGATTCTGTAATAGATAGGGAATCCCTGATTTATCGGGATACTTGTTGTAATGCCTATATAAAGGCCCTTCTATCAATCAATAAAGTAAGAGTTCTCCCTATTATAATTTCTCCTTGAACAATTCTGATTTATTTTCAAAAATAGAGTCATTCCGACTTTTACTTAAAAATTTAAGGGTACTGAGCATATCCAACAACCCTACTCAAAACTCATACTCAAACTCATTTTTTGACTCACCCAAACCCATTACTATTCAAACTCATATTTCATCTCCAACCATTTTGTCAAAACTCATACCCATAACCAAATTTTAATAATTTTATATAATTATTTAACAACAAATGAATTATATAAACTATAAATATTAATTATATAATATATTTTAATATGTGTTGGACCAAATTAATTAATTTTTAAAATTTTTTTAAAAAATTAATAAGTTGTTATTTTGCAACCGAAAGTGTAATTTAACATGTCTTTAGCACATGTCAAATTTGGATAAGACGGTGATTAGATTTTCACAATCTCATGACCGACCTCATCTTCACAATAATTCCTATATGTGATAACATTTCGGATCTCGATGTTGTTATAGACTTTAGCTCCACGTGTCGTCGCGTGAGAGGCCAGTGAAATTGCAAGGAGATGCTCTTATCTTCATCAATCATTTTAGATCCGTCCATAAATATGAGGCCATTCTCTCCATCACACCTCGCTCATTCACAAACACTTCTCTCTCATATCAGATTCAATTTCTTTTAGCTTCATTTGAAAAATATTGCTCATTGCTACAATGAATAGGTTGAGGAAACTACTAATGAAGGAGGAGGAAGATTCTATCACAAGGAATCGTCAAAGAGCCTTGGTTATGCAAGCAGCTGCTTCGTACATTCAGACGATCCAAGAGGAAGAATCTGAATGGGGTGGTTCACATGAAGGTCGACAATACACCCCTATAGAGCGTGAAGCTATGGATCAACGACTGAAAGCTCTTTACTTCACTTCGCCGTGTAGGTTCCAAGGTGATGTGTTTCGTAGAAGGTACCGGATGCGACCTCATCTTTTTGACCAGATGATGCATGATGTCGCTAACCACGACCCATACTTCGTTCAAAAGCTTGACCCGTCCGGTCGGCCTGGCTTCTCAACAGAGCAAAAGCTGACTTGTGCCATGAGGATGCTTGCTTACGGGCTTCCCGCAGACCTATGTGATGAGTTTCTTGACGTAGCAGAATCTACAGCTTTGGAGATTCTGAGTCACTTCACCAAAGCAATATGGACAGTCTACCATAAACATTACATTCGTAGTCCATCAAAGGCAGATTTGCGAAGGTTGCTCAATGTTGCTGACAAAAGAGGGTTCTCTGGAATGGTTGGAAGTCTCGACTGTATGCACTGGCAGTGGAAAAACTGTCCCACCTCATGGCAAGGGCATTTCACCGGTTACAAAGGAAAGCCAACTATCATTCTAGAGGCGGTTGCATCTTACGATACTTGGATTTGGCACGCATTTTTTGGACTTCCAGGCTCCCTCAATGATATCAACGTCCTTGGACAATCTCCTCTATTCAACGAAATTTGTAGAGGTGAGTCTCCTAGAGTCAAATACTATGTAGCTGATCGCCAATATAGCCAATGTTACTATCTAGTTGATGGGATCTACCCGAAATGGGGGAATTTTGTGAAGGCGATTAGAAACCCTATGACGCCAGAACAAGCTCATTTCACAAAGATGCATGAGTCATTCAGAAAAGACGTAGAAATGGCATTTGGAATACTTCAAGCTCGTTTTGCAATTGTCAAAGGGCCAGCTCGTGGATGGGATAGGGAAGATCTTCAGTACATTATGATGACCTGCATAATTTTGCATAATATGATTGTTGAAGATAAGCGCGATGAAACTGGAGATGTTCATGAAGCCGATCCGGATGAGGTGCCAACAAGACCAAGGAGAACATAAATATATGACCACTACGAAGTTGATCATGGTGTTGATCGCGATCCTTCTGCACTTGGGCAATTCATGCGGCGCTACCAACAGGTTAGATGCCCAATTGTGCATAGAACCCTCCAAGAGGATTTGGTCAATTACCTTTAGAATGTGAAGCAGCAGGCAGAGTAGAATCGTGTGTGAAGTATTTGTATTTTCATGCTTTTAATAAGTGGCATTGTGCCGATTCTGTGATGTTGTATGTTTGCTTTTATATTTATTGTCTGTATTTAAGATTTTAGTAATGCAGTGTTATTTATTTTGATGAATAAAAGTGAGAATAAATAAACCAATGTTTATTCATAATTATAATAGAAGCAAAAAAGTACAACAATATTTATTCATAATTATAATAGAAGCAACAAAGTACAACAATATTTATTCATAATTATAATAAAAGCAACAAAGTACCACATATTTAGTTTCATCACATCCAATTATTGTCGTTATCGGGTACATATTCATCCCCAAACTCATTGTTAAGATTTGGTGTGGGTATTGCATACGAAGATTGTTGCTCCCTTTCAATAATCCTTGCTTGCTTGTTTTCTCAATAAGTCCTAACTGGGCCGGAGTATTTTGAAAGATCCACACAAGGATTAAAATGTCGATATCGGTAGAGATATCGGTCGGCCGAAAAAAAGAGATATCGGAGATATTCGGAAAGAATTTTTTATTTTTATTTAAATATGAAATTTATTCATTTTACACATAAAATCATAAATACATACAAATAATAGATTCATTTAGTACCAGAAAGAGACTCTAGGTGCTTTAAATTCCTCACGTTGATCCACGAAAGTACAATAATCTGACCAAGACATTTGACCCATATAGTATGAATTGTAGTGATTAATATGATAAGCATATATCTCTTTGAAACTGCCGACGGTATCCCCTATAATGGGATAATAAGGATGAATCCAACTATATGATTGGTCATGCACTTCTCCATATTGACCATATTCAAAAGTATTATAACCAAATTGATTGTTGCCTTCATGCGATTCATTTGACGTCCCACTAGGCTCTGTGCCTAAACTGATAGAATCAAAAATTAAGACAACTGAAGCAACATCTGATGGGGTACTTTGATCATCAATTGCACATCTAGTCCTGCTGCCATGCCGATTCCGCTTTTGCGCACCATGACGAGCTTCTCTAGATCTGTGGTCTTCATTTTGGGTAACATGATCAAAATTACTTTCATATGTAAATTGGTTTATGTCTCCACCTATAGAAGATTGTCCATATTGGAACTTTGTATCTCCACCACTTTTTCCGCTTCCACCACCATCATCATCTGAACTATCCGGAGTTGCAGTGCCCCCCATGCAGCATCACTGTTAGAATTATCTCCTTGGTTTCCAACATCTTCAGATAATACCTTATTCACATTAATTCCGCTGTCAGTTGCAGTTTCTACAACTTGTGGACAAGGGTTGCCATCATCATCATCGAGGTGTGCAGGCATAATCCAATCATGAGTGGATCAATGCCATTTTCCAGTGGTTTACTAGCAATATGAAGAAGATCGATGTAGTTGTTTTCATTTATCACACTCTCTGCTTGTTTATCACGTACTCGTAACTTCATGTTGTAGTAGCAATATACAAGCTTTTCCAACTTCTTATATGCAAGACGGTTTCTTTGCTTCGTATGAATAAGAGCAAATGTACTCCAGTTTCTTTCAAAAGCTGAATAAGAGGCCGTCTGTGCTAAAATACGCATTGCAATTTTTGATATGTTTGGTGTAGAATAGCCCCATTGTGCCCACCAATCAGCTGTAAATAAACTAAAAGAGTTAGTTTTGTAGCTCATCAACCGTGTCTAATAATGAAGGTTCATATAAACTACAAACCTGAACTTCTAGTCTCTCTTGTTTGCTTTGCAATGCTAGAGCCAAATGATCATTTTGCTTCTCTAAAGCATACTATCTGAATGAACCATTTAAATATTAATCGTATTGTTTCTGCCTAAACCCGGGGGCCTGGTAGATACACGGTGAATCCAACTTGATCTCCTGCAATCCTGCTCACTAAGGGGAATACCGGGCGGGCCGGTCTTCTCCTCTCCGATGCCTAAGTTAGTATAGTTGGAATATATATAATCAAGGCACGTATGTAAGCAGGGAGAGAGATAAGTTACCTAATAAAGAGGGTATGTTGGGCCCTTATATAGGTGGTTGGGGGTGAGGGCTGGCCTCACCCTTCGATGTGGGACTGGTTCCCTTCTGTTTGTACCTTCTGGTGCCCTCTTTGGCAGGCTGGCGCCCCCGGCCCCAGGGTCCCTGGAGGCAGGATAGAGTGCTGGGCCCCGAGGCCGGGTGCTGGTGATCCGGTCCCGAGCCTTGGGCCGGGCCCCGATGCACTTGCTGCTGGTCTGTGGGCCTGCTGTAGCCTCTCTGCAGCTACTGTCAACAAGTCCCCCAAGTTCCCGGTCAAGTGCAATCTTGAATGGGGACTTAAAAAATCTGTCTTGCTCTTGTCCCGCAGACCCGCAGGGTTACCAACCTACCGGTGCCCAGTCCCCCAAGTCCGCGTTAAAGATTGGGCGTGACCGAGGTGAGTACCTGTTACCGATGGGAAGCAATAGTTTATAAGCACGTTTGTAATATAAGTAGTACTGTGCTCAGGTGTTGTGGTGTTATGAGCATGGGGGCGGGTGGAACCCGGAGAGTGTATGAGATGATGCCATGATGCCATGCAATAGATGTGTGCATGGAATGATAATGAGGCGTTGAAATCCGCCATGTAAGAGATTTGTGCATGGGATGATAATGGGGCGTTGAAATCCGCCATGCAAGAGATGTGCACGGAATTTCGGCCGGGCACTCTGCCCTATCAGTACGAAGCGGAGCTTCACTGGGTCACAACTGGGCGATCTGCCAAATCGAAACGGAGCGGAGTTCACTGAGCTTCTACCGGGCGATCTGCCAAAGCGGAGTTCACTGAGCCTCTACCGGGCGATCTGCCAAAGCGGACGGGGTGAAGTTCATGGGACCTCGACCGGGCGTTCTGCCATATCGAGACGGGTCCCAGGTGAACTTCAGTACTGGACCTCGACCGGGCGTTCTGCCATATCGAGACGAGTCCAGGAGTATGGGAGCTCGACCGGGCGTTCTGCCATATCGAGACGAGTCCCATATTGCTAGACTGCAGGGAGATTACCCCGGTGTTGCGGGCTGTTTGAAGCACCGGTGACCACTTGCTAGTTCTTCTCAGCTTGTGTTGAATAAGCGTTGAGGTAAGGGGGGTGGCGTTGAGGTGACAAGGCTCGCCGTGCTGCCCCATGTTGATCGCGGTTCAATGCGATGCAGGGTTTTTATCCTGCTGGACAAGAGTACATGGGTTAGATGTAAACTCGCCCGGGTGTATAAAGCCCATGCCGGTTGAATGTTCTCATGACCGGGGTCAGCCATGGTACCAGGCGGAACTCGACCGGGCGTCCTGCCATATCGAGACGAGTCCCCCAGTGAAATGCCATGGGGCCGGGTGGATCCTGTTCCCGGTAGGGGGGGTGGCGTTGAGGTGACAAGGCTCGCCGTGCAGCCCCCGTTTGCCGCAGCTGGTGCGATGCAGGGTTTTTATCCTGCTGGACAAGCGTACATGGGTTAGATGTAAACTCACCCGGGTGTATAAAGCCCAGGCCGGTCGAATGTTCTCATGACCGGGGTCAGCCATGGTACCGGGCGGAACTCGACCGGGCGTCCTGCCATATCGAGACGAGTCTCCCAGGTGAAATACCATGGGGCCGGGTGGATCCTATTCCCGGAATATGCTCTCGAGCCGGTTGGATGCGTCGTAACCGGTGGGCGGATCTCGACCGGGCGTTCTGCCATATCGAGACGAGTCCCCCAAGTGAGATGCAGCTGGGTGGACCTCGACCGGGCGACATGCCATATCGAGACGAGGTCTCCAGTAGGATGGCGTGCAGCCGGTTGGATGATACCTAACCGTGAACTGCTACGGACCGGGCGGAACTCGACCGGGCGACATGCCATATCGAGACGAGGTCTCCCAGTGATATGCAACGAAGATGGTGCTAGGAGGGTTCATACCCGGATAGATGCTCTCGAAGCGGTTGGAAAATCACAACCGGTGAGAGGTCTTCAAGATATACGAAGAAACCATGCAGCCGGTTGAATGATCATAACCGCGAACTGCCATGGTGCCAGGCGGATGGCTCGTACCCGGATGGGTGCTCTCAAAGCGGTTGGATGATTACCACCGGTGAGAGGTCTTCGAGATATGCAGCGAAGAAGCCATGCAGCCGGTTGAATGATCATAACCGTGAACTGCCATGGTGCCGGGCGGACCTCGACCGGGCGCCCTGCCATATCGAGACGGGTCCCTTATTGCTCATACCCGGATGGATGCTCTCTAAGCGGTTGGATGATTACCACCGGCGAGAGGTCTTCGAGATATGCAACGAAGAAGCCATGCAGCCGGTTGAATGATCATAACCGTGAACTGCCATGGTGCCGGGCGGACCTCGACCGGGCGTCCTGCCATATCGAGACGGGTCCCTTATTGCTCATACCCGGATGGATGCTCTCTAAGCAGTTGGATGATTACCACCGGTGAGAGGTCTTCGAGATATGCAGCGAAGAAGCCATGCAGCCGGTTGAATGATCATAACCGTGAACTGCCATGGTGCCAGGCGGACCTCGACCGGGCGTCCTGCCATATCGAGACGGGTCCTTTATTGCTCATACCCGGATGGATGCTCTCTAAGCGGTTGGATGATTACCACCGGTGAGAGGTCTTCGAGATATGCAGCGAAGAAGCCATGCAGCCGGTTGAATCTGGGGAAGTGGGAGGGCCTGACTCCTCGGTTCCCCCTCCTACCTTCCTGTCACCAGCGTGTGGGACAAGTGGCTGACATGCATTTAAGGAGGAAGTCCAACAGTCCCGTCAGTTATGATGGCATGGGCAGTTTACCAATGCTGGGACACGTGCCAGCGGGGGGCGGTCTTGAGATGAAGGGCCTGGATTCGCAGACGTTTGAGTTGCTCTGATTACTTATTTTAGAGGGATTTCAATTGCCTAGGGCACTGGTCCCCTCTATAAAAAGGCCTCTTCTGCTCTCCTTTCTGCTGTTGCTTCTTGCTTTGGAAAAACTAAGAGAAAGAGAGGAATCCGGCGACCACTTTGAGCCCTTTTGCCCCACGAGATCCGTTTTCTTGAGCGCTCCCTACTCTCTTCCTACCATTGCTCGCTGCTTTCGCAGGGTGGATTGTCCTCGGTTGAGCATACTAATCGGTAAGTTTGTTGATTTCTTTGCCCCGGTGTTGTTCTTGTTTTGGCTTTGTTGTTTTGCGGCGGGGGGGGGGGGAGGGATCTCTGTCGCTGACGGAACTGCTCTGCGGCAAACTTGGGGAGAGGCCTTAGAAGGCGCTGTTGTAGCCTGTTGCTGACGAACGCTAGGATTTTGTTTTCTTCCCCTAGGTTAAGATGTCATCTTCAGGTTCTGACCGGGCTTCCGAATCGGCTGCCAGGGGTCCTATCGTGGACGATGAGGAGAGACTGGAGGACTGGCTCGGTTCGGAATCCCCGTTGTCCGAAGCCGCTGACTGCTCCGGGAGCAGGGTTTCGTCTCCGTCCTCCTCTTCGTCTTCCGGGGCTGAATCCTCGGAGACTGAAATACAGCACGGGGTGCGCCTTGCAGATGCTCCTGCCGTGAGCTACACCATTGGCAGAGGGAAGGGTGCTGTGGTGTGCGATGAACCTGAGGGTAGCATGACCCCTGGAGAGATTGCAGCGCTCTGGGAAACATGGGGTATCCCGGATGACGTTCTGCTGCGGCCCCTGAATCCTGGAGAGTCGGCCTGCAACCCGGAAGCAGGTTGGGTTGCCGCGCACCAGGACCAGTTCCGGCATGGACTCTCGCTCCCGCTGCCAAATTTCGTGCAGTATATGCTCAGTGCGCTGCAAGTGTCGCCCGCGCAGCTTCCTGGGCTCCAGTGGAGGCGATTATTGAGCCTCGACTGCCTATACGACTTGTCCGGAATGAGTATGCCAACTGTAAACGAATTCCGGTCCTTGTATAGGTTGTCCTACTCAAGGAAGTAAGCGTCCCGGGGTTGCCTGTCCTTCAACGCCCGAAAACCTCCACCGATCGTCACCAATATGCCTTCATGGGTAGACAACAGTTGGAGGAAGAAGGTGGTGATGGTGGGCGGGAGGTGGTAGGCGAGGAGTAAAATGTACCGGGTTCCTGGCGCCTTCCAACCCCTTGGCGACCAGTCGTTCGAGCTATCCGATCTGGAGCATGAGAGGGTCTCGACCATAATCGGATGTTGGGACGATCTGGAACGGAGTTCTTTCAACTTCATCCGGCGAGAAGTGCTGGAATACTGCCAACTCGGGCGGGGTCCCGGTGCGTAGGAAGCCCTTGAGCGGTGATACTTTGTGCTAGCTTTTGCAAAATACTAATTGTTCGCTTTCCTTGCAGGTGCATCTTCCCGGCCGACTATCAAGCCCGAAACCACTCTCTCGATGGACGGGGAAAACCTCCTTAACAAGCTGAAGGAGAAAGGCGAGACCGTCTCGCGGACGTCGGTGGACGAGGAGTCTGGCCGGCTCACGACTCATCCGGAGCCGAGGGCCATAGATGTGGACGACGGCGCCTATCTCCTGAGGCGGGTGAAGACCCATCATGCTGTGGGCCTTATGGCGGCTGGAAAGGGCAAGAGCACCGGGGGGGGCAGTGAGGGTTCCCGGTGGAGTGAACAGGATCCCCAACCGGCCGGTGTCTGTGCCGCACGTGGCTCGTTCCGCCCGGGTAAGCGCACAGTCTTCTTCTCCGGAAGGCCGGGGAGAGAAACGGAAAGGCGGGGACATTCCTTCCTCCGCGCTGGTGACGCTTACCGGTGGGTCGGCACGGGAGAACCTGGCCAAACGGTTCAGGATAACCAGCGGTGCGCAAACTAACCCTGCCGGGGAGAAGGCTGCTGCTGCTGCCCGGCAGAGTAGTCCCGCGCCTGTGGAGCCACCGAGGGGAAGGCCGGATAGTGCACTCACCCGGCAAGTGGCGGCGGACTTGGCCGGCCTTGGTCTGGACAGACCTGGGGTTGCAGGAGCCCTGGAGGGTGGGAATCGCCCAAAATGCAAGGAATCCGTCCTCCGGGTAAGCACTGCATGGTACCACTATACCGCCTGTAGCTTGTTTTCTTTTGCTGCTTGACTAACTGCGTTTGTTGCTGCGCAGCTGCTGTACAGTCTGCACCAACCGGATGCGAGCGAGGAGCTGTCGGAGCTGAAGAGACAGATAACTGCTTTATCGGAGACCCGACAGCGCCTGGAGGTGGAGAAGTCTCGCGCGGACCGGGAGAAGGCCAGATCGGAGGAGAGGGCCAAGAAGCTGGAGGAGCAGAACCAGAGCCTGGAGAAGGAGAGGGCCGAACTGGAAGCCAAGGTGGACGAGCTCCAAGTGGGAGCTGCCGCTCTGCGCGCCGCCTCTGCTGTTCCGACCGGGGAAGATGACCCGGAACAATACGAGCGGGTCGTTCTCAAATACCGCGAGAGCGATCAGTTCCTGGAGTTTCTGGTGAAGGCCAGGGAAGAGGGCATCTCGGATGCGTACACGGAATGGGCGGGGAAGGGATGGTTAGACACTTCCCTGATGCCGATTGCTGCTGAAGGAGATATCCATGAGCAGTCGGACATCCATCAGGAGGCGGTGGAGGGGCAGCCGGATGAAGCGATTCGCTCGGACTTGGATTCTTTTACCAACGGTGCCGAGTCTCCCCGAGCCAGAGTCAACACCGGAACTGTGGTTAACGACGAGGGTACCGCAGGAGAGGCTGGCGGATTGCCTGCTGAAGGCGGAGTCGTGGCTCCTTAGGATTTTTCTTGCCCTTTTCCTTGTAATCTTTCCGGATCGGTTACTGCTTGTATACTTGCTTGAATATGAATATACTGGAACTGGCAGAGCCGGTGAAATTTTCTCAAAAGTAGTTTGCATATGTATTTGTTTTTACAACGGTTGAACCGCGAACTATGCCAAACTAACCGCTCGGGGCTAGCGGGTTTACCAGGCCTGGTAACGTTCCCGGTCGGGGTCTGTTCTTCTTTCCCCCACGTACCGCTGGAGCTGGCCGTTATCAATCAACCCCTGCACTGCTGTCTTGAGAGCGCAGCACTGATTCGTTCGATGAGTAGCCTCATCATGGTAAGAGCAGTACTTGCCCGTCTGCGCCGTTGTAAGTTTCCCCTTCGGGTACTTTCTCTTGGGCGGTGGGGGAATGACGCTCCCGTTCTCAAGTAGGATATCCTCGTAGGAAGTGGTGAGAGCGGTGAAGACTTCTTGACCGGCCGGTGGTGGTGCTGGCATGATTGTCAGGGGGCGCTCTTGGCGGTACGGTACCGGCTTGTGCTCGTTCTGGGGTTTATCAGAATAGGGCCTCTGCTGCCGCTGTGGCCAGTTTCTGTTGTTGGCGTTCCGGCTGGGTCGAGCGGTGCGGTTCTCGGTCCGCTGACTGGGCTTGGCTTCCTGGCCGGGCGGAGGGTTCTCTTCCCGGGGATGGTCTTCCTGCTGCTCATCCCGCTTCCTCTTCAGTAGGTGATGCCCATAGGTCTCATGATCGGCATGAGCATGCCGGATGGCCATAGCCATCAACTCGTCATATCCCTGCGGAAGTTCTACCCGGACGGCGTAGGAAAACTTTCCCGCTCGGAGCCCCTGCTTAAACGCCATTTCGGCGATGCCTTTGTCCAGGTTCCGAACTCCGGCCGCAGCCGTCTGCCAGCGGTTGACAAAGGTTCTCAGCTCCTCTCCGGGGGCTTGTATGCAGTTGAAGAGGATGGTCGATGTCCGGGCTCCCTCGACTCGGAGAATGAAGCGGCCTACGAACCGGTCGGTTAACTGCTCGAACGCCTCGATCGAGTTTGCTGGAAGCTCGTAGAACCAGCTGAGTGCTTCTCCAGACAAAGTCTCCTGGAAGATGTTGCAGCAGACTGCATCGGAGTATCCCTTGACGCAGGTTTGGGACCGGAAGCTGTCCAGATGCTGGTACGGGCAGCCGGACCCTGAATAGGTGAGTTTGAGAGACTTCTGGTTACCAGATCTTCCCGACTCTATGACCCGGTGCGAGAAGGGACCCATGCGCTCATTAAACCGGGCACCCTCCATCGGCCGCGCGGCTCTTCTCTCGCTGGCCTCCATTTGAGCCTTTAAGTCCGACACGGTGTCGGCTAACATCTGCAGCGCCCGCGCGGTCGGAGTCTCAACTTCATCCACTGACGAAGCGCCGGGCTGGCGGGAGGTTGTCGTGCTCTTCGGCGGGCCTGCGCCTGCTGGCGACTTTTCTCGTACGGGGTCACCGGGTCGACCGCCCGAAGATTGCCCTGCTTCGGTGTGTTGAGGTTGGATCGGTGGGAGTGTCGCCTGTGCCTCGGCCATGGCGTCACTGCGCTGCTGTCCCCTTTCCAGGGCGGCCACTAGGGCAGTATTCACCGCCTCCATGTCTTCGTACCGGGCGTTAGACTTAGCTCTGTCCCTGTCGCTCTCCTCTCTTAGACGACTGACCTCTGCGGCCATTGCCCGTAGCTCTCCCGCCATACTGCTATGGCCGGGGCTGTATGTAGGATTCCGGTCCGGGCTCTCAGATCGATCGCTTGGATCATCTGAGAACGTCAAGGAGAAGCCCCGTCGCTCTGGACTGTCTTCCTCCTCTGCCGGGCCTTTCCCGCGCGAGCTGTCGTGGTGGGGATCCGGCACGCCGGATGGTCCCCCACAGCTCCCTACTTCCTGACCGTTGCCCCGGTCGTCGCGCGGCTCCCGCGTGACGGCTGGGGTGGAGGTGAGCGTCTGCACTACTGCAAGACGTCCCTCCTCGGCGGTACCGTTCTCTCGACTCATTTCCGAATTCTTTCCCAATGGTGTTGCTTACACGGCTTTTCGTTCAAGCTTCCCACAGACGGCGCCAATTGTTTCTGCCTAAACCCGGGGGCCTGGTAGATACACGGTGAATCCAACTTGATCTCCTGCAATCCTGCTCATTAAGGGGAATACCGGGCGGGCCGGTCTTCTCCTCTCCGATGCCTAAGTTAGTATAGTTGGAATATATATAACCAAGGCACGTATGTAAGCAGGGAGAGAGATAAGTTACCTAATAAAGAGGGTAGTTGGGGCCCTTATATAGGTGGTTGGGGGTGAGGGCTGGCCTCACCCTTCGATGTGGGACTGGTTCCCTTCTGTTTGTACCTTCTGGTGCCCTCTTTGGCAGGCTGGCGCCCCCGGCCCCAGGGTCCCTGGAGGCAGGATAGAGTGCTGGGCCCCGAGGCCGGGTGCTGGTGATCCGGTCGCGAGCCTTGGGCCGGGCCCCGGTGCACTTGCTGCGGGTCTGTGGGCCTGCTGTAGCTTCTCTGCGGCTACTGTCAACATGTATATAATGCCAAACATTCTTAAAAAAAAAAAGTCAACAATTTACCTCATCTACAAAAGTATCCACATCAGCAATGCTTCCGTCAGTTGTGTTGAATTGTTCGAACACTACTCCAATTGCTTGTGAAATTTTTTTGTTATGACCAACCCCAGGTAGATATTGAAAATTCGGGTTTAAGAAATATGCTACAACCAAGAAACCAACAAATTATATAGTAATATACCAACTTAATAATTAGAGTATTGGACAAATATTTGTAGAGATATAAGAATAGTACAAACCTGCTGCATGCAACGGTTGACTTAGGTTTTTGTCCCATCGATCATTGATGATATCAAGCACCCATTTCTTTCCATTCATCTGTGATACTTGTTGTTTCATTCTTTGAAACATATCATATAATATGGGCATGGTCGGTTGAATTTCTGTATCAACAATTCGAAGAATCTCATACAGTGGGTTGTAAATTTGATGGACTGTTTCCATGCCTTCCCAAAAAACTGGAGTCTAAGATTATTCTTTCTACCCTGTTGCCTTCTCTAGTTCGGCTTGCTGCATTATGATTCTATGCTCTGCTTGTAAACAATCTTCTCAAATTTGCTTTATTTTTCAGTATGATATTGATGGCAATGTGATTTGTTGCAAATCGAATTTTGTCAGGTCGAATTAAATCCCCATGAGTGATGCTCTTCATTTCTGCAAGTACCCAACTATGATTGTAGATATAGTTAGTTACAGTTTGAGTCATTTTAATTGTACTGCATACTGGTTTTCTCTTCCCAATATCTTATCAAATCAATGCAGTGAGCAGCACATGGAATCCAAAACAGGAGGTATTTTTTCTTCAAGTCTCTTCCGGCCTTTTTAAATACTGATGCATTATCAGTGACAATTTGAACAACATTTTCTGCTCCAATATCTTGGATAATCTCATCTAACAGACCATATATGTACTGAGCAGATTTTTTTACATGGGAAGCATCTACAGATTTCAGAAACACAGTTGCACCTTTCGAATACACTATAAAATTTATAATAGATAATTTCGTTGGCCCAGTCCATCCATCACACATAATAGTGCATCCAAATATTTTCCAAGATTCTCTATGCTTATCCACATACCTTTGCATTTCTGTGTACTCTGCCTCCAGACAAGGACCTTGAATTTCATATGGGGTTGGAGACTTTATGGCAGGACCTATAAACAACAAACGATATATTTAATAAAATTGGTCAGTATGTATATTCTACAACAAGTGCATTAAAGTATTAAATATTTACCACAATCTCCTGCGACAGAAAGCATTTCCTTAAAATGTGGGGAGTTTGCCTTGTTTGCAGCAATACCAGTATATATGAAAAATCTTGCAGTCGATTTTAGTAAAGTTTCTCTCGCACTTTTAAATATTCCTTAAACTGTGCTTTGCTTTGATTTACTACCCTTATATGACATTTCTACTAGAGGTTCAGGAAATTGATACCCATGACTATGAGGTTTTGATCGATCAAATTGTTGAGTTTGACGATTGCTACTACCACCCTTCGATCTTGTTGGAAATCTCAAACTTGCACTCCTTGTAAATTGAGAGTTATCACGATCTACAGTTGATCGTGTTACTGCTTCCCGATAATCTCCTTGTTCAGAACGACGCATGTCTTGAGGATATTGATATCCATCATCGCCATCACTCCCATCATCTTCATTGAGATTTTGTTCACTCCCAAGATATTCATTTCGGAGTTCTTCTCTGATATCTTCTTCCACAGCTGCCTTTCCTTGTTTGATAGCATCTTTTCTCTTGATCCATGATATCACCTCTTGCTTCACATCTGGTGGCACCTTATCACATTTTTTAACACCCCTGTGTGGATCATAACCTGATAAATGACTCTTCAATCTTGTAATTCCCCCACTTTGAAATCTGCTAAAACAAAATTTGTTGTGCCACTTTTATTTCCTTCAATAGCAGTTGCATACTTCCATGCTGGATCATTTCCACGTCCACTACCACTTGCCATTATTGATCTAGCACATAATAATACTGAACATCAGTTAAACATTTAGTATAAGTATAGTAGGTAATAAGTAATAACTATAAAATTAAAGACAAAACTTGTCTTATAAGGAGATTTAGTTACCTGAATTCTGCACCTACTTTTCGTAAGGAGAAGAAGAATGCAAATATGCTTGCATGTTAAAGTACCTACACATGCGATCTCTTATATAGATTTATCACCAGTCTTGGGTAATCAGTAGTTCAATACTTTTCTATGTGTCTTCATTATTTTGTTGAATAAAGTGAATGATATTACGTGTGTTTTATTTTGGTCGGGCTAAAAGCAGGCCTATGTTTTACATTATTAGCTTTTTCTTACTAGTTATAGTACTCCTAGCCGTACTAGACACTCATCACCTTCCAATCTGCTCAAGGGCATCTTCAATATGCTCGACGGCATCTTCAATATGGAAAGAGGAAAACACTAGTTGATTTGTCTTCTGTTGTTGAATGAATTCAATGATAATACATAACTTTGATTTTGTCGGGCTAAAAGCAAGCCTATGTTTTGCATTATTAGCTTTTGCTTACTAGTTACTAGTCCTAGCCGATACTAGACATTCATCACCTTCCAATCTACTCGAGGGCATCTTCAATATGCTCGAGGGCATCTTCAATATGCTTGGAGGCATCTTCGAATCTCATCAAGGTCTCTAGTTGTTCTCATACAATTGCGAAAGAACACGCTAAGATCATCATTGATCTCTTCGACATCCACATTTTCTCTTTTCTTTGTAATCCAACTATTGATTTTATTTATGTTATTTTATCAATTATGAGTAGCTAAACTCTTTTGTTAGGAGGATGGACTTACTACATTCATTCAATATTGTTGCGTGACTTGCGTCCACTATCGATTATTGATCACGGTTTTTATGTTCTATCACTTCTATGACTTCCATCAAGAATTATTTATATTAGAACAAGTTGTTGATTGATCGTTCATCACAACTTTTGCATATGTCTTTATTGTTTTGTGGAACCAAGTAATATTGTCGGGCTAAAACAAGCCTTATTTTTTCTTCGAACACTCGAGGCGATTACTTATTCCAGAACTCGATGTGATTATTAATTCGAGAACTCGAGGCGATTACTTCTTCGAGGACTCGAAGCGATTACTAATTATGAGTCCATGAGACGATTGCTTTTTCAAGAACTCGATGAGATTACTTATTTGAGCACTCGAGGCAATTACTTATTCGAGAACTCGAGGCAATTACTTATTCGAGCAATCGAGGCGATTACTTATTAAGGAATTCGAATCGATTACTTATTCAAGAACTCGAGGCGATTATTTATTTGAGCAATCGAGGTGATTACTTTTTTTGTACTTTCTTACATATTCCTCGAGGAGAACACTCCTCACTAATATTTATCAAGACTGTCTACCCATTCTCTCATCCGGATATCCTTTGAGGAGAATCCGGATTACTCATTTTTTTTATATCCCTTAAGGTGATCACTGATTACTTATTCAATTACTCTTCTCTTAAACATTCTCGAATCTCGAAGAAAAAAAATTAATTTTTTTTTACAGATATTTCGTTAAAATATTAGAGATATATCGCAAATATCAGAGATATTTTAAGTTATCGGAGATATATCGTAGATACGGAAAAAGAGAAAATATTTACCTCAAAGATATATCGGTCGGCCGAAAAAAGGAGATATCGGTAGAGATATCGGATATATCGTAGAGATTTTAAACCTTGGATCCACAACCATTGTGGTTGCATCATCCGCACGCTGTATTTCTAGTTTAGGTTCCTCTCGAAGTTGTAGCCTATGTTCGAGATCACGCTCTCCAAGGTTTGCAATTCTCTTCATTTGAGTTAAGAGTTGAGATGTGTTATCTTGCCTGCACTTTTTCTTAGCTGCTCTTTGAGCTTTTTGGCTAGGAAGGCGTGCATGCACAGTTGAAGAACTTGAGCTGACTTCAACGGGAGTACTTTCTTCACCCAAGTTAATAGGTGTCGGACCACTACTACTACCTTCTTCGCCCAAGGACGGAGCATTGCTAAACTTTTCCGTATTCATCAATATTGTCCAACAATGCACAAATTTAAATTCCTCCCCTTTACTTAAAGTGAGATAAATCGACTTAGCTTGTAATTCCTATATGCACATATAATTTAAAATATATTAACGTCACATATATGAATCTAGTGATTAAGCAACAAAGTAAATATTAATTATAAAACTACACTTAAACGAAACATGAGATCAATATTCATATTTATGCACATTAATATTAAATAAAAAAAAATTAGTTAAAAAAAAAAAACCAACTTATATATAAAAAAAATTACCAAGTCAGTGGCATTTTCACCACTTGCGTGGGCGGCCGCCGCAAGGGTAAGAGCTTGACGCCACCTTGTGCAAGCCGGTCTAATCTTTCTCCAACGAGCTTCACACCCTCCTCCCGACCTAACAACCGAACCAATGGGCTTGTAAGTTTCGTACACTTCCCATATACGATCCCATAGTTTTTTCTTCTCTTGATTGGTAGCCTTGTCTCCATCTTCACCAATGGCAACCACCGCCATACACAACGCTACATCTTCGGGCTTTTTCCAAGCTTTTCCTCTAACTTTGGTGGTGGCCATTTTTGAAAGAAAAAAAGATTGAAAACTAGCTAGATGAAGAACAATCGGGAAAATAAAGATTTT
Source organism: Potentilla sterilis (assembly GCA_963682095.1). Classification (NCBI taxonomy): domain Eukaryota; kingdom Viridiplantae; phylum Streptophyta; class Magnoliopsida; order Rosales; family Rosaceae; genus Potentilla; species Potentilla sterilis. The sequence goes on along the minus strand of OY821756.1, from coordinate 45,915,177 downwards.
GTAAGGAGATGAGAGAAGATTTGGAGTGTAAGACTATGAAGAAGATGAGAGGTATTTATAGATTTTGTAAATTTCACTGTTCTAACGGGAAAATTATATTTTCTATATTTTTCATTTTTTTTTCCTAGTTGTTTTAAGTTTTTAAGCTATTTTTTTCATCTTCCTATTTTTCCTGATTTTCCAAAGGTAATTTTTTCAGTTTGGATCAATCTGGGCCGTCAGATTGCAGCAAGCCCACAACGGCTAGTCCCAGATTGATGACGCCAGCGTGCTTACGTCAGGGAGGCGCGTCCCTCTCTCCCGCGTCTGTTGTCGTCTAGGGCGCGTAGAACTTCAAGCTCTGGGTAAGGCGCGTCGCGCGACAGGCCTGGTGGCTGCTCAGATGCGGGTCCCGCCAAGCTGAAATGGGTTTCCGTCTTCAAAAGGTCCTAGATTTGGGTTGAGTTTGGGTAGGAACTAAATTTGGGTATGGGTTTGAATGGTTGGAGATGAAATTTTTTGGGTTTTGGGTTTGGGTATGGGTTTTTAAGTGATCGTGTTGGAGATGCTCTGAACTGAATTTTTTCCACAAAGGAACGTCAAAAAAACATACATAACTTCCCGAGCGTTTACTGTTTGTCTATCTACTGGGGGTGGGAGAGGTGGGCAAAGCGACTCAAAGGCAATCCCAAATTCCCGAAATGGACTCCATCGGTGTGCTCTACCTATATCCCATATCATCTTATTTAGAACAACAACTCGATAAGCGCTTCAAAGTCCTCAAGCTCTGGACTGTCCCCGACAAAACCCAGTTCATCAGGGACAACTCCACCTCCATCCAATCCATCGTCGGCCACGGCGGCGCTGGGGCCGACGCCGAGCTGATCGAGTCTCTGCCCAAGTTGGAGATCATCTCTAGCTTCAGCGTTGGGTTGGACAGGGTTGATTTGAAGAAATGCAAGGAAAAGGGTGTGAGGGTCACTAACACACCCGACGTGTTGACCGATGACGTGGCCGACATTGCTATTGGGTTGGCGATGGCTGTGATGCGGAGGCTGTGTGAGAGTGATCGGTATGTGAGGAGCGGGCTGTGGAACAAGGGTGGCTACAAGTTGACCACCAAGGTTACCATTTTCTAACTTTCTTTCTTTCACTGTTTATTGGTTTGGGTTTGAATTCGATTGGATTGGATTGTGTTGAGTCAACTATTATAAGTTTGTAACTATGCTGCTTACTTGGGTTTATTGGAATTCCCAGTTAGTCATTGTGGCAAAGTTCACTAATTGTTAGCACAGAAAGGACAATTACCCAAGTTATTTAAATTACATGGTAGAAGGGTTTCTCTGTTTTCTGTGCAAAGGTGAATCGATGTTGGTTCCATTTAAAAAAAAAAATATATATATATATATATATATATATATATATATATATATTTATATATATATATATATTCGATGTTGGTTGAACTGGGGTTTTCTCTAATTATTGTACTATTCTGTGTGCTCACTGTGCTGCTGTTGCATTTCTTCTGTTGTGGAGTTTTTAGTGCTCAGTAGTTTGTGTAATTGCTTCTGCATTCTACCAATCATGTTGAAAAAAAAACTGCACAGTTGGATTTAGGACATTTGGAGCTTTTCTTTAGCTGGTTATATCATATAACTTATATGCTATATTGCCATGTCGAGCAAATGGATTTTTAAGACTGGAAAGTCTTACCACTTCTGGATGCCCATGGTGTTTGTTAGGAATTTGTCATCAGGTTTTTGTACATATTACTGTGACATATTTATAGTTTTCCGATTACTAGCCTTTGAATTTGCCTGCTGGTTGAATATTTGTCATCAGATATGGTTGCAGCTGTAGCATGAAATGTCAAGTTCATCAATTGACAGGAAAAAAAAAAGACATTTTCTCATTTGCCTTTACCTCTGTCTTCCTGAGATTTGGTTCCCCCTTTGTAATAATTTTTCTTTCATTTCAGTTCACTGGAAAAACAGTTGGTATCATTGGTTTGGGAAGAATCGGTAAAGCAGTTGCCAAGAGGGCTGAGGCTTTTAGCTGCCCCATAGCCTACTTCTCCAGAACAGAAAAACCAGAATTGAAGTACAAGTATTATCCTACAGTTGTGGGATTGGCCTCCAAATGTGATGTTCTAGTTGTTGCATGTCCTCTTACCGAAGAAACCCGCCACATTATCAATCGTGAAGTCATTGATGCTTTGGGGCCAAAGGGTGTTCTCATTAACATTGGGAGGGGTCATCTTGTTGATGAGCCTGAGTTGGTAACTGCACTGCTAGAAGGCCGATTAGGCGGAGCTGGCCTCGATGTGTATCAGAATGAACCGGAAGTACCAGAGCTGCTGTTTGGGCTTGAAAATGTGGTGCTCTTGCCTCATGCAGGAACTGGCACAACAGAAACACGTAATGCAATGGCTGACCTTGTTATTGGGAATCTAGAGGCTCACTTCTTGAACAAATCATTGCTGACACCTGTGGTTTAACAGTTTGATAAGCATCCGAACTTAAATACCATTCGAGGCATTATCCAAATCGGGCACTACTGTCTTCAGTAGCTACGATCGTTGTGTCTGGAACTCTGGATTGACCATAACTAAAAATAATCTCATGCCATCTTAAAATACATATTTGGTTCATGGTATAGTGTATAGTACAGCAGGAGGCTTTTGGATTGTATAGGAATTCCAGTCTTCCTATCGCCCCGGGGCATTTTCCTAGCGTCCAAGCTACGAGTGCAAGGTCTAGTGATTTGTTGCATTGCAAAATCCCACTCATCCATCAATTTCAAAGCAAGCAAACTTATAATTTGATGTGCAAAGCAGCAAAGAAATATATTTGACCATAATATATTGGCTGCAAGTTCATTACACATATTTGCTAATTAAGAGAAGCAGCCACAAAGATTGCTCGTACTAGCTTAAACTAGGGAGTCTCAGTTTTTGGTGAAGATTGCTTGGAGGTTGTTTGGGTCCTTCGAAACAAAAAGAAAACAGAAGTAGTTTTGTTATGTGGTATAATGCATTAAGGATCGTCATATAACGCTTACAATCATAAGTCATGATTGTAACTAATCTCTAAAGTGCTCTAAATAAATATTGGGGATTGTGGACAACGACACAAAATTTACACTTCCACTTTGCTCTTCTCCTTATTTAACGAGATAATAATCACATTACCGTTTTACACTTGCATGAAGATGAATGAGGATTTGGTGAATAATTTTTATTAATTTATTTTCCTTAAAAGTTAATATAAATAGATGGAAGTCACTCAACTATTGAGTATTGAGGATGGAGCATTGTTGTACCCTGTTGCTTGATCACAACTTGTTACTCTGCCACTTCAATTCGAACCTCGGCGCAAAAACCCAAAAGCAACCAAACACAATGGAGTCCATAGGAGTCCTCTTACCAATCCCAATGTCCCCTTACTTGGAACAAGAACTCGAGAAGCGCTTCAACCTCTTCAAGCTCTGGACCTCACCCCACAAGGCCCAGTTCATCAAAGACAACGCCGCCTCCATCCGCGCCCTCATCGGCAACGCCTCCTTCGGCGCCGACGCCGAGCTGATCGACTCACTGCCCAAGTTGGAGATTGTCGTAGCGTTGGACTCGACAAGGTCGATTTGAAGTACTGCAAGGAAAAGTGTGTGAGGGTCACTAATACCCCTGACGTATTGACCGATGACGTGGCCGACATTGCTATTGGGTTGACGCTGGCGGTGATGCGGCGGCTGTGCTAGAGTGACCGTTATATAAGGAGTGGGCTGTGGAAGAAGAGTGACTACAAGTTGACCACTAAAAGCATCCGCACCCATGTTTTGATTTTGCTCAAGCACCTGGTGGGCCCAGAAGCAAATTTTGCTTCAAGCAAATGGAAATTAAATTTTGCTCCACCAAATCGACTTTTTCACACACCCATTGACAATTTGCTCCAACAAATCAATTTTGTCTTGTTGTGAAATGATTAAATTTTTTTTACCGGATAGATTTACCACCAATAATTATGTGCCACGTATTATTATCGACTCGATTTTATCCACGATTTTCGATCAGATTTCCGACCGTTACATAATTGACACGTGTCACTGCCACGTGCCATTGTCGGCAAAATAATTGAAGCTGATTTTTTATAAGATTTCCGACCGTTACATAATTGACACGTGTCACTGCCACGTGTCATTGTCGGAAAAATAATTGATGCTGATAATTGATAAGATTTCTGACCGTTACATAATTGAAACGTGTCACTGCCACGTGTCATTGTCGGCAAAATAATTGATGCTGATAATTGATAAGATTTTCGGCCAATTGGCTATAAAAGGTCTAAAATCGGTCATTCTATACTCACATCTTTCATCCATCAATCTAAACACTTACAACATTTCCTTGTTCATCCGCATCAATGAATCCTTTCAGCTTCAACAATTTTTTCAAGCGGAGACAACGTAAACAAGAAGAGGATGCCCATATGGAGCAAGCATTCGTCAATCAGGTGGTGATGGCAGAAGCATAACATGACGACGAACCACCACGAGCAAGCGGTTCACGTCACGGTAAAAAACCGAATAAGGAGCGTTTGAGGATATCTAGGGGCCGTAATCTCATGGAAGATTACTTCATCGATCGTCCAATCTTCGACGCCCAAGACTTTCGCCGGAGGTACAGGATGAGCAGAGACCGATTCAACATTATCATGACGGATCTCTGCAACCATGACCAATCTTGGCACCAAAGAGAAGACGCCACTGGTTTGCTAGGGCTACTTCCCCAACAAAAGATCACCGGGGCTCTACGAATGTTGGCGTACTACTTCAGAGAGCGCCGTTGCCTTAATTTCTTTCTTAAACCCTGTAAGGAAATGTTTTTGGTCCGAATACCCTAGGAACCAGGAGGTCTCTGTATTTATAAGCTGAAGCAACCGGGGTGACTCACATTTTTACTGGGGTGAATAACCTTTTTACAACAGTTTAATTAAAAATTACATTCCCTTCTCTTTCCCTTTCTATGACTTAAAAAAAAAAAACGAGGCTGTTAATATGTTCATTACAGAGAGGCCACACAAGTGTATACAAATCTTGGATATTCACCAAAATAGCTACTGGAAGACTTCATTTTCCCAACAATAGAGAGGCCTTATTCCTTAATCACCAACATTACCCTAAACAAGGCAGCCGCGGATCAATGTACTGAAATTACAAGGATGGGGGAATCGACCACCCTCGAATGTATGAAGGAGTTTTGCAGGCAAGTGGTCGAGCTCTATGGTCCAAGATAACTCCGCAGTCCTACACCGGCAGACCTCGGACGACTACTAGCTAAGGGCGAACGCCTAGGTTTTCCAGGTATGATTGGAAGCATTGACTGCATGCACTGGGAGTGGAAGAACTGCCCAACCGCCTATCAAGGGGCATATTCGGACCGAAAGGGTCGCCCAACGATTATTCTGGAGGCGGTTGCCTCGTATGATACGTGGATATGGCACAGTTTCTTTGGGTGTCCTGGAGCTAAAAATGACATTAACGTGCTCCACCTATCAAACGTGTTCTCAGAGATCCTTGCCAGAAGAGGTCCAACTGCCGTTTACGATATCCACGGACAGAGGTACTCGACCCCTTACTATCTTGCTGACGGAATATATCCAAGGTACTCTACATTTGTCAAAACAATTCCCAATCCTCAGACGCCGCAAGATAAACTCTTCGCAAAGAAACAAGAGGCATACCGGAAAGATGTGGAAAGGGCCTTTGGCATCTTGCAATCTCGATGGGCAATTATACGTCATAATTGTACAATGCACCACAAATCGGTAATGACTACCATCATGTTAGCTTGCATTATACTGCATAACATGATTGTTGAGGAAGAGTACGTGGAGGATGAGGAAGAAGAGGATGACGAAGAAGAAGACTTGCAAAATCTAGCTAGGGCTTTCCGGGTTTATGATGGGCCGGTAGATGTAGAAGGGAATCGAATCCCTTTTGAACGTACCAATCGGTAGAGATGGAGCCAATATGCAACGGTTGCAGATCTCGAATCCGTTTACATCCATAGAGAGCTCCAGAGAGACTTGGTGAAACACCTTTGGAGGGTGGAAACCGGTGAAATACTCTAAATATCCGTTATTATGTGCTTTTGAATCCGTTTGTGTTTAATGAGTACGTTTGAGTTTAATTATTAAGCTTGTGTTCAATTTAATTAAGTATGTGTGTTAATTTTAATATGTATTTCTATTTCATCTTAATAAATAAATTTTTTATTTCTCGAACAAATTGGTGTGAGTTGATTAAAAATTGAAGTAGTATTTATAGGCAAATTTTTGGGAGAGTTTTGAAATTTTTGGGATTTTTTTACTATTTTTTTGGTTTATTTCTGTTATGATCAAATTGTAGCCGTTGCCTTTGAATTCTGACCGTTGGATCAAAATTTCGAATTCAAATGGAAGGCCCAGATTGATTTGACCGTTTTTTTTTCTGGTCAGACTACCACGTGGCAGCGTACCATTCGCTGTTTCAAACGACGCCACTGTTCATCTTCTTCCTCAGCCTTTCCCGCGCGTTTTTCCGGTGCTCCGTTCTCCGCCGTCCGGCGACTCCAGCCAACGTGCCACCCACCAAACTGATGGGCTCGACGCCCTCTTGTGTTTCAACCAAGTCTCAGGCTGCTTTTCACTGAGAAGGAGGCGCGGCAACGATCGGGAGCCACGGCCATCGTCGAGGGCGGCGCTCGGCTTCATCTCCGGTCCGTCCTAGAGCTCGGCAGCTTACTCCACGTCACGGTGCGTCTCACGTGGCAGCCGAAAAGCGAAAAAACTGTCGGCCCGGCCCCACCTCCTGCTCGAGCAAGCATCGGAGCAAGTTTTGCTCGAGCCTTCGCTCGAGCACGTTGACTCGTGGACTGCTCGAGCAGCTGCCCTCCGTTTTCGACCCCGGTGCGTGCCATAATTCCGTCTTGCTCGAGCAAATCGGCCGGCCCCACCTCTTGCTCCAAGGTTTGCTCGCCCGGTTGCTCGCCGGTGCGGGTGCTCTAAGGTTACACTTATGGTTTCTTTCACTGTTTTTATTGGTTGGTGAAGTATTGTGTTATTGCCACTTTGCTATTGAGTTGTTGGGGGACTTGGGTCTATTAAAATGCCGAAATTGTTTGGTTAAAATCAGTAGTGTGGGGAAAGAATAGTGCTTGTGCAAAATAGTGGTGAGTCAAGGTTCCTCACTGAAGATGTACGTCTGCATTGCTCATACCAATATGTCTGTTATTAGGCTTCGCATTTTTGTCCATGAACTCTTACTGTTCTAAAGTATATGACGTAAGTCCAGCAGGCAGCAAGAAATATCAAGGATAGTTGGTGTCGGTTAATACAGGGATGTACATTTTATTTTGTGAAGAAATATTGGTCTGCTTGGACTTTGGAGTGGACTGTGCATTGTTTTGTGTAGTCTATGAAGAAAAAGAATTCAAAGTAGTTCTAGTGTTACCCAAGGTCATGAAATTACATGGTGCTTGGTTCTCTGTTCATGTGCAAAAGTGAAACAATATTGGTTAAACTGGTTACTTTTCTAATTATTGTATTCTTCTGTGTACTGTTTTGTGTCATTGCTACTGTTGCGGAGTTTTAAGTCCTAAATAGCTAGTTAAATTGCTTCTGCATTTCTACCTTTCAAGTAGAACAATGAGGTACAGTCGGATTTAGGACCTATGGAGCTTTTCTTTTAGCTGAATTTTTACTATATAGCCATGTCAAGCAAATGGAACCATAATATGGGAAAGTCTTCAACATTCCCATTTCTGGAAGCTCAAGGTGTCCTTAAGGTATCTCGGTTGTGATAATTTTCTGACAGATATCAGTGTGGTTTATTGATAGTTTCCAGTTACTAGCTAGCCTTTCAATTATGCTGGCCAGTTGAATATTTGCTAGAAGAACTTTTTAAATTGGACATTGTTGTAGCTTTAATATGAAGTGTCAAGTTCATCACTGACAGGAGGAAAAATACATTTTCCTGTTTTATTCTGTACCTTTAATGGTTTTTAGTCATCCTGAATAGATTGTTACAATGTTACCTCTTTTGTAATATACTTTTCTTTTCATTTCAGTTCGCTGGAAAATCAGTTGGTATCCTCGGTTTGGGAAGAATCGGCAAAGCAGTTGCCAAGAGAGCTGAGGCTTTTAGCTGCCCCATTGCCTACTTCTCCAGAACAGAAAAACCAGAATTGAAATACAAGTATTATCCTACTGTTGTGGAATTGGCCTCCAAATGTGATGTTCTAGTTGTTGCATGCTCACTTACTGAGGAAACCCGCCACATTATCAATCGTGAAGTCATTGATGCTTTGGGGCCAAAGGGTGTTCTAATTAACATAGGGAGGGGTCATCATGTTGATGAGCCTGAGTTGTTATCTGCCCTGCTAGAAGGCCGATTAGGTGGTGCTGGCCTTGATGTGTATCAGAATGAACCTGAAGTACCGGAGCAGCTGTTTGGGCTTGAAAATGTGGTGCTCTTGCCTCATGCAGGAAGTGACACCACAGAAACTTGCAATGCAATGGCTGACCTTGTTATTGGGAATCTTGAGGCTCACTTCTTGAACAAACCATTGCTTACACCTGTAGTTTAGCAGTTTGTGCATCTGTATACAAAGCCCATTGGAGGTATCATCTTGATCTGGCTCTAGTGTCTTCTTCTATAACTAAGATAATTTTTTCCTGGATTGAGACACTCATGTCAAATAAGCTGATTAAAACTAGGCCACTTTTGAAATTATCTCATCTCATCTTCCAAATACATATCTGGCTTCTTGGTTTAGTGATTGGTTGGTTGGTTGCATTGCACGCACTCATTCATCTATTTCAAAGCAAACAAACTCATAATTTGATGTGCAAAGCTGGAAAGAAATATATGGTACCTAATATATTAAACACTGACCCATATATTTGCTAATTATGAGAAGTAGTCACAATAATTGCTCGTTATAGCTAGAACTCTGGTATTTTCGATGAGGTTTAGTGTTTCTCTTATATGAGTTATATCTGTAGAAACTGTAGTATATGAGTCTTTCTATATATTATTCTCACTACTGTAGACTTTAGACTATATCCGTTCCAAGAATATCCAGTTCCTTTTCTCCAATTTCATTTGCCTTTTATTCTTCTCATTACATGTTGCATTTTTTTTCTTCTGTTGTATATTTATCTTTTCATAGCCTAGACTCCTCTCCCCTTAAGCAGTGAAGTTTATTCTTTTGTGTTGTTGTTATTGTTGTTGGCTTAAGACATTTAAAATTTGCAGCCATGATATGATTAGTGATACCAACTATTGAACTATAGCATAGCCTATTACTTAAACAATTAAATAGGGAGTATACATTATGGGACTAGTGTCAAACCAATGATCCCCCTTGACTAGTGTCAAAATGTCCAGAAGTTTCTGTTATTCTGAACTCTGAAGTAACAACTTCATTTTATAGGATAAGCATTCTCTCAAGGATGTTCATGCAATCGTGCAGATGACTTGGAATTTCCTTTCTTGAACTATGTTCAGTGATTCTTACTGCCTTGTTCACTTCGGACACACCATCTACAAGACTACAAGCCTGATCGAGTACTTGAAACACTAGAAGTGATAAACTCGTCCTCACTCTAGTTTTGTTTCTCCAGCCTGTGAGAATGTTGCGCGTAAATTGGTCAAGCTTATATTTTCGCAACTATATATTTCGTTTTGAAAACAGACCAGTGGAGAAGGAAAGCTAGCCAGTCGAGTAGCGTAGATTGATGCAGTTTGAAAAGCTTATGGTCTATTAATCTTCATCTGTGAACAACTTACTGTCAGTATGGTCTTTATTAACCTCTGATCAGTGATCACCAACAAGATGACTAGCTAACAGTCATGTTCCATAACTGTTAAACAGTTCTTTCATGTTCAGGAACACAATGAAAGAAAAGGATCATCATATAGTACGTGTCCATCCCCGGTAATCTATCTAATGAAGGCTATCTTGAATCAAAGTTCTAGCATCTCGAAAGTTTTCTAATATTGCAATTTATTTTGCCTGCCATTTGAATATTTGCTATTTCAGTCCAAATGGTAAGGGAGAGCTGTAAATTGGGTTGGACCATTTCAGTCCAAAAGGTTCGTTTCTCCTCCAATTTAACCGATATATTTTCTTCCATTATTATGAATTTTATTTAGTAATTCAACTCTGCCTTATTTTATTTTCATTTTATAATTTGCATAATTGCTAAGCTTTGTATTGGTTTTTCCGGTGCATATCTATTCTCTTGGTTTGGTTGTATTCAATTATTCCATTTCTTTTATCCTAGAGGTACTTGTCCTCCTCGCTGCTTACACGACCCTGAGTCATCCTGTTGTTGTCTTTCGTATACTTCTATACAAACTCTTCTCTACTTTGGGAGTGCTCAGCAAAGGGACTCACAGGGCACAAAAACAAGACACAAAACTAATCCCAACCCAAAATCTCCCCAAAATGGACTCCATAGATGTGCTCATGCTCGTCCCCATCTATTCTTATTTAGAACACGAGCTGGATAAGCGCTTCAACGTCCTCAAGCTCTGGACTGTCCCTCACAAAAGCCAGTTCATCAAGGACAACTCCACCTCCATCCGAGCCATAGTCGGCAGCGGTGGAGCTGGAGCCGATGCCGAGCTGATCGAGAGTCTGCCCAAGTTGGAGATCATCTCCAGCTTCAGCGTTGGGATGGACAAGGTTGATTTGAAGACAAATGGGTAATATCTTACATTAACACAACACACATGTAAGATACCAATTCGACCACACTGGGCAATATCTTACATTAACACAACACACAACACATGTAAGATACCAATTCGACCACACTGGGGAATATCTTACATTCACACAACACACATGTAAGATACTAATTCGACCACATTGGGCAATATCTTACATTCACACAATCTTACATTAACCGTTGGTTTCCAAACCAACCCACACACCCCACACACACATATAAAGATCTCCCATCAACACATAGGAAAGATCACCACCGCCACTCATGTAAGATCCCAATTCGACCACTACTGACAAGATCTTACATTGGCCGTTGGTTTCCAAACCAACACAAACAGACACATGAAACACAATTATGACAGTTTTATAACAATTAAAGCTCTCAATTGCACACCCACAATACATATACTTCACGTAATATATATATATATATATATATATATATATATATAGACATTCACTCAGGAATAATCCACTAATACCAACTATAGTCATTGATCGTGAAACCTTTTAAAAATCATTTTTATATTAAAATCATTTTACTTACCAATGAACCGTATTTGATCAAGTTTATTTAATTAAAAACAAATATATTTTTTTCATAAAACAATTTACATTTAACGATACAATACTATAAATTAACTCGTACAAAATACGATCAACGTGAGGTTTACTCACCTTAATTCACCAGAAATGGTAAATATCCGTTTCGCATTGGGTCAAAGAGGAAACGGGTCGAATAGGGCCGAAACGGTGTTCGGATCGGATTGCTACAGTACCGGTCAACGGTAAACGGTAACGGGTCGGATCTGGATCTGGGCCGATTCTGGATCTGGGCCGGTTCTACTGCTGGAAACGGGTCGGATCGACCCGATCAAAGACACTTTCCCGATCCGGTTGCTGCGGCTTGAATCAGCGGCAACCACCTACACCAAAAGGAGCGCAAGGAGGAGACGAACCGATCGATGGGTGGCTCGAGCTCCAGTTCCGCCGGATGCGGCTACAGCGCCGCCGTGCGCGGCGGCAACAGCTTCCTCCGCTTGCTGTGCCTTGCACAACCACTCTCCGGTGCCGATTCTTAGCTCAAACGGAAGAGGACGTCGTGTTGAACATTTTGACAGGTCAGACACCTCGAGAGGTGGCCTGATGAAGGAGATCTACGCGAAAGAATTTTCGGATTCGAAATGGAGACGATGAACAGTAAAAATCGCGATATTTTGGAATTTTCTGCTATTTTCGGAAACTTTCCCTCTTTCCCGAAAAATCCCTTCTATTTATAGAAATTTCTGATTTTGGAAATAACTTCTATAGGTCGTAACTTCTTCATACGACATCCGATTCACCAGTGCCGCGTGTCTACGAACTCGTATCGTCGAGTTCTACGACTTTTGTGAAGAAAACTTTTTGAAATTCACGACGGATTAAAAAGTCCACTTTTGACTCATCGAAGGTTAAACGTTTTTCGACTTTTAACTCTCGGAATCACTTCCGACTGCGAGCAACGACTAATCAAAAGGGAATGGAATATGAAAATCCGTAAATCATCCTTCCATTAATTTCGAGGAATTTACATGAAAATGAAATTAAAATCAGGGTTACTACAATCCATTCTCTCTCTAATTTGCATATTTTAGGCAATGTAATCAACGATTTTAACTGTTCAAAAGTTGAATTAATCAATAAAGATTATCTCTCGAAAAATTCGGAATAAACCAAAATCGTTTACTCATTCGATTGGATCAAACAATTGAACAATTCTAGTGAAAGTTGGGAGTTTCATGATCAACCGTCTATTTGTTTGATACAATCTATTAAGCAAATAATATTTGTTTAAATTCATTTTTTACAGAAATGATATTTATTGATTAATTCAACTTTTGAACTGTTGAAACGTTAATTACATTGTCCAAGATATGCAAATTAGAGAGAATATGAACGCACACCGTTTATATCCGTATGAACACAAGTATTTTCTAATTTAAAAAGCAAAAAATCTGAAAATAAATTTGCTCTATTTTTGTTTTTAATAAATCAATAATCCAGCTGAATATTAATTTGGCAATGACGAGAAATTTTTGATTGATTTTATCCTACATGAACGATGGCGCGCGACGTTTGCACTTGTCCTTGTTGCTGCTGATCACCACAAAACACTGAAGACAATTTCTAGTCAGCTCTCCACCTTCACATATCGCACCCTCTCCAAACATTTTGGGAGGCGCAGGAAACCCAAAACCAATCCCAACAATGGAGTCAATAGGTGTCCTCCTCCCAATCCCAATGTCCCCTTACTTAGAACAACAACTCGAGAAGCGCTTCAACCTCTTGAAGCTCTGGACAGCCCCCAACAGGACCCAGTTCATCAAAGACCACGCCGCCTCCATCCGCGCCATCGTCGGCAACCCCTTCGCCGGCGCCGACCCCGAACTGATCGACTCGCTACCCAAGTTGGAGATCGTCGCCAGCTTCAGCGTTGGAGTCGACAAGGTCGATTTGAACTACTGTAAGGAAAAGGGTGTGAGGGTCACTAACACCCCCGACGTGTTGACTGATGACGTGGCAGACATTGCTATTGGGTTGACTCTGGCGGTGATGCGGCGGCTGTGTGAGAGTGACCGTTATGTCAGGAGTGGGCTGTGGAAGAAGGGTGACTACAAGTTGACCACTAAGGTTACATTTTGTTTCTCTTGTTGTTGGGTTTGAATTCGATTGGATTGTCTGCTTTTCTTGTTTACCTTGTTTGGTTGTTCTACTTTTGTTGCTGTTTACTTGTTGGTCTTTGGGAACACCCGTTTTATGCTTCAGCATTTTCGTCCATCAACTTTTTTGGCTCTGATGTAAGGATCACATCAACCCAGCAAGATATATCAAGGGTCGTTGGTGTTCTTTGATATAGGGATTTATAATGTACATTTGTTTTGTGAAGCAATTGCTCTGTTTGGCATTTGGAGAGTATTGTGCATTCTTTTAAGTAGTGTACGAGGAAGAGAATGCAAAGTCATATCATTGTGACCCAAATTCTTTTAGTTAGATGGTAGACTTGGTGCTTGTTTCTCTATTCTCTGTTCAAAGTTGGATCGATATTGGTCGAACTGGTCATTTCTTTAGTAATTGTACTCCTGTGTGCTGTTTTATGCTTTGCTACTGTTGTTGAATTCTTAGTGCTCATTAGTTTAAATGTTTCCGCACTTCTGCCTTTAAAGTTGAAAAATGCTGCATAGTTGGATTTAGGACCTTTGGAGCTTTCTTTTAGCTGCTTTTGTGGTACAAAGCTATGTCAAGCAAATGGGACCATAAGATGGAGAATCTTTAAGATTAGAATTTCAGGATGCCCAAGGTTTTATTTGTGTATTTTAAATGTGGTAATATATTCTGGCTGAGGTTAGAATGATATACAGATAGCTTCCTATTACTAGCCTTATATTATGTCTACCAGTTGAATATTTGCTTGAAGAACTTACACTAAATTGGACATAATTGTAGCTGTACTATGAAATGTCAAGTTCATCATTTGACACGCATTTGTTCTCTTTTATTATACATTTTTTTCCTTCCTGGTATGGATTGTTTCCCTTTTGGTAATAGTTTTCTCTTTCATTTCAGTTCACTGGAAAAACAGTTGGTATCATTGGTTTGGGAAGAATCGGCAAAGCAGTTGCCAAGAGAGCTGAAGCGTTTAGCTGCCCCATTGCCTACTTTTCCAGAACTGAGAAATCAGATGTGAAGTACAAGTATTATCCTACTGTTGTGGATTTGGCATCCAACTGTGATGTTCTAGTTGTTGCATGCCCACTTACTGAAGAAACCCGCCACATTATCAATCGAGAAGTCATCGATGCTTTGGGGCCAAAGGGTGTTCTCATTAACATTGGGAGGGGTCCTCATGTTGATGAACCCGAGTTGGTATCTGCACTGCTAGAAGGCCGATTAGGTGGAGCTGGCCTCGATGTGTATGAGAATGAACCAGAAGTCCCGGAGCAGCTGTTTGGGCTTGAAAATGTGGTACTCTTGCCTCATGTAGGAAGTGGCACTATTGAGACTCGCAGCGCAATGGCTGACCTTGTTATTGGGAATCTTGAGGCTCATTTCTTGAACAAACCATTATTGACCCCTGTGGTTTAGCAGTTTGAACATCTGTACTTAAAGTCCATTGGAGGCATCATCATGATCCGGCACTATTGTCTTCTTTAATAAGTAAGATCATTGTTTCTGGTTTGGCAACTCATGTTGAAACAACTGATTGATACTAGTCCATTATTATCTCGTGGCATCTTTGGCTTCTTTGTTTAGCGATAACTGCATTGTACCCATTTCATCCGTTTGTGTTAATTGTTGGGTTTTATTTATGACTAGACACCATATTTGTTAACGCCTTTGATAATCTTTGGATCAGATATAGTGTGCTATCATGAGGCTTTTAGACCAGTATTGAAACTATTGCTAAAGTAGTATCCAACGGCACATTGAGGAGAGACTGTCATATGAGGAACCTATAAGATGAATAATGAGTAGTAAGTAATGTTAGTAAGTCTTGAGATGAGGTAAACAGGGTGGATTTTAGGGACCTCGAGTCTAGTTTAACTGCATATTGTGCTCAAGTTCAACACCAGCCTTCCTGCATAACGGAGCTCAGTCGAGGATAGAGAAACAATTTGAGGATGGACTTTTGCTGGAAGGAGAAAATGCTTCCATTTCTATATTTTTATTTCAATTCGACACAGTGTGCAGAGGTCAATACCTTTGTACATGCTAAATAGCGTTTCGAATTGTGTACTGTAAGTTACACCTATATTTTGGCAATGGCAATAGCAATAGCAATCTGTTTGGTGACCTTTGCTTGGCTAATTCATAAGGTTTAAAATCTCGTTTGATTTCCGGTAACTTCAACCAGATGGCATTGTTTGTCGTGATAGTCTAACTGTCTATATAGGATAAATATCGCCAAAAAATAATTAACATATATAAGTGAATGTGTGACATAATGGATGCAATACAACTACAACAGTCATTCGACTCGTTACAAATTTTTTTTTTTAATAAAAGAAATAATTTTATAAATAAAATATGACTAAATCAAGAGAGTCGAATACAATAATATCGTAACACATCCAGAATACTTTCGAGAGTATCATCACAATTAGAAAAACTTGTACTATCCAAAGGCCAAAGTGACCATTAAATACTCATCCGCTATCATCGATAAACATAATGATGTGTAGTAGTACCCACGGTGGTAAATGTCTCATGGTTCACTCCTTGGATATTTCATACTTCGCTATTAAGCTTGAATATTCTTTCAGTACTACTCTAGAAGTTCCGCTATTGCAGCCGAAAAACTGTTTGAATTGGGAGAATTCTCCAGGATCCCGAATACGAAAACCTACAGTGTTAGAATCCATTAGTTGGGTCCACAAAAGGGCCTCAAAACAAGGAGCATCCAAAATAAATTTGGATCTCCAGATATTTCCAGCAGATTTCGGCCTCGTGCATGAGTTGGCCCTCCAAACAGGTTTGAGCCCGAAAACTTATATGGGCACCCAAAAACCAATTGGTCGACACGCCTCGGTACTGTTGTCGATCACCAACGCACGATTCTGAGGCTTCAAGCACAGCGCACCAGCCATGGTAGAAAGAAACATTAATCTCGACCACCGCCACATGTAAAGCCTGTTTGTAGCAGCCTCCAAACTCATCAAGACCGCCACCTTTCTCCACCACCCAACTGGATTAGACAAACACCAGATCCAACATGGCCACACCACTGCTACAATCGAACAGACTCGATGTGGTTTATCTCTGTAGATCGTCGCAACTTGTGAGTCGCCTAATAAGGACGACCAAAAAATCTTGAGTCGCCCTCATGGTAGTCGTGCCTGACCCAAAATCTCCTTCCCATGAGCAATTAGTTGCCGGGGAAAGCCATATCGCCCAAACACCGAAGCTTAGATTTTGCGTGAGTAATTTAGGAATCATGGTTGACAGATCCAATTTGCTGAAGATATCGACGAGGTTAGAAGGCCACCGAAAAGAGATGGCATTGAAGGGCCGAGAGGCCATGTGACGTGGAGAGATTGACTCTCTTTAGAGAGGAGGCTTGGATTGGCTGCCATTGGAGAACCCCCAAGGTGGGGGAGGCTAGGGTTTGAAGAGAGCTCCATATTTTGCTCCTTAATCCTTATTCATCAAGATCATAATATCAAAGCATGACTCATTACGATTTGAAACATTTATAACCAAATAAAACTTCAGAAATTGATACAAATACCACAGTATTAAGCTGAGTAATACAGCTAGCTAGAAGCAATTACACACAGCTAAAGTGACAATTAAACTTCAGAAACTGGATGTAGTATAATGCGCACTGCGGGCTGCTCTTCAAAATGCATATATTTCCTTTCCATCAAAACACGAGAGGGCCAATGAAGACTAAAAGAAGAAGAGTGAATAAAGATGGAGTTGAAGTCTTTGCTAAAGATCTATAAACACAATATGCATATATTGTAATTATACAGTACATGGAATTTCCGATATGTTGGAGAAGAAACCAATTGTACGTAGAGCTTTGTTTTATGAGAAATTTCACGTTGGCGTCATCATCTCTGAGCTTCGTGAATCATGGGTGGACGTCCTCATCAAGTTAATGCACGAGAAGTATATGACTAATTACAATGTTGAAGAAGAATCGAGAATGGAAGCATTATTCATAAGCTACTGTTCCACCATTATTTCACTACAATAAGCTAGACTAAAATGAAATGATCATTCTTGTCAATTCTTGTTATGGAGAGGCCTGAAATTATCATCCATAGTAAATAATTCTTTTTGAAATTCAATTTCTAAAGTAAACCATTTCTTTATGCCCCCAAAAAAGTAAACCATTTCTTAGAGCAATGTAATACTTATGACCTGAGAAGCTATTCATCTTTACAAGTCAATCACACATCTTTATTTAATTTGAGATCACTAGATCTTAGCGCACAAATTGGGTAAAAATCTCTTAAAAATTGTTGATCTTATAAATCGTTGTAACCTTTTCTTAATGTCTAATCTAGAAAACATATGATTTGCCAAGCGAGGCCTAGCCACCTAGCAATACGCTGGTGTACATGTGTAAAGTTTAAGGAATTGGTGAATGAAATTACTGAAAAATTAGTATTTTCTTAATTTTGTTAACCAAAAACAAGCCAAAAAAAGGTTAATGCGCAATTTTATAGACCACTTCCGTCGTTCTGTGAACGTCTCACTTAGAACTCTCTCACTATTTTGTCTCTCGCTCTCGTTTCACACTCTTAGAGCCTAACAATGTCGACCCTGTCAAGACCTTTCGAGGAGCAGCCATTGTAAGGGTCCTCAACAAACTGCTCATAACCATAAAAATATAAGTCTCAATCATGAAATTGATGAAATTCCAACGCCGAATCAGAAGTTGGACGAACCCAAGATTATTTAGGTCAAGGTACATCCGGATAATCCACCACATTTGGTAAATCTGATTTCCAAGGCTACAATCGAGAACAAGTCTGAGTATATATCACTTGAAACAATTCATATCCATTATGTTATATATCCACTTCTTCTTCTTTTTTAACAAACAAACATATTTTGATAATTGAAATGAAATTATCTAGAATCAAGGCGACACCTTTTATATAATGTAACAAACTTCTCACAGTAAAAGGACATCAAAACAACTGTGGGTTTCATAAGAATATGTGAACATTGCAGTGACAACCCTAACATAATGGTTTAGCTCAAATTGATTACACACTCGCACTACGAAATTGATGTAAACTTACAACTAAAACTACATTTAGTGAAAAGTTTCCATTTTCAGAAACTTTAGCATAGAAATTCTCAAACACCAAAAAGAAAATTTTGATCAAAAATATATACATGAACTATTTGGGTTGGATAGAGTTTATTCTTTTAAGGAGAGACTTTGGTGAAAATTTGGACCTCAAGAGACTTGAAAGCAAAGACAATCTTCAAGAACGGCCATTGTTGAATAATGTGAAGAAATTTTGAGGTTGTTTATTAAGGAAGGAGGTCATCGCTGCTGTTAAGAAGGTGACGACAAAGATGTTTAGCTAGATGCTCAAAGATCTTTTGATCGGTGTTTATAGCAAGATTGTGAAATGGGAAGGAGCTTCTTAACCAAAAGATCACAAGCTACAACATCAGTTTTCATATAAAAATATGAATATTTCCATCGTGTTATACTTTTTTTATGCTGCCAAGAGTTCTCAAGCTAGGTGTTCTCCCAACCTAAGCAGCAAGGGTAGACTCGTAATTTCAAAGACGTTCAATCTCCAACTTTGAGAGATGAAGTACCTGTTCTACCTTGCCTCCAAACATCACAACAAGTTTAGCTAATAGGAGAAACAATGAAATCACAACTTCTTTCTTTCACATCTATAATAACCCGATTTTTATTACTAATTTCTTGTAATTTAATCGTGAACTATTTGGAGGATGATTTTTGAGGATTTGTGTTTCGTACGTTTTAATTAGTTGTTGCGTAACGTCGGAAGTGAGTTTCGAGAGTTAAAGATTTGAAAAACGTTGAATTTCGAGGGGTTAAAAGTTGACTTTCTGATCCGTCATGAATTTCAATAAGTTTCCTTCATGACAGTCGTAGAGCTCGACGATACGAGTTCGTAGACACGTGGCACGCATGAAACGGACGACGTATGAAAAAGTTACGACCTGTTGAAGTTATTCCAAAAATCTGAAATTTCTATAAATAGTAATTTAATTTCAGAAAAATCAGAAAATTCCGAAAATATCAGAAATTATCGCGAAACACTGTTCATCATCCCCAAATCGAATCCGGAGCTTCTTTCGCGTAGTTCTCCTTCGTCCGACCACCTTTCAAGGCGTGTTACCTGTCAAAATGGTCAGCACGACTTCCTCTTTCGTTTGAGCCGCGCCACGCCAGGAGCCACCGCCCGTGCACGGAGCAGCGGAGCCCGATAGCTTCCGCCGTTGTCGGTGGCGGTGCAGCAGCCGTTCCAGGCGTCGCCGGAGCTCGAGCCACCCACCTATCGACTCGTCTTCTCCTTGCGGTCCTCTTGGTGTAGGTGGTTGTCGCCGATTCAAGCCGCAGTGACCGGATCGAGAAACGTCTTCGATCGGGTCGACCCGACCCGTTCCAGCAGTTCAGACCCAACCCGATTCAGACCCGACCCGATCGCGTTGACCGTGACCCGTGTTGACCCGTGTTGACCCGCGTTGACCGTGACCCGCATTGACCGTTGACCGTTGACCCGACCCCGGAACTGCTGCGATTCGATCTGACATAATCCTGCAGTGATCCGATTCGACCATAAACGGATATTTACCATTTCTGGTGAATTAAGGTGAGTAAACCTCACTGTCCCTGTGTTAAATACAAATTTAATACGAGTTATTTACGAGTGTTTTACGAGTTAATTATTATATCGATATTGTTATATGTAAAATGAAATTGCGGAAATGATATTTGTTTTAAATTGAATGAACTTGATCGACTACGGTTCATTAGTAAGTAAAATGATTTTAATATAAAAATAATTTTTAAAGGGTTTTACGATCAATGACTATCGTTGGTATTAGTGCACTATTCCTGAGTGGATGTCTACGTATATATATATTTACGTGAAATATATAATGTGAGTGTGCAGTTGGGTGAATGTATTATGTTATGAATTTATCATATATGTGATTATGTGAATGGTGTAATGTGTGGTTGTGTTGGTATAGAAACCAACGGTTAAAGTAAGATCTCACCAATAGTGGTGAAAGATCTTACATGTGTGGGGAGATGATCTCGCCTAAGTGGTGAAAGGGATCCTTATGGCAAGTATGTCGGGACCAAGCCTTTGGCCGGGTGATTGGTTACGATCAGTTAGAGCTCTAGTCTGTTTGCCTTGTGAGATTTGTAGGGGAATGACGTTGGTCAGTGAGCCCCTAGTCTTACTCTTTTGGTTGATTGTGCATCGTGAATTTTATAATGTACGAGTCGTGGTTGGTTGGGAGTGTTTTCCTTTGTTGATTTAATTATTTTTATCCTAAACTTGTTTGTTTTACTCACACGAGCTTTGAAAGCTTACCGGGTTCGTTGTTTACAACCCAGTGCACCAATTGATGGTGTAGGGGTTAGACCTGCAGGTGAAGACCAGAAGTCAGGGAGCGGCATCTGAGTCGCACGGCTAGTAGGTGTAGGCCTTGGTCTAGTTTGTAATTATCCTTTTTGGGTTAGAGAGTAATAGCGAGAGACTCTTTTCTTACATCTATGTTGTTGATGATGTAATATTTTGAATGTATAGAGCCACGCACTTAAACTCTGTTGTTTTACTTGGTTATTGTATGATAACTTTTAAGTGATTGAGTTTTTTGTAAATTTTAACATTGTCGAATTTGAATTTTATTATTCAAAATTCGGAGTGTTACAACATCATTCTTATAATCCGAACCTCGCAGACATTGCTAGCAGATATTAGGGTGTGAATCAATCCATCATCTTTGATTCGCATATTAGCATAAATAGATTTTTGTAGTTAACCAACAATTTCATCAATTTCCTCTGCTTAGTAAATCATCATTTTGTAGTTAACCAACAATATGTCAATCTTGACGCCCGCCATTACATAAATGGAAATAACATCAACTGTAAAATTCAAACATCCCCTTTATTTAAAAGATTCTCTAGTTCATCTGGACTTGAACCAATGTGAATATGATTAGTAGGACAGAAAGAAAAAAAAACGTAATTTTCTTCACAAATACCACCTAGATTCACAAATACCACCTAGATCATTGTCATCTGACATTGTCTTAAGAGACAAGAATTGTGCCCTTCTAACCATATTGATTGACGTCGACTCAAAAATTCCAAATTCAACTTGATAAGCAGCTTATATCAGTTGATAATATGGATCATCCGCCCCAACATTTATTGGGGAAGGGGGAAATATAATATGAGGAGAGTGAGAAAATTATAAAGTAGTTCCATATATAAATAAAAAAAAAAAAAATTCAGTGTATGTGTGTAGAAAGATATGAAGATCGAGAGGAAAGCAAAGTGATCAAGATGGGAAAGAGAGTTTCTAGGAAACCAATCTATCTTATAGGCTAGGACTGAGATGGCATATATATACTTACAGTAATATTAGTATTTATGAAAAATTATTAATCACTTCTTATACTTGTAATGCTTCGACAGTTTAGTCCACGTGATTTTAATTTCAACTGATGATCACTTGTGGTCTTAATTTTATATAAATTGGTCCATTTAATCTAAAATGATTGTTTACCATTTTTCAACTTCCTCAAATGCCCTGAAATGTTGTCTCATTTCTTTTCTTTTATTTTACTTTCCCTTCTTCAAAACCAAAACCGAGAGAAGACCCAAAATATATGAGTTTATTATTGTCGATCTTCAATCCAAAAATTTTACAATTGCAAACTGATTGCAATCGGGAAAAATAATATGCAAATTGATTTGATACCTACTCCCAACAAAATCAAATAACATCAACCATAATCACGATAAAACAAAATTATATCAAATCTCCATCATATCAATTTAAACCAAAATGAGATTAATATAATTCTCATCATCATTCTTAACATTAACGACACTCTCTAAGCTCCCACGAATAAAATTATATATATAAATAATTACTATTTCATATAATTAAGCTTACAATCAACACTACTACACTAGGCTTAAATTTATTTATTTTTGGTCAATAAGACTCAAACTTAATTGGGCTACTTAGCCTTCCTTAGTCGGTTGCGTATTCTTCAATATGATTTTGAAACAAATAAAAAAGGAAAGAAAATAAAAAGAAAACTAATAAAACAACACCTAAGGACATTTGGGAAAGTTAGAATATAGTTAACAAACTATTTTGGACAGAATGGACCAATTGGTCGAAATTTGAGACTACGAGCACTGATAAGTTGAAATTGAAAACATGAAACTAACTGTCGAGACTCTAAAAGTAAATGAGTGACCAGTACTTTGTCCAAGTATTTATAAGTGAATGTTAGTGAAATAAAGACCATGTATATGCACATGACTCACCTAAGTGTTATTGTTGGTCGGAGATGTCTCGATGGACGACTAAAATCAATAGACTTACGTTGGTTTTTGGCTTTTTGGCCTTGAATAAATATTTGACTGAGGACTCAAATTGATCCCCTTTAAAATAGTGCATGCAAAAGAAACTGAGTTTGCTGAAAAAATTATTTTACCATTCAATTAGCTCTAGCTGGTCTCTCCCGAATAATGCATGAACATAAGACAATAGAGATGATGATATAAGCTGTATACATTTCCTCCAGTAAACTTGATAATGGTTGTAGAAGAAAATCCTTATTTGCCCCTTTAGCAACCAACAAAGCTGATAGGATAATACTAAACTTATTCTTGTCTTCATTACAAAGCTGGCTGCGTGTTACAATGCATGCCTGTACTAACGTCATCCAAGGAAAAATAGGTTTACATTTATCTACACCAACATAACTAGAACCAATTTTGTTCATTGTAAGTTTTGTATGTCACCGGCAGTGAGTTTACGTACGTCATTTATACTTTCATAGAGGAACTCCAGAAAACCTCGACTCCACTCCCCAAAACCCATGCATCACAACATGTTTGTTCACAGTGATTCTAAATGTTTTCTATGTTACTCTCCTATAACATCTGGTCACTAAATTTCACAAAACAAGCCAAAGGAAATAGAGAAAGGAGAGACTGAAGAAATGAAACAGGTGTGAGCTGGAGAAGAGAGGAGCTGAAGAGTGAATCTTCTCCAACTCTACTGACTGATGTTGCGCCTTGCTCAATCAACATTGTCACTGACAGGGTCATAACTTTAGAGTGTTGTTATTGGGACCTCCACATTTGCTCATTAGACATCCAATACTTTCTATACCTCCGTTATACTTTTGAATATAAGCATTTACTCACTACACCTCCTTTCAAATTACCGAAATAACCTTAAATATGTTATTCACATATATTTCAATAACTTACTCATTCAATCTCTTATTCACTCACTGGACCTCTATTTCTTAATATATTTTTTTTCTTTCATGTGTAAGAAATATTTTAAAACACACTAGCATATGCCCTTGTACTATTTCAATAGTTACTAGTGTGTTGCAAATATATTTAAGGCCTAATAAGATATATAAAAATATTCAATATATATATATATATATATATATATATATATATCAAAACAATTGACCCTCTTTTTTTTTCATGTTGCAAACTTATTAAAATATATGCGCTTAGTTTTGAACACTTACTCTTGACCTTATTTTTTGTATATGTGCTTAAACATGTATAATTATAATAACTTTATGTCACATTAACAATCTTATAATTTATATATTTGTTTAGTTTCAGCACTTACTGAAATTGGAAAATAAATTTAATAAGGAAAATAATAAATAACATTATTATAGAATTGGAAAATCTATAGACAATAAATATAATACTATTTTTATACACTTATTATCTTCAATAGTCTTTATGCAAGAAGATACAAATGTAATTCAATAATTGAAAATAGAAGGAGGTCAAGTGAGCAAATGTGCAGGTTCCAATAGCAACACTCTAACTTTAACACTTGTTTATATAGCATATCACTAAAATCCTTGTCAACTTAATCCAAGTATAGTGACGACTGTGTGATAAATCGTAATAACTGATAAATCCTCCAGCTACAGAGCTTACTTTTAGGAGGATAAGGACCAACAAGACTGCACTCATCGTGCTTGGGACAAAGTGAGACTTTTAACAATTCTGCGGGCCTATTGTTCTTTAAAAAATCTGGTTACAATTCCCTAAGTAATCACTATCATATCCTATCTCAGAGTTCTTATAGAGCAAATTGTATATGTATCTATAGTTCATCTTTACCAACTTCATATTTGGCTTTCACATGTTTGTTGATTGATGTGGCGAGATCCTTCAAGCTGGTTTTCGTAGAAAGCTTGATCTGCAAATTGTAAATGAATTTCATACATAAAATGGTCCTTTTGGTCGAAGCATAAGTAACAGAAAAAATGGAATAGGTCGTTACTAATTACCGGATTCTCTTTATCATTGGCTGCGTAGAATAAGAGTGTTGGATAGTCATCTATCTGCAATGGCAAAAAGCAAAACATCATAAACATTTAAGAATCGCCAAACTAGCAACTTATCATCCAAAAATTTCACTGCCATTTCATTCTAACATGTCCGCAACATTGATTCATTGAATACATAAGAAATCATGACTAACACAATGCCTTGTGCTTAAGTCTATGGGACCCAAACTAGGATTACCAGAATTCTTTTTAATACTTCAAAGGATCCAAATAAGAACTTGCAGCAATGATTGGATTGGATTGGATTGATCATAAAGTTGTTAAGGAAAAAAGATGAGTGGATCTCTAATGGTAACACAGCCTAAATTACTGAAACAAGGTTTACTCAGACATGGTTCTAACAGCCAGGGGCGGAGCCAGGATTGTGAATATGGGGGTGCCAACTGCCAAGATATATGATATAAGAAAAACAAATGTAATATACGTGGATAACAACTGTTTATTGTTCATGCATGCATACTCATACTATGTATTTTTCTACTTCATAAGTAATAAAGAGATTAAGTATTACCAAAGTTAGACTTGGTAGTCATAAGGAAAAGAATTAAGAACTAGATCTTCACCAAGAAATATGCAATATGAGATGTCATTTGTAGAAGGAAATTAGTACTGGTCTACACAGAATAATAAGTGCCATAAATTTATAAGGGGTGCCAAACCTTTCCAAATAGGTAGCTTATCACTTGCATTCCATCACACAACTATTAGAAACATAAATTAATTAACAAGCTTTCAAAGATGTGGGGGGTGCCATGACACCCTTTGTGCAAAACGTAGCTCCGCCCCTGCTAACAGCTATAACCATACAAGTTTAATAAATTCACCTCTATATCGCCTTAATCTTTGCCCAACATCCAAATGCTACATTTACAGCTAAATGTTGTAAACAAAACCATGAGCCAAAAATTACACTTACGTTCAGTTTTGGATGTTCATTTGCAGAAGCATCTATTCTTACGAAGAATAAATTATCCAGACTTTTGAAGTGCTTAGCCAACTTCTCGACACGCTTGGTAGTGGTCTCACACGTGATGCACCATGGTGTGAACACCTATTACACAGAAAATATGAGATTTAAATGCAAATAGGCAATATATTATGTCTCTATAGAAAATATAGTAACTCTTTAGACTAATTCAGGTCGTTCTTCCTTTTTTCTATTTCTTATTCTTAAAGAAAATAAGAAGGAAGGGTTTGAGTGGTGCAGATGTAAATGTATTTTATTTTGGAACGATTCTATATATTCTCTCAAGTCGGTCATCTTTTGCATATAGATGGTACTTAAGCTTAGATACTAATCGTAGAACATGAAAATGAGAATGATGTACTTACCTCTAGTAGAACATTCTTGTGGTTATTCAAAACCAAGTCATCAAATGTCTTTGCTACAGCAACATGGACTGTTTCATTTGTCTGCAAATTCCCAGAGTGGAGAGTGTTATAAATTTTTTGATACAATTTTTGTTTCAGAAACTGTTTAGAACTTGACAATACACAGCTTGAGTGACTTAGACCAACAATACGCCCGTGATAAATCTATCACATTATGAATTTAACAATGAGATTATCCATTGTTTCACTGGCTCTGCCATAAACTAAACTTTTACGGCTAAAAGATAATGCGATAAAGAAAAAAAAAATATTGTTCAAAGCCTAGAATAAAATTGTATGCTTTCCAAGACTAATTTATCATCTTTGTTCCAAAAGCTTTGAAGGGAAATAAAACCACTCACGTTACTAGGTATTGGTTGCGATTTAAAGTATGGTGACAAAGTACCATGCAGAAGCCCCGAGCAGAACTCCTACAAAAGCCAAACCAGAAGTTTTAGATGCCAACATAATTATTCTTGATAAGGAAAATATGATACATGAGAAATGTTTACCTTTATATTGCTTGGTGTTAGATTTGATTCTAATAGGTATTTAGAGTTGTCTCGGACATTAAAAGCAGCCACCTGTGCAGAAAACAAAACAAAGTTATAGCCTTGGTTAATTTTATATAATATGTAGCGAAACTTCATGGCCAACGTGCACATCATTCACAAGTAGAAAACTGACCACGGTGCTATCTGCTTCTTCAAGCCCAAATAATGTTAAGTAAGGCTTGGCGAGGTTTTCATCTGTGATGTCTATATATATAAACATTATCTGGATCAACAAAGTGATAAAGTTATTAGTAGATCTACCCAATTTATCCAACAGTTTCAAATTTATTCCGTTCACATGTACCTCGGACTTGAACTGTCGAGCAATATCCTGAAGAGGCTCCAGAAGTTTCTTAAATTCATCTTCTTCTGCAAAGATAATGACCTAGGAGACAGTGAAATGAGTCATTGGATCAATAACCATGTAAGTATATTACCCATTTCAACTGATACTGAGCTTCACAAAAAGTACAGTTCTCAATAGTTAATCTAAGCCCATAAATGTTGGTTGAGATATAATCCGTATTTTTATGTCTTCAAAAGAGACCTAGCTGATTATTATTTGAATGATACAAAATATGTTGACAACCTGCATAATGTCATTTTGACCATCTTGAATTACTGAATGAGTGAATGGAGAGAAATATGTCCCTGATATTAAAAGATGCACCGGTTGTTCGAAAATCCTAAACTGAGATTTAGATTCTTCTTAGAAAATCCTAAATTTATTTAAGGAAGGTCACCAGTTGCAGTTTATTTATGCCACATTCTGAGTCAGATATTATATATATATAATCATTTCTTTTACAAAAATATTTCCCAAACAACAAAATTCCTTTTGTGACAAGGTACATTGGTAAAGAAAACAAAAGGAAGCATACACATATTTATGTATCTGCACATGTAGGTAATAGAATGCTAAAAGAGGTACGTAGATCATAAGTATCAGAAACCTGAAGTTTAAGAGGGCTGGAGTAAACTGTAGCAGAATTTGATTCTGTCAGTTTATTAACTAAGGGAAACTTGTTATAGTCCAAGAACTTCAATATTTTATCCATATCAAATGTCCCTTCTGCAAACCAAACAATAAACAATTGCATCAGTGAATTTTGGCTCACTAGCATAATCAGGAATTGTGAAGAAAAAAAAAATGTTTCACGTAATATAAACTCTAGTTGACTACAGATAATAGCAAGGAAAAATCAATTTCCCCACCGCCAAACGAAAGATAAAGAATTCAGACAGAGTGACAAAAACAATTACAGCAAAGAGAAGCTAAACACAGCAAGAAATTCTTTTAAAAAGGGGGTCAGTAACAGATGAAGCTTCCTATTTGCCAACTCACCATATGCAGTGTATCTTTCAGCCTCACTTTTCACAATGCCTAAGAAAAGATTAGCTGGTTTTACATTTGGAAAGAGAATACTGGCAACATTGATGTCGCTTACTTCTACGAACTGGATTACATTGTCAGCTGTTGCTGCTTTCACAAATTCTTCGTAGTTTGGCCCCTAATTTGATAAGAAAAGAAAAGGCCCACATTGTCAATACTATGCAAATACATCAACCATCAATCAGAGACAGCAAACATCCCACACAAGATGCCAGCATGTACCTCAAATTTTTGAAACAAACCAACAACAAATATATGATGCTTCTTGAGAAATTCTTCAGCCGCTGGCACCGAGCTTATCCTAATTACAGGCTCACCAGTCTTCTTCCTTCCCCATATCACTATTTCTTCTCTGAATCAAAATACACCCCACAAACACATTAAATGGCATACACTATGGCATAAAGTCTTAGATATTCATATATTGCTTTCCATGTAAGCCAATGAATGCAAATATTTCGAATACAAGTTGATATTCGGTAGCTAAAACTGATATTCACCCGCCATTGAAATAAAGTTTGAACACATATATCAAATACAGGAGACAACAACAAGCACAAAGATTCCGGCAATGACAAGAGACAGTAACATAACTGACCAAATTAATATTCAGATAGCTAATACAAATTAACATTACACAACCTATTCACAACTGAACAGTTTAACAAAGTTATAAGCCCACTTACGCAGAAAATCCACCAGTGTACACTTGAGAGGTGCCATTGATAAACAGAAGCAGGGTAGGGAACCCTTTGATCTCAAGCAACGACGCCGTTTTCGGGTGTCTCTCTGCATCAAGCTTAGCCATCACAAGAGGACTCCCCAATTCTCTGAGTGAAGTTGCAGCCTCAGCAAATTGAGGCATAAGCTCAGCACTTCTGGCACACCAAGGAGCATACCCAAGAACCAATACAAACTCATTATTCTCAATCACTCTTTTGGTATTGTCATGGTTGAGCTCAAGAACAATCCTTTGGGCTTTGGTTAACACCTCTGCCTCTGAAGACCTCACATTTGAAGTCCCACCTTGCTCTTCTTCTTGTTCCACTTCATCATCCAATGCTAGAAGCTCCTCCAATTCACTGTTTTCAGTTTCAGTTGTGGTGGGTTCAGATGCTGTGATTGAAGTGAGGAAGTTAACTAGTAGGACAAGGGTGAGGGCTAAAAGGATGAATCTTGATGTGGGTTTTGGTCTAAACATGGTGGTGGACAATGTGGGATTGTGGGTTTGTGAGAATTGTGCAGAGGAAATGAGATCTATGGAGTTAAAGTTGGGATCTTTGTAGAAAAGGAAAAGGGTGTGTGTGAAAATTGGAGGAGGATCTCAATGGAGGTCTAGTGACGGTCAATATATATCAGAAAGGTAATGTGTATCCTACCGCCTTTAATGCCTTGATGGTGCCATTGCCTAATATGTATATCTAGTAATATTGTGATGTGTATGACATGACATTCTAACCTCATTTCAAATTTGCAAATGAAGGAAGAATACAAATTTGCAAATGAAGGAAGAATATGGAGCGTCTATTTTTGCATATAGAGATTCATCGTGCGTATCATGGTAGCCACTACTACAACTTTGCCATGTATTATACTTGTATTGTTTGATTGATTTTGTTAACAACTTTGGGGTGTTTTAGATGGCTCGCTGAGGAGAACAAATTTAACTGCAGTTTGGTTGCACTGTCTCTGAGTTTGCTTGTTGAAGGCGTGCGATGCGTAGTTACATGTCCTCTAGTTAATTTGATCAAGGCTTCCCAAGCTTTGCTTTGGTGAAGCAAATTTTGTACATGATGTGGTTGCTAGCTTCACCATCTCCTTGGAAACCTATTTGTTGTGACTTGTGAGCAAGTCCCCTTAATAATTTGATCAAAGTATGTATACGGTATACCTCTGACATAGAGTCCCCCTTTGCATTCATACATTCACGACATATATTATTGAGGAATAAGCTCGTACATGATCTAGATCACTTATTGTTAGGTGATTTGTTGTATCACAGTAGTTATATATTGCCATAGTTAGCAGTGATTTGCTGTATCACAGTAGTTATGTATTGCCATAGTTAGCAGTGATTTGCTGTATCACAGTAGTTATGTGTTGCCATAGTTAGCAGCATAGAGAGTCCTACAAGTTAGGGGATTAGTTGTATAAAACGTTGTAATCCTTCATCAATTCAATTAAGAAAAACACTTATTCATATACAAGGAATTCTTTATGGTATCAGAGCAAAGACTCTGAGATACAATTTGAAACAAAACACCACAAACAAAAACCTCCATGACAGGAGAGAAGGAGAAGGACGCAAAACCTTCAGCATCACAAAGAATCCCAGAACCATGGGAGAACCCCAACCATCCACTATATCTCCATCACTCGGATCAGCTCGGGGCAGTCCTTGTTGCGCAACCATTGATGGAAGACAACTACAACAACTGGGTCGAATCCATGAGCATGGCCCTGAGTGTCAAGAACAAAATAGGTTTTGTTGATGGCTCCCTAAAAAGGCCAACTCACAACCTTGCAGAGCAGCAACAATGGGATCGTTGCAACATGCTTGTGAAGACCTGGCTGATTGGATCCATGTCCAAAGAAATATCTAAAAGTGTTGCACGCTGCAAAGAAGCAAGAGGTATGTGGCTTGAACTACAAGAACGATTCTCTCAGACTAACATGGTTCAGTTGTTCCATATGGAGAATGCTATCCATGAATGTGAGCAGGGTACAAGTTCAGTCACATCTTTCTTCACAAAACTCAAGGGCCTCTGGGATGAAAAAGAGGTACTTTGTGCCTTCCCTCCATGTAGCTGTGAAGCAGCCACCGAAATCCATGCCTATATGGAAACACAAAAGACCATGAAGTTTTTGATGGGGCTGAATGAAAGCTATGCACAGACCAGGAGTAACATTATCGGTATGGATCCTCTACCAAACCTTAACAAGGCTTATGCTATGGTCCTTCGTCAGGAGAAACAGGCAGAGATATCCACCGGGAAAAACATACAGGCCTCAGAAGCCTTGGCATTTGCTGTGAAGAAGTCTTCTCGTGAAGTTCAATTTACAGGAGAAGATACCAAGTGGTGCGAAAAATGCAAAATGGACAACCACAATACCAAAATTTGTAGGGCACATCTCAAGTGTACGTATTGTGGATTCAAAGGTCATACGTATGACTACTGCCGCAAGAGAAAGAAAGCATTGGCAGGAGAAGAAGTGAGCTCGAAAGCAAACTGTGTAGGAATGCCTAATGAAGGCAATGAAGACCTTACTGGTCTCCCTTTATCACAGAGTGAATGCAAGCAGATGATGGGACTTTTCAGCAAAATTAAGGCTATAGCTAGCAAGACCAATGACGGCCATCAGTTGCTAGAGATGCTAAACACTACACAGCCATCCTCTGCAAATCTTGTTGGTAATGTTCCCAATTTTGAAGAGATGTCAGGTAAAGCATTTACTCTCACACAACACAGTAATGATGTGATTTGGATATTAGACAGTGGAGCTAGTGATCATATTGTATGTGATCCTATCCATCTTACATCATCTCGGCCTGTCCATAATCGTACAGTCCAGTTACCTAATGGCACCGTGTTGCAAGTCTCCCATATTGGGACTGTGGTCTTTTCCTCACATTTTATGCTGCATAATGTCCTCTGCGTCCCATTGTTCTACTTAAACCTCATATATGTTAGCAAGCTTGTGTTGGATTCCTTTTATGTCACCATATTCATCAAACAAGTTTGTTTTATACAGGACCTTCAATTGGGGAGGATGATTGGGACGGGAGCTGAAAGTGAAGGACTCTACTGCCTCAATATGCCCAAGAAAGGAACGTGCAATGTGGTGAAGACCAAAACTCAAGACTTGTGGCATCAACGACTTGGCCATCCCTCTAGCAAGGTGACTTCTTTGTTCTCCTTTATGAAAAATAAAATTTGTAATCCTAGTCACTGTTCTGTTTGTCCTCTAGCTAAGCAAACTAGACAGCCTTTTTCCTTGAGTTTTTCGACTACTACTTCTTGTTTTGATTTAATTCATGTGGATATATGGGGTGGTTATCATGTCCAATCTCTTTCTGGAGCTCAGTATTTCTTAACAATTGTTGATGATTATTCTAGGAGTACTTGGGTTTTCCTCATGCATCGTAAGTCCGAAGCACGAAATTTACTCATTCATTTCATCACTTTAGTCGAAACACAGTTTGGGAAAAAAGTCAAGGTTGTTAGGAGTGATAATGGTCTCGAGTTTAAGTGCGTCGAATTCTATTCTTCTAAGGGTATTCTACATCAAACAAGTTGCATTAATACGCCTCAGCAGAATGGTATCGCTGAGCGTAAACATAGACACTTGTTAAATGTTGCTCGTGCACTTCTTTTTCAGTCACACTTGCCTAAACCTTTTTGGGGGGATGCCATATTGACGGCTGCTTACTTAATCAATAGGACACCAACACCACTCTTACAAGGGAAAACACCTTTTGAAATGTTGTTCCACAAACCACCGATCTATTCCCAGCTTCGTGTTTTTGGTTGTAGGTGTTTTGTTTCTACCCATCCGCTGCGACCTAGTAAGTTTGACCCTCGTTCTACTGAGTGTGTTTTTCTGGGTTATCCTCATGGTCAAAAGGGTTACAAGGTTTATAGCTTAAAAGACAGGAAAACATTAGTCTCCCGGGATGTGATTTTTTTTTGAAACTGAATTTCCTTATCGGACTAGCACTTCCACATCTTTGACTCCTCCTAACTCTCAACCATTAAGTCACTTATTCCCTTCCTCATTTCATTCGTCTCAAACAGATCCTCATCTCCCATCAAATCCTTTTGAATATATGCTTGATTCCAACCCCATCACGTCACCAGCTCCTTCAGGATCCCAATTTGATTCCAATCTTAACTCTCCAAATCTTCCTGAATCCCAATCTGATTCCACTCCTCACTCTACCACCTCTTCCTTAACCGTATCACCTACCACTCATTCTCCAATCCCCTCAGACCCTTCCATTTCCCAAGAAGTCGCTCCACAACCACGACGGTCCACAAGAGCCACTAGAACGCCGACCACATTGCAAGGCTTTCACATTGAGGCAGCCCTTCCTTCTCGCCCTACACCGTCGTCCTCCACGAGCGAAGGTCAGCCCTCAGGTACTCCCCATCCCATTGCTCATGTCTTATCATATGACAGACTTTCTCCTAAACACAAAGCTTTTACTGTCAATCTTAGTCTCAACAGACAACCACAGTCCTTTTCTCAAGCCGTACTTGACCCAAAATGGAGAGAGGCCATGAACCAAGAAATTCAGGCACTGCAAGCAAATAAGACATGGAGTTTGGTACCACTTCCTCCCAACAAGAAACCAATTGGTTGTAAGTGGGTCTTTAAGATCAAATATAACCCAGATGGCACTGTGGAACGTTACAAGGCTCGTTTAGTTGCAAAAGGCTATAGTCAAGTTGCTGGCATTGATTATCGAGAAACCTTTGCTCCTGTAGCCAAGCTCACCACAGTTCGTATCCTTCTCAGTTTAGCAGCCTTGCAGGGTTGGCATCTCCACCAATTGGATGTCAACAATGCCTTTCTCAATGGTGACTTATATGAGGAGGTTTTCATGAAGCTACCTCCCGGTTTCGGACGAAAGGGGGAGTACAGAGTTTGTCAACTTCACAAGTCACTGTATGGATTGAAACAAGCATCCCGACAATGGTTTTTGAAGCTTTCTGCTGCTCTTAAGGCTGGAGGGTTTAGTCAATCATGGTCAGACTATTCACTTTTCGTCCGAAATTACCAAGGAAGATTTACAGCCTTGTTAGTCTATGTTGACGACGTAATTGTAACCGGGAACAACTTGGAGGACATCTTGAAGACAAAGCAATTTCTTGCAAGCAAATTCAAGCTCAAAGACATGGGGCAGTTGAAATATTTTCTCGGCATTGAGGTAGCACGATCTAAACAAGGTATTGTTTTGAGTCAGCGCAAATATGCACTTGAAGTTCTTGAGGATGCTGGTTTTCTAGGAGCTAAACCATCACGGTTTCCCATTGATCAGAACTTGGTGTTGCGGCAAGGTGAGGGCATATTGTTAAAGGATGCGTCTCAATATCGGCGATTGGTTGGAAGACTCATTTATCTTACAATCACTAGACCAGACCTTGTGTATGTAGTGCACATTTTGAGCCAGTTCATGGACAAGCCTCGACAACCTCACCTGGATGCAGCTTACAAAGTCTTGAGATATTTGAAACAGACCCCAGGTCAAGGGATATTACTGCCTTCCACCGGACAGTTAGAAATAAAGGCTTATTGTGATGCAGATTGGGCGCGTTGCAAGGACACTTGAATATCCACTACCGGGTACTGTATTCTCTTAGGCAATGCACCAATTTCATGGAAGACTAAGAAACAAGGAACTGTATCTCGTTCCAGCGCAGAGGCAGAGTACAGGTCCATGGCAACAACATGCTGCGAAATTACATGGATTAGAAGTTTGTTGAAGGACTTGAATGTTAACTACACACGTGCAGTCAGATTATTCTGCGACAATCAGGCTGCAATTCATATAGCATCAAATCCAGTTTTTCATGAACGGACGAAGCACATTGAAATCGATTGTCACGTTGTCCGGGAAAAGGTTCAAAGAGGATTGGTTCAGACTGTTCATATCAAAACACATGAGCAGCCAGCCGACTTGTTCACCAAGCCGCTGAGTTCTAAACAGTTCACTGTTCTCTTGAGCAAGATAGGTGTAATCAACATACACTCTATCTTGAGGGGGAGTATTGAGGAATCAGCTCGTACATGA
This sequence comes from Potentilla sterilis, assembly GCA_963682095.1. Lineage (NCBI taxonomy): Eukaryota > Viridiplantae > Streptophyta > Magnoliopsida > Rosales > Rosaceae > Potentilla > Potentilla sterilis. The sequence continues at coordinate 45,880,159 of OY821756.1, read as the reverse complement.
TCTAGATCACTTATTGTTAGGTGATTTGCTGTATCACAGTAGTTATATATTGCCATAGTTAGCAGTGATTTGCTGTATCACAGTAGTTATGTATTGCCATAGTTAGCAGTGATTTGCTGTATCACAGTAGTTATGTGTTGCCATAGTTAGCAGCATAGAGAGTCCTACAAGTTAGGGGATCAGCTGTATAAAACGTTGTAATCCTTCATCAATTCAATTAAGAAAAACACTTCTTCATATACAAGGAATTCTTTATATATGGTAGGAAACAAAACCATCGCATTCATGTAACGGACATTTACAAAAGTTCAACCTATTTACATCAATTTATTTGCACAAATGCATTACACAAAATCATATTATCAAAACTAGTCCTGCAGTATCTCAAAGTATGGTTCTTGCTTGAGCAATGATGCTGCTCATTGAGTTAAGGACTAAAGATATAATCAGTCATAAGTGCATGAACTCTGTTTGAACTTGAGGGGTTTGATGACAGTAGGATCTATAACCAAAGGACATGAGATTGGTTTTATGTGCTTGGTTTTCACTAGATGTCCAACGACGTAGCCTCGAGACTTGATTTCAAAGTTTAGAGTCAATGGAACTGGAGCCAAAGCACCAGTCGAAGAGTACATCAAACTTGATCCGGCGCCATACAGAGGAACCTTGGTTCCTTGCAAAATCACTGAGACCGTTCGGGTGCTCTTTCTTGGCTGGTAGTATTTCTTTAACTGCAATAACAAATATTACTTGCCATGATGAGCTTCCGATACAATTGGTTCAAGATGCTTTATAAGTCACGAATTGCTTGGAACAATTTGGAGATGCAGGAAACAGAGAGTTTCTAACCTGACCAGTTGCAACGGAAATGTCTGAATAGAGAAGATTGATGGGTGTGGAGCTAACATGAATGCCAAAAATTGAAGCAGGGTTGCGGACAGTGAATCTTAGTGAGCCATTCACTGTCAGCATCTTTGTTGGAACTCCTGAAAAGTCTGAACCCTCGCCAACATAGAAATTGCTAACTGTCAAGCTCTGCACATTGCATCATAAATTCTTCATTTAGGGATCAGATGTTAGAGAAATATAACAAGACAGAAACCAGTAGTGTGTGCAAATAGGTAAAACCACCCAATGAGCTTCAAGGTGTTTGTGTTAGAATACATATAGTTGTGTCAAGTTTGATGATACTGTTGTTCCAAACTCCCAAACAGACCATCCAATCTTATTCTATTAGGAACACTGCACTAAATACTAAACCGTAAGCTCAATACCATCATTCACATTGGCATAAGCCTAGTCGCCTAGAAACTGCATAGTCTTGAACAGAACCACAATGTCGCTCACAGAAAAAATCAGCATAGTCATATTCATATTCTTGGAGCCAACTAGACAAGTTGCAAGGAATTTAAACAAAGAAAACTAGTGTCCAATTCTTAAAGGCACATCTTAGCATCACTATGCCAGACCTTAGACAAAACTTAGTAACAATTTAAATCACTTGTTTACAAACTTGGAACTAAATATTTAGACAATAAGTTCTCAAATAATTAGCATACCTTGACTAAAACCTCAGCTTTGAAAGGCTTGCTTGCTCCCCAGATGATCAAGCAGAATATAGTAAACAGCACCAGAAAACCAAAGAGAGCCATCAAGATCTGCATACGCCTCGAAAACTCCTTATCAAGATCATCATAATCCCCTTCTTCCATAATCACTTTACACTCCGGCCACCCCTTGTCATTGTTTCTCTGCTGCTTCCGGCTGCCCTTCCTCCCTGAGGAGGACCTGAAAATCCCCGAGAACCGGCTGGCTGAGGAGTTCCTCGAGTGCCGGCCAAAGGACGGGTGGGAGGGTGACTCCATAGGGCTATTATTGTAAATTGGAGTGGCCTGCATTGAGGAGGACTTGTCTCCATCATGTGAGACTTGTGAGTCCCTGGAAGGGCTTTGAACATAGTACACAGGAACCTTTGGGGACCTTGATGGTGATGATGGAGCTAAGCTAGTCATATCAGACTCGGACTTTGCAGAAAGCATGATTGCTTGAAATAACTGAGTCTCGAAATAGTTGGAAAGGAACAAGACGATACTAGAATGACTGAGTTGAATTTCACCGAAGGTCCTGGTATCTTAGCAGATTCTATGGTACCCTGAAACAGATTCAAAAGATATCAACATCTTACCATGCTATAGAAAGAACTACACCAAAGCAGGGAACATAAATTGGAAACTGTTAATGATACTTACAAGGCAAGCTTTGTGCAAAGAAATGGTTCTGCAGAGATTCAAAGAGCAAGGGAAAACAAGTAATCCGAGTGAAAATTAACACAAAATTTCAGTCTTTCCGCAGATTCTCAAATACCCTGAAATCGCTTTCAAAAGACAGTGAGCTAAAGTTGAGTTCTGTAGTAGAGAAAAACTGGTATAAACTTTGTACAAAACTCTCTATCACAGTGAAAGGACTATAATCAAGAGCTATCTGCTCTCTTTCTGTCTCTGTCTGTCCCTATGTCTGCAAAGCAAAGAGACCAAGTGAAGTGAAGCTTTCCTACTGCTCTGAACAACCAATGAGAGTAGCTAAGGAAGTCCCACTTGGCACTCACCTCACCTTGTTGTTAGGCTTTAGCAAAGACCCAGTTGTAAAATAGAGCCACAAGTGTCGGCAGCACTGAGAATTTCATATAAAATTTCATAATTGATAACTAATTGAAGAATGGGAAGAGATAATATAATCTGTGGAGGTGACAATGATGCTCCCTATTTAAAATGACTTATTTGTTTGATGGAGGTTTTGACAAAGTACCTACCAAGATTCCAGCATGGTGGAGCTTGGTGTCTTCTTCTTCTTCAACAAATCAACATGCTTTAATTAAATGGAAAAAAATTGGTTAGTTCTCTTGTATGTTTCACGTTTATGTCTTTTTCTGGGGTAGTTTATCTGGAAATGTTGAATTTATATTTGATTTGTGTGTGATGAATTTGACATAGAGCTCTGTAAGCTAATAAATCCCTATCATGACATGAGAGCTATCAGACTTTATGAACCACACAAGTAGATACGCTATTAATATGTTAAGTACAGTCTTTGGCACGTGTGACGTGACACGCTTGCCGAAGGAGGATGGAGGTCGAATTCTAGAAATATGTTTTTTACAAAACGATTCAACTACTACATAAAATTGGAATGAGCAAATTCATAACGAGCAACGTTCATTTCAGTAGAATTTGATAAAAAAAAAATATTCAAATGCAAGATAAATAGTCAATTAAAGGTAAAGAGAGAGGTACACTGTAGAGCTCGCATAAATAAAATAATATCGTCTTTCATTATAGTATCTTACAAATCTGTTCAACTAACTCTGTCTCTAAATGATATTGTTTGAGAGGCGCGTTAGAGTTACTATAATCTATGTGATATCAGTGAAATATAAGTCTCTAAATGATGTTGTTTGAGAAGCGCGTTAGGGTTACTACAATCTATATTATATCAGTGAAATATAAGTCTAGACGTTTGCTTGGGAGGTGTCAAGACTACATGATGATCTATCATGGCAGCCTCCCGTATCCTCGAGACCAAGAAGAGATTGTGGAACCGGTGGCGCAATCTTTAGTGCCTTCAGACATGATTTCTAGGGAAACTCCAATCTTGGTATCATATCTCCCCCTCTCTATCCTCACTTTCTTTTTTGTTTGTTTTTTTTATCCAAAAGAAAAGCATTGTGTTTGGATCAAAGAAAGTCCAGATTTTCATTTTCTAATGAAAGTTGTAGGTATGTTGATGTTAACGTAATAGATTATTGGATGATAATCTATGCCTAGTTAGCTAATGTTTGTGGTGGAGTCGATTTTGGCAGTTACCGCTTGATTTCCACTATCTGTCAAATAAAATACAAAATGAAATCATGGAGGAAGGCCACATCGGTCTTTACTATTCTGATGCTTAAGTCAGTCGATGTATTTATGTTGACAAGATAATAGTAGGTAAGTAGTAATTGTGTAGTTATTATAGAGAGAGAAGTAAACATTTTATATGTTGGAGGAGAGGGGCTATGTAGCTCTTCCTCAATATGGGACTAGAGTGTCTTTGTACTTCTGGCAACCTCTCTTGGTGGCGCAAGTGAAGGTGCGTGTTGGCTCCGACGAGGCAGGGTTTTTATGTCTGCTGGAAGCTGTTGTTCCTGCCTTGACAATGATACGCTTGGTTCATACTTATTCGCTTCTTAGATTAGATTTTAGCTGAGTTGATTATGGCCAGGCATAAGCTTATGTCAACAAGTGCGTACAAGGGAAGATGAGGGCTTGGATTCCGGAAAGTGCTCCAAGCACAATTTGGACGTTATTCCATTTGAGCTTGGATTGAAGGACTTGGGGTTTGTTGTTGGTGCTGATGGAACTTTTATAATATTAAGAAAGTCTCGTGAGGAGCGAAGCATGCCTCGTGGTAACAAGAACATTGTGCAGGGAACTGGTACAGACTCGATGGCCTCGACTTCAGGGCACCTCATGCATGAAGGAGGGTTCAGAGTTAGGCACTATGGGGACTGGAGGCAATGTAAAGCCGGGATCGGTTTCGGAAGCCCGTGGTGAGCGAGGCTAGTGAGACTTGCATTGGAGGTAACAGATCCCTACACAAGTCTAACATGACAACCACTCTTTCTTTGTCGGACAGGTTTATTATGTGGTCTCTTGGCCTCATAACAACGCATTGAGCACTTTGTTGGATTTGTTTAGGTTAACTTGCTTTTTAGTTTTGGTTGTTCGTTTGTGCTGGTTTAAGATTCTTCTTTTTACTTCGATCATTATTTAGATATATATGTAACTTAGCAGTTGAACTCTCTAAATTTATTCTGAAGTATTTTGCTCTTACTTGACCAAATAATAGTTGGTTGTATGTTTCTCTTTAATAGAATACATTCACAATCTTCAAAAAAGAAAAAAAAGTGTTTACCACAAACTCTATATATTAATTCATTTTTTTTTTTTGCAATAGCTTACTTGATATTATCATGTATAGATGTCAGAATTACTTGCCGATGGATAGTTAGAAACTTCAATTATGAGAACAGCTAAACCAAGTACGTATGAAGTTATCTCCAAATCAATTTGTTGAATCAGAACTAAATATGAAGTGGTTGAAACTTGAAATGTGAAAAAATGGACAACCAGTTGGTTACACCATTGTTGAAAGCTACCTCCCTCTCACGTGTACACACTTGTTAACTGAAAGCCAGAGCCAAAAAATCAACAGAAAAAATAAAAAAGAAAAAAAACAGTGGAAGCCTTTCTCTACTATCAGAGCCAGGTTTCGATCCTGGGACCTGTGGGTTATGGGCCCACCACGCTTCCGCTGCGCCACTCTGATTTGATAACACTCTCTATTTGTTTATATTTATACCATAAACTCTAGTTCTCTACATAATCTGTAAATATCGTCTAAAACTTTATTAGATTTTTATTGAGAACTATAAGGCCTGATTGAAAAAATTTATGGAACCCTAATTGACGAAGTTGATGAAACATGAAATGGGCGTTGAGAATACGTAGTCTAATCCAAGCTACATTGTAAAAATAACATAACTTTGCATAGGAGTTCAATGGTTGGTTGTTACCAGTTGGATTTTGGTTAGATTTGGCTGGACTGCTTGCCCCATATGTCACTCAAAGACTTATTATACAGTTCCTGTAACTCCATTTGTTCTCCATATGAGTTCTTCCAGGTATGATTAATTTAGCATGAGAACGAAAATGAAGAATTGATTCATATATATATACACACACACATACGATGAAGCATAATGATTATGCTCAAACAAATTTTCCAAATCACACTTCCAAAAATAAAAGACCAAATAATCATCAAAATTGCATACATGTTTATCAGGATAACAACGCAAGAATCTCGTTCATATCCAGCATGTCATTCCATTTCTTATTGTCAGAATTGATTTTCGAGGCTCAGATTATTCTTTTGAGCTAACATATTTCAGATGTGTGGGTGAAAGAGGGTACAAGTATAAAAACCAAATTGAAATGAGAAGCGAGTATAAGTGCACGAAAGTCATGTTGTGCGTAAATCTGATTTTCAGCTCGAAGTTATGTTTGGAGTTCTCAAGCAGTCTTCTCCTCAAGATCAAAGTGAAACTGATCAGATTTAAGGACAGTACGGTAAGATTTACTTAATCATTGTCTAATACCACATTTGGAATACATGTCAAAGCATTGATATGCTATAGTTTTTGAAGCCCCCATGATTAAGGTAAGAATCAGGGGAATGTGCAAATATCTGAGAGAGTCTAGCACATTACATGTCACTTTTAAATGTGAATGATGCGTTGCACTCTTTTTATCCTTTGACTAAGGTTATTTTTCACCCATGAAGATTTTGTTACTTGACAAGGTTTTTAACGAGACAACATCATGTACACCATTTATGTCTAAATGGTGTCTTTTTTGGTTATTGTAATGATCAAGAGGATATGTAGACATAAGGGGTCTATCCGACATCTTGGTGCGTTATACTTTTTTTCTTTACTAAGGTTTATTTTTTTCTATGGGTTTTTACTGTTACTTAGTGAAAGACTTTTACCGAAACAACACCATATGCACCATCAATAGACGCGGGGCACAAGGGTAAGTATTGAAGGAAATTTCACATGTGTTGCCTTGGTCTAGTCTGTGTTGGAATAGGGACAATAGTTCCATGTAGTAATAGGTTTATTCTGATGGGACCCTCCTGATAATTGGATAAAAGTTAAAACTGATGGTTCTTATTGTGATTCAGTTACCGCGAGTTTTGGTGGTATCTATTGAAATTATGAGGGGTTGTTCATGGGGGTTTTTGCACGAAAGGTGGGTGTTCATAGTGCCATTGATGCAGAGGTTTTGACAGTGATTGAGGTTTTTCGGATTGCCTGGGCAAATGGTTGGACTCGCCTCTGGCTAGAAACTAATTCTTCCCTAATTGTTCATTATTTCAAGAACCCTATGCTTGTTCCATGGAGATTGAGAGTTGCTTGGAGTAACTGCATCTATACTGTTCGCCATATGCATTGTAGAGTTTCTCATATTTACAGGGAAAGAAATGTGGTGGCGGATGCGTTGGCTAACTTTGGCGCCCGCAATGTTGGGTATAAATGGTGGGATGGTGTGCCTGTTTTCATTGACCGGTTATATGGGAAAGATTTGTCATCAGCTGCAGATTACAGATTTCGTTAGTATGTGTATTTTTCTGTGGAAAATGTTTTTTGTTTCTTATTTTGTTGCTTTAGGTTTTATAGTTTCAAGTTTGTCTGTAATGAAAATAAAGTTTGTTTTTGGATGTTGTACAGCCTATGGTTATGCCCTACTTGTTGAGTGGTATTCTAGAGGTGGTTTTAGCATAGTCCCCCCTTCCTTTTGTACTATGTTTTCTCTATCAATAAACTTTCGGTCAAGGGTGATGAGTTAACCATTAGGTCGCTTACAAAAAAGAAGAAGGTTTATTCTATATAGATATAGGTTTCCAACTACGTACTTTGTAATGCTCTATAGATAGAGGCACTTATTGATGAATAAAAATGATTTCTTCCTTCTCTCTTTGCTTTATTGTGTTTCTCCTACAAGAGAATGCATATTTTGAGATTTCATTTTTGATTGTTACAAAAGTTTTCAGAAGTGATGGATAAGTTTCGGTTGATATTCCTCATGATCAAAATCCTTTTACCGTATCTTCACTGGTCATAACTTCATATCTCATCTCATATTTTTAATTTTTCTATTGGATTAAGGCAGTGAAGGGCTTCCTGAGCAAGAACGACGCTAACCCTTCGTCAAGTCTAGGAAGAGTTATGCTTGCTAAACGAACTTGGGAGGAAAGATTGCGTTATCAAACTCTTGTTTAGGCTACCAATTTAAGAGTCTCCTTACTTATATAGAGGTATACGAAATCTCTATAGTTGGATGTTTAAAAGATTTCATTGCAATAGTATCCGAGGCCATAAACAACACATGTGTAAAAAGTCTCCTGGAGAATTTTGACATTAGTGACGAACATCCAATCTTTAACTTTGAATTTTGCTAGTATTAAATTTGCGAAACAAACTTTGCAGTCGGCGCTTTGGCAAATCTTGGTCACTCTGTTCAATTTAGAAGTTGGCTTTCTTCCGTCGTTCCTTGTACAACAATCCTTACTGTTGACAGTAGCCACAGAGGGGCTACAGCAGGCCCACAGACCCGCAACTAGTGCACCAGGGGCCGGCTTGAGGCCCAGGACCGGATCACCAGCACCCGGCCTCGGGATCCAGCAGTCTATCCTGCCACCAGGGGCCCGGGGTCCGGGGGCTTCTGCCTGCCAAATAGGTCACCAAAGCTGCCCTTTGGTGTACAAACAGAAGGGAACCAGTCCCACATCGAAGGGTAAGGCCAGACCTCACTCCTGGCCACCTATATAAGGGCCCCAACTACCCTCATTAATGGGTAACTGATCCTTCCTACCGCTTATATACGTGCTTAAGTTATATCTATTCCAACTATACTAACTTAGGCATCGGAGATGAGAAGACCGGCCCGCCCGGTATTCCCCTTAATAAGCAGGTTTACAGGAGATCAAGTGAAGATTCATCTGTCTCTACAAGGCCTACGGGTTTGTGCAGAAACAATTGGCGCCGTCTGTGGGAAATTCGGACAAGAAACCACGTAAGCACTATCAATGGCAGAGAATTCAGAAGCAAGGCAGGAAATGAATACCACCGAGGAGCAGCGTGTTGCACCAGTGCAAACGCTTGTCTCCACCCCGGTCGTTATGCGGGAGCAGCGTAGCGACCAGGGCGATCAGGAAGGCGGGAGCTATGGGAGGCCGGCCGGCACGCCGGGGCCAAACCACGACAGCTCGCGCGGGAAAGGCCCGGCAACTGAAGACAGGCCTGTGTACCGGGGCTTTTCTCTGACGTTCTCGGATGATCCGAGTGACCGAGAGGAGAGCCCGTGTTGCAACAGTGACCGAGACACCACGTACAGCCCCGACCAGAGCAGTATGGCGGGAGAGATACGGGCAATGGCCGCAGAGGTCAGTCGTCTGCGTGAGGAGGGCGACCGGGATAGAGCCAAGTCCAACGCCCGGTATACAGAAATGGAGGCAGTAAACACTGCCCTGGAGAGAGGACAACAGCGCAGCGAAGCTATGACCAGGGCACAGGCACCCCCACCAACCGAGTCTCGACGGTTTGAGGCGGGGCAGTCATCAGGCAGAAGGCTCAGTGATCCCGAGCGAGCGGAGTCATCGGCCGGCACGGCACCGCCCAAGAGCTCGCCGACGCCCCTTCAGCCACACGCTTCGTTCGAGGATGAAGCCATGACCCCGACTGCACGGGCATTACATATGCTCGCCGACACCGTGTCGGATTTGAAGGCCCAAATGGAGGCTAATGAGAGAAGAGTGGCACGGCCGATGGAAGGCGCACGGTTCAACGAGCGCATGGGCCCTTTCTCGCACCGGGTTATGGAGTCGGGGAGGTCTGGTAACCAGAAGTCCCTCAAGCTCACCTATTTGGGGTCCGGCTGTCCGTACTAGCACCTGGATAGTTTCCTGTCCCAGACATGCGCCAAGGGATACTCCGATGCAGTATGCTGCAATATTTTCCAAGAAACTCTGTCTGGAGAAGCGCTCAGCTGGTTCTATGAGCTTCCGGAAAATTCAATCGAGGCCTTCGAACAGTTGGCCGACAGGTTTGTAGGCCGCTTTATCCTCCGGGTCGAGGGAGCCCGCACATCAACCATCCTCTTCAACTGCATGCAAGTGCCCAGCGAGGAATTGAGGACTTTCGTCAACCGTTGGCAGACGGCAACGGCCGGGGTCCGGAACCTTGACAAAGGTATCGCCGAGATGGCGTTCAAGCAAGGGCTTCGACCGGGAAAATTTTCCTACGCCATACGGGTGGAACTCCCGCAGGGGTATGACGAGTTGATGGCAATGGCCATCCGGCACGCCCAGGCCGATCACGAGACGTACGGGCAGCACCTGCTGAAGAGGAAGCGGGAAGGGCAGCAGGAAGACCATCCCCGGGAAGAGCACCCCCCACCCCGCCAAGAAGACAAGATCAGCCAGCGGACCGAGAACCGATCCGCCCGACCGAGCCGGCCTAGCAGAAATTGGGGGCAACGGCAGCAAAGGCCCTATCATGATAAGCTGCCGGGCGAGCACAAGACGGCGCAGTTCCGCCAAGAACGCCCCCTGGCAATCATGCCAGCACAACCGGCCGGTCAAGAAGTCTTCACCGCTCTCACCTCGTCGTACGAGGACATTTTGCTCGAGAATGGGAACATCATTCCCCCACCGCCCAGGAGAAAGTACCCGAAGGGGAAGCTTACCACGGCGCAAACGGGCAAGTATTGCTCCTATCATGATGAGGCTACTCATCGAACGAGCCAGTGCTGTGCTCTCAAGACAGCGGTGGAGGGTTTGATTAGTAACGGCCAGCTCCAACGGTATATAGGGGAAATGAGAGCTGATCCCGACCGGGAGCAAGACCGGGACTGGTAGGCTCGCCAAGCCACCAAGCGGTTAGTTTGGCATACTACCGGTTCAACCGCTGTAACGCCACAAGATGTATATACAAACTACTTTCAAGAAAAATTCCACCGGTTCCATCAATTCAAGTGTATTCATAGTCAAGGGATAATACAAGCAGAGGCCGTTCGGGCAAGTTTAAAAAAAGAGCAAGGGCAAAATCCTAAGGAGCTACACCTCCCCCCTCAGCGGGCAATCCTCCAGCCTCTCCGGATGAAGCAGCCGCGCCTTCAGCAATCTGAGGTCCACCCTCCCCTTCCGGTTGCTCTTCCGCCGATTGCTCATGGATATCCGACTGCTCATGAATATCTCCATCAGCAGCCTTCAACATCCGGGAAGTATCCAGGTACCCCTTCTGCTCCCATTCCGTGTACGCATCCGCGATGCCCGATTCCCTGGCCTTCTCCAGGAACTGAAGGAACTGATCGCTCTCATGGTATTTGAGAACAACCCGCTCGTACAGTTCCGGGTCCTCTTCCCCGGCCGCAGCGGCAGAGGCAACGCGCACGGCGGCAGCTCCCACCTGGAGCTCGTCCACCCTGGCCTCCAGTTCGGCCTTCTCCTCCTCAGCCAGCTCCTTCTCCTTCCCCAGGCTCCACGGCTGCATGGCATCTCACCGGTTATGAGTTTTTCAACCGCTTCGAGAGCTTTGTTCCGGGTATGAGTCATCCATCCGGTACCATGGCAGTTCACGGTTAGGTATCATTCAACCGGCTGCATGGCATCTCACCGGTTATGAGTTTTTCAACCGCTTCGAGAGCTTTGTTCCGGGTATGAGCCATCCATCCGGTACCATGGCAGTTCACGGTTAGGTATCATTCAACCGGCTTCATGGCATCTCACCGGTTATGAGTTTTTCAACCGCTTCGAGAACTTTGTTCCGGGTACGAGCCATCCATCTGGTACCATGGCAGTTCACGGTTAGGTATCATTCAACCGGCTGCATGGCATCTCACCGGTTATGAGTTTTTCAACCTCTTCGAGAGCTTTGTTCCGGGTATGAGCCATCCATCCGGTACCATGGCAGTTCACGGTTAAGTATCATTCAACCGGCTGCATGGCATCTCACCGGTTATGAGTTTTTCAACCGCTTCGAGAGCTTTGTTTCGGGTACGAGCCATCCATCCAGTACCATGGCAGTTCACGGTTAGGTATCATTCAACCGGCTGCATGGCATCTCATCGGTTACGTCACATTCAACCAACTCGAGACCATCTCACCGGTTATGAGTTTTCCAACCGGCTCGAGAGCATTTTTTTCCGGGAACGAGATCCACCCGGCCCCATGGCATCTCACTGGGGGACTCGTACCGATATGGCAGGATGCCCGGTCGAGGTCCACCCGGCTCCATGGCACGACCCCGGTCATGAGAACATTCGACCGGCACGGGCTTTATACACCCGGGTGAGTTTACATCTAACACATGTACTCTTGTCCAGCAGGATAAAAACCCTGTATCGCACTGAACTGCGATCAATCTGGGGCTCTACGGCGAGACTTGTCACCTCAACGCCACCCCATTGCCTCAACGCTTATTCCAACAAGCTGAGAAGAACTAGCAAGTGTTGACCGGTGCCTCAGCAGACCGCAACACCGGGGCCACCGCCTCGCAGCCTAGCAATATGGACTCGTCGCGATATAGCAAAACGCCCGGTCGAGGTCCCATATTCTCCGACTCGTACCGATTTGGCAGAACGCCCGGTCGAGGTCTAAGCCTAGCAATACCGACTCGTACCGATTTGGCAGAATGCCCGGTCGAGGTCTCAGCCTAGCAATATGGACTCGTCGCGATATGGCAGAACGCCCGGTCGAGGTCCCATATTCTCTGACTCGTACCGATTTGGCAGAACGCCCGGTCGAGGTCGCAGCCTAGCAATATGGACTCGTCTCGATATGGCAGAACGCCCGATCGAGATCCCATGCTCTCCGGCTCGCTCTGATATGGCAGAACGCGGGGTCCAGGTTCCATGCACACATCTACTGCATGGCGGATTTCAACGCCCCATAATCGTTCCATGCACACATCTACTGCATGGCGGATTTCAACGCCCCATACTCATTCCATACACACATCTATTGCATGGCGGATTTCAACGCCCCACTATCATCTCCATGCTCATAACACTACAACAATTAAGCACAATACTACTTATATGACAAACATACTCACAAACTGTTGCATACCATCGGTAACAGGTACTCACCCCGGTCACGCCCAATCTTCAACGCGGACTTGGGGGACTGGGCACCGTTGGGTTGGTAACCCTGCGGGTCTGCGGGACAAGAACAAGACAGTTTAAGTCCCCATTCAAGATTGCAGTTGACCGGGAACTTGGGGGACTTGTTGACAGTAGCCACAGAGGGGCTACAGCAGGCCCACAGACCCGCAGCTAGTGCACCAGGGGCCGGCCTGAGGCCCAGGACCGGATCACCAGCACCCGGCCTAGGGATCCAGCAGTCTATCCTGCCACCAGGGGCCCGGGGTCCGGGGGCTCCTGCCTGCCAAAGAGGTCACCAAAGCTGCCCTTTGGTGTACAAACAGAAGGGAACCAGTCCCACATCGAAGGGTAAGGCCAGACCTCACTCCTGGCCACCTATATAAGGGCCCCAACTACCCTCATTAATGGGTAACTGATCCTTCCTACCGCTTATATACGTGCTTAAGTTATATCTATTCCAACTATACTAACTTAGGCATCGGAGAGGAGAAGACCGGCCCGCCCGGTATTCCCCTTAATAAGCAGGTTTACAGGAGATCAAGTGAAGATTCATCTGTCTCTACAAGACCTACGGGTTTGTGCAGAAACACTTACTTTATAGTAGGGGTGGATTCGGTTCCATTCGGTTCGGTTTTTGACCAAAACCGAGAACCAAACCGAACTAAAAATTCAGTTCGGTTCGGTTCGGTTCGGTTTTTTATTTTTAGAGGGAGTGAACCGAAAACCGAACCAAACCGAACGGTTCGGTTCGGTTCTGTTTTTTTTCTGTTTTTTTTTTTTTGTAAAAAATGTAATATTAAATATTTGTATTTAAAAAAAACTTTGTGAAAAATTCAAAATTCGCTAATTCGACAATTCAAGTAGTTGAGTTTTTTTTTGTTCCTGATAGTTTCTTATTTTTATAAGCATACGCATACAATCTATTGGTAATATTTTTGACAACAAATCATCAATCTACAAAAATTGTAACCACCAAAGTCTTAACTCTTAAAAATTCAAACTATGACATCATAATTTAATATTTTTAAATTAAAAAAATATGGCCTTTGATTTTTTAGGCAACACAACACTCTTAATATTTTACCTAGAGTCCTACACACGGACATTTTGAATATTTTGACATGTACATAACCTCACACAACAACAAAATAAAATATAAAATATTAATAAAAAAGTAAAATATATAATCATAAAACCTAAAATCACATTAATCAAATCAAATATTTAATAATAAAATACAAAACGACATCTTTTTAATGAGAATTCGGTTTTTGGTTCGGTTCGGTTTTTCACAAGGTAAAACCAAAAACCAAACCGAATTGATTCGGTTCGGTTCGGTTTTTTTCGGTTTCGGTTCGGATTTCGGCTCTGTTTTTTTCGGTTTTCGGTTTCAAATGTCCACCCCTACTTTATAGTTTGCTAATCTTCGTGTACGGTGTAAGCCTGTAATGTATATGGGTTTATTTGAAACTTATACTCAAAACGGTGATCAAGTATTTAAAAACACATGGTAAAAAAAAATGTAGTATGAGACAAATAAACACATCACTTCAAAAAAGGGAGTTTCTATTCATATATCCAAAAACGGTACTTGGATCTTCCTCTTTTTAAAAATTAGTATTGACTTTGTCAAGCCATGTGAAATTACCGTTATGTTATATTTTCAAAAAAAAATTTGTAAAATATTTTTTACAAATGGGAAAGAGAAAACAGAGAATATATTTCCATATCCATTCCATTTTTATTGTATTTATTTTTTTTCCAATATGATATTGAGGAAGAACAAAGATAATATTTTCTAATTAAGGCTAATATTCAATAGAGAACTCAAAACTAATTATATAGATTATCAATGGATTAGCATACCCATGATATTTGAGTAAATTTACGAGCGAACAAAGTAAAGTGATAAACTATGTAATTAACCCAACAAACCCAGATTTCCTCAACAAAGAAGAAAAAATAAAATAAAAACCCAGATGATAATTTTTGTCTATTAAAAATAGATCGAGGAAAAAAATTGAAATTTCGTATCATTAGAGCAATAAATTTGCCCGATTTGAGATGAATTTTCAAAGTAAAATTAATTAATAAACGTTCAAAAATTGAAGTATATTTAATTACCGATTTTGAAGGTGTGAACTGAATATTCTATAAAAAAATTATTTTAATTGATTTAATTAGATTTGGGTATTTTAGAAAAATTAAGGAGGTGTAAATAACATTTTGGTTCTTGCAAAACGTAAATTGGAGATCCATTAAGCAATAAGGTCGAACTGCCAATTTTAGAGGTATGAATAGAAACTCTATTAAAAAAATTATTTAAATTAAACATAAAAAATAAAACTCTCCAATTATCTAAACCAAATAAACGAGACTTCAGTCTCCAATCAACTCCATTATAGAATGATTCAAGACTCTTCAATAAAATAACTATACATAATTTTTTCAATCAAAATAACTATACTGTAATAGGAAAATCGGAATTGGTCTACTCATTTCATTGATAATCCCCTTTATATAGGGTGAGTATTACAACAGTAATAGTAAATACATTAATGACAATAATGACTACATAATTATCTCTCGTCAGTTACATTAACGAAAACACATAATGTGTTTTTCCTTCAATATTCCCCTTTGTGCCGAGTCATAGATAAAATGGTGCATGTGGTGTTGACTTATTAAAAACCTTGCCTAGTAACAAAAACCCAATGGGAGAAAACAAAACTTTGGTCGAAGGAAAAAAAGAGCATAACGCACTTATTATATGTGCTAGACTCCCTCTGATGTCTGCTCCTCCCCCTGATTTTTACATTAATCATGAGATTCTCCCTGATTCTTTCATTTGATCAAGGGAGCTTGAGTGATATTAGCATAGTTATGCGTTTTCACATGTTTTCTCAAATGTGACTTTGAGCAATAATTTAGTAACTAAATCTTGTCACATCGTCCTCAGATCCAACTTGATTTACTTTGATCTTGAGGATAAGGTTGTTCATGAACCGAACACATATGTTCATATTGAACATCAGGTTCACTCGTGGTATGACCTTCATATAACAAAACAATCATAACTTCGTCTAGAGTATAGATGAACCGTTAAGAGATTTGAAATTGATATGTAATAACAGATTTTCTTATTTCACCTTTAATGCGTTTTGTTTTACGCATAGTTAGCTATGACGTGGATAGTTCTTTATCATGTCACATTCTATGTAGAGATTGAATAAGCCCAAATCTTTCATATATTTAAGTATTTGAAAGAACCATTTGCGTTGCGTGGACGCAGAGCTACACATAGCTTTATAAATTTTTCATCGAATGAGAGGTCGAGTTTTACATATTGTGTTTAAGTACAATCATGCATCATTGCACTTGTATAGGAATTTCATTTCCTAACACTTCTTCATCATTTTCTATTAGATAATAAATTGATCTATTGTTAGAGTAAAGACTTCAACTGATCATGAGAGTATATGTAGGCCTCACTTTATTCTTTAAAGTGCCTAAGTCGATTGATGGATGGTCACCATCATTACAGTCTTTGAGTTCCATTTCAAGATTGTGTATTCTCAAGATCTTTTTCATTCTTAACTTATGATTTACAATACATAGAGTATCTCTTAGTTCATTTAGAGTTCATGTGTATCCATAATGAAAACGCAAGGGCATAATTCATTAATCCCTTCCCAACCAAGTAGTCACTTTAGTGAACGTTTCAATTTCTTTTGCAAACGTACTCATGTGATCTAGAGCCGCTTGATTTGGATGGATGAAGTCAGTTTAGAATTCTCATGTATATGTCTTAATTTAGATCCCCGTAGAGATATATGTTTTGACTACTTTCGTAAACTACATGTTCAGTTTTTCGGAAACTACCAAATATACATTTGATAGAGTTTATATTTGCCATAAAGTGAGTCTACATACTCTTATTCTCATTATGCATTCTAACAAAGATACATTTGATAGAGTTTATATTTGCGGTGTCGGCGTCACCTGCCCAAATGACCTATCTCTTTGTTTATACTGGATCGCTTTTTTCCATTTGGCTAATTTACGACGTTGACATTTTTCAACGAAGTATGGTTCGATATTAGACTCATTATTCCAAGTCTTCATGTACACTAGTATAATGTGTTTATAGAGATCTCTATACTTTCAAGGATTGGTTCCAACATTTGAGGTGTCCCCCAATGATAACCACAATCCAGAAATATTCTCAGGAGACGGATTTGAGTATCATTGATCAATAGATCAGGTTGTGCCAAAACTCACTATCTTCCTTTGAGTGAGCATTTATCGAACCTAAGGTGATATTCCCCTCTTCCTTGGAGAATCACGGCCTGTGACACCATTTATGCCACTTATGACGTCACCATGTCACCCTCCATAGTGGTGGTGTAATGCCCAATTCCTCTTGGGTGACACCATATTCTTCTGATAGGACACAATCCTTGCAGGCATGTTTGCAGCAGGTTTATGTGACCTCGTCACTTTAATGTATCATACATCTAGGCACTTTACTTTGTGTGGTTTTGAGGATCAAGGTGAGACACAGTGGGGACAAATCACGACAATTCATGTCGTTCCACTTAAACATACTTGTTCTTATCTCCCCCTAACGACGGGAAGACTGTCTAATCTGTAACAACCCAGCCCATACACTTAGGATATTGTCCGCTTTGGGCCCCGCCCTCACGGTTTTGTCTTTGGGAGTTCCAAAGCAATTTCCCAATAGGTCACCCATTCTGATATTGCTCTGGACTCAGCAAGTTTAACTTCGGAGTTCTCATCCCCTCTGAAGCCATTGAGCCTCCAAAACGCGTCTCTATGTATTGAGCTAGCTCTGCACATATAAGCACAGCATTCATTCTCCTCCGGGCGATGTGGGATGCGTGACCTACCTACCTGCTAGCTTCCCTAGCCAAGTCAGGTCAGGTCATCATAATCCACCCTCCTTAGAGTCCGACGTCCGCGTCGGCACACTTCCGGCCGGGGACAGGCTCTGATACCAACTGTCACACTCTGAATTTCGGATAAGAAGAATCCAAATCCGACCATGTGAAAATTCACAAATAAACTCAAATACTTAAAGTTATTAGTTTAATAACTTTGTACAACAACAGAGTTTAAGTGCGTGGCTCTAAACACTCAAAATATTACACCAATAAAACATAGATGTAAAAATAGAGTCTCACGCTAACACTCTCTAACCCAAAAAATAAATGCAAGCTAGACCAAAGTCCACACCTACTAGTCGTGCGACTCAAATGCCACTCCCTGGCTGCTGGTCCTCACCTGCAGGTCTAACCCCTACACCATCAATTGGTGCACCGGGTTGTAAACAAAAAACCCGGTAAACTTTCGAAGCTTGTGTGAGTAAAACAAACAAGTTCAGAATGATATAGTTAAAGCACACAAAAACAATACAATGTAAGATTCAGACATTCCTGCTTGAAAACATAGTTGAGGAGGGCACAAATCTTACACAATTAAAACTGTGACTCCTGCATGTAACGTAGTTCAGTAAGACACGCGCATATAATTAAAATTGTGACTCCTGCATAAAGTTTAGTTCAGGAAGTCACGGACAAATAATAACACAAATAAAGAATAAAAGAAAGCATATAATAAATCCGCCAACCCCAAATGAGGTCAAGATATTGTCATCTTAACTCCAGAAAAACAACACACACTTTGTTTTCTTTTAAAACCATCCCTTTTAAAACATAGGAAAAACACATATAATTTACTTTTTAAAAACATGCACACATGAGACCCAGATAACCCCACACGGTTACCCTTCATGCCTTGTAAAGTGGAAATCACATTTCCATAACGACCAAAAGAATAAAACCCAGGGTACGATGACCATTGTCATTCCCCTCTAACTCACACAATGGCACAGACTAGAGCTCTAACTGATCGTAACCAATCACCGGGCCAAAGGCTTGATTCCCAATATAGTTGCCAAACGATCCCCTTTCACCACACAGGAGGGATCGTATCCGCCACACATGTAAGATCCCTTTCCCCACCCAGGAGGATCTTACATTGGCCGTCGGTTTTCAAACCGACCCATTCTCACAACACACAGCTCACACAAATTCAATTATGACAATTTTATATCAAAATAAGTTCACCAAAATGCACTCTCAATATATATATCACGTAAATATATATATACGTAGACATTCACTCAGGAATAATCTAATAATACCAACTATAGTCATTGATCGTAAAACCCTTTAAAAATCATTTTTATATTAAAATCATTTTACTTACCAATGAACCGTAGTCGATCAAGTTCATTTAATTTAAAACAAATATTTCTTTTCATAAAACAATTTACATTTAACGATCCAATACTATAAATTAACTCGTATTAAATATGAACAATGTGAGATTTACTCACCTTAATTCACAAAAAAATGGTAAATATCCGTCCAGCGTCGGTCTGAGGACGAAACGAGTCGATTCGGGCCGAAACGGCGTTCGGATCGGACTGCTACAGTACCGGTCAACAGTCAGTCAACAGTCAACTATGACGGTCAACGTCAGTCAACATTGGTCAACGGTCAACGCTGACTGGACTGACCGGGTCGGGTCTATGTTGGGCCGGGTCAACGCGGGTCAGGTCGAACCGAGTCTGCTGTTGGAAACGGGTCGGGTCGACCCGATCAGAGACATTTCCCGATCCTGTCGCTGCTGCTTGAATCGGCAACAACCACCTACACCAAGAGGAGACGAACCAATCGGTGGGTGGCTCGAGCTCCAGTTCCGCTGGACGTGGTCGTAGCTCCGCCGTGTGCGGTGGCAGTGGCTTCCTCTGCTTCCTGCGTCGTGCACAGCCACTCTCTGGTGCCGATCCTTAGCTCAAACGGAAGAGGACGTCGTGCAGAACATTTTGACAGGTCGCACGCCTCTAGAGGTGGCCGGATGAGGGAGATCTACGCGAAAGAAGTTCCAGATTCGAAATGGAGACGATGAACAGTAAATTGGGATATTTTCTGGAATTTTCTGATATTTTTTCAGAAATTCTGACTTTTACCCGAAAGTTCCTTTCTATTATAGCAATTTCTGATTTTGGAAATAACTTCAACATGTCGTAACTTTTTCATACGACGTCCGTTTCACGTGTGCCACGTGTCTACGAACTTGTATCGTCGAGCTCTACGACTTTCGTAAAGAAAACTTTTCAAAAATCACGACGGGTCAGAAAGTCAACTTTAATCCTCAAAAATAAACGTTTTTCGGATTTTAATACTCGGAATCCCTTCCAATAAACTCGAGAGATTTATAAGAAATTGATTTATAAAATCGGGGTTACTACATCATCAAAGTGACACACTGCAAATCTAGCGGTAAGGAGATCGCCTGTTAAGATTTCGACATAGCGGATTAGCTAGAAGTTCATATTCACCATAAATATTTATTCATCTCCAGTAACCCATCATTGTGCGATGTGGCGGCGTAATTTTAGAACATAAAAAATATTTAACCGAGCTAAAAGATTGTAGATCCGTGTCAATCCAAATGAGCTCAAGGATTACAAGTTCGTTTGAGATCCTTTAAAATTCTTACACATAGTCACTAGCTATAGTGTAAATTGGTTCAATAATAATGGTCATAGATGAATAAGTAACGCTGCATGCAAAATTACATAATCCAAAACGGAAGTATTGGTGTGCTTATACCAATATCAAGACTATTACTGTAGTCGTTTTCCGTTAGACCGATTGAGTTTTTATATAGGGATATGGTGTCCATTACAAATCCCATATAATAAGCTATAAAATCATCACACCTACGGAAATTAACCCGACCTAGGTGTTTTAACTTTCTAGCATAAGCAGCAAAAATTTTAATTGTGGATGATGTCATGAGAAATGACCAATGTGTCGATAAAACAACCAACACCATAAAATATCTAAGGTGTCCTCAAGTTGGTTGAATCAGTCCACTGAATCCTCTTTGGATTCAATATAAGAACATAATGAGAACACATGTGTCCTTTGCATATGATGGTGTCAATCATAATTTTACGAGTTGGCTTTGAATGATGTGTTTTTATTCATAAAATCACGATGGATGTCAGAAGCATAATATGATATAAGTGCATATACTTGTGCATAAAATATATTATAATGTCACTTTAGGGGAGCGGTGGAATTTAGGGATTGAACACACGTCTTAAAGCCTATATGAATTGTGTCAAAACAATATTTGAGGATAAAATGTTCTTTAGTCGTCCTCGGTTTTGTGTGTGAACCATATTCTTCTGGTATTTGCTTCTATTCATCCAAAATGTGGGTGTCCATAGTAACTTCTTTAATGTACGGATCACCAAATCAAAGTCAATCTCTGTCAGAATTCCAAAAGATCATTTTCTTTTAACTTTGAGTTCAATTAGTGGTTACATATAACCCACTAAGTTGACATATAAACTTCTCTAATACTCGTTGACATATGCAGTTATTTAGATGTAATGTAAAAGAGCTCAAATGAGTTTTCACTTGTGTCTTTTTACATGAACATAGTGGCATAAATTTTTTTAAAGTGTGGAACAAGTTCAATTTTCTCTTATCACATAAATTGTCAATTTGACATATGCTCAATATATATATATATATATATATATATATATATATATATATACACATATATATATATATCAAAACGTAACTCAAGTTCCTTAGAGTAACTCGATGAGGATTGTAATAAAAGGTATCGTAATTTTTCTCTTATCACATAAATTGTCAATTTGACATATGCTCAATATATATATATATATATATATATATATATATATATATATATATATATATATATATCAAAACGTAACTCAAGTTCCTTAGAGTAACTCGATGAGGATTGTAATAAAAGGTATCGTAATCCCAGTTAGGCAGGTGCATTATAAATCCTAAAAGAACATATATACCGATTATTATCACTTTCATTATAGTACTACAATTCTTCAGTACTATTGTGCTATTTTTGTGATATATTTGTACCATTATCCTTCAGTACTATTATTCTAGGGATCACATGGTGCGTTTTTTTGCCCACAGTTCGTTGTGTCATACCTATATTATGTCTTTGCACACAGTTCTTTGTGTCATGCCTATATTATAATATGTTGTTTTACTTTATGCAATACTTTACAAAGTTAGATGCAGAAAATTGAATCACATATATTATGAATAAAATTTGAATAATCTCAATTCCTTTAGAGAAGACCCAAAAATTAACGTGCCAACGATTACATTTAGTCTTGTCCAATTTAGAGATAGAAACTTTAAGACCAAAAGTCTAATTTATGACAAAAAGTCTAATTTAGGCGTAATAGCTTTTATAAGGATATCTTGGAAATTTAAAAATAGACTAATCAAAATCAATCTTGGATTGAGCAAGATCATTTTTGCTCTTTTAATAGCTGCAATGATGAAATGTGTCATTGACATATTCTACCCATATGGTATGTTTTTAGTTGTAAATTCATTTTCAATGTTCTTGTTGGATATTGAAGATACTTTTCTAAAAAACTGCGTACTCGTATGATTCTTTATACTTATTATAGGCCACAGCTAATTCTTTGCTAGCTTGTAATATACGTATCAATACTTCATTGAATTACAACAATGGCAGAGTGCTTCACTGCACATGACATGTCTCTTATGTTATTTTTCAAATAGTACATTGTCTCCACTTACTTTTGAATGATTATAGGAATCTTTACGTCTATGGTAATTGCCTTTTGTTTTAGGGTTGTTGCATTACTTTGCATAATTTATTTCAGGAAGTTACTTTGCTATTTACATAAACCAGTTTGCATAAATATACCATGCTCAAGCCTTAGTTGGCTCAGTAGGGAAATTTGGTACTCAAGTTCTTTAGAGTCCAATGTGTCAAAACCAAACTGTGATGGTTAAACCATCTGTAAAATGGAGGAATAAGAGAAAGTTTTAATTTCGCGATCTAAATGACATGCACGCCAACTAATATAAACCAATATACATTATGGTAAATTCGATGCTTCGTAAAATTTCGTTATCACAATAAAATTTTGGTTTCTCCATTTTCATTGCATGTGAAGCTAATGAAATTTCATTATCATTGCTTTTTACACAAGTAATAAGATATCCATCTTGAAAAATTTTCAAAAAATAAAAATTAGATTTCAAGACCGAAATTTGTAATGGTCATATTTTTCTTGTTTCGTGAAAATACTTTATCACAATAGTTGGTTTGTCCATTTTTCTTTATATTACAATGCTCATGAAATTACATTATCATGGCAATGCTCAAACTAAATAACATGTTAAATAAAATAATTATTTAACAGTAATAAAATAGACATATAATGATGCTCAAATTTAGTTTGAGCATTATCATGGCAATGCTCAAACTAAATAACATGTCATAATATAATAAGATCAATTTGAGCATTATATCATAAACGATTTAATGAAAATTATAACTTTAATTAAATCTTACTGTTAGTTTGCCAAATAAACTGCGTGTGAAGTGGTTGTTTGATCTGAGTTCCATTTTGATCACACCATCGTATCGTAATTAATATGTTACATGTAAAAAAAATGTTCATATGATTAGTCATGTTAATCATAGATATTTTCATATTTATCATATAAATTAAACAATTTCATATTTACAATTAAAAGTAAAACAGTAAATAGTCAAATAGTAAATATAAATTACTATGCGGTAATTTCAAATTTTACGTTCAAATTTTACCAAAAGAGTTAAAACCCTTTTTTTTCGTGGGTCGGGTCGCATGGATCCGGGTCGTCATTTTCTGCAGACGGCCCAAAGACGCGAAGCTGCGTCGAGGCGGAGGGAATCGAGTCGGCTTGCCGGAGTCGATCGGGTATCGAGCGAATCGAGCCGATCGGAGCGGGCTGGATCGTCGGCGCGGAGGCGAGGACGGCTGGAGCACTGCCACGGTGTCCATCCTGAGCGGATCGAGCCCAGGTTTGGGGTTGCATCGAGGGTTGACCGGCGAGTGATGAAAGCCAGATCGGCGTCATCGATGCTGGGCTAGGCAGGATGCTACCGAGGCGGAGAACTACCGACGTAGGCGAAAGTCGTGCACCAGGAACGGCGGCTGGATCGAGGACGAAGTTTTTGGGCAGTGGTGCTCGATCAGAGGAGGAATTCAGATCGAGGGTGTTGGTTAGCGTCAACAACGTGTCGGCGCGAGGTGGAAGCTCGATGGATTCAGGCTGGGCTGACGCTCATTAACCAGCTGAGGATCTGCTCGAGGCCGCGGAGGTGGAGCTGAGATCGAAAGAGGAGGAAAAAAAATTGGGTGCCCAGAACAATTTTCTGGGAGTCGGGTCAGATCGGGGCTCGGCTGGCGTCGGAGCAACAGCAGGAGCGTCTGTCATTGCCGGAGGTGTGCTGGTGCAGGGCGGTTGCAGGGCTGCTGCTAGCGACGCTAGCGGTGGCGGGAGGAGGAAAAAAAAATTTAGGGTTTTTTTTTTCTGTTTTTTATTTTATTTTATTTTTCTTGACTAAAAAAATCTTAACGAGTAAAACTACGTGCTGGTAGATAATCCATTTTATATAGAGTGAGTATTACAACGGTAATAGTAAATATATTAACGAAAATAATAACTACATAATTGTTTCTGCCTAAACCCGGGGGCCTGGTAGATACACGGTGAATCCAACTTGATCTCCTGCAATCCTGCTCACTAAGGGGAATACCGGGCGGGCCGGTCTTCTCCTCTCCGATGCCTAAGTTAGTATAGTTGGAATATATATAACCAAGGCACGTATGTAAGCAGGGAGAGAGATAAGTTACCTAATAAAGAGGGTAGTTGGGGCCCTTATATAGGTGGTTGGGGGTGAGGGCTGGCCTCACCCTTCGATGTGGGACTGGTTCCCTTCTGTTTGTACATTCTGGTGCCCTCTTTGGCAGGCTGGCGCCCCCGGCCCCAGGGTCCCTGAAGGCAGGATAGAGTGCTGGGCCCCGAGGCCGGGTGCTGGTGATCCGGTCCCGAGCCGGCTGGGCCCTGGTGCACTTGCTGCGGGTCTGTGGGCCTGCTGTAGCCTCTCTGCGGCTACTGTCAACAAGTGCCCCAAGTTCCCGGTCAAGTGCAATCTTGAATGGGGACTTAAATCTGTCTTGCTCTTGTCCCGCAGACCCGCAGGGTTACCAACCTACTGGTGCCCAGTCCCCCAAGTCCGCGTTAAAGATTGGGCGTGACCGAGGTGAGTACCTGTTACTGATGGGAAGCAATAGTTGAAAAGCACGTTTGTAATATAAGCAGTAATATGCTTAAGTGTTGTGGTGCTATGAGCATGGAGCCGGGTGGAACCCGGAGAGTATATGAGATGATGCCATGATGCCATGCAATAGATGTGTGCATGGAATGATAATGAGGCGTTGAAATCCGCTATGCAAGAGATTTGTGCATGGGATGATAATGAGGCGTTGAAATCCGCCATGCAAGAGATGTGCATGGAATTTCGGCCGGGCACTCTGCCCTATCAGTACGAGGCGGAGCTTCACTGGGTCACAACTGGGCGATCTGCCAAATCGAAACGGAGCGGAGTTCACTGAGCCTATACCGGGCGATCTGCCAAAGCGGAGTTCACTGAGCCTATACCGGGCGATCTGCCAAAGCGGAGTTCACTGAGCCTCTACCGAGCGATCTGCCAAAGCGGACGGGGTGAAGTTCATGGGACCTCGACCGGGGGTTCTACCATATCGAGACGGGTCCCAGGTGAACTTCAGTACTGGACCTCGACCGGGCGTTCTGCCATATCGAGACGAGTCCAGGAGTGTGGGAGCTGATAGGAGCACAATGTGCGACGATATTATATGCTTATGCCCTCATTTATGCTTTGTTTAATCCTTATTTGTCTAAGATAGAGTCATAATATAGTTAGTGTCAGTTTGGTAGAGTTTTTTATCAAATGTGCTTTAGAATCCGAAAAATGACTAAGTTTGAGAAATCTGGAAAATAGCGCAAAATATGTCTTTTTCGTGATTTTGAGATGAGTGAAACTGTGATCTATCCTTGTCCGAATTCTATGAAATTTGGTGTGCTTATTATTCATATAGTGAGGAATGTTGTGTTAAAATTTCAGATCAATCGGAGTTCGGGAAATCACCCAAAAGATGGCTGCAAAACGGCAGTCCGAGCAAACCAATCCAGGGACTTCCAGGATTTTCCTGGGACTTTGTCCCAACTTCGAAAAATCATTTCCGACGATTCACAAGGAATTTGATCGAGATATTTTATGGGGAGATGGCTATATGTGTCTAGTTTATCTGAGACTTGGAATCGCATCAATTGAAGCTCCGAGAAGGGAGATATGTCAGATTTACTAGAGCAAGGTCATTCCAGCCGAGTTGCTGCCGGTCTTGTGCTCTTGCGGGTTTGGGGCATTTTTCCATGGATCAAGCTCACCAAATGGAGTTGTCAAGCCTACACAAGAAGTTCATGAAGATATGCAGCCCAAGCCAAGGAAGAAAATCAGCAAAAGAAGTCTCCTAGAAGAACCAAGAAAGGAAGGAACCAAAACCTTGTTGCACAAGGATTGCCTTTGCCGATTTGGACTAGGTTTTCTACCTAGGGTTTCTGCCGAATTTGCCTCTATATATAGCCATGTTTTCCTACAGAAAAACTTGTCACATTCCAAAGCAAAAATCTAGCCAAAGCTCTACCTAAATTTCCCCAAGAATCCTACACAAAAACCCTAGCCAAAACCACCTCCACCACACCCAAAGTTCCTGCCGAACCTTGGTACCTTGCTGCCGATATCATCACTGCCGAGCAGCAGCCCCATCCGACACCACCAATCACCGGATCCATGCAAGACAAAGTCTCCAAGGTTTCTAATATGTGATCCACTCCCTACTCTTGGCTTTGTAAACTTTTGTGTAGTTATGTTAAACTTTGTCTATGAAGTTAGCATGAATTCTTGGTTTCAATTTTTATGTCTATGTATGAATTGGATTGAAATTTGGTTTTATGATTTGCATGTCAATTTATTTTCTTTATCTTTAAGTGATGTTTTGGATGTAAGAATATGGATTGCATGCTAAAAAGTAAGGGAAATATGTAACGAATTAGTTAATGGGATAATCGGCAAGAATGCATGTTAACTTGGTTTTAGGGTTTTCTTGACTTGTTCTTTAAATTCGTGTGCTTAAAGATTGGTAGCCTATGTAAGTGCAATGCGTAGATTATTAATCTCATTAGCCGAAAATAAGATAGGTTAAGCAATCTTTAGGGTTGTTTTAATTTGTGTTGTTTTCACGAGGGCTAGAGTAATTTAAATGAACATGCTTGTTAATAAGATGATTGACAACCTTGCTTATCTAACTTGTTTCCAACTAAAGAAAAAGACTTTGTGTTTAATTACTTGTCATGTTTGTTTACGTCGATTAGAATATTCAAAGATGACTAGTATAACTTTAAGGTTAGGCGATTAGTCACTTAAATTACATGAGGAGTCTTAATCAATTAGTAGCCGATTAGGAGCTAATTGGGTTGGAGTTAAGTTGAGTCTAGAACATTTTAACATCTTGCTGAGAGTCCTATTTGCTTGTTTGTTATGTGTTTTGATTGCTTGTGTGTTAGTGCTTTGTGGAAGAATGTCGACCAAACTTGTAAATATTAGACTTAGGATTTATTTTCAGCAAGTTATTTCGTGTCTAGTGTTAAAGGGCAGCCCTTGCTGCCGAAGCTCATCTTCATCCCCCATGATAAATTCGTATATATGTATATAAGTGTGACAATTGTGTGCATATATGTTTGTGAATATTTGTGTTAACATTCCATATTTCAGGTACCCTTAATCCCCGGCTAGAACGATCCCTACTTATTCATACTACTAACGATTGCAGGGTTTATTATTGCATACGAGCTTCTGTTCACGTCAATTTTTGGCGCCGTTGCCGGGGATTATAAAAGCTTGTTATATTTGAATGTTAACTTTGTATATTTGTGCAAATTTCGTATAGCTTTATTTTTAGTTTTGTATAAATCTTCTCTAACTTTGCTAATTCATGTATGTATTGTAGAAAATTTTCGATGCTAACTTTAACTTGTAACTTGATTCTACCTTGTAATTGTTGCTAACCTTTACTAACTTTAACATATTAACTCTGATTTTCTAACTCATTCTTTTCTAACTCAACTTTTTCTTCTTATATTTATTTTTGGTTTTGTTCGTTTTGAAGTGTCTTGTGCGTGTGCAGATTGAATTGAAAAGAAAAAAATGCAGGAAATACCAAGTTCTGCCCAAAGCAGAATTCCGGCAGTACTGTATGTCAATTTTGAATGGCTGCCGTTTTCAGCTCACAAAACCTGAGATGCTGAGCCATACACCGTTGGAAAGGTCTCTGAGTCTACTTTATGTAGGATTTTATAGAAGTGGATTTGGAGCTACGAACGGTTCCCAGTTTCAATTTGAGTACAGCAAGGTCAATCTGGCGGAACAGAGAACTGGGCAGATCAATAGGTCCGATTAAAGGCCAAACAAAGCATACTTTCACTGGTCCGATTGAGGTGAATTTTATACCGATGGAAAGCTCTGTATGTCTACTACAACATTTATTCAGAACACTTTTGCATTAGGATAGTGGAACACACCCAAAATCAGGCCTCAAGAGAAGCAGACACGTCTGCCGAGAGAAGCTTGCCTGCCAAGAAAATCCTACTGCCGAGAGGGGCTGCTGCCCCAACTTCGGAGCTGCACATGGCACGATGAATACACAAAACACGCGGTGAAAAGTCTAAGCAATGGACTATAAACACAAAGCGCTACTTGGGAGGCAACCCAAGTCGATCAAAGAAAAATGAAGGAGCCATCACCGAGAGTTTGAAATTTCTTAACCCTTCTCTTTTTCTTTGATTTGTGATGATATGTTGGTATATGTTAGACTATTGCATGCTTAGAAAATTCGTTGATATAGATTTGTGCTTACATTGAGGACAATGTAATTTTCTAAGTGTGGGATGGGATAACATATTCCGTTTATGTTTTCGTGTGCTTAGTTTAGAAAAGAAAATTCAGAAAATTGTAATACAAAAAGAGAGTGTTTAATTTGTTTCGAGTCTTAGGATGCCCCTAATATGTCAATGATGTTTTTCTCCTCTTTGCATACATAGATGATAGTTGTGCATACAATTAAAATTGTGAGTTTCATGAATTATGAGCATTGGTAGGAGCATGTAGGACTTGTTGATTAACGAAACATGCATGTTTTAGCTAGTTTGTTTCCATAATAACCTATGTGAGCTTTAGAGCCAATTTGCTTTCTTCTTGAGCGATAAAAAGATAAAATTCAATAGATTCGTAGGAAGCATGAAACCTCATAATTCTTTGATTATTCGATGACTATATGCAATAGCTTTTCATGGACTCTAGAAGTGCTAGAACTCGCTCTTGTGATTTTTGAAACTTGATAGTCATGAAAATTGCTTTGATTTTGAAAAGAATTGAAAACGTTATGTTAGGATCACCACCATTGCCAAATAAAGCATGTGCCCTATTTGTGCCCGTCGTGGGACTCCTTAGAAAACCCCTTTGAGCCTACATTGAGCCTTTTCTTTCATCACCCTTATTAAAATTCCTATGCTTAGAATAGTTATATCTTGACCCTTGTCCTCGCGAGACTTGGCAAAAGTTTGAAATCGATTTGGAGGTTTGATGTAGAGTGATGTCATGAAACAAGTGTGGGGTGGACTTAGCTAGAAATTGTGTGAAAAATGTGTATGCCGTGCCTAGAAAAAGTGAAAAATATGTAAACAGACAGAAAAGAAAAAAAAAACATGAAGTCCGAAAGAAAACGAAAAGAAGTTTAGGCACGGTTTTGATTGAAAATTTGCTAAGTCCTATCATTGAATAAATGTTGTGAGCTGGGAATTTCGTTCATATTGGAAGGTCTAGCATTGTGAAATTTTGACCTTTGTCTATGTTTATGATGTTTTGGGAAGTAAAGAATGAAGGAAGGGTCCAACAAGATAATATCCGACCCTTGGAGTGAAGCCATAAGGAGGATCAAGAATTGCCAAGTCTTGGTGACGTTTTTAAGCACCACTTATCCTAAATTTCCTTTCCTATAGCCGAGCCCCATATTTATTCCCCTATAACGTTTTCATGATTCTTAAGATGGCATACTATGATTTGTGGAGATTTTCTCAAGAGTTGAGCTTATGGTTTTGGTCCATTGGTGCATATAGCTATCATATGAGGTTTTTCCATAAAATTTCACAAAGTGCTTTCGTTTCTTTGTCATATGCAAGTCACTCTTTGTAATTCATTATCTTTCACTTGCATATACTTATGTGTGAATAACCATGTTTCGAGAGAAAAAAAAAGAGTATGCCTACTGAGGAGGATTGGATTAGCTTTAACATGATTACATGCTTACCTTTTGCTCTTATATGTTCATATTGATGCCACTTGTTCATGAAGCTTGGAATTTTCGTGCTTAGTATTCTCATGCATTAACTTGAAAGCTATGTGTACATACGAGCCTGAGACAAATTGTTAGGGGCAATAGTTTGTTTAGAGTCTAGTTTAGTTTAGTTTGCTAAGGGACTAGCAAATGATAAGTGTGGGGTAGTTGATAGGAGCACAATGTGCGACGATATTATATGCTTATGCCCTCGTTTATGCTTTGTTTAATCCTTATTTATCTAAGATAGAGTCATAATATAGTTAGTGTCAATTTGGTAGAGTTTTTTTTATCAAATGTGCTTTAGAATCCGAAAAATGACTAAGTTTGAGAAATCTGAAAAATAGCGCAAAATATGTCTTTTTCGTGATTTTGAGATGAGTGAAACTGTGATCTATCCTTGTCCGAATTCTATGAAATTTTGTGTGCTTATTATTCATATACTGAGGAATGTTGTGTTAAAATTTCAGATCAATCGGAGTTCGGGAAGTCACCCAAAAGATGGCTGCAAAACGGCAGTCCGAGCAAACCAATCCAGGGACTTCCAGGATTTTCCTGGGACTTTGTCCCAACTTCGAAAAATCATTCCCGACGATTCACAAGGAATTTGATCGAGATATTTTATGGAGAGATGGCTATATGTGTCTAGTTTATCTGAAACTTGGAATCGTATCAATTGAAGCTCCGAGAAGGGAGATATGTCGGATTTACCGGAGCAAGGTCATTCCAGCCGAGTTGCTGCCGGTCTTGTGCTCTTGCGGGTTTGGGGCATTTTTCCATGGATCAAGCTCACCAAATGGAGTTGTCAAGCCTACACAAGAAGTTCATGAAGATATGCAGCCCAATCTAAGGAAGAAAATCAGCAAAAGAAGTCTCCTAGAAGAACCAAGAAAGGAAGGAACCAAAACCTTGTTGCACAAGGATTGCCTTTGCCGATTTGGACTAGGTTTTCTACCTAGGGTTTCTGCCGAATTTGCCTCTATATATAGCCATGTTTTCCTACAGAAAAACTTGTCACATTCCAAAGCAAAAATCTAGCCAAAGCTCTACCTAAATTTCCCCAAGAATCCTACACAAAAACCCTAGCCAAAACCACCTCCACCACACCCAAAGTTCCTACCGAACCTTGGTACCTTGCTGCCGATATCATCACTGCCGAGCAGCAGCCCCATCCGACACCACCAATCACCGGATCCATGCAAGACGAAGTCTCCAAGGTTTCTAATGTGTGATCCACTCCCTACTCTTGGCTTTGTAAACATTTGTGTAGTTATGTTAAACTTTGTCTATGAAGTTAGCATGAATTCTTGGTTTCAATTTTTATGTCTATGTATGAATTGGATTGAAATTTGGTTTTATGATTTGCATGTCAATTTATTTTCTTTATCTTTAAGTGATGTTTTGGATGTAAGAATATGGATTGCATGCTAAAGAGTAAGGGAAATATGTAACGAATTAGTTAATCGGATAATCGGCAAGAATGCATGTTAACTTGGTTTTAGGGTTTTCTTGACTTGTTCTTTAAATTCGTGTGCTTAAAGATTGGTAGCCTATGTAAGTGCAATGCGTAGATTATTAATCTCATTAGCCGAAAATAAGATAGGTTAAGCAATCTTTAGGGTTGTTTTAATTTGTGTTGTTTTCACGAGGGCTAGAGTAATTTAAATGAACATGCTTGTTAATAAGATGATTGACAACCTTGCTTATCTAACTTGTTTCCAACTAAAGAAAAAGACTTTGTGCTTAATTACTTGTCATGTTTGTTTACGTCGATTAGAATATTCAAAGATGACTAGTATAACTTTAAGGTTAGGCGATTAGTCACTTAAATTACATGAGGAGTCTTAATCAATTAGTAGCCGATTAGGAGCTAATTGGGTTGGAGTTAAGTTGAGTCTAGAACATTTTAACATCTTGCTGAGAGTCCTATTTGCTTGTTTGTTATGTGTTTTGATTGCTTGTGTGTTAGTGCTTTGTGGAAGAATGTCGACCAAACTTGTAAATATTAGACTTAGGATTTATTTTCAGCAAGTTATTTCGTGTCTAGTGTTAAAGGGCAGCCTTTGCTGCCGAAGCTCATCTTCATCCCCCATGATAAATTCGTATATATGTATATAAGTGTGACAATTGTGTGCATATATGTTTGTGAATATTTGTGTTAACATTCCATATTTCAGGTACCCTTAATCCCCGGCTAGAACGATCCCTACTTATTTTATACTACTAACGATTGCAGGGTTTATTATTGCATGCGAGCTTCTGTTCACGTCAGGAGCTCGACCGGGCGTTCTGCCATATCGAGACGAGTCCCGTATTGCTAGGCTGCAGGGAGATTACCCCGGTGTTGCGGGCTATTTGAAGCACCGGTGAACACTTGCTAGTTCTTCTCAGCTTGTGTTGAATAAGCGTTGAGGTAAGGGGGGTGGCGTTGAGGTGACAAGGCTCGCCGTGTAGCCCCATGTTGATCGCGGTTCAATGCGATGCAGGGTTTTTATCCTGCTGGACAAGAGTACATGGGTTAGATGTAAACTCGCCCGGGTGTACAAAGCCCATGCCGGTCGAATGTTCTCATGACCGGGGTCAGCCATGGTACCGGGCGGAACTCGACCGGGCATCCTGCCATATCGAGACGAGTCCCCCAGTGAAATGCCATGGGGCCGGGTGGATCCTGTTCCCGGTAGGGGGGGTGGCGTTGAGGTGACAAGGCTCGCCGTACAGCCCCCGTTTGCCGCAGCTGGTGCGATGCAGGGTTTTTATCCTGCTGGACAAGCGTACATGGGTTAGATGTAAATTCACCCGGGTGTATAAAGCCCATGCCGGTCGAATGTTCTCATGACCGGGGTCAGCCATGGTACCGGGCGGAACTCGACCGGGCGTCCTGCCATACCAAGACGAGTCCCCCAGGTGAAATACCATGGGGCCGGGTGGATCCTATTCTCGGAATATGCTCTCGAGCCGGTTGGATGCGTCGTAACCGGTGGGTGAATCTCGACCGGGCGTTCTGCCATATCGAGACGAGTCCCCCAAGTGAGATGCAGCTGGGTGGACCTCGACCGGGCGACATGCCATATCGAGACGAGGTCTCCAGTAGGATGGCGTGCAGCCGGTTGGGTAATACCTAACAGTGAACTGCTATGGACCGGGCGGAACTCGACCGGGCGACATGCCATATCGAGACGAGTCCCCTAGTAATATGCAACGGAGATGGTGCTAGGAGGGAGGGTTCATACCCGGATAGATGCTCTCGACGCAGTTGGAAAATCACAACCGGTGAGAGGTCTTCAAGATATACGAAGAAGCCATGCAGCCGGTTGAATGATCATAACCGCGAACTGCCATGGTGCCGGGCGGATAGCTCGTACCCGGATGGGTGCTCTCGAAGCGGTTGGATGATTACCACCGGTGAGAGGTCTTGGAGATATGCAGCGAAGAAGCCATGCAGCCGGTTGAATGATCATAACCGTGAACTGCCATGGTGCCGGGCGGATGGCTCGTACCCGGATGGGTGCTCTCGAAGCGGTTGGATGATTACCACCGGTGAGAGGTCTTCAAGCCGGTTGAAAAATCATGACCGGTTAATCTTGCAGCAACGATGGCGTGCAACCGTGGAATCTGGGGAAGTGGGAGGGCCTGACTCCTTGGTTCCCGCTCCTACCTTCCTGTCGCCAGCGTGTGGGACAAGTGGCTGACATGCATTTAAGGAGGAAGTCCATCAGTCCCGTCATTTATGATGGCATGGGCAGTTTACCAATGCTGGGACACGTGCCAGCGGGGGGCGGTCTTGAGATGAAGGGCCTGGATTCGCAGGCGTTTGAGTTGCTCTGATTACTTGTTTTGGAGGGATTTCAATTGCCTAGGGCACTGGTCCCCTCTATAAAAAGGCCTCTTCTGCTCTTCTTTCTGCTGTTGCTTCTTGCTTTAGAGAAACTAAGAGAAAGAGAGGAATCCGGCGACAACCTTGAGCCCTTTTGCCCCACGAGATCCGTTTTCTTGAGCGCTCCCTACTCTCTTCCTACCATTGCTCGCTGCTTTCGCAGGGCGGATTGTCCTCGGTTGAGCATATTAATTGGTAAGTTTGTTGATTTCTTTGCCCCGGTGTTGTTCTTGTTTTGGCTTTGTTGTTTTGCGGCGGTGGGGAGGGATCTTTGTCGCTGACGGAACTGCTCTGCGGAAAACTTGGAGAGAGGCCGTAGAAGGCGCTGTTGTAGCCTGTTGCTGACGAGCGCTAGGGTTTTGTTTTCTTCCCCTAGGTTAAGATGTCATCTTCAGGTTCTGACCGGGCTTCCGAATCGGCTGCCAGGGGTGTTATCGTGGACGATGAGGAGAGACTGGAGGACTTGCTCGGTTCGGAATCCCCGTTGTCCGAAGCCGCTGACTGCTCCGGGAGCAGGGTTTCGTCTCCGTCCTCCTCTTCGTCTTCCGGGGCTGAATCCTCGGAGACTGAAATACCGCACGGGGTGCGCCTTGCAGATGCTCCGGCCGTGAGCTACATCATTGGCAGAGGGGAGGGTGCTGTGGTGTGCGATGAACCTGAGGGTAGCATGACCCCTGGAGAGATTGCAGCGCTCCGGGAAACATGGGGTATCCCGGATGACGTTCTGCTGCGGCCCCTGAATCCTGGAGAGTCTGCCTGCAACCCGGAAGCAGGTTGGGTTGCCGCGCACCAGGACCAGTTCCGGCATGGACTCTCGCTCCCACTGCCAAATTTCATGCAATATATGCTCAGTGCGCTGCAAGTGTCGCCCGCGCAGCTTCCTGGGCTCCAGTGGAGGCGATTACTGAGCCTCGGCTGCCTATACGACTTGTCCGGAATGAGTATGCCAACGGTAAACGAATTCTGGTCCTTGTATAGGTTGTCCTACTCAAGGAAGCAAGGGTCCCGGGGTTGCCTGTCCTTCAACGCCCGGAAACCTCCACCGATCATCACCAATATGCCTTCATGAGTAGACAACAGCTGGAGGAAGAAGGTGGTGATGGTAGGCGGGAGGTGGCAGGCGAGGAGTAAAATGTACCGGGTTCCTGGCGCCTTCCAACCCCTTGGCGACCAGTCGTACGAGCTATCCGATCTGGAGTATGAGAGGGTCTCGACCATAATCGGATGTTGGGACGATCTGGAACGGAGTTCTTTCAACTTCATCCGACGAGAAGTGCTGGAATACTGCCAACTCGGGCGGGGTCCCGGTGCGTGGGAAGCCCTTTAGCGGTGATACTTTGTGCTGGTTTTTGCAAAATACTAACTGTTCGCTTTCCTTGCAGGTGCATCTTCCCGGGCGACTATCAAGCCCGAAACCACTCTCTCGATGGATGGGGAAGACCTCCTTAACAAGCTGAAGGAGAAAGGCGAGACCGTCTCGCGGACGTCGGTGGACGAGGAGTCCGGCCGGCTCACGACTCATCCGGAGCCGAGGGCCATGGATGTTGACGACGGCGCCTATCTCCTGAGGCGGGTGAAGACCCATCATGCTGCGGGCCTTATGGCGCCTGGAAAGGGCAAGAGTACCGGGGGGGCAGTGAGGGTTCCCGGTGGAATGAACAGGATCCCCAACAGGCCGGTGTCTGTGTCGAACGTGGCTCGTTCCGCCCGCGTAACGCACAATCTTCTTCTCCGGAAGGCCGGGGAGAGAAACGGAAAGGCAGGAACATTCCTTCCTCCGCGCTGGTGACGCTTACCGGTGGGTCGGCACGGGAGAACCTGGCCAAACGGTTCAGGATAACCAGCGGTGCGCAAACTAACGCTGCCGGGGAGAAGGCTGCTGCTGCTGCCCGGCAGAGTAGTCCCGCGCCTGCGGAGGCACCGAGGGGAAGCCCGGATAGTTCACTCGCCCGGAAAGTGGCGGCGGACTTGGCCGGCCTTGGTCTGGACAAACCTGGGGTTGCGGGAGCCCTGGCGGGTGGAAATCGCCCAAAATGCAAGGAATCCGTCCTCCGGGTAAGCACTGCATGGTACCACTACACTGCCTGTAGCTTGTTTTCTTTTGCTGCTTGACTAACTGCCTTTGTTGCTGCGCAGCTGCTGTACAGTCTGTACCAACCGGATGCGAGCGAGGAGCTGTCGGAGCTGAAGAGACAGATAACTGCTTTATCGGAGATCCGACAGCGCCTGGAGGTGAAGAAGTCTCACTCGGACCGGGAGAAGGCCAGATCGGAGGAGAGGGCCAAGAAGCTGGAGGAGCAGAACCGGAGCCTGGAGAAGGAGCGGGCCAAACTGGAAGCCAAGGTGGACGAGCTCCAAGTGGGAGCTGCCGCTCTGCGCGCCGCCTCTGCTGCTCTGACCGGGGAAGATGACCCGGAACTCTACGAGCGGGTCGTTCTCAAATACCGCGAGAGCGATCAGTTCCTGGAGTTTTTGGTGAAGGCCAGGGAAGAGGGCATCTCGGATGCGTACACGGAATGGGCGGGGAAGGGATGGTTAGACACTTCCCTGATGCCGATTGCTGCTGAAGGAGATATCCATGAGCAGTCGGACATCCATCAGGAGGCGGTGGAGGGGCAGCCGGATGAAGCGATTCGCTCGGACTTGGATTCTTTTACCAACTGTGCCGAGTCTCCCCGAGCCAGGGTCAATACCGGAACTGATGTCGACGACGAGGGTAGCGCAAGAGAGGTTGGCGGATTGCCTGCTGAAGGCGGAGTCGTGGCTCCTTAGGATTTTTCTTGCCCTTTTCCTTGTAATCTTTCCGGATCGGTTACTGCTTGTATACTTGCTTAAATATGAATATACTGGAACTGGCAAAGCCGGTGACATTTTCTCAAAAGTAGTTTGCATATATATTTGTTTTTACAACGTTTGAACCGCGAACTATGCCAAACTAACCGCTCGGGGCTAGCGGGTTTACCAGGCCGGGTCACGTTCCCGGTCGGGGTCTGTTCTTCTTTCCCCCACGTACTGCTGGAGCTGGTCGCTATCAATTAAACCCTGCACCGCTGTCTTGAGAGTGCAGCACTGATTCGTTCGATGAGTAGCCTCATCATGATAAGAGCAGTACTTGCCCATCTGCGCCGTTGTAAGTTTCCCCTTCGGGTACTTTCTCTTAGGCGGTGGGGGAATGACGCTCCCGTTCTCAAGTAGGATATCCTCGTAGGAAGTGGTGAGAGCGGTGAAGACTTCTTGACCGGCCGGTGGTGGTGCTAGCATGATTGCCAGGGGGCGCTCTTGGCGGTACGGTACCGGCTTGTGCTCGTTCTGGGGTTTATCAGAATAGGGCATCTGCTGCCGCTGTGGCCAGTTTCTGTTGTTGGCGTTCCGGCTGGGTCGAGCGGTGCGGTTCTCGGTCCGCTGACTGGGCTTGGCTTCCTGGCCGAGCGGAGGGTTCTCTTCCCGGGGATGGTCTTCCTGCTGCTCATCCTGCTTCCTCTTCAGTAGGTGATGCCCATAGGTCTCATGATCGGCCTGAGCATGCCGGATGGCCATAGCCATCAACTCGTCATATCCCTGCGGGAGTTCTACCCGGACGGCGTAGGAAAACTTGCCCGCTCGGAGCCCCTGCTTAAACGCCATTTCGGCGATGCCTTTGTCCAGGTTCCGAACTCCGGCCGTAGCCGTCTGCCAGCGGTTGAAGAAGGTTCTCAGCTCCTCTCTGGGGGCTTGTATGCAATTGAAGAGGATGGTCGATGTCCGGGCTCCTTCGACTCGGAGGATGAAGCGGCCTACGAACCGGTCGGCTAACTGCTCGAACGCCTCGATCGAGTTTGCTGGAAGCTCGTAGAACCAGCTGAGCGCTTCTCCAGACAGCGTCTCTTGGAAGATGTTGCAGCAGACTGCATCGGAGTATCCCTTGGCGCAGGTTTGGGACCGGATGCTGTCCAGATGCTGGTACGGGCAGCCGGACCCTGAATAGGTGAGTTTGAGGGACTTCTGGTTGCCAGATCTTCCCGACTCTATGACCCGGTGCGAGAAAGGACCCATGCGCTCATTAAACCGGGCGCCCTCCATCGGCCGCGCGGCTCTTCTCTCGCTGGCCTCCATTTGGGCCTTTAAGTCTGACACGGTGTCGGCTAACATCTGCAGCGCCCGTGCGGTCGGAGTCTCAACTTCATCCACTGACGAAGTGCCGGGCTGGCGGGAGGTTGTCGTGCTCTTCGGCGGGCCTGCGCCTGCCGGCGACTTTTCTCGCACAGGGTCACCGGGCCGACCGCCGTGGTGGGGATCCGGCACGCCGGATGGTCCCCCACAGCTCCCTACTTCCTGACCGTTGCCCCGGTCGCCGCGCGGCTCCCGCCTGACGGCTGGGGTGGAGGTGAGCGTCTGCACTACTGCAAGGCGTCCCTCTTCGGCGGTGCCTTTCTCTCGACTCATTTCCGAATTCTTTCCCAACGGTGTTGCTTACACGGCTTTTCGTTCAAGATTCTCACAGACGGCGCCAATTGTTTCTGCCTAAACCCGGGGGCCTGGTAGATACACGGTGAATCCAACTTGATCTCCTGCAATCCTACTCACTAAGGGGAATACCGGGCGGGCCGGTCTTCTCCTCTCCGATGCCTAAGTTAGTATAGTTGGAATATATATAACCAAGGCACGTATGTAAGCAGGGAGAAAGATAAGTTACCTAATAAAGAGGGTAGTTGGGGCCCTTATATAGGTGGTTGGGGGTGAGGACTGGCCTCACCCTTCGATGTGGGACTGGTTCCCTTCTGTTTGTACATTCTGGTGCCCTCTTTGGCAGGCTGGCGCCCCCGGCCCCAGGGTCCCTGAAGGCAGGATAGAGTGCTGGGCCCCGAGGCCGGGTGCTGGTGATCCGGTCCCGAGCCTTGGGCCGGGCCCTGGTGCACTTGTTGCGGGTCTGTGGGCCTGCTGTAGCCTCTCTGCGGCTACATAATTATCTCTCGTCAATTACATTAACAAATGCACATAATGTGTTTTTCCTTCAACATAATTTTCATTTCGATTTAGTTGGACCAAACTTAAAAATATATCAATATAATATCAAGGTTTATAAGACCGACGCATTTTCTTTATTTTTCTTTCTAGTAAGAAGAGCCAATTAGCCAACGAAAAGTTATATCTCCTCATAAACCATTACTGATAACTCATTTAAACCTTTAAAGATAAAAAATGAAAAAAGGGTTTGATGCAAATAAAATGTAATGCAAGTGAGAAAGTGGAGGTTTTTGGTACCCTTGAGGGCTTTGAGGACATCTAGTCTCATTTTGGAGAGGCCAGTCCCCACTTCTTGTTTAAGGCAGACAGTCCCAGTCATGTAGACTCCCACTTTTCCAGGAGGACCTGCAGCATTCCCAGATTGTTGTATACTTTTTTCTGTCCAAGGTCTTAAATGGGGAAATGATAAAAATGGCAATGGTTTTATAGTCTGTAGTAGTAAATAATAATGACGTGGCCATGACTCATCCTTCCAAAAACACATTAAAAATTCAAATAAAACAAAGAAAGAAATTGAAGCCCATAAAGTGAGGAGAAAAAACATTATTTGTTGGATTCTGTGCCAGCTTGGAATCTCCCTATATAAACCCCTTGTGTTCTGGGTTGTTCATATATCGTCTCTTCCATTTCCTTCTTCTACAAAATAAAGAACTAATCTTCCTTTCCTCTAGTTCTTGGTGATAAGTAGGAAATCAACCCTGCATATCCGTACTGGGTTTTCTTTAACAATTACAGACATAGAGAGAGAATGTTGGAAGGCAAAGCTTTGATAGAGGACACAGACATGCCAGTGAAGATGCAGATTCAAGCCATGGCCTCTGCTTCTCAAGCTCTAGATCTATATGATGTCTTTGATTGCAGATCCATATCTGCCCACATTAAAAAGGTACAGTCTTTTCTTTTCATCTCATCCAAATTTCTGACTAAGCTTCCTGGGTGTTTAAAGTACTTAAATTTGTGTTTTTGACATCAATGTCTGGCAGGAGTTTGATAAGAGATATGGTTGTGGTTGGCAATGTGTTGTGGGTTCCAATTTTGGGTGCTTCTTCACTCATTCCAAAGGCACTTTCATCTACTTCACTCTTGAAACTCTCAGTTTCCTTATCTTCAGAGGGGCTCCTTCCTGAACTTAGTTAAGACAGTGTTTGGCAGAAATGAACAAATAAGTACTAGAGGTCAGCATACAATCATGAGAATAAGCCCACAAAGCATGTACATTATCCTTTTCCGTTTTACCCTGAACTGGAGGAACTGGGTTTTATGTTAAAAAGTACCCAGGTGCCCAGCTTTGTAATGGTTTCTCTATGTAACGTGATAGTTCAGCTTAATATTTTACACAATCTTAAGGTCTGTTAGTTTGAAAGGGTCTGTGATTTCTGAGACATTTTTTATTTTCCTGGACTTGAAGGAAAGGAGATGCAAAACAGAGTAGAAGGACTTTGGATTTGTATTTCCATTTTTTACAAGTTTGAGTTTATCTGTTTCCTTTCTGATAAGATGGTTTGCATTTATCTTGATGATGTCAAACTCTTATTCTAATGTGTAGGCGCATTGAAGAAAAGTGAGCTTGTCCTGGATGGCTGGCCCGCCTGAACAGTGAGCAACAACAGGAAGTTGGCATTTTCCAAAAGACTTGTCTGAAATCCTTATCCACCAAGTCCTTGGGATAGGAAAGAACTTTATGCATTATTAGTACGCTAATGAATAATGATGCCCCGTTAAACTTCTAAAAAATTCTACCTCCATAAGAAATGGTGGATCGATTTTCTCTCTACTCTTCGAATCTTCCATCTGTTTTAACCAGAAAGTTGTTGTAACCTTCTGATGTTGTCCTTTTAGTGGGAAGGCAAGGAACTATTCTATCATTTTTGCTAATCCATATATCGAAAATTTGACAAACAGCACAACTTTCAATCGGAAGTTGGAAGCCGCCGGAAATGATGCCCTACTTTGGTATAGCAAGAAGTTAAGGTTCATATCTTGAGCATCACTCCAAGCCATTGCACACATTCCCATCGTATAATCTTGTGATATCCACTAAAAAGGGTATAGTTTAAGTATGACCAAGTCTTTATGTGTTGTAACCTACTTCGTATTTGTTCATTACAAATCATCATCCATTGATTTGGCTACACTGAATATGGTTTGATTGTGCTTCTGTAACTGTAGGCATTCTGACTTTTGATTATGCATCTGAAATACTAAGACACCAAAGTGTTTGCTAAGTCTAAGAACAAATCAACGGTATAGAAGTAGTGGTGTTCTTTGCAAAATACCAACAGAACACTAGTCTAGAACTTGAACTTAGTATTTGAGAGTGCGCCTAAAATCAGAACTTGTATACAATCGCCTAAAATCACAACTTGTGTATAATTCGAAGTGTTGTAAGAATTTCGATGCTTGGGACGTGAAGGAATTTCATTAAGCGAAGAGTTAGAAGATTATGACTTATGAACGCACATGTTCTCAAACCCCAAGTACTCATTGTGCTTAATCCTTTTAACCATGTCTGCTAGGCCTACCCCTCCTGTTCAGAAACAACATGCATGTAAATAAAAATCTATGGCCCTGAAATGAAGTTAAGAAACGAAAAAAAGAAGAAAAAAAAGTGGGATATCCACTTATGTAAAATTGATGCATACCTAATGTCAGTGCACTCACAAATATCGTCAAAGCTAGAATGAAGATGATCAGAGATGCTCTTCCTAATACTTTGATTACTTTTCCTACTGCATGTTGCCCTATGATGGCAGAAACAGTAGCCACACCAGCAAAATAGAGAGCTGCAGAAGAATCAGAACAAAAGATGTCAATATTAATCTGAAAACATAAAGTTGTATGCAAAAGTTATCGATTTATTAACAGAAACGTGAACGCATAGCTAGGAGCATACCATAAGGAATAGGAAATCGTTTTAGGAGGTAGTATTCCACCACAGCCAGGGATGAAGAGAATGTCATGATAAATGTGGATGTGGCACTTGCCACCTACATATGTAAAAGTTCTTACCAAGTTACTTTGTGTATATTTGAGAATATATTATTAACCAAAACCAATCAGTGATAGGTATTGTTAACACAGTTACACAGATTGTGTCGTAGTATAATTAATTGAATCCTGTTACTCATCACTATTATATACTGCTAAATGTACCTGAGGAGGGATCCCCATTTCCAGAAACATTGGTCCCATAATAAAGCCTCCACCAAGACCAAGCAATCCACCAACTAGCCCAGCTGCTATGCCACAGACACAATAAGAAACAAGCTTGTACACTCTCCACTTTGCACCAGTTTCTGATCCCTTTGATGCCAGTATTCTCTTCCCTTGGGACAGTTTAGTCACCTCATATGAGGTCACTAAAAGAGTCACAGGAATCTGATTGATTCAAGAAAGGAAGGTATTAATAGTTCACTTAGTAAGGGTAGAAGATTGTTTTCTTGTTACATGAAGCCATAGATGTTACCTGTAAGAGATCTAGTGACCAGTATCCCACAGAACATTTTTGCTCATAATTCTGTTCCAACAGTCAAGTTTCCTATCAATTTCATTTCTTAAAGGATAAAAGTGATGGGAGATTTCAAATTAAAAGCTTGTAAGGAAAATCAACCACAGAAGTAGTGGTGCTGTAAATAGACCTTAGCAATCTGCAATCCAAGAATTATGACCCACACAGTTCCAATAATTCCAAGTTGCCTCCAGCCAACATTTTCAAGAATAGAAACCTGTTGGAAGGGTCATAGAAGTCAATTTCTAACCTCAATTGATACAAAAGCATAAGCTTTAGAATAGTGACCTCTTTTCTTTTAGCTTGCTTGGTTTCTGTTGGCTCATTGGTTGTACCATTTGCACTATTTATGTCTTCCACGTCTGCAATGTTAACACCTAATTTAAATAGCATATTAGCCAAGGAAGTGAAGAAATGACATAAATTTTCCAGATGGTGAAGAATAATCGACCTCACCTTTTGATTCAAGGCTTGTAGAAGTGTCCAGTAAATTCTAAGGGCAAATGAGAAAATATTCAACATTAGATGGATTGAGTAATGTAGAAGAAAAATGAACTATCTATGGGAAGATCACCTTTTTGGTTTTAGTTTCTTTCTTCCATGTCTCAACACCCTTGAAGAAGGATCTAGTTGATGTACCTAAAGATAAACAGAAGGAAGTTGTCCAAGTGTGAATGTGAAAGATTGCAGAACTTTAGACAGAAGAAAAGTAGTGTTACCTAAGAGAATGATAATTAGTAAGATGGTGATCATCCAATCGGAAAGAACAACATTCAGAGAAACTCCAATACTGATTCCCAACACTAACATTGGTTGGAATAGAACTGCAAGATCATAGTCAATAATTGGCAACTCAAGTGTCGGATGCCTCAGCCTTAGATTGTACAGTACAGTGGCAGCTGCTCCGCTGGTGATCATGCCTAGAAAAGCATCCAAACAAAAACATGCAGAATTGTATCTGAGTGTTCAAATTGAAAAAAAAAAAAAAAAAAAAGATTTGACAACAGAAAAATTATCAACTGATGCAGTGATACATTAGGCTCATTTTATAAATTCTGTCCAGAAATATATTGGATTTGATAACAGACCCTATAAAGTTCCATGCAGTTCAATAATATCAAAAATCGAAAAAGGTTACATGCAGCAACATACAATAACTGCAAAATACATACATTTCGATATTGCAGTTGCTGATTTCTGATCAAAGCCAATAATGAGAGTGATCATTGGAACGAAAATGCCACCCCCTCCAACACCTCCCACACTTCCAAATGCTGCTCCGAGGAATCCAATTATTGTGCCAACCACAATTTTCCAGCCAAATCTTATTTCCTGTGACCAATTCCAGTTACTAAAATCTCACCAGACGGCAGATGGTTCCTTTTAATTTAACCATATAAATTGACACTAAAAAAAAAATAGTTTAACCATATAAGACAGGAAAAAGGGATGGAAACTGGAAAGAGAAAAAGTTCAACATGGTCTATCATTCTTGAACACCATTTGCTTATCAAGCATTTCAGTCCACATCCATTATCAAATTTAAATCACTTCAAGACAGCATATATTGAACAAAGATGATGGGAAATTGGACTTACAGGCCAGACATGCTTATAGCCAAGGACTTCACTGGTGTGTGATTTTGACATGCTGACCAAGTAATTAGATTCAACCTCTTTCCCATCATTCTGACTAGAAGAACCTTGTTGCTCCATACTTTCAGTTGCTGAAACAGATGCCAAGGCTAAGACAAGAAAGCAAACCCCTACCTTTGCTATCAACCTTAGCCTCCACCAATTTGATGATCTGGTCCATGCCATCTGATACCCGAAGATTTACTTCCACCGATTCCTCCTCAGCCCCGAAAAATAATATTGGTCTATCAAACACTAAGACTAGAGGAGAAAATCAAGTTCGTTGTTCTTAGTTCCTTACTATATAAGGTTCTGCAAAATGTAAAAAATAGTGTCAACATATGGAATAATATATAGGCCTTATGAATCCATACTCATGCATGTTTTAGCTTCCTTGGGAATGCATTTAGTTGGAACATACTTTAGCTAATTGTCACCATCATG
The DNA here is from genome assembly GCA_963682095.1 of Potentilla sterilis. NCBI lineage: Eukaryota > Viridiplantae > Streptophyta > Magnoliopsida > Rosales > Rosaceae > Potentilla > Potentilla sterilis. The sequence continues at coordinate 45,835,482 of OY821756.1, read as the reverse complement.
ATAGAAGAGTGTTCTAGCATTCCCTTTATGAACAGTAGAAAAGGAGTGGTACTATTCCAGTTTGTCTAGAGTTGAAACAGAGTGGTAGCCCATCCTGTCAGGTATACAGACAAGTCTCTTTCAAACACAGTCAAGAACACAAAAATTCATGTTCAGATTATTGAGGAATGCTAGCTGCATCCATCGCCTGCATATGCCATGAATGAAAAAGAACAAATATGAGCTGAATTTAGCATGTCAACTAGGATTTGAACAAGAACACGTAACAATAACAAAAGGATATCCAGAAAGACTTAAGGCAATGAATTACTTCTACCTATCAGCATACATAGAGTGGAGATCAAATCATCAAAAAGGGAGATAATATCTAGAAATTCTTCATGGTGGAAGCCAATCATTACTTAGACACCAATATATCGGATCCCCACCTAAAAACATCCACCATTTCTGTGGTGACTTTGGCCTTTTCTTCTGTCTGGAATAATTTCAGAATCTGGAGTTTGGTAGAACTGAAAGTGCTTAATTGTATTTACAATTGTTTGGCAAGGTGCTCTTATGAACAATGTTTTGTAGTGATTTGGACACATACTTGACTAATTTGGCCTGTGCTAATGGTGAAAGGGAGAGAAGAATATGCACTTAAGTTCTTTCTCTGGTAAAATTGGATGCAGACGAAAAACCATAAATGTAAGAGTTGAAAGCTCCAAGCTTTTGTCAAGCATAATGTACACACATCTATTTGCACCCTTAAGCCTTAAGGCTCGTTTTGGTTTTCACTCCATCTGATCTTTAATTACATTTATTTGCAACTTTAATTAAGCCTTAAGCCATGAGGTGCCTAGCTTTGGATCGAACAAGCAAAGAAGAAGGTGATTGTACCTTTTGCCTGTTCCCATGTAAACCAAGACCTTAACATATATATATATATATATATATATATATATATATATATATATATATATATATATCAGTTAAATAAGCAGTGAATTTGAAAATGTTAATTCAGACTGTTAGAAAACAAGTCAGTAATGTAACATTGTATAATGTACCACTTCTTCCGTACAATTGTCATTCTGTGGGAGAAGATTCATATACAGTCGTGTGTTTGGCTGGCGATTCTTATGTTAGGAAGATTGGAACATCAGTCGACAAGCTTGCTCAGCTAAAAACCAAAAAGAATACTGATGATGTAACTGTCGAGATTGTGAAATGTCCAAAACCTACAGAATTGCTTCCACATTCAAATTTCATATCCAGTTCTTTATACATTTAATCTTTTCTGATCGACACTTTAACAACATAACACTTTAACTCGCAACAAACTCGATCTTCAAGCAGATTGAAATGACTCGATCATTGGCTATGTCACTGCTCGATTCAACCCCCCGTTTGTTCCAAATAACCTGTATCGTTTCTTCTCTCGTCAAACGGTATGCAGTTATATTTTTCCTAATTGGTCGGATAAAATGAGCAGATAATAGATCATTTTATAGGGTTGAAGTTCATGATTCAAGATAAGACTACTATTATAACCACTTGAAATTAATGGACCGGAGAACTTGAACACGCCACACATTTCAAGTGCTACTATTATCTTTTCTGGACGTACTTTGCTATGAAGAATGGTCCAAACATTCCTTGGTGCTTTTAATTTCAAATGTCGGCACCTGCAAATATCAATATGCATACGCCAGGTATATACGGAACAGTCATTATCAACTTATTCATTCGCTGATGTTAAGCTAGAGAAAAACCATTCATTCCTACGCTTCTAACACCAAATTGCTTTAGTTTCTTGATCCCTATGTTTACCTATCTGGATTTAGATAGAATCCCATTTATATATGGACTAAATTATGCTTACTACTATATACATTTGAGGTTTAATCAATTCAGTTCTTAAAATTTTAATTTAATCAAAAAAGTCTTCGTACTTTCCAATTTCATCAAATTGATCCAGTCTGTTACTAATCCGTCAAGTGTCTCCGTCAACTTGCTAACCTGGCAAGTACACACCTGAAAGATCAACTTGTGGGGACCTTCTCACAGAGAAACTTTCCAAAATACCCAATCAATTGTGTTTCCTATAACAGTTCAACTTGACGGATTGGTAACAGACTTGATCGATTTGATGAGATTGGAAAGTACAAGGACTTTTTTTTATTAAATTAAAAGTTCAAAAACTGAATTGATGAAACCCTAAAAATACAGGATAGTAAACAGAATTTAGTCTTTCATATATATGAGAAGCACTACAGGAAACATGTTCATACCGCTGTATGTAATAAAGAAGAAAGAAAGCAGATAATGAACGCTAGCTGTGTTTTTCCAAGTATAGATAGCAACAGCTAGAAACAAACAATGTAGTCGATGTCAACTGCTTCAACTCCACATGGAGCCAAAGCACTTGGCTGCTAATTTTATGTACGTTGATTAGATTGTACACAGAAAACTTGTATGATCTTCCCGAGCAATGTTATCATACAGAATTGAAATTTCTATATTTTTTTTTTGAAATAAATGGAAATGCAATTAGATTAATAGAAATGCATATTTTACGTTACATGCTTGACATCAGTATCAAAATCAATTATAGTTGAAAAACGGTTTCGAGTCCGAAATCACTTCAGCAATTTAGTACGCTTAGAACTACGTACGTACCTCCTTAGCTTGAAGCCACCCGCAACTCCCAAGGTAGACATTTAGGCAGTTGGTGTTGCACATGAACATATATGGCTTCCAATTGTTTATCATAAGCGGGTATATATATCATCACTAACATGTATGTAATCAAAGGTTTAGAACCAAAAGCTAGTAGAACTAAGATTTAAATGGAGAGAAGCACATCATACGGATTTTTCAGCACACGGCAAAAACATATGCCACTGTGGTGACTATTATAACCAAGTTGATCATCCGTGCACCGTCCAAAGCCTGAGTAGCGCAACAGACATATATATCTGAAGACAAGTCCATTTTGCCACTTGAAATGAAGAAGATTGGAGGTGTGCTTTTGCTTACCTTGATCTCAGACATTTTTGTTCAAATTGCAATATTTACGCTTGAACTGAACTTTACCCAAGTTAACTAGGTTAACCTTGTCCTCCGGCCATAACGTCATATAAACTCCATGCATGTAATAGAGTTTCTGCATATATCGAAGTTGCATCCTAAATAGTTTTCTTTTGCAATCATCGACCACACAATTACATTCAATGCCATGACATACAGGCAGAGACGCGCGTAGAGTTGAATCAGATCGAAATAGTCCACCAATAAATTGAAAACTGAATCCAAGCACCTTTGGGTAATGATGCCCAATCTCCAACTGGGGAAACCCTAGTTTCAAAGCCGTTATGGCTTAATTTCTCTTTAGGGCACTTTGCAGCGAGATGAAAATTAGCAAACAATTAAGGTAAAATTGAATTTAATAAAGCAATATTGAATCATCTCCTTGTGGAATTTTTATCATAGAAAATATATTAATCTAGTGTGCGGATTAGGGTTCCTATTCCAAGTAGGGTTCGTTCTATTTCCTAGTTGGATACAAATTTAGTTTCTTGGTTTTATAGTCTATATATAATATTAGTACTCTCAAGAACTGTGATAGAGGAAGACATAGTGAACATACTAAAATAAGAAATTGAAAGATTTCGTTGAAATTATTCGTTTGGAAATTTCTCAAAAAGTTAATCGTAGGTTCTTCTCTCCATCGGTGATTAGGTCCAATTGTTTCTCGTTTATACATTAAAAGGCATTATCTTCTTCTTGTCAAAAAAGCAAACCGAATAGTAATCATAAGAGGAGAAAGAAGAGAATGGTTGCCCCGCTATAAGAGGTGCACATGAACTTTGATCTCTTCAGAAAGGCGTATGAACAGATAGATTTCAATGCATACACCCAGCTCCTCCCCAAGCTCAAGGCCATGCTGGCACAACTAAGAAGCCTCCCGCCCATGTATGAAGTTCACCTGATGCGGCAGGAGAATTAGCAGTAGCAAGGACATATATGAGCACGCTGTTGTTTTTAGCTTGAAGACAGAGAATGAGGAAGCATTTGAGAGTGATTTCCTTCAGTTGAAACAGTACTACCATTCCGCGTTTGATACTGGTCGCCTTCCACCGTCCCCTCAAGAGGACCTGATTTTAGGTCTCAACCTGCTGAGGCTCCTTGTGCCGAACAAAACTGACGAGGTCCACACCGACCTGGAACTACTTTGGATGCCTTTCACCCACTGCATTGGATGAAGAAATTAAGAAGGAGAAAGATGATTCTCATGTATATTTCTTCATAAAACAACTAAGATAAGACACAACAATTTATACAAGAAATCTACCAACTACAACTACCAACTACAACTACTAAACATGGTGCACCATGTTGCACCATGCTGAACAGAAACTCGAACTCCACACGCAACCCCCTAGTTGCACAGAGGAGCCACATGAGGAAAGAAGAGGAAAGAAGAGCAGAAGGAGGACTGGCGAGGAACTCGCCATCCGCCAAAGGGCACACCCGCCATCCGCTACGGGCACATCCGCGGGCACATCCGCCATCCGCGGGCACATCCGCGGGCACATCCGCCAAGGGCACATCCGCCATACAGCTAGCTAACTTCAACACTCCCCCTCAAGCGAAGGCTAAAGAGAAACGAGAGCCGAGCTTGACCAATAAGGCTTCAAACTGAGCTGAAGGGAGAAGTTTTGTAAAGACATCAGCAAGTTGCTCACTTGAGCGAATATAAGCAGTAGCAATGATCCCAGATTGGACTTGATTTCTGATAAAATGGCAATCAACTTCGATATGTTTTGTACGCTCATGGAAGACTGGATTAGCTGCAATATGCATAGCAGCTTGGTTGTCACAGTACAGGGTAATAGGAGAGGAACTCCGAATACCAAAATCTCCAAGAATGTTTTTCAGCCAAATGAGCTCACAGGCAGTGGATGCCATAGCTCGATACTCTGCTTCGGCACTTGATCGAGCTACAACGGTCTGCTTCTTGCTTTTCCAAGTCACAAGGTTGCCACCAACAAAGGTACAATATCCGGTGGTTGATTTCCTATCCAGCATGTTGCCTGCCCAATCTGAATCAGTATATCCTTCCAACTTAAAATGATTATGCTTGTGCATCACTATACCCCGGGTAATGGAACCCTTGAGATATCTAAGGATGCGTTTCACAAGCTGATGATGGTGTAAAGTTGGAGCATGCATAAACTGACTCAAGATACTTACAGCATAAGTGATATCAGGGCGAGTGATAGTCAGATAAATGAGCTTGCCTACTAATCTCTGATAAGCAGTGAGATTATGAAGAGGTTCACTATCAACATCAAACTTGTGATTACTTGGAAGAGGGGTTTTAGCAGGCTTGCAGGCAGACATGTCTTCCTCTTTCAACAGATCAATCACATATTTCCTCTGTGTCAAGAAGAGACCTTTTTTAGACTGGTCCATTTCAATTCCGAGAAAGTATCTAAGGGGACCAAGATCCGTGATGGGAAACGAGGACTGAAGAGTAGACTTAATGGCTTGAATTTCATCAGCATTATCCCCAGTAATAATAAGGTCATCAACATAAACAAGAATCACCAACTTACCAACCAGACCACTTCTAATGAACAAAGAGGAATCACCAGAGCTTCTTTTGAAACCAGCCTGAAGGATGACAGAGCTGAGTTTGGAATACCATGCCCTTGGTGACTGTTTGAGACCATAAATAGCCTTGTGCAGCTTGCAGACCAATCCAGGCTCATTTTCTTGATGATGACCAGGAGGTATCTTCATAAACACATCTTCTTCCAGATCCCCATGAAGAAATGCATTTTTTACATCCATTTGATGAAGGGACCAACCAGAATTGATGGCAATTGACAAGAGAACCCTCACTGTGTTCATCTTTGCTACAGGAGCAAATGTCTCCTTATAATCCACTCCAAATGTCTGAGTGAATCCGCGAGCTACAAGGCGAGCTTTGCATCGTTCCACTTCACCATTGGAATGAAATTTTACTTTATAGACCCATCTAGCCCCAACAATTTTATGCCCTTTAGGAGCCTGCACAATACTCCAAGTCTTGTTGTCATTCAAGGCTTGTAGTTCATCAACCATAGCTTGTTTCCACACGGCAGATTTACTGGCTTCTGCATAATTTCTTGGCTCTGTTACAAGACTGATCTTGGTTATGAAGGCACAATACGCTGATGAAGCATGAGATGGGATCACAATATTCCCAATTGAATGTTTGGACTTATGAAGTTCAAAACCTTTCAATTTCTCAGGCAGTTTCCTAGTCCGACTAGGATTTCGTCTTGGAACAGGCAAAATTGAACTTCCAGTATCGATTTGACTTGGAGCAATACCATCATTATCAGCCGCCTCATTAGTCTCTAAGTCATCATCTGTCGCTAGAGAAAAATCAAGAGAAGGAGAAAGATACTGAACAGCGGACCCCTCTGCAGACTCCCCTGCAAGTCTCTCTTCAGGAACATTTGCAGGTGTCTCTGCAAGAATTTCTGTATGTTCATTTGCAGATCTAGAAGTTGGAATTTCAGCAATGTTATATGATGATTCTGTTGCAGCCTCTGCTCCCGGTTCAGTTGCAGGAACATATACGGAGCTATCAAATAACTCCCCCTGCAGATCACACTCATGGCTTTGAAAAAAGAAATTTGCCTCATCAAATCGAACATCTCGAGAGACAATAATCTTCTTTGAAATTGGATCATAGCATTTGTAGCCTTTCTGTGATGATGAGTAACCCAGAAAGGCACACTTCAAAGCTCTGGGATCAAGCTTGTCTCTGTGAGTAGACTGAATGTGAACAAAACAGGTGCAACCAAACACCCTCAAATGATCAATGGTAATATCTCTCTTCATCAAAACAGAATATGGAGACTTAAAATCAAGAACTCTTGATGGCAATCGATTGATTAAATAGGCTGCAGTTTGGATAGCATTTGACCAAAATCTCTTGGGGACATTTGCCTGAATCATAATTGCCCGAGTTTTTTCCAGAAGATCTCTATTCTTCCTCTCAGATACACCATTTTGTTGTGGTGTACCAACACAGCTAGTCTGATGTAAAATGCCATTGACACATAGATACTCAGTCATGACTTTAGAGGTATATTCTGTCCCATTATCTGATCTTAACATGCATATGCTTGAAGAGAAATGGTTTTCAACCAGATTATGAAAATCCTCAAAGCACTTCTTTACCTCATATTTATGTTTCAAGAGGTAAACAAATGTGGTTCTAGAAAAATCATCAATGAATGTGACATAATATTTATAACCATCAAAAGATTTCATTTTTGCAGGTCCCCATACATCAGAGTGAATCAGTTCAAACTCCCTAGAGGCTCTAGAACATGAGTTTGAAAAAGGTAATCTAGTAGATTTAGATTTGTGACAAGTTTCACAATCTGAAACTGATTTACATAGATTTGGGAATAAATGAGACAAAACATGAGTTGAAGCATGGGCAAGACGCATGTGCCACAACTGCTGTCGAGTAGAAGACGTCGACTCAGCAAGAAAACTCTTTGCAAAAGTTGAGGAAGTGGAAATATAGTACAATCCGTTCAAGTAAAATCCCTCACCAATCTTCCTCATTGTCACTCGATCCTGAAAAATGACATTGGTTTTTGAGAATAAAACCAGACAATCTAAGCAATGAGTTAATCTCCCAACAGATAAGAGCTTGAAAGGAAAAGATGGCACATACATAACACTTGACTGTTTATGATCAGAAAATAAAGTCATTTTTCCCTTTCCTAAAATAGGCACTCTATTCCCATTGGCAACCGAAACAAAGGAGGGGATTTTTAAAAGAGAAAGATGATTTAGACAAGATGAATCATGAGTCATATGATCAGAAGCTCCTGAATCAACAATCCAAAAATCATGATTTTTACTAAGATCAAGAGCCGTTGAGATTGCACAGATGATACCTGGAATTTCATCCCTAGAAGCCAATTTTCCATCCGCCAGATATCCAGCAAATTTGCCTAGCATTGCAGTAGCAACTTCTGGATTAGCATTACCTTGCTTCTGCTGCAAGAAGACTGCAAACTCATTTATGAGAGTTATAGGGTTAGCAGCGAAGCTCATCATTGCCTCTGAGCAGTCTCCCTCAGCTATATTAGCTCTAGCAGTAGGATTCATTCTTATCTTCCCCTTCTGTCCCCTTTCATTATTGAATTTTGGCTTTAGTTCAGGGTGCAAAATCCAACATGTTTTCTCCTCATGGCCTATACCTGATCTACCAATTGAAATGCAATAAGAACACTTGAGATCTGGTCTCCTTCCTTTATAAGGCCTGACAGTTGCATTAGCATTTGAGCTTGAACTAGAACTAGCAAAGGCTCTAGCTTCATTGTTGTGATCAACCACTGAAACATCAGCTCTCATCACTTTTCTCCTAGTTTCCTCTCGATGTATAGTAGTACAAACAGTTTGGAAGGCGGGAAGAGGAGATTGCATAAGAAGATGGCTTTTCACATCATCATATTCAGGGCTAAGATTAGCAAGCAATAAGAAAATCTGATCTTCTTCAGCTCTTTTCAACAAAACCTTTCTATCAGTAGAAAAAGGACGATACTGATCTAGCTCATTCCACATAGTTTTCAACCGGCCAAGGTATTCAACAAAAGTAGAGTTACCTTGCTGCAGATCAGCCATTTCCTTTTTGAGTTCAAAAATCCGTGCAGCATTGTTTAAATCGCCATACAGATCGTTGATTTCTTTCCACAGTTGGAGGGAATTTTCAGCATAGCCAAAGATCTCACGCATCTTTGGTTCCATGGAATTTAATATCCATGTCATGAGAAGCTGATCCTGAGCAAACCAAGCAGCATACTCCTTTGCAGAGGTTGATGGAATGGAGACTGAGTCATCAATGGCGCTGAGCAGCCTTTTACCTCCAAGTGCACGCTTGACCTCTCTGGACCAAGAGAGATAGTTGTGCTCGTTGAGGAGAATAGGAACAAGTCGAAGGTTGGTGTTGGAGTCATTGACTCCAGCCGCATATGATGCAGAACTTGAAGCATCTTCAATATCGCCACCACCAGTCATATTATGAAGGACTGGTGCAACAAGCAATTAGTGTAAAGATGAAAGAAGGAATGGAGTGCAGAAGCAGGTCCTAATCGGAACCTTGCTCTGATACCATGAAGAAATTAAGAAGGAGAAAGATGATTCTCATGTATATTTCTTCATAAAACAACTAAGATAAGACACAACAATTTATACAAGAAATCTACCAACTACAACTACCAACTACAACTACTAAACATGGTGCACCATGTTGCACCATGCTGAACAGAAACTCGAACTCCACACGCAACCCCCTAGTTGCACAGAGGAGCCACATGAGGAAAGAAGAGGAAAGAAGAGCAGAAGGAGGACTGGCGAGGAACTCGCCATCCGCCAAAGGGCACACCCGCCATCCGCTACGGGCACATCCGCGGGCACATCCGCCATCCGCGGGCACATCCGCGGGCACATCCGCCAAGGGCACATCCGCCATACAGCTAGCTAACTTCAACATTGGACAACCCTTGCATCAAGCACGTCGTGGAGTTGGAGCAGTCCTTAATGAAGGAGGGAGGAGCTTATATACGTGTGTTGCAAGCTCGGCAGACATTGCCAGGTGACATAGATCAGGGGGATTTAATGAATGATGCGGTGCTTTTCGAGAAGGTAAAGGAGTCCGCACCTTAGAAGGAGGTACCATCTCTGCAGCTCATCAATCAAATGCTCAGTCATGAAACAAAGTTGGATCAGATCGATGGTTCAGAGAATGATAACCAGTAGCTACTGCATGTTAATTCGTTTTTGAGTACTCCACATGTCCTAAATAAATGTCAACAATGTTTGTGGCAATATTTTGCAGGGTTAGTGTTTTCACTGACACTAATTGTTTTTTTATTTTTTTTATTTTACCAACGGATAACTATATTGCTTAATAATAACCCATTATCATTTAGTCTAATGGCATAGTTTTTACTTATAATTTGAGAAGTTGTGACTCGCAAAAGATTTGTTGTAGCATTTTAATTGCTTACTCGGTCAAAAAATATAAGAAATAGACAAAAAAACACATTCTATTTTAGGCGGACAAGCACCATGATCGGTACGATACCGGTTTTTATATAGGTGATGAAATGAGACCTAAGTATATATGACGAAATAATAAAACTATATAAGTATAGTTGTGATGCTTTTGTACATTAAAAATTCTATGATATTATATATATGGTAAAGCGATAACCATTCTAAAATATGCTACACATTATTTTCATAATACATATATAACATTATAAAATCAAGCCACCTATATGATATTTACAACCCCACGTCGCACAAGAACTAAATTGAGGGCAACAAAGAATATTTGTTTAACGATTTATTTGGGAGGCACTAATGAACCATTGCACAACGAGAATTATATATACTTCAATTTAGAATCAGATGTGAATCGAAACATCTGTAGAGAGGTACTGCTTTTAAGAAGTTTAAATATGTATTATGAAAAATTTAATCATTTAAATCTCGAGCTTCTTTAACACCGCTACCCTACCGTCCGATCTGTTACTTTGCGGCCTCCGACCGTCCGATCTGTTGCACAGCCACCTTCGGCGAGGTTTGTGTTTAGTATTTTGTTTCAATCTATGAGTAGATTTGTGTACTATTCGTTTGAAATTTGTTGGCTTGATTATCAATCTTATTTTAACCGTGTCTGTGTTGATGAAGAATGAGATTTAAAGAATAATCTCTCAGACCCTTATGGTTCATTAAAGAATGAGACTTTGAAACCAACCCACCAGAAAACATAGTAAGTGACTACGTAACGACGTGCCGATCGGGTGGTATTGGCTGATGCATTCTACTAATTCTAGGGTAGGAAGTATTATTCATTTTAATGTTCATCATATCACGCACATCAACTTGGTACGTTTTAACACATGAGTGATATGGCTAGTTGATACTATAACCAAGTAATTGAAAAATAATAATATCTGTACATACACATAAAATAAGCACGCAGCTCATATACACCTGAAACTAAAACAATTTGAAGTACTTTTGCTTTCAAAATAAAACCAAAATTCAATTCCCCTCGCATTATCTTACCCTAGAAATAGACAAGGAAAAATGTGAGCCAACATCTTGAAGCACTATAAATTCAACAGCAGGACCAGCTTAGTTGGTCCTTACTATACTCCAAGTTGTACAATTATGGGAAAATCAAAAATGGAAGCGGTTAATTAAGTGCACATGTTTTCGAACCCCATATACTCATTGTTTTCAATCTTTTCAATCATATCCACTATGCCAACCCCACCTGTATCAGAACAAAGAATCTTCAATCATCAGGAGAAAAAAAAAAAAAAAAAAAACCGAAATTCACATCATGACCAGGACATGAAAGTTCATGGAAGTGTTGTTACTTGTTTGTACATACCTAGTGATATTGCACTCACAAAGATTGTTGCAGCGAGAATGAAGATGATTATAGACGCTCTCCCTAATATGTTTATAACCTTTCTCACTACATGTTGCCCTACAAGGGCTGAGAAGCTGGCCACAGCAGCAAAGTAGAGAGCTGCACATATATTAACGACACAAATCCAACATGAAATAGCTCTTCTTAGAATTCAGCTTTATCAACAGGCATCAGAATGGCTAAGAAAGTTAATTACCATAGGGAACAGGAAAACGTTTGAGGAGGTAGTATTCGACAACAGACATGGATGCAGAAAATGTCATGGCAAATGTAGCAGTCGCACTCGACACCTGCACAGAACAAATCATTCATACAGTGAACCCTCCATTAACAAATAATACCAAAAGATGAAATAACTGACCAATTAAAATACCATCATTCCCAATGGTAACACAAATGTGAAAGAACAGATAGAAGAATCACAAAACCTATATAAGGCAGGAGGCTGGGAGTAATGGTAAAGTTCAAGCAGAAGCTCTCAAATTAGTAAAGTCAGCTGCTGTTGATGGCCGGAATTATTTTATTTCTACTCATGCCATTTCTACATACTATCTGGACAACTAAAATTCCTATTGATACATGTAGTTCCAGTGAGGAGATTAAGCGAGGAATACTATTATCCGGCAATTCAGACTAATGGACTTAAATTTTCATGAAAATATGTCTCAAAGGCAATAGTTACTTTGAGAATATTATGGTCATCCTCTTCTTTCAGTACATGAAGGGTATTAAGTTTGGTATGAAGTTCTTCAGCAAGGTTTCAGATGGTGTGTGAGCAAGGGGAAGAGTGTCAACATTTAGTTTGATAGTGGCTGTGGGACCTAATTTCCTTGTCAGTTCATCTTCTATTTCTCCATGTCCTAATCTCAATGAGTTATTCGCGGATAATAACGGTGATGAAGAGTGGTACATATGAAAGCAACTAATCAATGATGCTGTACAATGCTACTACTACCATCGGACAGTTAAACTTCCTATCAATGCATGTATTGCTTTAGACTGTATAAATAATCATCACCCGAGATGCAAATTCTGATACGAAACCCCATACGACCTATAGAAACATGGGATGAAGTCTACATTCTGACTTATAAACAGATTGATGCAGGCATAGAGGTAAGTGATAAAGATATTAAAAACCAAGACTATAGCTCTTCTCACACAGTCTTTCGGGAGAACAGTCACTCTTGATAACCAATAGGGATGAAAATGAGGAAGAATTTCAGGGGTGCTAGTTGCTTTAAAGATACATATAGTGATGACTGATGAGTTCCTGTGGTTCCAGTACTTGGAAGGGTATTTTATTGGTTACGTTCTTCAACAAGGTTTTAGATGGCAGATTGGCAATGTGAAGAATATCAACATTTGGTTTAATAATTGCCTAATTGGTTGGGACCTGATTCACCTATGAGATCACTTTCTATGTCATCTGGACCAACTATTCCTAATGAGATAGTTGAAGATTATATTTTTAATGGACAGTATTCAAGCTATAACATTGTTGGCATAGGATTATTGGTATACGGTATACTACTGACCCTAAACCATATGCCTTTCTCCAACTGAAGGTCTTACGGGTCTATCCCATCCTCCAGTGGTTTTTAGAGTGAAAGTTGATGGGTTCAGACTTAGTTCTGACGGCAGAAAAGCTACAGGAGGTCTGATTTGAGATACGAAGGCGATTGATTCCGTAGGGACTGATGAATTTCTTAGTATGCTGAACTATGGGATTTTAATTATGGGTTCAACGCTGCTAGGGAACCCAATCAACCATAGAAGTGAATATGCTCTAGTTGTATGTTTGGTTATTTGGGACTGATTATTCACACCTTATCACCGGACGATTCTAGTTGTAAGATACTAAAACGTGTGGACTGCCGGATTATCATATTTATCAGCAGATCAGTTATGCAGAAGATAATTTAGTCCACCTTTGGCACACAATAAAATTGATCCACAAGCCATTTGGCTGATGATCTCAACATGCAGACACGTTACTATTTAGTTTTATTTTTCTGGGCTCCAGCCATCCACATTACCATGTGTATTTTCATATCTACCTTTTGAGCTGTATAAGATTTTATGAGAAAAATGGTCTGATTCGTAATGGAACAACTAAATGCTAGAACTACATGAAGATACTTAAGAAACACAACCTCAACTATTTCAAATTTTCTTTGTCAGCTACTATTCCACTTATTATTATCAAAAGGAAGTACAGTGTTTACCTGAGGTGGGATTCCCAGCTCCAGAAAAAGAGGACCCAAAATGAAACCTCCACCAAGTCCAAGCAAACCACCAACTATACCAGCTATTATGCCACAGCCACAATAAAGAACAAGATGATGCACTTTCCAGTTTGTGCTTGATACATCCTGGGATGAAATCACTCTTTGTCCGTAATACAGTCTAACAGCCTCATATGAACTCGCTCCAACAGCCACAGGGATCTAAGAAAAAAAATGATGGGAAAAAAAAGTAAGCAAAATATGATGTTTTTAAAACCACAATTCAGGTATCAAATTCATACTTAAAAGTATGGAAAGAAATACATGCTTCTAATTATGGAGGACATGGAAGGTACCTGCATGAGGTTCAATACCCAATATGCGACCGAACAAGTTGTGGTATAATACTGTGAGAAAGAAACAAGATTCATCAATGCTAACCCTTGATGCGTAAGTTTCTAAGAAGATTCAACCACTGTGAATATTAAGAACCTTAGCGATCTGCAACGCAAGTATTAAGATCCAGACAGCAACAAGAAGTCCCAGTTCCTTCCAGTAAATATTCTCAAAAATAGAAACCTGAGAAAGATTCAGAAAGTCAGTCTCGACAACTATATGTCAACCGGAATTCAGGCCGCAAAACAATACCTGTTTTCTTTTAGACTCATTTGTTCCTGATAGACTACTGTTGATCGGAGCGGCAGGTAAAGGTCTGTATTCAACTTCTTCACTACCATCACCTTAATAAATAGATAGATCTTTATTAGCCTCGAGAAGACCTCATTTGGCATCTGAATTTGGAGAGGTGAATGGTGAAAGAGCACTGCTACAAAAGGGAGAATGATATGTTTACTCACCATTCGACTGCATTCGTCTGGCAACTTCCTGAATATTCAAAACTTGTGAGCCAAAATGCCAGGTATGGATCAAATTAATCTTTTGACCACAAAAAAAGATCAAGTTAATCTTAATACACAATGAACTAATGAGCAGAGTTTAAGATAACCTTCTTCAGTATAGTTTCTCTTTTCCAAGACTCTACTCCCTTGAAGAAGGCCTTAGTTGATGTGCCTGCAGGTCATCATTAATAATTCAAAGAGTCGTCCAACTGAGAGGAGAAATGTCATATATAATTGGAACCTTACCTAAGAAAATAATGATTAGCAACACTGTGATCATCCAATCAGCAAATATTACATTGAAAGAAACTCCAATGCTAATCCCAAGCATAAGCATCGGCTGGACAAGAAGCGCCAGGTCATAGTCAATGATGGGCAAGTCAAGAGTGGGATGTCTCAACCTTAAGTTGAAAAAAACAGTTGAAGCTGCTCCACCTGTGATCATACCTAAGCAACCGGACAGAACCAAACCAAATTGAGCTCGGGTACATTTCAAAGGTTAAAGGGAAGACTAAGCACATGAACATATGAAAGCAACAGAGAACCTAACTAAGACGTTACAAGTTAGAATCCAATTCCACATGTAGACATACGTATCATTTGGTGGTACTGTGGAAGCAACAAATGATTTTTTGGAGTTGAGGCTCCAAAACTCAAGTCCAAGCTCAAGTTAGTTATTACTCCCCTTAAACAAATAGTCAAACACCACTAATGCATAGAATCAACAATCTACATTCTATTAACAGCAGTTGAGGGCTGAAGGACCAGTAGTTTTCATTTCAATATTTCATCAACATTCAACATTAACCTTTCTAAAGAGATTGCATGCCTCTACTGCAGGTGAAAGTTGAAAAAGCTGTGAAGAGCAAGTGAGAAAGAACTCACACTTGGATAACGCTGTTGATGATTTATCATCGAACCCAATAATCAAAGTAAGCATAGGAACAAAAATGCCACCCCCACCTACTCCTCCCACAGTCCCAAACGCAGCTCCAATGAATCCAATTATTGTTCCCACCACAATTCTCCAGCCAAATTCCATTTCCTGTAACAGTACAATATAAGAACAGCATTTCAAAATCATTGTAGAAACAAGAATAACCAATCAAGAGTGCAATGAAAATCAAACTTACAGGCCAAACAGCCACATAACCCAATCGACCCTGTCGCCACACAAAGCTGAACACTCTGTTTAAATAACCAGAATGGAACTTTTCAGTCCCATTGTATGTTGAAGCATCCGGTTGGAATGTTACTTGTAGTGAACCAATCACTAAAGCCACAACAAGAAAACCAGCCACAACCACACCCATACTCCACCTCAAACCACACCATGGTGATCCAACTTCAGCCATCTGACTTCTTCGAAAGAAAACAATCTCAAAGATGAAGAAAAGCTTCTAGCCAAAACTCAGTTCCTATACGAATCACAGCTAGCTTCTGTGTCTATGCATGTATATAAATGTCACGTAAGTTGGTGAAAGAATGCTAGCGGATAACTGTAACACCCCAGATGTCAGAAATGAAAGTACGAAGAAATTTCTCTCCAAATCGAACCCAGAAAAATAAGTCTGTTGTCACTCTTATAGGCTCTCATTTGCTCTCTACCTGCCGTTCAATCCAAAGTTTGTTTTGTTTGGCTTACTTCTTCTAAACCCATCAAACCCTTCAAACCCCACCCAAGTTGTTATACATATAATATGACAATGATACGTGCAGATTAGGAGAAACAACCCTTCTTCCTCTGTTTTTCTATTGGGAGTCGTGCAGATTAGCATCTTAGACAAGAAAATCATATTCTATTTTACTGAAACTCGATTCGAATAATGACCAGCACGTCAAAGTAAATGATTTCATTGTCAACATCAGAGAAACAAAGTGGTGGATCACTGATGGCCACTCTTCACTCCCAGTACTGACGGATACACTCAATGAATTTAAGAATGGGTTGCAATCTTCATAGTGAAAATGAATGCCATCAAACAACTATAATTTCAAAGTTTTTCCATAACACATTAAACACGAGTATGGATCCCTCTTCAAAGTTTGCAACTTGGCAAGAGTATAATCACAATCTAATTATGTCATCACCGACCCATATAAAGAATCCCCATCTTCCATCACAATCTATCTAGGCTAGCCAAAGTTGAAATTCAACACGCAATGTATAAACCCAGTAAAACCAATATATACATTACAACATCAAAGATTATGACATTACAAAGAGCTAATCAAAACTGGTCTTGAACTGAAAATCTAATTAGAAAGTTCAACACTTAAAGCAAAGGACCCTCATCATTATTACCCTCATTCTACTTGGTTGTTGAAACTGTGACTTCACTTGTCAAGGCCCATTGTCTGGACAGGTGGGGCAGTAACTACAGGCAGATTTAGACCAGCAGATGCAGATTCATTAGACCTTTCACGGATCTCCCTATACTCTTGACAAATCGCACAAAGATGGCAGAAAAAATGGGTGATAAAGTCACCACATGGAGCTTCCTGGAGATTAAATTTGGATCTTAATGCCCTGCGGTAGCCACAAGCATAAGATGCAACAAAGCAACCGGGAAGACCCAAAACAAGGCCATCAGTTAATAAGCAGCAGACGGAATTAACCAACACCCACAGAATGAAATGAGTCGTACAAGAGCCCATCAATGTCCCAGAGCCAAGAGACTCGGCGTTCTTTCCGAAAAGATAGCAAGGGCATAATAGACCTATACAACAGCTCTGCGTGTCATCACAACATGCGCAGATTCCAGAAGACCATTGTATTTGCCCTTGGCCGGGATTAGGTTGCTGCTGCGGAGGATCTTCTTCATTGCTGAGAACAACAAGACCTGATCCGGAGTCTGATTGGCCCAGTGGAATATAACTCGGTGGCGCGTAACTGCCTTGGCTATTCATTCTTCTGTGTTGTTGCCCTTTATGGTTGTGTGGTATCAAACACACACACACACAGAGAGAGCGCTTCGGATTTTAAATCGGATCCCTAAAAATGCAGCAAATTAATTAATAGGGAATGGAATGACTTGTCTAAAACAATCCAGAATGTTCATTTTCGTTTTTACCCTTGTGTGATACACGTGTCGCCATTCCAGGAAATTGTATGCGTGTCCAACAGCTACTGATACAGTAACAATTTCCTGGACTGGCCACACGCGTATGGTACAACAGCTACTGCTGGGTAATGAAGCATTCAATGCCCAAGTTTTTGAGACTATAACACAGGTACTGAACAAATTAAGTCCATCAAAGTCGAGATCAACATCCAGCAACGCCCAAGTTTTTGCGATACAAATACTCCAGCAGGGGGAAGTAAATTCTGAACTTGAAATAGACAGTTTGAAAACATAAAATTCCCAATATGCCGAACCTACAAAGTTACCGATGGTGGATCAGAAGATTCAATTATCCGATCTAAAGAAAAACTGTCCAACTCCTCAATCAAGCAAATCAGACACCGCTGTCTTCTTAAATGGATCGACTTGTGTCAGCTGCCCAATCAAAGCTTTGTTGGGATATATATTATCTGACTTCATTCTCTCCCGGAGTCCATAGGCTGGAGCCTTGGCATTTATATAGGCCTGGACAAGAGATTGGAACTGACGAAGTCGAGCTGTGTAACCGGCCTGTCTCATCCTGTAAAATATTTTTTCTGAGTTATGAATATCACCCCTCTTTGAATACTGATCCATAATAGCCATATAAGAATTGTACATTGGCTTCATCTGGTTCATCTCAGCAGCCTTTGCCAAAATAGAGACAGCCTTCTCAACCTCTCCAGTTTGCACATAAAGTTGTACAAGTGCATCCCAAATTAATGGGCCAATCTCGCAATTGTTATCTGCCATACGCTTAACAAGGTCTTTGCCCTTCACAATCATCTTATGGTTTGCATACACCTTCAAAAGCACAGCATACTGCCTGGAAGAAAGTCTATAGGTTTTCAACATCCTATCAAAAACTGCCTCTGCTTCTTCAATTTTGTTCAACTTTCCCCAAGCTTCAATTGCAGCCATGCATTCTTCAACCCGAGGATTTGACACACAAACATCCCAAACCCTCCCCACTTCATCAACCTGACCCAGCTCTGCATAAAGGGGAAGCAAAGCTCGGCAAGCCCAGCGGTTCTCCTTTAAATTACCCCCTTCCATCTCCTTCAAAACAGCCTCAGCTTTTTCTTTCAGTCCGCCAAAGGCATAATGCTTAGCTATGACAGCTTTAACAGTAAGGTCTGGTTCAATGCCTTCAGTCTTCATTGTTTCGTAAACTTGTTCCATTCCAGCTATGTCATTGGATTCGCCTTTCGCAGATATTAATAGCTTATAAGTGAAGGCAGTCGGCTTCACACTTTCTTTCTCCATAATAAGCAAGACATCTGCTATTTTCTTCTTGTCAAACCTCTTGTAAAGAAGGAGTAACTGGTTGCATGTAAATGAGGTAATTGGGAAATCTAGATCCTTCATTTTGTTGAAAATGTCCTCGGCTTTCTTCAAATTGCTGGCACCAACGCAGTTAGCCAACAGGGTTCGGTAGATTACCTCACCTCTAAAGGATTGTGGGATCATCTCAACATACTTCTCTGCCTTCCAGAAGCCAAGTGCTTTGGCAATCAAGTCCACGCGAGATGCATAATCTTTTTCAGTAAATTCAATCTGCTTATGTATCTCCAACCACTCGGAGACCTGCACATCAACACAGCATAACAGAATTTTTTTAATTTCAGTCAGCAAAATATCCTTCTAAAGACTGGAAATCTAACAGAGTAAAGCAACATGCAACATGTTATTTACCCTGCACCCTAGAAAACAGAGCTAGGGTAATAACTCAATGATAATTCCCATTTTATCCAGTTAAAGTCGGTGTTATTGACCATCATGTTTCAGGCTCTTACTCATCCCACCTCCTAGTGCAGTTGCATTACCAATAAGCTGAAAAAACAAATAAGTAAATATGTTTTCTGATCATGACTATATAACAAGACAATATTCTACTTGGACCGAGAGAAAGGAACATTAATGCTACAACAATGCTGCAAGATCAATACGATAAAGGCAGAGTTAAACTATTTCCTTGGTATAATGTAATTTGACTCACAAAGCTCACTAGCACTCGTAAATATTATTAAGGGAAATGTCCCTGCCCACCTGAGGGAGGTCTATGCTTCAAATGCTAATATGTCATGCCTGCCAAGTGGCTCATTTGGTAATTTCTTCATACTCAATCTATTACAGTCAGGATGGACGCAAGCTAAGTACTTGCATCAAAGTGACTAGGACTCATATAAGAAGAGCTTTTGATCATGACCTACAAACCCCACAACTCAGACAGTAGCAAGGACCCATGGGTGACAAACAGCCCATGGATACCATTGATGCAGCAAGCTCGCTGCTTAGAAACCAGGATCAGTAAGATCTAAGGCTTGGGGCTTTAAACACGCACAAAACTCTTTGATATAGGAATCACTCCCAGGTTTCTTACCTTAGTCTAGGCTTCTCACCTCAATCTAGGCTTCACACCAGTCCTATCACATGAAAACTCAGAAATATCTGAATATTCTCATTCAACATAGCATACCTTTGCCATTCGGCACTTACACTTAATTATACTAGAGTAGATAACTGACAATAACTAGCATTAAAGACTCATTGGGACTCTTAATTTTCTAAAACTGAAGCATAAAAACCTAATAAAGGAAAACTTAACACAACTAAACTGAAATGAAATCTGAAAAGACACAAAAAAGAAATTCGAAAGGACCTCAAAGCTTAGAGACTTCTAGAATCAGATTCAGCTTTTCCTCCAATTTGCTAAAATCATTTCAAAAGCAATTAACCAAGCCCTATGGAAATGGAATGATTAACAGCTCTCTTTTTCCATTTCCTTTGCTTAAAAACCTTAACAAGTTCAGCCATGATGTCCTCATCAACCATGCTTATCTATGGAGCATGAACATGATACGATATGCTGATTATATGGTCTACTCATCATTTATTGTCGGATGCTGCAAATACAGTACGGTGATTATGACATTAAGTGATATAGAAATCTCAAAGCTAGGCCACCTGAAAATTCATTCTGGGAATAGACATACCACATATGGTCCATACTCTAGTTCACTGACAAAAAAAAACTGCCCAGCAAGGGAAGAAGCAACAGGTGTCTCTTTTGATGATCCTAACTTAAAGTTATAAGTATTGAAGCCCTCAGAGACAACTCTGCAATGAGTACAGAAATTTAAGAAATACTCACCCTCACAGTAGGAGAAGATCTTTTTGTACTAATGTTACAAATGAAAAATTAAACAAAGCATTTCAAAAAAAAAAAAAAAAACAAATCCCCAAACTAAGAGGTAGTAGAAGCTATATTTGGACATGCAGATAAAACCTACGTTTATGAATTATGCCAAAAATGCTAGCCAAAGTAAAAAAAAATGAGAATTGCATAAACCTCAAAACTCAGAGCATAAATATAAGAACGTGCGAAATCACCTGCAGTGCCCTCCCAAACATTCGGCGCCGGCGTAAGTCTATCATGGCCAATGAGATCTCTGCCCTGCTTAAATCATTTCCTTCTTTAACCCACTTATCTAAAGCAGCATGGACAGATAAACCCGGAAATTCTAAGATGGCTTTGAAAAGTGCTGAACCACCCCTTCTCCCTCGCGACCGTTTCTCGTTTTGATCGCTCTCAGTCTCTGATAACTCCAACTCATTTTGAGAAGGCTCAATGTCTTCTTCACCATCAGAGACTTCTGGTCCAGAGACTAATTCATCTTCACTTTCATCGCTTGTGTTGCTCACCTGAATTGCCTCAGCAGTGTGTGGCGTTTCCAGTTCAGAAAACCCATCTTTCAAGTCATCTTCCTGTCCACTGCTTTTTGTGCCAGCATGAGAAGAAATGCTGCGTCTATCTACAGAGAACTTTGACAAAATATTTGTGGTGTAGTATAATTTCTTGGAAGGTAGATATCCATCAGACACTGATTGAGGGGACTCAATGAAAGAAGGCTTGTCTTGTATGGAAGAAAATGGTACCTCCAAATTAGCACAAGCATGGGAAGTTCCAATGCTGAATCCTTGCTTCCTGTAAACAAACGGAAACATAAGTAGAGGACAATACCAAGCATAGAAGAATATGGCAGACATAAAAGAACGAAAAGATGAAGAAATTGTATCAACACCCTATTTTCCATTGGTTAACAATAACAGGATGTGCATTAATAAATGTGCATACCATAAAATTCAAAAGCTTGCGATTTTGTCAAGAATTAAACTTTTACAACAGTACTGTTGGAAATAAATGTAACTTTTTCTAGGTGTCATACTTATAACCATTTAAAGGAGTGAATGCTGTAAAGAATCGTAAAAGAAGATGCAACAGAAGGAATGAAATTGGAATAATATATAAATTTATATGCCGCAAATATAAAATGGCCAAGGGTCTGAAGGCTGAAGCAAATGGAACTTTCTCAACTCTCCTTCACATCACTAATTCAATTGATACGTATCTAAACAGCTTCATGTTTTCATTTCTCAAGACTCGACCTTTCATATTTTTTGGTAGTCCCAGCAGGAAAAGAAACAAACTCGTAATTCCAGAGTCAAGATCTGATGAATCCATCATTTTGCGGAGTTTCACAGTAACAAATAATAAGCGATTAAGATGAACGGAGCGAAGATCGAGAGAAATCTATACCTGCGAGGAAGAGATACACGACGAAGAGCCCACATGGCTGCCTGCTGCTCTTGTTCAAGAGACTCTTAAACCCTAAAAATCCCCACTTTCTCTGGGTTTTAGCTTTTTGGGATGGTGAGGACTGAGGAGAGCTCCACCGCCCTTTGGGGTTTTAGGCTTTTTGCTTACGTAGGCCTACACGGGCCCAAACCGATATTTATTATTATTATTTTTTTTTTTTTTCCTGATCGGGTAACTACAGTTTACGATATCAGAATCTCAAACACCACATTTACGAGTGTTGACTCATTTAAACATATTTTTAGAGAAGCAAACTTTATTGTTGATGTTGTTGACAGTAGCCACAGAGGGGCTACAACAGGCCCACAGACCCGCAACCAGTGCACCCGGGGCCGGCCTAGGGCCCGGAACCGGATCGCCAGCACCCGGAACCGGGGTCCAGCAGTCTACCTTGCGACCAGGAACCCGGGGACCGGGGGCGCCAGCCTGCTAAAGAGGTCACCAGAGCTGCCCTTTGGTGTACGAACAGAAGGAAGCCAGTCCCACATCGAAGAGTGAGGCCAGACCTCACGCCCAACCACCTATATAAGGGCCTCAACTACCCTCATTAATAGGTAACTGATATTTCCTACTGCTTATCATACGTGCTTAAGTTATCTATTCATCCCAACTGTACTAACTTAGGCATCGGAGAGGAGAAGACCGGCCCGTCCGGTATTCCCCTTAGTAAGCAGGTTTACAGGAGATCACACTTGGATTCATCTGTCTCTGCCAGGCCTACGGGTTTTAGGTACGAACAATTGGCGCCGTCTGTGGGAAAGGATACTATAAAACCACTTAAGCATTACCAATGGCAGAAAGCTCCGAGACAGGCCAGGAAAGAAATACCACCCCGGTCAAGGCGCGAGAGCAGCGCAGCGACCAGGACAACCAGGAAGGTGGGAGGCCGGCCGGCACGCCGGGGCCATACCTTGATAGCTCGTGCGGGAAAGGCCCTGTGAAGGGCGACCAACCAGCGCACTAGGGCTTTTCGCTGACATTCTCGGACGATTCGAGCGACATGGAGGAGAGCCCGCTCGGTGACAGTGACCGGGACACCACGTACAGCCCCGACCGGCGCGATATAGCGGGGGAGATACGGGCAATGGCAGCGGAAGTCGGTCGCCTGCGCGAGGAGGGCGACTGGGATAGGGCAAGATCCAATGCCCGGTATGAGGAAATGGAGGCCGTGAATGCTGCCCTGGTAGCCGCCCTGGAGCGACGACGCTATTACTAGGGCACATGCACCTGCGCCAGGCCGATCTCAGCGGTTTGAAGCGGGACAGTCATCGGGCGGAAGGCCCCACTCCTCCGAGCGAGCGGAGATCCCGGCCGGCACGGCCCCACCAAAGAGCGCGCCGACCTCCCGGCAACCACACGCTTCATTCGAGGATGAAGCCACGACCCCGACTGCACGGGCATTGCAGATACTCACCGACACTGTGTCGGATCTGAAGGCCCATGTGGAGGCCAACGAGAGAAGGGCGGCGCGGCCGATGGAAGGCGCGCGATTCAACGAGCGCATGGGACCTTTCTCTCACCAGGTTCTGGAATCGGGGAGGTCTAGTAACCAGAAATCCCTAAAACTCACATACTCAGGATCCAGCTGCCCGTACCAGCATTTGGACAGTTTTCGGTCCCAGACATGCGCCAAGGGCTATTCCGACGCAGTATGCTGCAACATTTTCCAGGAAACCCTGTCTAGAGAGGCGCTCAGCTGGTTCTATGAGCTTCCGGCAAACTCCATCGAGGCGTTCGAGCAGCTGGCCGATCGGTTCGTAGGCCGCTTCATCCTCCGGGTCGAAGGAGCCCGGACATCGACCATCCTCTTCAACTGCATGCAGGCACCCGGCGAGGAGCTGAGGACCTTTGTCAACCGCTGGCAGACGGTGACGACCGGGGTTCGGAACCTCGACAAGGGTATCGCCGAGATGGCGTTCAAACAAGGGCTCCGGCCAGGAAAATTTTCCTACGCCGTACAGGTGGAACTCCCGCAGGGGTATGACGAGCTGATGACAATGGCCATCAGGCATGCTCAGGCCGACCATGAAACGTACGGGCAGCACCTGCTGAAAAGAAAACGGGACGGGCAGCAGGACGAGCACCCCCGGGAGGAGCACCCCCCTCCCGGCCAAGAAGACAAGGCCAGCCACCGGACCGAGAACCGAGGTGCCCGACCGAGCCGGCCCAGCAGATATTGGGGGCAACGGCAGCAGAGGCCCTATCATGACAAACCCCAGAACGAGCACAAACCGGCGCAGTACCGGCAAGAACGCCTCCTGGCAATCATGCCAGCAGAACGTCAAGAGGTCTTCACTACCCTAACCTCTTCATACGAAGACATCTTGCACGAGAACGGGAACATCATTCCCCCACCGCCCAGGAGAAAGTACCCAAAGGGGAAGTTTACCCCGGAGCAAACGGGCAAGCACTGCTCCTATCACGATGAAGCTACACTGCTCCTATCACGATGAAGCTACTCATCGGACAAACAAGTGCTTCACTCTCAAGACAGCGGTGGAGGGTTTGATTAGCAACGGCCAGCTCCAGCGGTATATAGGGGAAAGGAGAGCAGATCCCGACCGGGAGCCGGGCCATGCCTGGTAGGCACGCCCAAACCTCCAAGCGGTTAGTTTGGCATATCATCGGTTCGGCTGCTATAACATCATGAGATGTATACCAACTATTTTGAGAAAAAATTCCACCGGTTCCGCCAGTGCAAGTGTATTTATATCCAAGGAGTAATACAAACAAAAACCATTCCGCCGGGTTTACAAAAAAAAAAGGGAGAGCAAACCAAAAATCTCAAGGAGCCGCGCTCCCCCCTTCAGCGGGCATTCCACCAGCTTCTCCAGATGAAGCCGCCGCACCTTCTTCAGGCCCGCCTACCCCTTCTGGTTGCTCCTCGCCTACCGACTGCTCATGGATATCCGACTGCTCATGGATATTCTCATCAGCTCCGGCCTTCGGCATTCGAGAGGTATCCAGGTACCGCTTCTCTTCCCACTCCACGTAGGCGTCCGCGATACCCGATTCCCTGGCCTTCTCCAAGAACTCGAGGAACTGATCGCTTTCATGATACTTGAGGACAACCCGCTGGTAAAGCTCCGGGTCCTCTTCTCCAGACGCAGCGGCAGCGGCGACGCGCGCAGCGGCAGCTCCCACCTGGAGCTAATCCACTTTTGCCTCCAGCTCGGCCCTCTCCTCTTCGGCCAGCTCCTTCTCCTCCTCAAGGCTCCGGACCCGCTCTTCCAGTTTGGCCACCTGCTTCTTGGCCCTCTCCTCCAGTCTGACCTTCTCCCGCTCCAGCCTGGACTTCTCTACTTCCAGACGCTCTCGGGCTTCTGTCAGAGCGGCCACCTGCCTCTTCAACCCCGGCAGCTCCTTGCTCGGATCCGGCTGGTACAGATTGTACAATAACTACACAACAACAGGGAGCCAATTAGACAAGCAGCAAAGGTAACGAGTTACGAGCAGTGCCATGGCACCGAGCAATTCTTACCCGGAGGACTGACTCCTTGCACTTTTGGCAGTTCTCCCCCGCCAAGGCTCTGGTGACCCCAGGCCTGTCCAGGCCAAGGCCAGCCACATCTGCCGCCACCTTCCGGACGAAGGGATTCACCAGACTCCCCCTCTGTTCCTCCGCAGGAGCAGGGCTACTCTGCTGACAGGCAGAGTTTGGAGCAGCGGCAGCCTTGTCCCCAGCGGAACTCGACGCACCACTGGTCACCTTGAGCCGCTTCGCCAAGTTATCACCTGACGACCGGCCGGTCAGCGTCACCAGCGTGGAGGGAGGAACGTCCATGACCCTCCGCCTCTTCTCACCCTGGCCTTCCGGTGAAGAAGATTGTGCGCCTGACCGGGTGACCCTGGTGACTAGCGGGACTGATCCCGGCCGGTACGGAATCCGGTTCACCCCACCAGGAACCTTTGATGGCCCCCCGGTGGTCTTGCCCTTTCCAGGTCCCACCTTGGGCGCAGCAGGGTGACTCTTCACACGCCTCAGAATATAGGCGTCGCCCTCAACGTCCATGGCCCTAGGTTCGGCATGAACGGTAAGCCGACCGGACTCCTCGTCCACCGAGGTCCGCGAAACGGCCTCCCCTTTCTCCTTTAGACTTGAGAGAAGGTCTTCACCGTCCATGGATAAGGTATTGTCGGGTTTAATGACCGCCCGGGAAGATGCACCTACAGGACAAGCAAAACGTTAGTGTTTAAAACTCGGCCAGCAGAAACACCACCGCTAAACCTTGCTACGCACCAGGATCTCGCCCGAGACCGCAGTACTCCAACACCTCCAGCCGAATGAAGTTGTAAGAGCTTCGCTCGAGATCGTCCCAGCATCCGAGTATAGTCATAATCCTTTCCCGCTCCAACTCGGATAGTTCGAACGATTGGTCGCCAAGGGGCTGGAAGGCACCAGGAACCCGGTACATTTTACTCCTCTTCTGCCACTTCCCTCCCCCCCCCCCCCCCCCCCCCCCCCCACCCCGCCCCGCCATCACCACCTTTTTCCTCCAGCTATTGTCTATCCAGGAAGGCATGTGGGTGATGATAGGCTGGAACTGTCGGGCGCTAAAGGTCAGACAACCCCGGGAGCCCCTCTTCTTCGAGAAGGATATTCTGTACAATGCCCGGAACTCGTTCACCGTCGGCATGCTCATCCCGGACAACTCGTACAGGCAACCGAGGCTCAGCAGCTTCCTCCACTGGTTCCCGGGAAGCTGCGCGGGAGACACTTGCAGGGCACTGAGCGTGTACTGCACGAAATCTGGCAGCGGGAGGGAAAACCCGTGGCGAAATTGGTCCAAGTGCACGGCAACCCAACCCGCCTCCGGGTTACAGGCCGATTCTCCGGGATTCAGCGGCCGTAACGCCTCCTCATCGGGGATTCAGCGGCCATAACGCCACCTCATCGAAAGGCGGCAATCTCTTCGAGATTCATACTATCCTCCGGTTCATCACACACCACGGCCCCTTTCCCACTCCCGATGGTGTAGCTCACGGGTGGAGTGCCAGAAAAGCGCACCCCGTGCGGGATTTCCTCAGATCCCGAGGACCCGGAAGACGAAACCTCGCTCTGGGAGCGGTCAGCGACTTCGGCATCCTGGGATTCCGAACCGAGCCAATCCTCCAGTCTCTCCTCATCGTCCACAACGGGACGCCTGCCGGCCGATTCGGAAGCCCCATCAGAACTTGCAGAAGCCATTTAACCTAAGGGGAAGAAAACAAAACCCACCGCTGGTCAGCAACAGGCTAGAACAGCGCCCTCTGCGGCTCTTCCCCAAGATTACCGCAGCCGCCCCACTTAAAACAACTCACTGTCGGCAACAGAGCCCCCCCCCCCCCCCCCCCCCTCTCTCTCGCCGTAAAATGCCAAAAAGAAAAAGAAAAAGAAAAAAAAACACCAGGCAAAGAAAGCAAGACTTACCGATTACTATGCACAACCGAGGAAAGTCCGTCCTACGAAAACACCGAGCAATGGCAGGCAAAGAACAAGAACGCTTGAGGCAACGGATGTTGCGGGGCACCTCCACAAAGCTTTCGCCGGATTCCTCTCTAACCTTCTCTTCTTCTCTCTGAGCCAAAGAACAAAACAGAACTTATGAAGGAAGAGGAGGCCTTTTTATAGAGGGGTCTGATGCCCTAGGCACTTGTAATCCCCCCAAAACACGCAATCAAGACAATTCAAACGCCTGCGAATCCAGACCCTCCATCTCAGATCGCTCCCTACTGGTACGTGTCCCAGCATTGGTAAACTTCCCACGCCATCATAACTGACGGGACTGATGGGCTTCCTCCTTAAATGCATGTCAGCCACTTGTCCCTCCTACGAGCGACATGGAGGAGAGATGGAGCAGGAACCGAGGCGTCAAGCCCCCCCTCACTTCCCCAAGGGCCACGACAGCTCTCCGGTTATGATTTTTCAACCGACTCAAAGTCTTCTCACCGGTTAAGATCTTCCAACCGGAGCCATGGCAGTTCACCGGTTAGGTATCATTCAACCGGCTGCATGGCATCTCCACGACAGCTCTCCGGTTATGATTTTTCAACCGGCTCGAAGGCTTCTCACCGGTTATAATCTTCCAACCGGAGCCATGGCAGTTCACCGGTTAGGTATCATTCAACCGGCTGCATGGCATCTCCACGACAGCTCTCCGGTTATGATTTTTCAACCGGCTCGAAGGCTTCTCACCGGTTATGATCTTCCAACCGGAGCCATGGCAGTTCACCGATTATGATCTTCCAACCGGAGCCATGGCAGTTCACCGGTTAGGTATCATTCAACCGGCTGCATGGCATCTCCACGACAGCTCTCCGGTTATGATTTTTCAACCGGCTCGAAGGCTTCTCACCGGTTATGATCTTCCAACCGGAGCCATGGCAGTTCACCGATTAGGTATCATTCAAATCGGCTGCATGGCATCTCCACGACAGCTCACCGGTTAGGTAACATTCAACCTGCTCGAGAGCATTTCACCGGTTACGAGACATCAAACCGGCTCCATGATAGCTCACCGGTTAGGTATAATTCAACCGGCTACATGGCCTCTCACCGGTTAGGTAACATTCAACCGGCTTGAGAGCATTTCACCGGTTAGGAGACATCCAACCGGCTCCATGGCCCCTCACCGGTTAGGTATCATTCAACCGGCTCCATGGCATGACTCTGGTTATGAGAACATTCAACCGGCATGGGCTTTATACACCCGGGCGAGTTTACATCTAACACATGTACTCTTGTCCAGCAGGATAAAAACCCTGCATCGCACTGAACTGCGATCAAAATGGGGATTCAAGGCGAGACTTGTCATCTAAACGCCTCCCCACCGGGCAGATTGTTTCTCTGATCCAAAACTCTCCCCGCAGGCACGTCGCCCCACGCTTATTCCAACACAAGCTGGGCCGAGCCACAGGGCCCCTCCCGGCCTGCCATTGGCAGCAATTTCGCCTTGAAAACTTTGGGGACTCGTCCCGATATCACTACCAGAAAAGGGGTTATAGCCGACGAGGCCATCTCGTCGGCCATGTTCATTAATTCGTCGGCTATAGTCATAGCCGACGAAGTATCGTCGGCTATAGTCTCGTCGGGAATAGTCCGTCGGCTATACTATAGCCGACGACACAAAGGGCATGTCGTCGGCTTATAAACCATGTGGTATAGCCGACGAATAAAGCGTCGTCGGCTATACTTTGAACATTGCCGACGACAGGATCGTCGGCTTCAACAATTACGTAATTGCCCCTAACCCGGAAGTATAGCCGACGACAGTGTCGTCGGCTATACCTCAGGCATAGCCGACGAATTAGTCGTCGGCCATAAGGTTCGCCGGTGCCGGGAACGGTTTTTTTTTTACCGGAAGTCGGGAGGGTATAGCCGACGAAATAGTGTCCATTTCGTCGGCTATAACCCCTAAATTTTTTAAAAATTTAAAAATTTTACTCGGGCCCAATTTCACTTCGTCTTCGGTTTGGCTGCAGAAAATCCACAAACAAACATCCAAATATCCAACAAAAATCAACATCA
This sequence comes from Potentilla sterilis, assembly GCA_963682095.1. Taxonomy (NCBI): domain Eukaryota; kingdom Viridiplantae; phylum Streptophyta; class Magnoliopsida; order Rosales; family Rosaceae; genus Potentilla; species Potentilla sterilis. The sequence goes on along the minus strand of OY821756.1, from coordinate 45,805,569 downwards.
ATTCATCCCTAGCTAATATCCGACCTACTGTACAAATTAACCCCCTAACTAGTCATCTACGTACTCATCATCACCCCCTAAACGCGTAGCGTCGTCGACGGGATCGTTCGAGTTCCGGTGGCTATGGCTACCCTGATCGCCTGGCGTACTCCGATGCGGGGGGGGGGAGTGGGGACGACGAACTAGGGCATCTGTGGCGGAGGCGGGGGCTGGAGTCCAGCCTGCTGGGCCTCCCAAGACTGCTGCATCCATCGGTACATCTCCGCCACAGATGCGTCTCTGGCCTGCTGCGCTGAAGCCTCCGCGGCCCTCGCCAACTCCGCCTGCTGGAGCGCCTCCATCGCCCTCGCCAACTCCGCCTGCGTCCTCTGCAGCTGTGTCTGCAAGTCTCCTCTCGTCGAAGCCGCACGCTGCGTGCTGGGATTGGCCGGCGTGTACTTGAGAACCCCATCTCCCGCCGCGCCTAGGCCTCTCTGGTAGAAGTAGTTGTTGCCCCTCCCTACCGCCGCGTGCATGATCTGAGAGGCCAAGCGCGGCTCAAGGGTGTCGATCGTGGAGGCATACTCCGCGATCGCCTCGTCGGACGCCCCTTCCCCCAGGGTGTCTCGCGCGATCCCGAAGGTGATCGCGTCGGTCTCCGCATCTATTTCCGCCTAATTGACAAGAAAATATAATAAACGAATTAATAAAAAATATATATAAATTAATTTAATGAAACACTTTTATTGAAAATGGGCGAATACTTACCACTTGGTCGGGACGCCCCGGATACATCTGCGCATGAATCCACGACAACGGCCTCAGCGGTCCTTCCCTCCTTGCGCGCTCTGCCCACTGCCTCCAGGAGCGGGCGCCGCCGTGGAGGGGGTGCTCGTTCTTCTTGCGGTTGTCGCTGTTCGTCTTCGAGATTTTCTGTATTATAAGAACAAACATATAAACGCAAATATAAATTAGTAACTAAATTAAAATATTAGGAACTAACCAAAACAAAATTATTAACTAATTTAGTTACTAACTAATTTAATTTAATTAGTAACTACCTAACTAACTAATTTAATTTAGTAACTAACTAACTTACTAACTACCTAATAAATTTAATTTAATTTAATTTAATTTAGTAACGAACTACCTAATTATGTAACTAACTAACTAACTTAATTTAATAACTAATAACTAATTAACTAATTAATTTAATTAAGTAACTACATAATTTAATTATTAAATAACATAAAAAAGTTACATACTAGCAGGCTAAATTTTCTTACCGAGACCCTGTCGCTCCCGAAGTAGGCTACCAGCCATAGCCACTCATACTCCCTGTACCGGAACTCGTGGGGGGTTGCACCTCGCCCCAAGCGCTGCTCCACATGGTAAGTCCTGTAGTGCGTCGCCAGCTCGTTCTTCCACTCGGAGTACCTATATTAACAAAAGACAATTGTTAGATATATTCGTTATTTGGCCAATAAATATATTTATACAAAAAAAAAAAGCGAAACACATAACCTGTTCTTCAGCTGCTCGTCTCTCCACCAGTCCAAATTAGGATGGACTCTAAACCATTGCTGCAATATTATACATTAATTAGAAAATATTTTTATATAGTTATAAGAACTGAATTCATAAATGTTTATTTTCTATAAAAATTTTCGATTTAACTCACCGACAGTGCATTGTACACTCGCGCCTTGATGTCATCGTGCACAGAGCCCCAGTCGGGCCACAACATTGGGACCCTGTCCCGCACGATCATGCCCGTCGCGTTGATGTACTTCGTCGTGGTGTCTCTCCTCTCGACCGGGCGTCCATCCGCACCGGGACCGGGCAGGATCTCCTTGATCCCACCGGCGAGCTCCCTCTCCAGGGTCGACATGTTCGCCGGCCCTCTGGTCCTCCTCGTCCCCGCGGGTTTATTGACGAGGACGCCTGTTTCATAATTAAAATGAATACACAGTTAAATAATTATTTAAACTAACTAATTAAAAAATTAATTAAACAATCTAAATAATTAATTAAACTAACCAATTACCTGTGTCGTTGTACTGCTTGTCCTTCTCACGAACAGCCCACAGTCCGCGGCAGTCCTCTGAGTCGAAAGGCCTGTAGACGTAGGCCTCCTCCCAGGGAATCTCATGCGGCCGGTCGTGCCGCCAAATCTGCCTCCCTCTATCGTCGTACTCGGGGATGGCAGGGAGGAACTGGACCATGTACATCCCTGATGGCGGTGACATACGGGGCGTGGACCCTGAGGGGCCTGATCCCCCTGCCAGTGGGCCCTGTCGCTGTGGGGGGACAGGGAGCATCTCTGGAGGGGCCAGATCGGCGCGCGGTGGGGTCGGCTGCCGATCCTGGAACAGTGCTGAAGTGCACTGGGGTCTGGAGGATGCGGCTCTGCGTCCTCCTCCGACACTCGAGCTCGGACCCGCTCCCGTCGACTCATACGAGGAGCCCCCACGTGGATCGCTCGGGGTCAATCCCATCAAGGTCTCCTCTCGTCGACTCATAGGCCGGCGTAGGCCCCGACGACCGCTGAATCCGCTCCCCCCACGGCTGGATCCTGCCTGAGCGTCGGGGTCGCTCTCGGTCGGTCTGCCAAGCCATCGGTCAATAAAGCGGCGGTTTCCTGCACAATTAATTAGTATATAAATTCCATAAATTTCACAAAAATTCCACAAAATCATTAAAAACTTCATTAAATATATTTATACCTAATTATATATATATATATATATATCCTCCTAAAAATTCTTGTTAATTCCTCAAAATTAAACAAAATTCCACACAATTCCATAAATTTCACACAAAAATAAAAAACTTCATTAAATATATATATACCTAATTATATATATACCTAAATATATTTATACCTAATTATATATATATATATATATATATATATATCCTCCTAAAAATTCCACAAAATTAACAAAAATTCCACAACATTAAAAAAATTTCCACAAACTTCCATATACCTAATTATATATATATATATTCCGGAAAAAAAAAAATATATATATATATATATATATATCCTTCACAAAATTCCACAAAATTCCAAAAAATTAATAACAATTCCACAACATTCCATAAATTGCACAACAACCCTAAATTCCACATAATTTCACAAAAACCATAAAATTTCACAAAAATACCTAAATTCCACAAAATCACAAAATTCCACAAAATTAACAAAAACCCTAAATGAGGGAGAGGGGGACTACCTGACATGGTGGTGCGGCTAGGGGACGAGGACGGCGGTGCGGTGCGGCGGCGACGGCGGCTAGGGAAGGACGGCGCCGTTCGGTGCGATTCCGGGTCGGCCGGGGCTCGGGAAGGCCGGGGACGGGGTGGGGAGGGGTGGGGTAGGGCCGGGGAGGCTCGGTCGGCGTCGGGGAGGCTCGGGGAGGGGTGGGCGGCGATTTGAAGATTTAGGGTTATGCAGAAAATGGGGGAGAGGCGCCTCTGTTCGGTTTAAATCGAAGGAGTATAGCCGACGATGTTATTTTAATTCGTCGGCTATGACTATAGCCGACGATTTCGTCGGCTATACTCTGAAAATAGATTCGGGCCGGGCCGAAGTTGGGCTTTGCGGGCCGGTTATAGCCGACGAAGTATGAATGTCGTCGCCTATACTATGAATCTCGTCGGCTATAGTCAAGGACCTCATCAGCCGTCAGATCTCCCCCATCCAACGGAGGACAATAAAACGGCGCGGATCGCAACACTTTAGCCGACGAAGTTATGTATGTCGTCGGCTATTCTTTGGTCAAACTGCAAAGTCAAACCTCTAAACGCTGTAAAACGGAAATTGGCCCCTCTAAATGACGATTTTTGGCCTGACCTCCAACAGAGAATAGTTCCAGATCGATGAGACGCAACTAACCGTATAAAAATTTCCCTCAAAATATTTGCACATTTGCATTTGAAGGATCAAGCAATGGTTTCGGTCAACATCCGGGCCAGGGGTTATAGCCGACGAATTACAGGTCGTCGGCTATACTTTAGCCGACGACCTTCTTGCATATTAATTAATTACCCAGAATGGGCATTATAGCCGACGAAGTATGGTCCATTTCGTCGGCTATAATGCTTATCTCTCCGAAAATTTGCCATTTAGGGACTGAAAATTGCCTATTTCACCTGATAAATTCCTGAACATCGCACAAACAATTCAACACAATTTCCCATAAACTCGGAAAACGGTAATTAAGGACGAAAACATGTATTCATACATGCATGCACCATCGTACACAAATACATACATAAACATGTATTCATACATGATGTTAATCCGAATCGTCTGCCTGATATAGACGATTCGGATTAACATCATACATGGGCACCTGACCCCTAGGAAGTCGAACCACTCTGCCCGGCGTCACATTATTATCGCGGATGGTGGAGGATTCCGGAATGTCGCCGGCGTCCGGCTCTTGGTATGCGGTCGCTTCTTGACACTCTGTGCTCACACCAAGTCTGGTAGCACTGTATATATCTCGCTGAGACACATGGTTAACTACCTTCCACGTGCCTTTGTTCAATGAATCGTCAAGATAAAAGACCTTTTTGGCCGCTGTGGCGAAAACAAAGGGGTCATCTTCATACACACTAGTAGCGGTATTCACCGAAAGTATGCCGTACTGATTGATCCCTCATTACGGTCCAAATAGACCACTGGATAACCAGTCGTATGCTGATCGATACTGGAGCCTCAGTCAACGTAATGTTCCCAGATGCATACAAAGGGTTGCAAAGAGGAAGGAACAAGTTATCCCAGGATAACGAGCCGCTCATAAGCTTCTCCGGTGAAGTCGTCCAGCCCCTGAGATCGGATTACCTACCGGTCATCTTCAGCGAGGGAGACAGAACCAGAAAGGAGCATTTGGAGTTCATCATTGTCGACTGCCTATCATCGTACAATGGCATAATCGGTCGGCCAGGATTATGGAGGCTCAAAACGTTTATTGCCGGCCATATGTTAATGTTGAAAATGCCTTCACCGGCCGGAGTCATTACCATACGCGGGGACCAAAGGATCACCCGCAAGTATTACACAGAAGCCGTGACCCACGGGAGGAAGCGGACCGAGGTCTTCACAACCGCTCAGCAGGCACCCGCGCCGGATCTAAACATTGACCCACGTGATGACGTCAAGACAAAAAGAGTCGGGCGGTTCATCGAGAAACTGGAGCCACCTGCGGCCGTGGAACAAACCGAAGCAATCTGCATTTCGGTGGACCACCCGGAGCGAAATATCGTAATAGGGACGCGGCTCGATCCGGTTGTTAGGCAAGAGCTCATAGCCTTCCTCCAGGACAACGGTTCGGTCTTCGCATGGTCCTATGAGGACATGCCGGGCATATCCCCGGAGATAGCCGTGCATGAGCTAAATTTATTACCCAACGTTCCCCCGGTAAGGCAGAAGAGGAGATCTTTCAGTCCCGCAAAATATGAGGCAATCAGAGCGGAGGTATAGAAATTGAGGACTATAGGGTTCATCCGGGAAGTCCAGTACCCCCGCTGGCTCGCAAACGTAGTTATGGTACCGAAGAGGGGAACCGGCCAATGGCGTATGTGCGTGGACTTCACTAACCTGAACCGGGCGTGTCCAAAGGACAGCTTCCCGCTCCCCCGGATTGACCAGCTCATAGATTCCACGTCCGGTTTTAAGATGCTCAGCTTCATGGACGCTTACGCCGGGTACAATCAGATCAGGATGCACCCGGATGATGAGGAGCACACGTCTTTCACAACCGACCAAGGTACCTACTGTTATAAGATGATGCCGTACGGTCTGAAAAATGCCGGGGCCACCTACCAGCGAACGGTCAACCAAATGCTGGAGCAGGAAATGGGTAAAATCGTAGAGGTTTATGTGGATGACATGCTGGTCTAGAGTTTGACTGCAGGGGCCCATGTCCAGGATTTGGCCGTAGTCATTGGCAAGATGCTCAAATTCGGAATGCGCTTAAACCCAAAGAAGTGTATTTTCGGAATTTCAGAGGGCCTATTCCTAGGCCACATCATCAGCCAGCGAGGAATAGAAGCCAACCCGCTGAAGGTCCAGGCGATTTTAGATATGGAAACGCCAGGGGAGAGAAACCAGGTCCAGATGTTGACCGGCCGGTTAGCCGCCCTCGCCAGATTCATCTCCCGCCTAACCGACAAATGCACCCCGTTCTTCAAGTTGCTCAAGGCACAGCAGACCAGGAAAATCCACTGGGCAGCAGAGCATGAAGCAGCATTCCAGTCTATCAAGGCATATCTGTCGGCAGTGCCTCTCCTATCCAAACTGGTGCCGGGCGAAATGCTATACCTTTACATAGCTGCATCCGCGACGGCCGTCTCCGCGGCTCTTATTAGGAAGGAAGACACGCTCGAACTCCCGGTATATTATGCGGGAAAGGGACTCACTGGAGAAGAGGGCCGCTACCCCGACATAGAGAGATTGGCTCTGGCCCTGATTGTTAGTGCCAGGAAGCTCCGACATTATTTACAGGCTCATTCCATCACCTTGTATACCAATCACCCCCTGCGACAGATCCTACAAAGACCGGAGACCAGTGGTAGGCTCGTACGGTGGGCAGTTGAACTGGGAGAGTTCGACATCATCTACGCCCCGCGAACGGCCATCAAGGGGCAGGCAGCTGCGGACTTCATATGTGAGCTCACCCCAATGGCGGTGGAAGCACACCCCGACTAGTGCGAGGACACCGAGGCAGTACGAGCCATAAAGACCGAACCAGGCCTCCCCACCGGTTGGAAGCTTTACGTGGACGGCTCCGTAACGACCAGGCGGAGCGGCGCTGGTGTCATGATAACCTCGCCCGATGGCCAGTCATACGAGTATGCCTTACGATTCCTTTTTGCCACCTCCAACAACGCCGCCGAACATGAGGCCCTCATAGCCGGTCTACAGCTGGCCAAGGAATTGGGAATCTCGTCCATGGAGATATTCAGCGACTCTAGCCTAGTGGTCAACCAGATGAACGGGGTGTTTGAGGTCAAGGACCCCCAGCTGTCCTCTTACCAGGCTCTGGCCAAAACCCTGATCGAGCCGTTCGAGGGCGCCACGATCCAGCACATTCCCCGAGAGGAGAATAGACATGCGGATGCCCTCGCAAGACTGGCAACCGAAAACTACCCTCCAGAGTACCGGAAGGCAAAAATTGAAACTCTCCAGAAGCCGAGCATCAGCAAAACCATTTCCGAGATATTTGCGGTAGAAGAAGCACCACCAAGCTGGATGGACCCAATAGTCAGATATTTGACTGACAAAACCAGCCCCACGGACGCGGTAGAGGCCAGAAGGCTACACCTCCGGTGCGCCCGGTACGGCCTCCTCAATGACCAGTTATACCGAAGGGGGCACAGCTTCCCCCAGCTGAGGTGTGTGACAAGAGAGGCAGGTGAGGCTATCATGCGAGAAATCCACGAGGGAGTATGCGGTAATCACTCCGGCGCAAGGTCATTATCCCACAAATCGCTCCGAGCAGGGTATTTCTGGCCAGACATGGCGGCAATGTCAAGAAAAATATCAGGCGGCTGCCACAAGTGCCACATGTACGCTTCTACACATCATGCCCCGGCAATCGCGTTGTCAATCCTGCTGGCACCGTGGCCATTTGCACAATGGGGATTGGACATCATCGGCCCTTTCCCAACGGCTGTGGGACAATACAAGTATGCCATCGTGGCGGTAGACTATCAGACTAAGTGGGTCGAGGCAGAACCCATGATAAAGATCACTGAGGAACGGGTTAAAAAGTTCCTATGGAAGAGCATCTACTGCCGATTAGGGGTACCGCAGACTATTGTCACGGATAATGGGACACAGTTCAATAATGCTGATCTTATCCAGTACACAGACTCTATGGGGACCCGGATGTTGTTCGCCTCAGTGGCACACCCACAGACCAACGGCCAAGTAGAAGCGGTCAATAAGATTATCAAGACCCTCCTCAAAAAGAATCTGGATGCCAAGAAGGGATGTTGGGCCGAAGAACTCCCCGCGGTGCTATGGGCCATCCGGACAACAGCAGCAGAAGCAACAGGAGAAACCCCATTCTGCATGGCATTCGGGAGCGAGGCGGTACTCCCAGTAGAAACTGGCATACCCAGCGGCAGGGTAGAGAATTACGACGCCGAGACAAATGCCGAGGGGCTATCACTCAACCTGGACCTCATCGAGGAGCGCCGCGACCAGGCGCATATGCGCAACCGAACCTACAAACAGCGGATCGCCCGGTATTATGACAGAAGGGTCCGGGAGAGAAAGCTCCAGGTCGGGGACTGGGTCATGAGGAAGGTCCAGAAAAAACCGTTGGCCCTAGAACCAGCATGGGAAGGACCCTACCAGATCACTGCGGCCGTCGGACCGGCAACATTCCACATTATAGACACCGAGGGCATCTATTCCACCCGGCCGTGGAATATCCAGCACCTGCGGTTCTACCCTAAGTAACAGCGGTCACAGAGCGACAACGGTGTAGTCGACATTAATATTGCAATACGCAGTTTCAATGATAGTAAATAAACTACAATAGTTGCGAGATGTGTATTTACAAAGTAAACAGCTAGCTACCGCCCCCGGAGCCCCCAATCCCCGGCCCGCCACCTTTTAGAGCTTGCTCCTGCTCCACCATTTCAGTCAAGGCTATATCAGCCTCCATCTGCTCAGCATCAAGCCACCCTTTCTCCCTCCACTCCAGATAAGCGTCGGTGATGCCCTTCTCCCGGGCCGCGTCCAGCAGCTCTTCAAACTCCACCGATTCCCGAAAGTCGTCCACAGCCCTATCGGCTACTTCAGCAAGCTGGGATTCCGTCAGCTTTTCCCTTCCTTGGGCGACTGCTGTAACTTGGCTATGCAGCTCCAAAACCCTCGCCTCCAGTTCCGCGACCCTCCCTTCCCGAGTGGCAGCTTCCCGGTCGGCCTTCTCTCATTCATGCTGCAAGTCATGGCACAACCGACCAGATAGTTCTTTCTCTCGCGCGAGCTCGGTGCCCAACCGACCAACTTCCTCTCTTTCCACCGCAAGCTTGGCCTCCGCCACGTCCGCCCGCACGCTCAGTTCCTCCACCCGCTTCTCCAAAGCCGCAGCAGCCTCCCCCCTGGGCTCCGCGCCACAAAGGCTATGAACCAGCTGCCAGACATAAATTAACGAACATTAGCTCGTGCCATTCCAAGAGAAAAGGAAGCACAAAAAAAACACTTACCCGAACAGCTAGTTCCACAGGGTCCTCCCGGTCAAGCCCCAAGGCTTCGATGGTAGCAGCCACGAACCTGCCAACTCCATCACCAGAGCTGCGACCGGCTTCCGGCACCTGAGTCCTTCGACCAACCACCTCCACGACCGGAGCCGCCGCCCGCTCGGTTGGCCCAGCCGAACTTGACGCCCCGGCGTCAAAGGTCCTCGCCCTCTTGGCCGGAGTTTCACCATGGCCGCTCCGGCGGTGCCCAAACACTTCTGCCGATTCTCTCTCCCGAGAGGTCCGAACAGCCATCGGTCGCGCCACAGGTCCTGGACCAGGAGAACCCGCGGACCGGCCCTCCCGAATAAAGAGCGGGGAGTTATTCCCACCGCCCGGTAGCCTACTATAGTAAGCATCCGGAAACACAAGCGGCACTGGCTTGTCATGATCCCTGCGTCTCTTGGTAGCCGTATCAATAACGGTCTTCGCGGCCACCTCCCCCGTCTCCGCCAATCTCGAGACTACAAGCTCTTCATCCGGTTCGATAGTCTCTTCAACTTTAAGCGCGAGCCGGGGGGCGTTAGCTGCAACCGATAAGTCGAGCGGTCAGAACACAAGCAACCATGCAAAAAGATGAAATTATGCAAAGGCACCTTACCAGGTTTTCTCCCCATCTCGCATATCTCCAGCACATTCCATCTGATGAAATTGTAGGAGCTCCGACTCAGGTAGTCCCAGCCATAGAACAGCCGGTATATCCGTTGCTTCTCCAACTCCTCCAGCCGGTACGACTGATCCCCGATCGGCTGAAAGGCCCCGGGCACCTGATGACCCCTCCAGCTACGCTGCCACCTGCCGCCGGCCAGCACCACCGACTTCCTCCAGATATCTGAAACCGATGACGGCAGGTGCGTGATGGCAGCAGCATGCTCCCGCGCGGCAAAGTTCACACAACCGCTGCATTGGGCCTTGCGGTAGTAAGAAATCTTGTACAGCGCCCGAAATTCATTAGCCGTGGGCCAGTTCATGTGGCTCAGGCTAAATAGGCACCCAAGCCCAAGCAACTGCCTCCACTGGTTGCTCGGAAGCTGCGCCGGGGAAAGATTCAGTGAGCTCAGCATATACTGAACAAAGTCCGGCAGCGGCAGCGATAGTCCGTGTCGGAACTGATCGTCGAAAACAGCCACCCAGCCCGGTTCCGGGTTACAGGCCAGTTCTCCGGGACGCAGGCCCCGAAGTTTAACAGAAGGATCGATGTCCCACTTCGCTCGAAACTCCCTGATCTCTCTCTCATCCATGCTTCTGACTGGTTCATCACAGAGAATCGTTCTGTCACCATCCAGCAGCTCGTGCCTTCTGGGCCCGCGGCTGGCGCCGCCATGATGCGCAGATCTCCCAGACGCCATAATCCTAACACAAAATAATTCAGATCTGTAGCAAGGTGGGCGAGGAGAGTAGAACGCAAAGGGTCTAAGCAAACTGTGGAAGGAGGCGAGCAGAGTGAACAACAAATAGGGCAACAAGAAAGGCAACGGAACCCCAGCCGTGGATTCCCTCCATCTCAGACCGCTCTTTATCGACACGTGTCCCAGCATGGATAAGGGACCCCATCTAGCATAATTGATGGGACTGATGGGCTTTCCCCTTCATCGCATGTCCGCCACCTGTCCCACTTACCAGCAGCATTTAGGGAGATAGGAGCGAATAACAAGGCGTCCATTCCCCTCGTTTCCCCAGAAAGTCAACTCCGAGTCAATCCGGCACCATGGTGGTTCACGAGTATGATCATTCAACCGGCTGCATGGCTTTTCTTCCTTGTATATCTTGAGGACCTCTCACCGCTTGTGATTTTTTCCAACCGCTTCGAGAGCATTTGTCCAGGTATGCACCCTCCCCTTTTAACACCGTCTTCGTTGCATATCACTGGGGGACTCGTCTCAATATGGCATATCGCCCGGTCGAGATCCACCCAGCACTATGACACTCCACCGGCTTTGGGACATTTAACCCACTCCACGGCATTCTACCGGTTGTCACCTTCCTTCGCCTATGGGCAGGAACGAGCCAACAATAAAGGCTTCTAAACGCATGGGCTTTATAAACCCGGGCGAGCTTACATCTAACCCATGTACTCTTGTCCAGCAGGATAAAAACTCTGCATCACACTGAACTGTGATACATTTGGGGATACATGGCGAGACTCGTTATCTCAACGCCACTCCACTGGGCAGATTGTTTCTCTAACACAGAACAAGTCTCCCCGCAGGCTAACAAACCTGCACACTACCTCAACGCTTAAACAACAAAAGCTGAGAAGAACTAGCAAGTGTTAACCGACGCCTCGGTACGGCCGTAACACTCTCCGGGATGCCTGTTGGCCTATTCCACGCACCAACAGGCCCTTCCGTAGGCTAGCATTTCCGGGACTCGTCTCGATATGGCAGGACGCCCGGTCGAGCTCCCGAGAACTGAGGAACTTTGAGGCATTCTAAAACTGGGGGACTCGCCGAAATGGCATTACGTCCGGGCACCGGTCGAGGTCCACCCAGCAGCATTTCACTTCCGGGACTCGTCTCGATATGGCAGGACGCCCGGTCGAGCTCCCGAGAACATGAGGAACTTTGAGGCATTCTAAAACTGGGGGACTCGCCGAAATGGCATTACGTCCGGGCACCGGTCGAGGTCCACCTAGCCGCATTTCACTTACGGGACTCGTCTCAATATGGCAGGCCGCCCGGCCGAGCTCCCGAGAACTCCGCCTCGCACCGATATGGCAGCGCGCCCGGTCGAGGTCCGCTCCGCAAGTTCATCCGGAACTCGTCTCGATATGGCATCCAGTATTACCGATATCATAAAGATACTTGTAAAAATTTTACTGACCAACAACAGCTACTCACCTCGGTCACGCCCAATCTTTAACGCGGACTTGGGGGACTGGGCACCGGTAGGTTGGTAACCCTGCGGGTCTGCAGGGCAAGGGTAAGACAGTTAAGTCCCCATTCAAGATTGCACTTGACCGAGAACTTGGGGGACTTGTTGACAGTAGCCGCAGAGAGGCTACAGCAGGCCCACAGACCCGCAGCAAGCACACCAGGGCCCGGCCCAAGGGTCGGGACCGGATCATCAGCACCCGGCCTCGGGGCCTGGCACTCTATCCTGCCTCCAGGGACCCAGGGGCCGGGGGCGCCAGCCTACCTAAAGGGGCACCAGAAAGTATAAACAGAAGGGAACCAGTCCCACATCGAAGAATAAGGCCAGCCCTTGCCCCCAACCACCTATATATGGGCCCCAACTGCCTTCTTTATGAGGTAACTTGTCTCTCTCCCTGCTTACATACGTGCCTTAGTTACATACATTCCAACTATACTAACTTAGGCATCGGAGAGGTGAAGGCCGGCCCGCCCGGTATTCCCCTTAGTAAGCAGGATTGCAGGAGATCGAGTTGGATTCATCAAGTATCTACTAGACCCCCGGGTTTAGGCAGAAACAGTAGTGGAGTGCAATATGACTCCATTACGAGAGCATATGTCATCGTAGTCGATTCTAGGGCGTTTGTGAGAGACCTTACGCCATAAGGTGAGCCTAGACTTTTTTTCTCACTACGGTCATCAAAGATTATCGATAAGGTTTACACTTGTGGTGTCAGCATCACTTGACCAAAGACCTATCTCTTTGTTTAAACCAGATCGCATATCTTTCCTTATAGGCCAATTCACAACGTTGGTGTTTTTCTTCAACGAAGTGTGTGTTCGATATAAAACTCATAAACCACGTCATTATGTACACTAGTGCTATTCACATTTGTAGAGATCTCTATATGGATTGGCTTTGCATTGAGGTGTCCTCCAATGATGACCATAATCCAGAAAATCCATGAGACGAATGAGTGTCATTGATCAAAGAATCAAGTTGTGTCAAACTCGCATTCGGCGAGTGTATATCGAACCAAGTGGCCTCTCTACACTTCTGTGAGAACTACAGCCTAGTGACACCATCTACCATATTTGTGGAGTCACCATGCCACCATCTATGGGTGACAATATGTCAATTTATCAAGACATCAATCTTTACAGACATATTTAAAACCGGAGCACTATTCTTTGCAGCATGTATATCAAATTTCGTCACTTTGATTTAAGGGACTTTGGGGAATATGATAAGGCACAATAGAGACAAACCACGGCAATGCCAAATCGTTCTACTTAAAAGTTAAAACATTTATGGCATGCAAAAATATATCCCAACACCGCATCCCAACATGCTCACTTTGATAAAGACATGCTACTCTTCATCCCAACATTTATGGATACACATTAAATTTGATAAAGAAAGTAAATTGAGGATGGTGAATGATTGCCATCAACCATAATGGTAGGAGATCACCTGTCCCAGTTTTTTCATATTCCAGCAAACACAGGTATATGGTTCTCCAAAGTTTGCAACTTTGCAAGAGCCATAATCATATTTGCAACGCAACCATTATTAATCACAATCCAATCAATCTGGGCTAGCCAAAGTTGAAATTCAACATGCAAAAAATATATACATTACAACATTAAAGGTAAACATTACAAAGAGCTAATCAAAACCCAGTAAAAACTAATTAGAAAGTTGGAACACTTTAAGCATAACCCCCAACCAAAATAGGACCCTCATCATTCTTCTTCTTCTTCTTGTCTTGATCAATCTCTAACCCAATCGAACCATCAACACAAGGCTTATCTCCACCAGCCTCTCTCACATCTCCACCTACCACAATCACCTTATCCTTCTTCTCCTCCACAGCTCCGCCCTTCTCTCCGCCGCATCCTCCCGGAGGATTCAGCTCCCTCTCGGCACCGACCACCGCGTAGGAGCTCCCCTCCCAGGGATCGTTGACGCAGTCTTTTTCGGCGGAGGTGAAGATGGAGGCGGTGCGTGACTTGACGGCGGAGGCGGCTTTGAGGAAGGCTTGGTGGATTGAGTCCGGGGGGAGGGCGCAGTCTTCGAGGCCGGCGTCTTCGAGGCGGGGAGGGACGATGTTGTGGAGGTGGACCAGTCCGGGTTGTTTGTCGGTCGCCTCCATTGTTGGATCTCAGAGAAAACACACAGAAAATGTAGGAGATGGAATTGGAATGGCCTGTTTAAAACAATCGGAATTCTTATTTCCGCTTTTACCCTTACTTTATCCAATGTACACGTGCCGTCTGTCCAGTAATGGTATACGTGTCAAATAAAATAGCTACGTACTTACAAGCAAGCGCTAATGGTTTTTTTTTTTATCCAATTAATTAATAGGGTTGGTGTAGTTGTTAGATTAGAGAGATAGAATGAACGTTTTTACCAAATTAGAATCCGTATTAATATTAGTCACCATATATATGATCGAGTGTATGATTTCGTACTTATTTTTTATCCATGATTTGAATTTTCTCTACTTTTGCAAGTCCCTATAAAATTGAATAAGACCATAGTATAGTTATCATATACAAATCGGAGAATCAATGGGTATTTAGGAATGGGATGCTTAGGGAAGAATAATCAAGTAACAGTATTATGTGAATTGAGTAAAAACATTACTAGACTGCGAGGAACATAACACCTACACAATACACAATACGACCTATCTCAAAGAATATTTCGGATACAACTCATCCATACCTGACAAACTAGCAAGATAAACTAACCTGTAGTTAGCCACACACAACAGATGTCTCGCAATTCAAAGAAAGCATGTAAGACTTAAAATCACCACTGAGAAATCCTCTACAACACGACCCACCATTGGGAAATCATCAATTGTACGTGTATGACAGTTAAAGAACTGGAAGAAGAGTCTTAAAATCACCAACGAAATTTCAATTTTCAAGCGAAGAGCAACTCCATCCTATTTATATGTTATTTGTTAAACGGTAACAAGCGTGGCCCGTAAATCAACTGTACCTATATTGTCTCAATTTAGCCACTTTAAAAGTGTTGGATTTTAATCACAAGAGGCATCAGTTCACTTATGTATTGTCCACCCACTTATAAGTTTGTATTTTAATTGTCACTTTTTTTATGTAGGATCTCTCATCTCCAACACGGCCCCTCACGTGCAACTTAACTTTAGGTCTGCACGTGAAACAGACTCTAACAGACTAACAAACTAAACAAACCAAGGCCCTGCCTCCAACGGGACACTTGGTGACAAATCTAACAAGAGAGGGACTCTCTCTAATACTATGTTAAACGGTGACAAATGTGGCCCATAGATCAACGATACCGATATTGTCCTAACTTGGCCTAACCACAAAATACCTCGATTCAATTACGTATTGTCTATCAACTTATAAGTTGTATTTTAATTGTCACTTGTCTGATGTGAGATCTGCATGTCATCTCCAGCACTATTTAGTAAAATAACTGTTGCTAACGTGTCTTTAGTCTATCAGTCTTGTTTCATATTTAGCAAATAAAACTCGTTCTTTGTTCTCTTTCTCTTTAAGTTTACAAATAGGCATAGAAATTAGAACCGATATATACCTTTCAGAAAGACTGTTTATTTCCTTCCATAATCTAGATAGCAAACTCAACTTTGACGCATGAATTATAAAAAATCTATTGGAGTAGCTCTTTTAGTACTATAATTTAATTTGACCATATTGAAGACAAGATTGCTCGACATTGGGAGAGCGAATGATTTCGTTGAAGTACCTTTGTGTGTGTATATATATATGCAACGTCGTTATATATAATGTTAGCTAGCTGCAAGCAAACAAAGGAACCTGATCGAACTAAGAAAGTACTGAAACATGCGGGAGGGATTGAAACGCAATCTAACAACAACTCTTCACGCAATCTAAAACTCCCAACGTCGTAATATATAATGTGTAAAAATTGATCATTTGGAAAAGAAAAAAAAACACAAACAACAGAGAGTTGGAAGTTGTAAAAGAGGAGTGGAAAGTTATGGAAAGTTAGAGAGAGAGAGATTGTAGGAGAAAATAAAAATCTAGAATATTCTTAAATAACATATACTTAAAGGATTTAGTCGTATTTTCACATCTTTTTTATCAATAAAGCCTGTTTGCTTAATAATAACAAGGTGCCCCCGTTATGCTTTTGAGAAATATTGACTCAAAAATGGGTTTGTGCAATGGTACGAGATTGACGTGTCGAGGATCATACAACAACCTAATTGATGTAGAGATTTTAAGTGGTCAATATGCTGGAACTAGAGTGTTCTTACCTAGAATCTCCATAAAGAGCGGCGATAATTCTGGACTACCTTTTGAGATGATAAGAAAGCAATTCCCTGTGAAGTTGTGTTTTGTACTTACTATAAACAAATCCCAGGGGCAAACAATACCAAATGTTGGCATCTACCTTCCGGATCATGTATTCAGTCATGGACAATTATACGTGGCTTTATCACGAGGAGTTTCAGAAGCTACTACCAAAGTGTTGGTCAAGAAAGGCTCATTAGTTGGCGAGGAAGGGGTTTTTACAAAAAATGTTGTGTACAAAGAGATTTTGCTGTCTTCAAGTTAGTGTGAACCAATAAGGTATGTTTCATAATTAATGTTTATTTGTATGCGTAACCTGATTTTGAGTTTTACTTATATATTTTACTCATATAATAGCATGTTGTCACTTTTCTCTAATTACTGTAATGGTTTCGCTCACTTTTATGTGCTTTCTTTGTTTCGTAACCTTTGATGAGATTTTGCTGCATATTCCATTTTGATGAGTTTTTGTGTTTAAGTGCGTATTCCAATTAGAATAGAATGAATAATACATGATGTAATGATGTATTGCAAAACTTCAACCACCACCGTTTTATTTTAATTACCATATATAAAGTGAAAATATATATTGATACACTATCTTATGTTATCTTTTTTTGTGTTACTCTTAATTTGTAGTTTCAACAACGGCAATTAACAAATGGATGGCTGATATGGAGTTGAATGGAGCAGATTGCATTTATAAACTTTTTTTTGTGGAAATTTATTACTATAATAAAATTATTTAAAGGCGTGATGGCCTAGCCTCCCACTGGGTTCCAGCCATCAAAATTTTATATATTTTCATATTAATGCATGTTTAGGTACATCACTTTATGTCTATTGCATGCGTGAGAGTTAGTTACTTTGCAAAATTTACTTTGCAAAATTTACTTACAAGTACTTTTTTTAAAGAACTTTTGAACCATAACGACAGAGAGAAAACTATATATATGCTCAACGTATTTATCGAAAAATAAATAAACGCACGCGCGAGCGCGGTCCTTCCGCACGCGCATCGCGCGTGCAGAGAGGCTAGTACACATGAATGCAGGCAAGGATAAGCTTTTATGGACAGGCAATGAAGTGGGACTGTAGACAAACCTTTTTCAATGTTTCTATTAATTGCTTTTATGCACAGGCCTTGTCGTACAAACCAACTCTTCAAGTGAACCAATTGAACTAAAACTGCAAAAGAAGAAACTCGAATTTCATTCGAAACATTGCAACAAACAAAGTAAATTTGAAATGCGCCGAAAACCAAACCTGGCCTTGATTTGATTCGCGTCTTCTCCTTCTTTTCAGGTTCTCCTCCTTATGCAATCTTTCTGTAAATTAGAAAAGGGAGGATTAATAATGGATAATGGATATACTTCAAGAGAATATGAATTACGAAATGGCAAAGATTAAAGACAGAAACTAAAGTGCAATACAGACGCAATAACGTGAAATATACTATAAACTAAAGATGTTGGGAATGGAGTGCAGCACTGTAAAAATAGAAGGTAAACGTACTGTGAACATACGTCTCTGTTATGGAGAAAGAGATTATGCTCTAGAATAGGATTTTCTGATTTCCAATTGTGATCTTTGCTGATATAACAACAATTGTTCCCTCCTTAGAAAACATTAAAGAACATTTTCACACACCGAAACAAAACAAATTCAAATAGGAAAAAATACCACATTATTTTTACTGAAAACAAAAACCAAAAAGTGTCAATTCAAGACCTAAAATTTCAGAATACTGATCACTAAGCTTCCTGCACCAAAAGCAAGTGGATATACTTATGCAATATCCATTATTCACTGATACTCATACCAAGACCATGGATATAGTGTATATCCATTATTCATATTCTCCTCCTTATGCAATCATTATGCAATCTTTCAAATTACGAAAACTTTAATCTGTATAATCTGTTGCTCTAAACTAAATCAAATATCGCTTTTTCGTATTGTCTTGGCATCTATATAATCAATATGTTTCTCGACTTCATGTATAGGCCAAGACTATTTGAAGGCTAGTTTATCATAAACCATCAAGCCAATTTGATTATATAGGAAGGCTAGATTATTAGCCAAAAAGTATATCCCCAAAACTGAATCTGTTGCTCTAAACTAAATCAAAAACGAAAGTATTGCAATTATAGCAGTCTATGTTTCCTTAATTACCTGCAACTACTAATAGATAGATAAATAAACCAGAGAAGTATCAGAACAGAACCAAACATTCCCCAAATTGAGGTCATCGTGAAAAGAACTCAATATCGCTTTCTGGCATCTAATTCAACTTCAACTTGTATATAGAAGAAGAGATTTACAATTAGCCCACTGTACATATAATTCCTTCTCTCAATCTGTACTAAAAATTAATCACACAGTATAAAACAAAAAAGACAACAAAAGGTATCACCTCCTTGCAATTGTCGTTCTGGGTGCGAATACAAATTGGTTTGTGTTCTGGGTGCGAATCCAAATTGGCTTGATCGGTGACTGTGGAAAAAAAGTATATCCATTCATGAAATCAATTTGTATCCAAAGCCCCAAAACTGAAGCTGTTGCTCTAAACTCTAAAGTTGCTGCTAATATTTCCCAAGTGTAAAAGTGAAAATAGTTCCTGCAGCAAAAGAAAGGGTATGAATCATAGCACCCACAGTCGTCAGAAACAATTGAAATACCTGAAAGTGAGAGGAGATGTTGCGGCTTCAATTAGCCCACTGTATACATAAGAAGAGATTTACAATTAGCCCACTGTACATATAATTCCTTCTCCCAATCTGTACTAAAAATTAATCAGAGTATAAAACAAAGCATGCCAACAAAAGGTATCACCTCCTTGCAATTGTCGTTCTGGGTAAAAATACAAATTGGTTTGTGTTCTGGGTGCGAATCCAAATTGGCTTGATCGGTGACTGTGGATTCTCTTGCTTCCTTTAGGTTGGGCGGAAGTTATTCTAATACGCTGATCATTCACTTCCTCACTTATGGAAGTCCATCAATAACTTCCACGTTCTATTCCAATCGTGGTTCTTTAGATAGGTGGAGTTCTGAGTTGAGTTAGTGGGTTAGTTCGTGCTATCGGTTTTTTTCCGTATGTATACACATTTCTTTTTTTTCTTTCTTATTCCTTTTGGTTTTCTTATTTACCGTAATACCCTTACTTGTTTGTTTGTCAGTATAAGTGATAGAAGGGCATCTCTGACAGGTCACAATTTGGTGAAACATTCCTGGGCCTAGCTTTCTAATAGTAGAGATATATAGATTATAGTAAATTCTGCCAGTCTGATATGGTTACATATAAGTTCCATTTAAAAAAAAATATATATATATATATAAGTATATATATATATATATATATATATATATATATATATATATATAAAAGTCCTATTTAAATAAGACAAACCTAATAGAATTAGACCACAAAGCTAGATAGGACGTCATTGCCAATCTGCACATTCAGCATTGTTCTGCTCTCGCTTCTTAATCATAACCACTGGATCTGAGTGTTTGCTTCTTCCAAGCATCATTGCCCTCACTTCTTCTCCATGCCCTCCGAAGCTTAGTTTAATCGTGAAAGATAATGAGGAACTGTCTGCTGCTTTCTTCTCTGACCCTTTTGTCAACTTTGATTCGGGTGATGCTGTTGAACACCAAGACCTCCTCGAAGAACATGGCCATGGGGAGGCTGCTATACTCGGTCGACATTTTGTTTGTAGTTACGATCATCTTCATGCCTCTCAACTTTGGGACAGTTGTTATGGATGCACTTCTCATGGGTAATTAATCTTTATCTTTTCTCTGCATCCTTGAGGCTTCTCTATTAACTTAAAACCCTAGTTCCATTCATATACTTATTAGGGATTCTTAGAATTACTCAGAAGAAGATGATTTAAGCTCATGCATGCTTGCTTTTCATGGAGAATAACGTACTAAAGATAGATTTTGAACGTAATTATCTGTTGTTTAGTAACACCATGTTTGTTGCACTTGCAGGATTGTACTCCTCCCTTGCTTCTATGATTACAGGATATTTCCAGAACATCAGGAACCTCGAATTTGAACTTGAGTCCAAGGCGAGAGACATTAAATCTGCAGAAGCCAAGACAATTTCCGTGAGGAAGCAATCTGAAGACTTGGTTCTTGAGGGTGATCGTTTACTTGAGTCATCAGGCATCAGACTCAAACAACTAAAATCTGAACTGGAGATGACCAAGACGAGAGACGTCGGTGTCGCAGAAGCCAATGCTGATGCTCTAAATAAACAGCTTGAAGAGTTCCTTCTTGAATATGATGTTTTACTTGAGAGAAACCACAGTTTAAGGAATGAGTCCGAGTCATTGAAAACAACAGTCGAAGAGCTAGAGTCTGAGCTCCAGACCAGGATGGGAGACGTTGGTGTTGCAGAAGCCAATACTACTACTCTAAAGAAACTGCTTGAAGAGTTCATTCTTGATTATGATGTTTTACTTGAGAGAAACCAAAGTTTAAGGAATCAATCCGAGTCATTGAACACAAGGATCATAGAGCTAGAGTCTGAACTCGAGACTAGGAGGAAAGATGTTAATGTTGTCGAAGCCAATAACGTTACTCTAAGGAAGCAAATTGAAGACAGCCTCTTTGAGAATGACCGTCTTTCTCAGTCTAATCAAGCTTTTAACAACCAGTTGCAGTCGTCGGGCACGAGACTGCAGAAACTAGAATCTGAACTTGAGACAAAGAGGAATGAAGCTAATAATGCAGAAGCCAGAGTTGTTGCTCTAAGGAAGGAAAAGCAAGATTTAAATTTCCAGTTGCAATCATCCAGCACCAGTCTTAGACGTAAAGAGCATGAACTCGAGACCAAGAGAAAAAATGTTACTACAGCCGAAGCAGAGAATTTAGAACTAGGAAGGCAGTTGGATGATCTACAATTTAAGTTGGACTCGATGAGCACACGATCTAAAGAAGCTTCTCTACGGAACGAAAACCAAAATTTGAAGAACCAGTTGCAGTTATCAAGCACAAAGCTCAGACAACTAGAATCCGCAATAGCCTTTGCTAATTCCTTAAGTAAGGAAATCAAAAGCTTGAAGAACCAGTTACAGTCATCAGAAACAAAACTTAAGCAAGAAGAGAGTGAAAACAGAAGTTTAAGGACCCAGTGGCACTCATCCAACACAACAGTCAGACAACTAGCAGAATTCGCAGAAGCCAATGATGCTTTAACCAAGGAAAACCAAAGATTGAAGAACCAGTTACAGCCATCGAGCACAAGATTCAGACAACCAGCAGAACCAGCAGAAGCCAATGATGAATTAAGGAATGAAATACAAAGCTTGAAGAATCAGTTAATGTCATCAGAAATAAAACTCAAGCAAGCAAGATCTGCAGAAGCAATTCTGCGGAAGGAAAACGAAAGCCTAAAGAGCCAGTTGAAGTTATTGGAAACAAAACTCAAACAAGTAGAATCTGCTTTAAGGCAGTCATCAGCAACAAAAAGCGTAAATGAAGCAAAAGCCGGTAATAGTGCTGCCGACAAATTTGGAAGATTCCTTTTTGACCAGTTTTAGAGTACCAACCTCCATCCATTTAAGCAAAAATATATTCTAAGACCTTTTTGTTGTTGTTCGCCGATGCATTCTAAAATTTGTCTAATTTTTTTTCTAAAATAAATAGGCGGTCCAATCGTACTAAATATTCACAACATGATCTATGTTCACTTTGAATTGAATTTTTGAATTTTTCAGATCTTCTAATCTTACGTACGTACTGTTGGTATCTTGTAACTTCATCTATGTTCCAATGAATTGAGCAAGCTGCAGATAATTAACACATAAATTCTATTTCAGCATTTGGCGATGACTCCGGTCTTCAGCTGAGAAGACATCTTAAAATTTCGTTTTTTTGTGTTCAATGGACAGCTCAAAATCACGGTTAAAAATCATCTTACATCTTACTCCATATATAAGTACTGCAAAATTACAGCATGGTAAAAATTATTTAAAAATTCTTACATTGTTGCAGCAGAATAAGCGCAAATTAAGAACTATCTAGGTTAGTAATATACCGTACTTGATATATCTAATAGCAGCCCAAATGAAAAAGCCCGTAAAAACCAACATGAAGACCAACAAGAAACGAAACGACAAGGGTATATTTCTCAATTCTTGTCGAGCTAAGGGGTGAAGTTGATTCCTAATAGAGGCAATGCGAGAATTTAACTCATCATCGGTCATAGGAGATCCTGCCGCTTCAAGTTCATCAGCTATTTCTCGAGTCTTTTTGAGATAGTCTTTCAAACTGGAAAACTTCAGGTTTTGGAGGCGAGTCTTGAGCCGTAGCACACGAGCTTTTGCAGATTTAGCCAAAACGTCTTCCAAGTGCACCCACAGAGCTTGTCCACTTGTGCATTCACTCGTGTATCGGAGTAACTTGGGAGATAAGCTTGCATTAATCCAAGTCAAAAACACTTGGTCTCTCTGTATCCAACTAGTATAGGCAGGATTTTCGCGACGACTTTCTTTCTCGTCTTCATCAGGAGTCAGGAATTGTGGCGGGCACTGCTCTCTTCCTTCGGCATGATTCAACATATTAGAGGCCTTCAAAACTGGGATGAACAAAGACTTCCAGAGTATGTAATTATTCTCGGTAAGTTGGATTGGCATGAGTTGAGGCGCTAGAGGTTGATGAAAGTTTGGAGATGATGACGACTCGGCCACAGGAGGCGATTGATGATGGGACTGGTCTTTAGCCATGCCAGCTGCTAGCTCTTAATTAAGTTCGATGACAACTTCTAACTTGCTCAATACCTGCATGCTATTTATAAGGATACAACGTAAATGTGTGTTACATTTGAACTAGTAACCCAAATCCTAATTGAACTAGTAAACCAAATCCTAGTCTTCTAAGACTTGTGAAAGTATAAATGATCAAACCAACAACAACCAACATGAAGACCAAGCAGAAAAGAGCACGCAAGAGTAGATTTCTCGATCAATTGTTGTGAAAGTATATATTAACAGCTAGGTTTGGACATTTCGAGAAATTTCCGTAGCTATTGTAATATCGTTGCTGTCCGTGGTATTGTTCTAGATGAGAGCTGCCATAAAATTGAACTATTGAATTGGCAAATGGCAAGTAAGGTGCATCTTTATTGTATGGCATTTGCCTTGAGCCATGCAACGTGTCACGGGCCGACTTTGCGGGAGTGCAAAGAGGACCGTGCGGCACTTACTGTCCCTTTGAGAAGGTAGTAAGTCAGCCTTGAGCGTACCTTGCAAGGAACAATGGAAACCACACGATATTAATATATTGCACGCAACAAGTAAGAACAGTATAATATAGTTGTGAGGCGAGCTCGTCGACAAGCGAGCGAGCAATTGAATGCAAAGTTGCAAAAGATCTCACGCGACACAGATGATTGAATAATTCCTCTCTTTATTGATGGTAAGACGTTTACAGGGGCGCAAGTACATGTGCTTACCTATACTAGTTCACTAGTCCAACCGTCGCCGACTAGGAACCCCCCTGTATAGAGTAAATCGGACAAATAGTAACTTGGCACAGGGAAACATGAATATAACATGAATATTCCCAGGAGGACCAAGCTAAAACAAAGGAAACATAAATTACAAAAATGCCACTAGCACACAAGCAACCGGCCATAGGCTTAACTCTTGACCTTGGACAAGGTTGCTTGTGGCATTACAAGTTATATCCCTAACATGCTCCCCCACTTAAGCTGTCGGCGCTCTCGACGACGGCATTAAGGCTAGAGTGCTGCAATCTTCTCCCTGAGCTGCTGGCTGCGTCTTGTGCCTTGAAGTCTTCAATCTGCTGCTGGAACCTCCTGAGTGCTTCAACGTTCTCCCAGCTTGTCTCTTCGTCTCCAACCCCCTTCCACTTGACTAAGAACTGCTGCTGCGGGATAGCTCGGACAGCTTGACTGGTGCCTTGGCGATACTGGTTCACCACCCGTTCGGCAAGGATCGCTTCGACTTCCCTTGACTTAGTGGCCTTGATCTCCACATGGGGTCGAGTTGGCTTGTTGCGAGAGCCATCTTCAGGGTCTGGATGATGGGGTTTGAGACTGCTGACATGAAAGACCGGGTGAACCTTCATCCAAGTGGGGATGTCGACTTTGTAAGAGCACTTCCCCACTTTCTTTAGCACCGGGAGTGGGCCTTCATATCGGCGGAACAACCTCTTGTCTTTGTTGCGAAGGAACCGGAGCTGTTCGGGGAGTAACTTGACAAGCACCATGTCTCCCTCTTTGAACTCTCGAGACTGGCGGCCTTGGTCGGCCCACTTCTTCATTCGCCCCGCCGCTTTCTCCAAGTAACTCTTGGCAATCTCTGTATTGGCTTTCCACTCTTTAGTGAAGTTGAAAGCCCGCGGGTTCTTCCCCTTGTACACTTCTTGTACTGTATGAGGCAGGAAAGGCTGCTGACCCATCACTACTTCGAACGCACTCCTGTTGGTGGCTGAACTCTTCTTCGAGTTAAAACAGAACTGGGCCACATCTAGGAGTTCCACCCAATTCTTCATGTTGGCATGGACAAAGTGTCGCAAATACTCTTCAAGCATTCCATTGAATCTCTCAGTTTGCCCATCTGTCTGAGGATGGTAACTGGAAGAGATGTTGAGCTCCGACCCAAGCAGCTTGAACAACTCTGTCCAGAAGGACCCAGTAAACCTTGTGTCTCGATCACTGATAATATTCTGTGGCACGCCCCAATACTTGACCACATGCTTGAAAAAGAGACTTGCTGTGTCTTCGGCAGAGCAATGCTTTGGGGTTGGCACAAATGTTGCATACTTAGAGAACCTGTCCACCACAACGAGGATACCAGAAATGTCCCCCACCTTAGGGAGGCTTGTAATGAAGTCCAGGGAGACACTCTCCCAGGGCCGAGTCGGTGTGGACAGTGGTTCCAACAAGCCCTGTGTCTTTTGTCTCTCCACCTTGTCTTGCTGGCAGATGAGGCAGGTTCGAGTGTACTCCATCACGTCATCTCTCATTTGTGGCCAATAGTATCCCTGCTTCAGAAGAGCATGTGTTCTCTGCCATCCTGGGTGCCCTGCCCACAATGTGTCATGACACTCTTTCATAAGCATTCTTCGTAACCCATCAGCACGAGGGACATACATTCGCCCCCCTTTTGCCATTAGCAGGCCGGCTTCCACCCAAAACCTTTGACTTTTCCCTTCCTCTACTAGCTTGACAAGGGCTTGAGCGGCAGGATCCTTTCTCAGACCCTCTTTAACTCTTCCTTTGATGTCGGTTGCGACGGCACTGCCTGTCAACGTCGCTAACACTCGGGTGCTAGCAAGATCCGCCTTCCGACTTAAGGCATCGGCCACTTGGTTCGAGTGACCCGCTTTGTGCTCAAATTGGAAATCAAATTCTGCTAGGAACTCTTGCCACCGCGCCTATTTAGAGGTCAGCTTCGGGTGTGTCAGGAAGTGACTGACTGCAGAGTTGTCTGTCTTTACAATAAATTTTGCCCCCAACAAGTAATGTCTCCATGTTCTCAGACAATGGATCACCGCCAACATTTCTCTCTCATGTGCGGTATATCTCCTCTCTACCGGAGATAGCTTGTGGCTTTCATATGCCACTGGATGTCCTTCTTGCAACAAAACTCCCCCGAGCGCAAAGTCAGACGCATCAGTCTGCACTTCAAATGGCTTGTTCATATCAGGTAATGCAAAGACAGGATCTTTCATCACGGCCCCTTTTAACTTCTTGAAGGCCTGTTCACATTCCTCCTTCCATTCCCACGTCACTCCCTTCTTTAGAAGCTCTGTCAGGGGAGTGGTCTTCAGCGAGTAATTCTCAATGAACCGCCTATAGTAGTTGGCCAGTCCAAGGAAAGATCGCAATTCTTTCACATTCTTGGGGCTTTGCCACTCTTCAATGGCCTTCACTTTCTCCATGTCCATTCGAATTCTCCCCCTTTCTATGACATGCCCCAAGAATTTAATGGTATCCTGCGCGAAGGAGCACTTCTCGCGCTTGACATACAGCTGGTTGGCACGCAGCTGCTGGAACACTATCTTTAGATGTTCCGCATGCTCTTCCAAGGTGGAACTGTAGACCACAATGTCATCTAGGTACACCACCACGAACTTGTCCAGGTAGTCATGGAAGACCTGGTTCATCAATGTGCAGAATGTGGCTGGCGCGTTGGTCAATCCGAATGGCATCACTAGAAATTCAAATGCGCCGTATCGGGTGACGCAAGTAGTCTTTGGCTCATCCCCTTCCGCAATGCGTACTTGATAGTATCCCGACCGAAGATCCAGCTTGGTGAAATATTTGGCACCACTAAGCTGGTCGAACAAGTCGGCAATCAGAGGGATAGGGTACTTGTTTCGCACCGTGACCTTGTTGAGAGCTCTGTAATCAACACACAATCGCAAGCTCCCGTCATGTTTCTTTTGAAAAAGTACCGGTGCGCCATATGGGGCCTTCGAAGGTTGAATGAACCCTGCTTCTAATAGCTCTCCCAACTGTCTCCTTAACTCGGCCAGTTCTGGTGGAGCCATTCGATAGGGAGCCCTCGCGGGTGGTTTAGCCCCGGGGAGCAACTCAATCTCATGATCCACATTCCTTCTTGGAGGGAGTTCTTTGGGAAGCTCTGCCGGCATCACATCTTTATAGTTCTCGAGCACTCCCTGAACTTCTCGTGGCACTACTTCCTGTTCTATCTCGCCTTTCCTCAAAGGAACGAGAACATAAGAGGGGTCCTGACGCTTCACCCCCTTCTTGAATTGGAGTGCTGACAAGAGTCGAGGTTCACTTGGCGAGATTATTTTC
Source organism: Potentilla sterilis (assembly GCA_963682095.1). Classification (NCBI taxonomy): domain Eukaryota; kingdom Viridiplantae; phylum Streptophyta; class Magnoliopsida; order Rosales; family Rosaceae; genus Potentilla; species Potentilla sterilis. The sequence continues at coordinate 45,778,326 of OY821756.1, read as the reverse complement.
GCAGGCACTACACATGGCTTCTCTCCCATAATTAGTAAGTTTCGTGCATTCGGAATGAGGATGGCTTTGTTCTCCAGCAAGAAGTCCATCCCTAGTACGACATCGAAGTCATCCATCTTTACAACAACAAGGTCCGCCTTCCCTTCCCAACAGTCTAGTTTCAAGGACACCCCTCGAGACAACCCGACTGTGGGTGACGGTGGGGAGTTGACTGCTTTCATGCGGCCGACATCTTTCTCCCACTTTAACTCCAGTCTGCGTGCCTCTACTTCTGACACGAAACTGTGGGTGGCGCCAGTGTCAATCATCACACTCTTGGCCACTTTCCCATTTAGGCTTCCGCTCACAAACATGAGACCTTTAGGATGAGACTTCTTAGATGCAATCGGTTGCTTCCCCACTGCATTCAGAAAACTCAGAGCCCCCATATGACCAGGTTCTTCCTCTTCATCTGGGTGGACTTCCGACTCCTTTGCATAAATGTGGGCTTGCAGGGCTGTCAATGCTGTCTTGTGTGGACATTCATTCACCCTGTGAGACCCTTTACACAGAAAGCATGATGGGGGTCTTGGTGTGAACCCAGTAGCATTAGGTTGTCTTGGAGGGTACACCCCAGTTGAGGCAACTGGCTTGGAGGAGGCGGTATCTCTCACGTTACCCGCTCTTCTGTCTCCTCCCCCAAAACTCGAGAACCTTGACTCGGCTCCCCCACTTTTGCTCTGTCCTGGTCTCGCATTTCTGTGGACATTCATGTTTGTAGAGGTTGTGGGTCTCTTGGCAGAGTTCTCTTCAAAAGTATAATCTGTTAGTCTTTCTGCAGCTGCCTGAGCAGAAGCTAGATCTTGAACTCTTTGCCTCTGGAGTTCCGTCCTTGCCCACGGTTTCAATCCTTCAAGGAAATAGAATAGTCGATCCTTCTCTGACATATCTGGAAGGTCGAGCATGATCACAGAGAATTTGCTCACGAATTCTCGGATATTGTTGGTGTGTTTCAACTCCCTTAATTGCCTTCTGGCAATGTAATCTACGTTCTCGGGGAAGAACTGTGCCTTCAATTCTCTCTTGAGGTCTTCCCATGTTTCAATAGTACAAACATTCCTCTGAATGTCGTTGTACTTCGTTCGCCACCATAGTTTTGCATCGCCTGACAAATACATTGTCGCCATGTTCACTTTGGCTTCTTCCGAATCTGGTTTCACCGCTCGGAAGTATTGCTCCATATCAAATAGAAAGTTCTCAAGCTCCTTGGCATCTCGCGCCCCTCCGTAAGCTTGAGGTTCCGGAACCTTCACCTTCCTGTAGTCCGTCATAGGTTGGGTGTTCATCGCCCGGATAGCTAGGTTGAGCTTTGTGTTCATCTCGAACAGCTCATTCTTAAACGCATCGATAGTGGCACGGACATCCTCCGTCATCATGTCCACAGTCACTTGTAGCGTCTCAAGGGCATCGCTCATTGCCCCCACTTGCTCTGGGGAGACAATTCCTTCGTCTCTTTCAATCTCTGTTTCAGACCTCGGGGCTCCCTCTTCTCAAGGGCCTTCACTCGCCCTTTTAACCCTTCAAGGTCCGCAACACGCGTCACCAATTCATCTAGGTCGACGCGGCGTAGAGCGGCACTAATATCAATCACCGTGTCAGGGACACCCGCAAGTTCTGCGAGTTGAGTCTCGATCCATTCGAACTTTTGTGCATTCGTCATCCCTCCCGGCATGTTCTGAGCCTTCGAGCCAAGTTGGCTCTGATACCAGCTGTCACGGGCCGACTTTGCGGGAGCGCAAAGAGGACCGTGCGGCACTTACTGTCCCTTTGAGAATGTAGTAAGTCAGCCTTGAGCGTACCTTGCAAGGAACAATGGAAACCACACGATATTAATATATTGCACGCAACAAGTAAGAACAGTATAATATAGTTGTGAGGCGAGCTCGTCGACAAGCGAGCGAGCAATTGAATGCAAAGTTGCAAAAGATCTCACGCGACACAGATGATTGAATAATTCCTCTCTTTATTGATGGTAAGACGTTTACAGGGGCGCAAGTACATGTGCTTACCTATACTAGTTCACTAGTCCAACCGTCGCCGACTAGGAACCCCCCTGTATAGAGTAAATCGGACAAATAGTAACTTGGCACAGGGAAACATGAATATAACATGAATATTCCCAGGAGGACCAAGCTAAAACAAAGAAAACATAAATTACAAAAATGCCACTAGCACACAAGCAACCGGCCATAGGCTTAACTCTTGACCTTGGACAAGGTTGCTTGTGGCATTACAAGTTATATCCCTAACACAACGCAAGGACAGATCGAAATGGACACATTTTATTGTCAATATCACCTAACAATACCAATTTTTTGGTTTCAATAACTATGATTCCATTTCATTCCACCGAATTAGTAGAAAAATGAAACATTCGTAGTAGCCAATCGGTATCATCCCAACCCAAGCTACGGACTATTCTTGGTTTAGATCGAAATGTCCAAACCTGGCTGTAATGAACATGTATTAACAAAACTAGAACAATTGTATAAACAAGAAACAAAAAAAGCTAGAACCAAAAAATGACTTTATTAATCCATTGATTGTGTCCGGTGAATCAAAATTTGCTGCATGTACTGTGTTCTTGATAATCTCTAATTTGGATTGGCGCCCAAGTGTCTGAAAAAAAAAAAAAAAAAACTGGTATATTGAAAAAATAATATATAATACTAAATTCTCTCTAAAAGCATTTTTTATGTTCATTTTGATCATCATATACCTTTGCAACTGGTAGGCCATGTAAAGTGGGATAGCAAGATCCTGATCACCCCAAATTATTAGCGTTTCCTGCACAAATGAAACCTCAAGTTGCTTTCAAGCTATTAGTCTCCAAATGCATGCTTGTAATTTCGCCAAAACAAAACATAAAAGCTTTGAGTGCAAGAGTTAAACTAAGACTTTTGTTCCCTGACTTATTATAGCAAGGCTTGCAACTGCTTTCTTTTCCATCAAGTGTTCTAATAGCTCTACTTTCTATTTTCCTTGTTCGCCTGCAGAGTCTAAATATAACAAATTTATTTGAGACCTAGTTGTATGTGATACACGCATTTACAAATTTAATGACAAATTTATATACATAATCATAAAATTATTTACATATGCTAATTCTATTACTGATACTTACACGACGTACAACACGTACTGGTACAAGTTTTAAAACAAATTCGACGTTAGTTGCATCGCATGTTTGTTATATTAGAAATAGTCCTTCACATTTGCTTAGATAATTATAAACTGTTACTATAAATATGTAGATTTACAATCGCATGCAAATGATGAAAAATAGTACGTAATTAAAGAGAAGAATATACATCAATGAGCTTCTTCTTTTTTTTTTTTTTTTTTGACAATCAAACCATATTATTACCAGGAACAAAAGAAAAACCAGGAATACAACAGCCACAGAGATACAGTAAAAGAAAGAGAAATAGCAGAAGAAAACTAAGGAGGAGCTGCCACAGCATCAGCTTGAAGAATATGCAGCAACGTGGAAGGAGGATTAAGAATCCAGTTCAAAGAACACTCCAACCGTGAACCAAGATGAGCTGCAGTATCAGCAGCAACATTTGCTTCTCTACTGATCCAAGACCAGTTAACCACAGAAAAAGAGTCAGACATTTGTTTGATCTTAGGAAGCCAAGGCAACACAGACCAAGAGAAGGAACTCTTTGGAGATTTTAAAGCTGAAATAAGATGAAGGCAATCAGCTTCAAGAGTAAAGGTAGACAAAGAATGAGATTTGGCAAGTTGTAAACCCAAGAGAAGGGCTTGAGCTTCAGCAGATTCCGCAGAAATTGCTTTACCAACACCCGCCATGCCATTCTTTAAAGAGCCTTTAGAGTCACGGAGTAACGCAGCAAGACCACATATAAAAGATTCAGCATTCCAAGTTGTATCTGTATTTATTTTGAAAGAACCTTCAGCAGGAGGAGACCAATGGTTGCTGGGAGATGAAATGTTCAACGAAGGAGTAAATGTTGAAAAACATTTTACTGAATGAGCAAGCATAAACTCCTCAGCTTGAGCATAAGCTTTACTTGAAACGGCTATGGGATCTGGAACTGAATGATGAAACACTGCCGAACATCTTCCTTTCCAAATGTTCCAAATCAAAAAGGAAATATGAGTAAAAAAGATGGAGAGATCAGCTTTCTTCAGACCTTTGTAATCCAACAATTTAACTAGCCATCGATCAACTGAAGTGATATCAGAATGCGGAACACGATAGCCGAAAGGGTGAACAAACCAAGCACAAGATGCCCAATTACAAGAAAAGATTGCATGTTCCAAAGATTCTGGAAAGGAATTACAGAGAGGGCATAGGTCGCTGAAAGACATATGACGAAAATGTAAATTACCTTTAGTGGCCACAAAATTAGAGGCTGCTTTCCATAAGAAAATTTTAATCTTGGGAAGAGTATTAAGCCTCCATAACCATTTCCAGAGATTTGGATCAATATGGTGAGAAGGAGAGGCCTTCTGAAAAGGTGGAAGAGCAGAATTCTGTGAAGCCAAGTGATAGGCTGACTTGACAGAATAATTACCCCCGTGACTGAGAGGCCAAAAAACACGATCCACATATGATTTATTAAGCAGAGGTATAGCAGTAATTGCTAGTTGATCTTTCCGTGATAAAATATTTGATATGGCAGAGATATTCCAAGAAGAAGTATCAATGTCAATCAAATTTTTAATCAACAAAGAAGGTTGCTCACCATAAGTAATGGACAAAGGAGTAAAAAGAGGTGGAATCCACTTAGAGTGCCATACATCAGAAGAAGCTCCATCACCAACAGCTGTTGCAGAACCTTGGATAATCAAATGCCTAGCCTCTAACAAACTAGACCAAATCCAAGAAGCAGAGCCTCCTTTTTTTGCTGTCCAGAATGAATCTTCAGAGAAATAGCGAGCTTGAAGAAGTCTCACCCATAAGGCATCAGGATTCTGAATAAGTCGCCAGACTTGCTTACCTAAAAGAGCCAAGTTAAAACTCTCAAGGTCTCGGAATCCTAGTCCACCAACAGATTTGGGTCGACTTAAACTTTTCCAGTTTGACCAATGAATGCCATTACTTGATTCATTTCCCCACCAGAAATTAGCAAGAGATGAATTAATCTGATTGCAAAACCCTTTTGGGAACTTGAAACAAGACATAGGATAAGCTGGAATTGAAGTTGCAACTGCCTTGATCATAATCTCCTTCCCAGCTGGAGAAAGTGTGGCTTGCTTCCATCCTTGAATCTTCTTTTGGATTGCATCCCTAACATAGCCAAGTGCTTTACCCTTTGAACGATCCCAGATGGTTGGTAATCCTAGATATTTTCCAGGATTTTTCACAGCTTTTATGTTAAGGATAAAACTCAGTAATTGTTGAATGTGGGGATGAGTATTTGGTGAAAAGAACAAGGATGATTTTGATGTATTGATAAGTTGACCTGAAGCTGAGCAGAAGTGGTGCAGGACATCACTGAGAATCTCACAGTTGAGGACAATGGCTTTAAGAAAAAATAAAGAATCATCTGCAAAGAATAGATGACTTATCTTAGGCCCCAAGTTTCCAATCTGGACTGACTGAAGGATGTTAACTGCTGATAATTTACAGAGAATCTTTGATAAAGCATCATTCACTAGAAGGAAAAGAAAAGGTGACAGAGGGTCACCTTGACGAAGCCCTCTAGAAGGATTGAAGAAAGGGCCTGGTTTTCCATTCACCAGAACTGATAAACTGACTGTTGAGAGACACAACATTATCAAAGACACCCATCTTGAATGAAAACCCATTTTAAGCATAACTGCTTGCAGAAAGGACCATTCCACACGATCATAGGCCTTGTTCATATTCAATTTAAGAGCTAGATAACCACAATCTGCCGATTTTTGAAGTTTCAGGAAATGGAACATTTCATGTGCCACTATGGTATTATCCTGAATTTGTCTGTTTGGAACAAAGGCTGATTGATTTTCAGTGATGATTGTAGACATAATTGGTTTGAAACAGTTGGCTAAAACCTTTGACAAAATCTTATAAGAGAAATTGCAAAGTCCAATTGGGCGAAAGTGTGAGGGTAATTGAGGATGTTTCTGTTTTGGGATTAGGACAATGAAGGTTTTATTGAGCTTAGAAAGAACTGAAACAGTAGAAAAGCTATCGCTTATAGCTGCCAAAATGATGGGGTTGACTATGTTCCAGTATGTTTGGTAAAAAACACCAGAAAAACCATCTGGCCCAGGAGCTTTTAAACCACCAAGATCAAAGACTGCAATCTTAATTTCATCTAGAGTAAGGGGACTTAGAAGAGTATTGTTCATATCTTCAGTAATAATGGGGTCTATAAAAGATAAAACTGCATCAAGAGAAGAAGTAGCACCTGCTGTAAAAATGCTTGAGAAGTAGGAATTTAGATGTTGAATAATCACATTCTCATTTTCCAGCCATTTATGATTGTCATCCTGCAGTCGAAGAATCTTGTTAAACTGGCGTCTTTGAAGAGTAGTTTGATGGAAAAAGGAAGTATTTTGATCACCAACCTGTAACCAATTAATCCGAGATCTTTGGTGCCAGTAGTATTCTTCAAGTCTCCAGTTTTCATCAATACTCTCCACCACAGAAGCAATTTGATGTCCAGCAACCGGATTGGAAGAGTTATGGATAAAGTCGAATTTATTAAGAAGATGAACTGAATTAGACTGAAATTGTGGAAAAGTTGCTCGGGACCAGTCTTTGAGAGAATTTCGACATCTTGACAAATTAGCTATCCATGTCTGACTAGGAGTCGAATTAACCACGTCATGCCAGGACTTTTGAATAACTGAAGCACAAGTCTGATTTGTAGTCCAAAGATGTTCGAAGCGAAACAGAGGAGGAGACTTGGATTCAAAAGGAGCAATGTCTAATAGTATAGGCCTATGATCGGAGCCTAACTTTGGCAGATGAAAAACTTGAGCCTGAGGGAACAGTAAACTCCACTCATTGTTGCCAAAACCCCTATCAAGACGCTCCTTAATGTACAATTGTTGATGACGATAAACAAACCAGGTAAAGGCAGGGCCATTGAAATTGAGATCTCTGAGTTGACATTTATCTATGAATCCGCGAAACAAATTCATTCTCCAATTTTCTTGTGCTAAACCTCCCCATTTTTCAAAAGACCAGAGAATGTCATTGAAATCTCCTATACACAACCAAGGCACTGAAGTTGAACTAAAACGATTAGACATTGCATACCAGAAGGACACTTTATTATTGATACAAGGCATTCCATACATCCAAGTAATTTTACAAGCAAAATTATCTTGAACAAACAGAACCCTAGTGTCTATAAAGCTAGGAGAACTACTCTCCACCGAGACTTGAACTTCATCATTCCAAAAAAGAGCTAGACCACCACCAGTGTTTGGAGGAACGATCTCATGATGAACAAACTTCAAGTCTTTTTTCCAACTTTTTACTACGTCAACAGATTGACGAGTTTCCATTAGAAACAGCAAACAGGGACTGTGCTTACTGATCAGCTTCTTTAGATACTTGCCTGTCAAGGATGGTCCCAATCCTTGACAGTTCCAGACTATTATCTTCATGGAGATGTCGGAGCTGAAGGCCAGCTACCATCGCCATTGACAGAGATAGAGACAGAGACAGGAATCGGAGCCTCATCCATAGAAGTTGAAGAAAACGAACCTTCCACGAAGTCCAACACCAACGATGTAGTTCCCATATCATTATTGGAAGCATCAGTGATAGATGGAAGAGGCATAGGATCAGAAGTAGGTCCTGTGCTAGAAGACTCCCCAATCAACAAAGGCAGGGGAACTTTTCGGGGCCGTCCCCGACGACCACGACCACGATCTGAAGGACTTGCTCTAGATTTTCGAATTTTTTTAGGAGACCCAATATTCCGATCAAGCATAGGAGCTGGAGGAAGAGTATCACCCATCAATTCAGATCTTGCCTTTTTAACAGATTGAAGCTTTTCCTCAATAACCTCTTGAAATTGTCGTTTAAGGTGAAGAGCTCGGAACTGATGAGCCAGAAAGTGAAGGGATCCTATAGCAAGTGGAGGAGGGATTTGATCTGAAATCACGATTTGCACTTGTGGTTGCTCAACAGAGAGAGGAACTAAAACAGGATTAATTGGAAAACCCCCAAAATCTTCAGAAACCGGACCCATATCGGGAATTGGAAGAAGAAACGGGACGGGTGGGTAAAGGGAGGGTTGATGATTTGGGGACATATCTGGATTGGCAAGTGACAGAGAAGGATGTAGGATGTTTTCTTGGTGGGCTAGCATTTGTTGAAGTAAAACTGGATCTGAGACCGAGCCCAATTCCTCAAGAGAGGAAAAACTAGACTCCAGGTGGGCCTGCTCTGTATCCAAAGATCCGTCAATAGAGAGCTGGGGATCCATCATCTCCACATCTTCCATCACAACAAGGGATAACGAAATGGCTAGCTGCATGTCTGCCACCTCACTATTGACTTCAGAATCAGTCAATAAGTCAACCATTTTTTTGCCCTTGCTGGAGGAAGACTGACCACCTGTCGCAGTCTCTTGAGATGAGATGGCAATGGGCTCAGTTGAAATATCTGTTAGGGCTGACGTAGGCAGATGCTCAGTCGAAGAGTTTCAAATCAACCTCGAATCTTGCCATCTTCCTTGATGTCGATGATCTAATAAGATAGCTCCTGGAATAGGTGCAGTGTTCCAGGGCTTAGAGGGATCAAGATTTGCCATTGCAACAGTTGTGGAGGGAGCTCTTCGAGTCTCAGCTTGGGTACGAGGCATACCATGATTGCGTTCCACCCCAAACTGAACCGGAGTAGAACGACGAGGAGAAGGGATACCATTCCAAGCACCTATATAATCAGCAACAGGGTGTCTCATCATGTGACAATAAGAGATCGTGTGGCCCAGGCGACCACAACGGAAGCACCACGAAGACAGGCGTTCATATCTGATTTCAGCCCATGAAACCTCTTCTTCTGTAAGATTGAACCAGAATCCAGGCACAAGAGGAGCCCTGGAATCGATTTCAACCCTAAGACGAAGATAGGGTCTCCACACCTCAAGGTCTCGTGGATTATCAACTACTACCACCCTACCAATAGCTTCTCCTATCATCTGAGCATTTTCAACAGTTAAATAAACAGGAGGCAAACCATGCACTTGAACCCAAAAAGTGATCATATGATTCGGAATATCTTCAAGTCTAGAATAAGGAGTCCAAGGATGAATTGCAACACTGTAGCCTAAGACTGACCATGGTCCCCTTTCCAGTAATTGATCAGCAGCTGCTGCAGATGGTGCCGAGACTGAGTAAAGAGTTCCTCCTGAGATATGATCCATATAGAAATGCCCCAAAACTGACCAAGCCTGGATCAACATACGCATAACAGTGGTTGCGTTGAGTGGACGATCAGATATGACGTAGGCAACTAGCTTTACATTATCCAGGTGCATCAACGGGTCAGGTTGTAGTTTCAGAAAAAGGGATGAGGAAGAACGATCTGGTGATATATGATCAGACATAGTGAAAATTTAGGGTTTCTGGTGCAAGTTGAAACTGAGTGATGAAGGAAAGGGATAGGAATTGAGGATATATAAAGCATGTAAAGAAGAAAAGATTGACACGTGGACGTTGCATGTAACTAGATTAGAGAATAGTTGGAGAAGAAGTTACAGGAAAAAAACATGTGTTCAAGAACAAATCTGGGTTAAGCAAGTGTATTTTAGAACAGGCCAGGTGTTCACAATACCAATAGGAGAAGGACAGCCAAAGGTTGAGAGAGAAAGAAACAAGATGAAAAGTGAAGAAAAGGGATTAAAATAAAAAAGAGTAGGAAAATGTTCGCGTCGGTTTTTACACCTGTCGAACTATCAACACGTGGGGGTGGCGGACGTAGGTTTCAGTCCTGGTGCGTTGTGCGTGAGCGTGCCAGTACCTTTGGGTTAGGTACAACCTTGGTGCGGACGACCTCTGGCGAGCGAATCACCCTTGGCGAGCGGATGACTCTGGCGAGCGAATCACCCTTGGCGAGCGGATGACTCTGGCGAGCGTGTTCGTCTGCTCCCTGCTACCTGACTTCTCGATCAAGCGACTGTACGCGGGCGTTGACAAACCGGCGTAAGGGCTCGAACAAGACCTAAGTAAAAAATTACTAGGATTTTTCCTCAACCTTTCGGTAGATTGAGATATCTTACTTCGATCCTGAGATGCAAAGCAGAGCTATATATCAAGACCGCGGATGGCGTTCGTCCAACCTTTTAGCAGATTGGGAAAGACTGTTACCGGGGTAACGACTCGATTTGTCACAAGGCGTGAGGACTGGACTCGATTTGTCTCAGCGACGCTTCGACACGAACGCAAGTCACTTTCGACAACAACGGCAGATTTACGGCGACCAGATGTGGTGGGCGTAGGTTTGCGGCTAGGTTGGAAGAATGTCGATTGCAGTTGGTGGAAGGCTGTTCGCAAGAGAGAATGCTCCGGAGAGGCTTGCAAGATTTGCAGGGCAAAAGCTTGTAGTTGTATGGTGTTGAACCCTTTTTACGTTGTCCTAGAGTTCTTTATATAGTGATCTCAAAACCCCAAATACGTATGCAACAAGTATATAGATTCTGTTATCAAATAGAATTGTATTTGTTAAATCAACTCCAAGTCAGACTTGAAGAAGGACTTCGAATCCTTTCTCTAACCGGAAATTGACTAAATATAATTAGATTATCCGCTAATGGACAACCCTACGGGCTTCGACCCAATGTATCGGTTGAATGTTAATTTAGGCCCAAACATTGCCCCCCAGCCTTCAAGATTAAAAGCCCATTGAAATCGAAGAAGGCTGAAAAAGCCCACGCGGATTTGTTTTAAAAATCTGAAGAAATGCGTCGTTCCCTCTAATCGATGTAACTTTACCAAACTAAGCTCAAACGACTGTTCAATAAACCCTAAACCACTTCAGATCATATCGATTCAGAAATCAACAGACCTCTTTTCGGATTTTATAAAGCCACCACCCGAGAACGTGAGAAACCATCCAAAATCCCAAATCAATCATCATGGCGCTAGAAATCAAGCACACTGAGGCTATTTTCGGCAAAGAAAGAATTCAGAGGGCCATCTTCGAAATTGGAAGCCCCTGCAGCACCTCCCTAATCTCACGAGACGATTACAATCGCGCCGGACTAGGTCCAAAGCAACGAGAAGTCACCACCGAAGGCATATCTTCAATTGTGGATTGGTGCCGTCCGCCTCCCATAGCCTTTCGCGATCGAGACATCATACTTCAGAAATGTTCGAGTCCCTTCGAGACTCCAATCACCACCGGCTGCTGGCCGCTACCAACCTCAGAGATGATCAAATGGTACAAAGCCAGGCAACAGCTAGACGCCCCGAGATGGAAACGTGCTGGGATAAACGAACTTCTGGAACTCTGCTTCAGCCTAAACCAGAAAGGTGGAAATCGATGCGCCTTCTTATCCCTAGTAAGCTTCTGGAACTCATCCTCCAACACCTTTGACTTTCGCTTTGGTCAAGCTAGCGTGACTCTCCTAGACCTGTATGCTGGACTAGGATTCCCTTTAGGCCATAAACCCTTCAACGCAGATGATTACTCCCAAGACCGGTTTCCATCCTCTGTCATGAATATCTCAGGCTCCTACAGCTATCAAGCCTGGATGAACGAATTCAGTCACAGAAATGACGATATTGGAGGAATCTGCTTCCTTGATTTCTGGTTAAACAAATTTATTTTCTGTTCAACCGCCGCCAAAATGTCGAAGACCTACAGAAGGATGGCGGAGATCATTTACGCCCACGAGAACATAGGCCTTGGGCAGATAGTTCTAGCCCACCTATACCGGGGACTGCATACCCTCACGATGAATCCTTTCAACCTCACCGTGCCTGGCCCACTTTGGATCTTAGACATTTGGGCGAATATGTACTTTCCAGGACTCGCCGCAGAGCCAAAAGACATTGGCGAGAACCGAATCGCAGGTCTAGCATATGTTGGTCAAGAACCAATGTATGGTCAGGGCTACGCGGCATGCTTCGATATCATCTTCCAGACAGATGCGCCTGGATTTTATTCCGAGGCTCAGATGCTGCTCACCCGCAAGCACCCTTATGCTTTGAAGACCGGCTTCCTTCCCTCAGCAGAACAAAGCCAGGCGGGGAAAGAACTTTTCCTGCAGTGCATATCAATGGCGGATCTTCCACTTCTGACCTCAAACAGAGGTCTTGAAGGATCAGAAGTGTATGCTCCTCATCTATTCGCTCGCCAATTTGGCTTTACTCAACATGTCCCCTATCCACCAATCCAGAGCTGCAACATCTTCTCAGCCTGGCGACCAAGTAAGAGCACTCCCATGACTCCTAATGTCCTATGCTCCTCCTGCCTTCGTCCAGCCGCCTTTCCAACTCCAGATGAATGTATAGAGCTGGTGATCTCTCAAGCAACCACTGACGAGTATAACAATTGGTGGCACCGGCTTCGTGGGAAGGACTTCCAGATAAAGGAAGGATCCATCTACTACTTTGGCAAGGTATTCAGAAAACACCGTGATTGTCTTACTGATGATGACAAGGCAGCACTCGATGGGGGTCCTTTGCACCCTGAATTGCCAACTGAAGAAACTCAGGTAGCTACTCGCCATGTTATGACATACCCTGATTTTAGATAAGTATCAGAAAGACCACTAACTGATTTTTATGTTGCAGGTTATTTCGAAGAAAGTGCTTCCCGTTGACAAGAAAAGGAAAGCCCCTCTGACTCCTCCCACAGCAACCAAGAGTAAGAAAAGAGTTAAATCGCCATCTCCAATGGCCGTAGAAGAAGAAGAAGAAGAAAATGATGATACGCCAGTAAGTATTGAACAAATTGCCTGAATATCTGTCATCCACCCACTCAAATCTAGATCAGATTATAACCCTAATGCAGTTGGCGAATTTCCTTTCACAGGGGCTTAGATTGAGACGGAGGGAAGGCACAACTTCTAGCACCACCCCCACCATGCCGAAACCGATCGATATCTCTTCTGGTGAGTCCTCCAGCTCCACTAGTTCACCTTCTAGTAGTCCTGAGCCTGAAATAAGAATTCCAAACACTTGGGACGAAATTTCATTCGCCTGGCGAGTATATTCAATCCGCCTTGATTACTATAGACGAAAACTACCTATTGATGCAACTCCGCTAAACTGGCTTCCTGCTGAAACAGGTACAATCTGCACTCCCCTGGCCGCTGCTCCACTCTCGTCTTCCCATACTCCACTGACCAGCTCAATCCTCTCCTCAGAGAAAATCATGGAGGGAACCTCATCCGCCAGCATCTCAACTGCACTAACAACTGTGGCGAACATGCCAAAGATGACACCACCGGATTCACTCCCTGGGCCAGAAGAAATTGGGATACCAGTAGAAAAATTTCTGGAAGTAAACCCAGAAGTGATAATAGATGCGAGCCTCTACCAGGACATGCCCCCAGCTGTACCTCAAGGCGAACCTGTCGAGGCCAACAATCCCCTAACTGGGGTCACGGTAGATACCTCTTCTGAATTAGAGGTACCTTTATAACAACCTTTAATCCGTTCGTTTTTAGATTGTCATTATATTAATTCTTCTTACACCTGCACTCTTTTACAGGCAAAAGAAACTCCAATCCAGCCTGAGAGTCTTGGCAAGCAGAGCATGGTCCTGTTCTGCCCCCAGCCGAATGTCCAAGAAGAAGGATCTTCTACCCCCCCTTCTCCTCAAGCCGACACTACTGGTATTCAGATCATCCCACCGCTGAGTGATGATCCGCTACTGCAGCCACCAATCCTACAACAAGATGGAGCTGAACTGCAAGAAACCTGGGACCTTTTCAGCCGGCTCTACCAAGAAGATCTCACAAATGCAGGAGTTCGTGAGAAGATTCACACTGCGCTGCAAACCGTGGAGAGTCAAATCCCATCCTTGCCTGCCGAGGCTCAAAGTAAGATAAGGGAAGCTCTGGACAATTTCCCTAGCCTCCTCGCGACCTTCCAAGACAAGGCGAATGAGATTCCCAAACAGGAAGCTGCTGCCAAGGAAAGAAATTTGCTCCTGTCTCAGGCCGTAGATTCCTACTCCTCGCTGATACGTTCCGTGGAACAAGAGGACGAAGTAGAACTCAAGCGCTTGAGACAAGAAAGGGAACACATTGACCGGAAAATAGCCTGGGTGGAGGAGAGACAACGAAGTCGTTTGGATGCATCATCCGAACGAAGGACTCAGCTCGCCAAGCTTAAGAACGAATCAGAGCAAGATCTGAAAAGCAATCTGAAATCCAAGTCTGACCTCCAACGCATAAAGGCTAAGCTCGCTAGAGTAGGCCTTACAATATTTGAATTCTCTTCTATGCCCCCCGAGTAACAGTTGCGGGGCCTTGTTTTGTATCCATATTTGATATTGGATAATTGTTTAACAAAAACAACCCATCTGCGAGGCCCAAACCTGACTGGCCCGCTTAATACAGCCTTAATTAGTCCTTATCTGCAACTGCCAATTTCCAGGATACGGTCAACAGTCAAACTGACACTCAAAGCTTGTAATTCCCCATGCTCGCGAGCGGTTGAAGATCATAAACTTCTTCATTATTTCGACGTGACTGATGATGTGAAACCCTAATTGATCTTAGCCGTTAGATTTCACTTGCTACTCGCTATAAAACGAAGCCCTTAGTATTAGAACCAAAAAACTCATCTTCTGCTTATCATCTAACATGTCTATCTTAGTCTTTAGTTTCTCTACTAAACCTCTATGGCTTCCTGAGTGTTTTCCTCCAGATCTTATGGAGATGTTTGTAAAAACACCTTAAGTCGCATAGTCTGGTATTAAATATGTTCTAAGTCGCATAGTCTGGTATTATGCCCCCTGGAGAACATGGAATATGGATAGAATCTCCAAAAGAAAGAGCTCTTCTATTGTTCTCCAGGGTATAATAGCTGCTAGTGATTTAGAACCCATTCGCCGTCATGGCGGTCACTTTCCTTCTGCGATCTTTCAGACACCTGTTAGTGATCAAAAGTGACCGTCGACTGGCATCCACATCCTCATCCCTTAGCTCCTCTTTCAATCCTCAAGGCCTTCCCTTTGAGGTAAGGTTCCAAAGCGATGAGGATCGGAGCAGGAGATCGGAGGAGGAACGATACACGTCCACCTCCAAAAGAATCTGTGAAACAGATCCTCTTCTCTCTTTCGTTCAAGAAGTTTAAAAGTATAGGATTCCACATAATTTTGTACTTGTAAAGCTCTTGACCGCAAAGTCATTCTTGAAATAGGATCAATAAATTTAGATCTTATTGACCTTGTTGATAATGAAAAAAAAATTTGCTGTTTTCCATGTTGAATGAACAAGAAATTGTTGAAGCCGAAAAATGTTGACAACCATAAGCATTGATTCTCAATTTGACTAAGTAAACAAACCCTAAACAGATTCATAACAAAAGAAAGCAAACTACGAAACTAATGAACCTTGAACAGATTCATAGCCTAAAGAGCTGTTCATATTATTGGTGATAGCGAACCATTAACAGACTTTATCGCCAAATCATCTATGATCAGTATCCCGTGTATTGCCCCCCCCCTAGTAACCTTAGGCTGAGGCGAAGTAAACCGCCAAAGCCAAGGGGACTAAGGTAAAGTGTTAGTGTCTCCAAAGAAGATTTTTAAGTTGAAGGTTGCCCCCCGGCCTCGACCGTAGCGAGTGGCTCTTCATATTCCCATACACTAGGGAAGTACTTCTTAAGGTGGCGTCCATTAATGGGGTTACGATGGACCTCACCCTCCAAATCTCTGAGTTGATAAGCGCCTTTGCCAATAATTCGATCAATGACAAAGGGGCCCTCCCATTTGGGAGACCATTTGCCACGTCCAGTGTCTCGTTCGCCAAAGGGAAGCATGGCCTTCCAGACCAAATCTTCTTCACCATAAGACTTACCCTTGGTACGTTTGTCGTAAGCTCTGGCGATCTTTTTCTTTTCCAATACGATGTTCTGTAAAGCATCTAAGCGCTGCTCATCGAGGTTCTCATGCTCCTGAAACATTGCCTGAACGTAGTCATCTCCGATTAATTGATGCTGCTCGCGAACTCGGAGGGAACGGACATTGATTTCCAAAGGAAGAACAGCATCATGGCCAAACATCAAGGCATACGGAGTAGTGCCTGTAGGAGTGCGTTTGGACGTACGATATGCCCAAAGAGTATTGTCCAACTCCGTGTGCCAAGACCGAGGATTGTCCTCCAGCATCCTTTTGATGATAGAAATAATCACCTTATTGCTAGCCTCAGCTTGACCATTCGATTGAGCGTAGTACGGCGAAGAGTGCAAAAACTGAATGCCATACTCTCGAATGAATGTCTGCGTACTCTCCGCCATGAACGCTGCCCCCCTGTCCGCCACAATACATTCAGGAATGCCATAACGGCAAATGATGTTCTGAAATATAAAGCGAATGACTGTCGCTGCGTCACAATTTCGGACAGGGATGGCCTCCACCCATTTGGTGAAGAAATCTGTACCAACCAGTAAGTACTTATGTTGGAGAGACGAGATCGGATGGATTTCCCCAACAAAATCAAGTGCCCAACCCCTGGCTGGCCAAGGTTTGATGATAGGCTGCATTGGGATATTAGGAATCCGTTGGACCGGTCCATGAATCTGGCAATCAACACAGCCTTTGGCAAAGCTGATGCAGTCTTTAAGGATAGATGGCCAAAAATAACCATAACGGCGGATTAGCCACCTCATCTTTGATCCGCTTTGGTGCGAACCACAAACTCCCAAATGGACTTCACGCATTAACCTTTTGGCTTCTACGCCAAAGACACATCGGAGGTCTACGCCTTCCTCACCTCGTCGAAGCAACTCATCACCCTTAAGTAGGTAATTGGTAGCTAAATACCTGGTTCGCCGTTCGGATGGGGCAGACGGATCTTGTAAATATGTAACGATTGGGTGTCGCCAATCAACATCAATAGTATCAAGGCTAGCAACCAACCAGTCGCCTCGCTGCTCCCTTCGTGCAGCGAAAGATGGTAACGTCCTCCGTTCAACTTTCAAGATGCGTTCCTGAACCCCGTTAGCTAGGGTAATGCCAGTGGCGAGCTGTGCTAACTCGTTTGCTGCAAAGTTCTTTTCACGAGGTACGTAGTCAAGTACCACATCGGAAAATTGATCCAACAACTCTGATGCTCGCTCCCAATAATGTACTAGGTGGAAAGAAACACATTTGTAATCCCCTAACAGCTGTTTGATGATTAATAGAGAATCACCATATACTTCGATTTCTTTGGCGTCCATATCCAGTAAGAGTTCCAGACCAATAATAAGGGCTTCATATTCAGCCTGGTTGTTTGTACAGTTCCATTCCAACTGAAAGGAATAAGAATGGCTTACCCCTGATGGACTTTGGATGCAAATCCCTGCGCCCGCCAAAGAGTGTGTGCTACTGCCATCAAAGTACAGGATCCATGGTACCGTGCCAACCATGCTGACGAAAGGGATAGGCTCCTCAACCGATTCATCTAAAGGATGATGAAGTAGGAAATCGGTGACCGCTTGACCCGTCATTGCCTTGAGCGGTGTATATTGTAAAGAAAATTCAGAAAGAGCCAAGACCCACTTACCAATCCTACCCCTCAAGATAGGACGAGTAAGCATGTATTTGACCAAGGCCCAGTTTGGGATTGCTGTGCTGTGAGCAGAATTGCTTTTGAATTTCCTGTGAGCAGAATTGCTTTTGAATCTGCTGTGAGTAGAATCAGCTGAGGTGTTTGGTAAACTGTTTTTAAAAGTGCTGTGAGAACCAAAAAACAATTTCGTGTGTTTGGTGAGTTATAAGTAAAAATTATTTTGGATGGTATAATGACAAAAATAGGCATAGTTATAAATTGATATTAAAATAAATAATTGTTTCTTTTGTATATAATTATAAAGTTAATCCACAATATTACATAAGATTTCTTAACACCATAGTAAATGATTGATTATTATTTAATTAGATTAATATATCACAATCTAAGAAAAAATAAATATTACAATTTGTTACAAATATAACTGATTCCTGCAAAAGCATCTCTTACCCTGCTTCTCCAAAATCCACTTTTAAGAGAATCAATTCTTCTAAAATCAGTTTTATAGGTTGTTACCAAACACTTAAAATTAGGCCCAGAATCACTTTTGACCCCAAAAGCAGCTTGAGAATCAATCCCAAACTGGGCCCAAGTCCGTTTGAGCTACCACTATGGTGGTAAAGGAAAGCATGTAGTGGCGGAGCTTGGTCGCTGCAAAGTACAACGCTAAACAGAGACGCTCGATGGGAGAGTACCTTGTTTCTGCATCTAAAAGGGTTCTACTGAGATAAGAGACCGCATATTCGACTTTCTTACCCTCCGTAGTAGTTTCATCCTGAGCCAACAGTCCAGCAACAGAACTAATAGATGCAGAGATGTATAACTTGAGTGGGATGCCTGGCTTTGGCGGTCGTAAAACTGGCGGACTGGCCAAATATTGCTTGATTCTATCGAACGCCGCTTGATGGTCAGGTCCCCAAACGAACTGCTCGTCCTTCTTGAGTTTCAACAAGGGCGAGAGAGGAGCGATCTTGCCCGCTGAGTTAGATATGAAGCGTCGTAGAAAATTGATTTTGCCCAACAAGCTTTGAAGCTCCTTCTTGTTCCGAGGCGCCGGGGCGTTTAAAACAGCTTGTGCCTTGTCTCCCGCTACCTCAATACCCCTGTCATGTACTACGAAGCCAAGGAAATCACCAGCACGAACCCCAAAAATGCACTTTGCTGGGTTCATTTTAAGCTGATGTTTCCTCATCCGCGTAAAGACAGCGCGCAGATGACCAATATGGTCTACCTTGGATTTAGATTTAACCACTACGTCGTCAATGTAAACTTCTAGGATGACGCCGAGAATGTCATGAAAGATTAAGTTCATAGCGCGTTGATACGTAGCTCCTGCATTGGTTAGGCCAAATGGCATGCTAAGATATTCAAAGGCTCCAGCAAAGCCTGGGCAACGAAACGCAGTCTTATGAATGTCCGGCTCATAAATTGGTATTTGATGGTAACCGGCTGTACCATCCATGAAAGATAACATTTCATGCCCTGCAACTGCATCCACCAAAAGATCCGCAATAGGCATTGGGTATATGTCCTTTGGTGAAGCAGCATTTAGATCTCTGTAATCAACACAGACCCTGATTTTGCCGTTCTTTTTCTTAACAGGAACCACATTTGCCAGCCATTGTGTATATTGGGCCGGACGAATGATTCCTGCCTCTATCATGCTCTGAACTTCCCTTTTGACCGCCATAGCGGTTTCGGCGTTCATTCGCCTTTGTTCTTGTCGGATAGGGCGGGCGCCATCCCTAATGGGCAATCGATGGCATACTAGATCCTTGGACAGTCCAGGCATATCTTGATACTTTTCCGCAAAGCAATCCTTGAATTCTTGCAACAAATTGATTAATTGCTATCTCAGGTCCGGATCCAGCTGCTGACTAATCCCAACCTCTAAAGGTTCCTCAGGTGTACCGAGATTAACCTTCTCTACTAGGTCTCGTACCTTGGGCGGAGTATCGTCTAAAGCAGCTGGTGCTGGTGGAATGGGCTCGACGTCTTCCGTAGTTATGACGTCGTCTTCATCGATACATTCAACAAGAGCGACCGTGTCTGAAGCTAGTTGCTCTGCCCTAAACATTGCCAAGCGCTGGAATAAAGAGAGTACAGCCTCTGTCTCCGCCACTGTAAAACTGTCAATCATGCTGACAATTGGTTGAAAATCGATGGAAACAGGCCGAGAACCGTCCGCCTGAGCCTGTGCTAATCCCCACCGTGTTAAGTCAGTGGAAGTTACCCCTAGCGGACGACCCTTACTATCCACCCCATCAATCACGAGAGGACGCATAGTGCTGTAGTAATAATCCGACTCCAAAGTATTAGTTGCTATAGAAAAGGGACGCTCATCCGCCTTGATTAGAACAGGTTTATCAGAAACTGGATCCCACATTAGCATCTCTTGATGTAGCGAGGATGGGACTGAGGATGTTTTATGTATCCAATCGCGTCCCAAAATCATGGAATATGGGACTGTAGTCTTCGTCACGAAAAGACCCTGACAAGCATTGGAAGGTCCAAGGTTAATTCGGAGTACGAGAAAACCAGCCGTTTGAGCCACAGCGCCCGCGAACCCTCTAACTTTAATAGAGGAGTTCTGGATCTTGGCCGCGGGGATCTGAAGTCGTTCCACCGTGCTGAGCGTAACCACACTCACCGCCGCACCATTATCGATGAGGATTCGGTTGACCTGGACACCCTCCACCTCTGCCGTAACGTAGAGAGGTTTGAGATGTTGGGTCATTGTAAATGTGGGCTTAGTGAAAGTCATGTGCGAACTATTCAGATCAGCGACCCGGTCCTGGTCGCTAAGAGTTGGTAAAGAATTCAAATGCTCGTTGGCAGGAAGATCATCCTCGCCTGGCGCTGGAATGAGACAAACCGGCTTGTCCGCCGCCTCCTCTTGTATAAAATACGCCGTAGGAATTGGTTTAGACAAAGCATATCTAGAGGATAATATGAAAACCATATTACAGTCCAGAATCGGTTCATCTCCATCTGTAAATCCTTCTTCGTCGTCCAGCATCTCATCATCCGCGTCCGGCATGTCTCTATCCACCCCTGATGAACTCGTAGGTGCTTTAGTCTGAGACGTTATAAGAGCTGCCTCTGCTTGCTTCACAGCGAATTCAGTCTTCAATTGCTGAGCTACGAACTGAGGGAAGGGTTGATCACCTTGTTGACTGACAGCCTTCTGACCCGTGAGAAGTTGAGTCGTCTTAGCCGATGACCTGCGAAGGACTGGAGTAGATCCTTGAGTTTCTAATTGTATGTCAAGGACCTTGGTAGTTGTTGATGTAGAAACTGCCGTCATCCCCTTAGGCTGCCATTTCAGAATAACAGAATCTGTCTTCTCTATCTTATCAGCGGTTGGTTTGACAGATTTAGGTGGTGGAACCTCGGCGGCTGAACGCAGAGGCAGCCTTTCTGGAGATAATGCTAGCTTCCTACGAGGAGTTTTCTGAGGTGCACCATCTACTGCTGTAGGATGCATAATTCTTTCGTGAACATTCTTCCTTTGAGTTGGCGGTTTTTCCTCCTTTCGTATCCTACGAGTATCAATATAGGTCTTAGACTTATAACGCTTGTAGGCGTCACGTACGTGTTCCACAGGCATGGAGAGTTCGTTAGGAGTCACCCTTCCTTTGTTCAAAGCCTCTAAAGTCCTTCTCGCTTTACCATACCGCTTTTGAACATTCCTGGTTGGAGGGGCTGGTTCCTCTATGATTGGCGTTGTCCCTGAAGGTCCAGGATCTGGCCGAGACCTCGCTGGGCTATCGAATGCCGCAGTCTCTTGGTGATGGTATTTTGTCCGTTTGAGGTCATCAAACCGAGAGCGAACCGGCCAAGGAGGATTCCTCTTGGCCGTTGCAAGAGCCTTTGTCGTTGCCTCTTCTAGCGCCCTCATCAGTTCTTCATGGGTAAGAGGTATTCGGCAATTAATCTTACAATCAAGGCATAGCTGAGCCCTAGGTATGGTTATCAGTTCTTCCGTGACTGGCGGATTAGCTTGCTTGTCCTTTCGCGAGGTATCATTGGGTTTGCCCTGATCGATTGCATTTACCCAAAAGTGCTGGAAGGGTACTAACGCGTCGTTATCAAACTGGAGGAAACCCTTATTCAACAAGTCCTGAATATGATCCTTCAAACCAATGCATGTAGACGTACTATGATCGTTTGAACGGTGAAAAGCACAACGTGAGCCGCCTGACCTATCCTGCTGATGTTGCGCCAACAGGAAAGCAGGAACAGCCATCCCCTTTTGACTTAATTCTTGCCAAATTTCTAACGCCTTATTCGCGTTGTAGGTATAGGTCTGAAATTTAGAACCCTGTTGACCAGGTTCCAGTTCCCCACCTTGATAAGGAATCAGAGAAACCATATTTACGTCTGGAAAGGGTTTAATCTCTGTCCATGTAGGCTCCTTAGGAACGTCCATCGCCATGAGTTTATCGTTAATCCATGTCTGAATTTGGTCTTTGAGCTTCACACAATCCTTAGTATAGTGATTAGTCATATTGTGAAAACTGCAGTACTTCTTACCCGCCATGTAGTCTGGCTTGGGTATGAAACCACCTTCGTGCTGGAGCCGTCCTTGTTTAAACAGCTCGTTGAGTATCTCCGGTGCTTGATGAGCGTTATAGGTATACTTCTCAAAAGCAGACCTCAGAGGCAAGGAGGCCATAATCTTAATAGGATCCTTAGCGAACCGTACGCTTTTCGGTTGTAGAGGCTGGCGACCCACTACTTCCACAACCGCTACATCCTCTTCATCCTTGGTATCATCAACCCAAGTGACTATGGGTGCTGAATCAGCATCTATAGTCGCCACCGTTTTAGTAACAGGAGGGATAGGTGTCTTAGGTTTCAGAGTTCCGGGATAATATGACACTGGAATGCTCTGCCTCTTACTGTTCTGAGCCCTTGTTTGGTCGAGGAAGTGTTGATGTCTGGCTAACCTATTGGTTAAGTCTGCCATATTCGTCACATATACTTGCTGGAAGTGCGCCTGGATTTCCGGTTCGAGTCCCGCAATCGCTAGCTCGACCGTGGTCTCCTCTGTTAGCCTATCCTTGCATTTAGCTCGAAGGAGCTTGAAACGCCTCAGATAATCGATGGCGGACTCGTCAGACTCCTGGTTAGTATCCGCCAGAAACTTAATGGTTACCTTAGCTTCTACTACCCCGAACATAGTCCTAAAGAGACCCTCCATGGATTGCCAATCTGGAATAGAACCTGGCGCTAGGTCTCTATACCAAGCCAAAGCTGATCCTGTGAGAGAAGTTCCGAACAACTTCAGCTTAAGAACGGGATCTTGGGCGTAAGGACCACACTCGTTATGGAAGCGAGTGATGTGGGTCTCGGCATCTTCAGAATGTTCGCCCGAAAAAGGGGTAAACCTTATATGCCTGAAATTTGCGGGCCATGGCGTCATATTTACCGCCAGGGCAAGTGGATTGGTATAGGTCATACCGGGATCCGGCAAACCTTGCATGACCCTCAACTGTTCCTGAAACAGTTGTTGTATCTCGTTGCGAGTCATACCACCCTCAACATCCTCTTCTTGAGCTTCGCCTTCATTGTCAGGTGGTGGGTTCACGTTTCGACCACCTCTCCTCTGCTGTCTATTCGGATTGACAGCTTCAAATCCCCTGTTATTAGGCTTAGTATTTTTGTTGGGACCCCTCTCTGTTACCTTTGCAAACTTTAGTAGAGGGGCCTGTTCGTTCGGCTCGGCTGCCTCAGTCTCGAAACCCATCTGCACCAACCGTTCGACAGTGGCATTGGTCTTGTCCAATTGTTCTTGCTGCTGCATCATATAGTTTCTGAACTCCTCCTGCTGTTGCTGGAGTTGCTCGCTGAAATTATCCTGATGCCCCCTCACCAATCTGTCAAGATTTTTAGAGAGAGAGCTAATATTATCTGTATTCCTATGAGCGTGATCCGCCAGAGCATTAATGTTAGTCATATGACCAATCTGTTCAGTCTTCAACTCCTTCAGCGTAGCTTCTATCTTTTCTAAGATGACATCAGTATCCTGAGACTTAGATATTAGAATGCTGAAAGACTCCATTATTTCTTCAGTAGAGGGTGTCCGAGGCAGACACACTCCGTCCCCTTCATGGGCTTCAGTATCCAATGGAGCCACGGCGGCATTTGAGATGTCAGCCTCTCGATGGCGATCAGTGACACCTTCCAAGGTTTCGGGTCCTTGATTAATTCCTTCGAGGCCCTCAGTTAGGTCCTCAATTTCAGGTCTGTCATCTCCAAACTTGGCTTGTAGTTGGGATTCGGACAGACCCCTACACGCAGCTGAGTTATGCTGTTTCAACAACCGATGTTCTGGTTTCTTACAGAACGTCATTGGTCGTTTATAGATATTGGTTTGCGCAATCCTGACACTGGTCCCACTGGGCGTGCCAAAAATGTTCGCGTCGGTTTTTACACCTGTCGAACTATCAACACGTGGGGGTGGCGGACGTAGGTTTCAGTCCTGGTGCGTTGTGCGTGAGCGTGCCAGTACCTTTGGGTTAGGTACAACCTTGGTGCGGACGACCTCTGGCGAGCGAATCACCCTTGGCGAGCGGATGACTCTGGCGAGCGAATCACCCTTGGCGAGCGGATGACTCTGGCGAGCGAATCACCCTTGGCGAGCGGATGACTCTGGCGAGCGTGTTCGTCTGCTCCCTGCTACCTGACTTCTCGATCAAGCGACTGTACGCGGGCGTTGACAAACCGGCGTAAGGGCTCGAACAAGACCTAAGTAAACAATTACTAGGATTTTTCCTCAACCTTTCGGTAGATTGAGATATCTTACTTCGATCCTGAGATGCAAAGCAGAGCTATATATCAAGACCGCGGATGGCGTTCGTCCAACCTTTTAGCAGATTGGGAAAGACTGTTACCGGGGTAACGACTCGATTTGTCACAAGGCGTGACGACTGGACTCGATTTGTCTCAGCGACGCTTCGACACGAACGCAAGTCACTTTCGACAACAACGGCAGATTTACGGCGACCAGATGTGGTGGGCGTAGGTTTGCGGCTAGGTTGGAAGAATGTCGATTGCAGTTGGTGGAAGGCTGTTCGCAAGAGAGAATGCTCCGGAGAGGCTTGCAAGATTTGCAGGGCAAAAGCTTGTAGTTGTATGGTGTTGAACCCTTTTTACGTTGTCCTAGAGTTCTTTATATAGTGATCTCAAAACCCCAAATACGTATGCAACAAGTATATAGATTCTG
Organism: Potentilla sterilis; assembly: GCA_963682095.1. Lineage (NCBI taxonomy): Eukaryota > Viridiplantae > Streptophyta > Magnoliopsida > Rosales > Rosaceae > Potentilla > Potentilla sterilis. The sequence continues at coordinate 45,753,405 of OY821756.1, read as the reverse complement.
TTATCAAATAGAATTGTATTTGTTAAATCAACTCCAAGTCAGACTTGAAGAAGGACTTCGAATCCTTTCTCTAACCGGAAATTGACTAAATATAATTAGATTATCCGCTAATGGACAACCCTACGGGCTTCGACCCAATGTATCGGTTGAATGTTAATTTAGGCCCAAACAGAAAACATAAGAACAAAGAAAAACGAGAAGAAAACTGATCGAAGGATAAGCACTAAGATTTAGTGAGGAAAATCTCTAGAGACGGAGAGAAAAAAAGGGTGGCTTTACACTACATCAATGAGCTTTAGAAGGACGTAATCAGGAACCCATTTGAAAACATCATACTTGTAAATCGATCGACTCACTAACAACCTTAGCTAGATCATGTGGATTTTTCGCTACAAGAATCTCCAAACCGTTTGAGTTCTCCCTCAACAACTCCGGCCTCCTTCTGCTGATCATTCCACACCACCCCACTACTCACGATCACAACCTTCTCCACCGTGTCCGGACACATCTCCGCCATGCGGTACGCCACGAAGCCGCCTTAGCTAATACCGTACACCGAGTACCGCTCCACTCCTAATCTCTTCAGCCCCTCCACAACGCACTTGGCTTGAAAAGACTAGCTCCGGTCCGACAGGTTCGTGTAAGACTTCCCAAAGAACAGCAAGTCCAGCACGTACACGTTGAAGTTTCTGGACAAGGGGCTGACTTGACGGACGAACTGCCACAGGGAGTTCCCGCCGTAGCCGTGAATAAGAACCAGACGTGTTTGTCGAACCGGAGGTGGTTGGCGGTCCACAAGTACTGGACGGTGGTTTGGTCGTCAATGTCAACGGTGGTGCAAGGAGATAGACCGCACAGTCTGTAGTAGAGTGATACAAGTGTATCTGGGATTCTGAAAAAGATCGAATCCCAGTTTTTGTACAAGAAGGATTTGAGATAGACCGCACAGTCTGTAGTAGAGTGATACTGTATGTATAGATGTGTTTATTTGAAATGAAGGCTTGCATGAAGATGAAGTTTCAAGTAGATAAATGATTGATGATTGGATGCAGCCGCTGCTGATGTTATTGATCGCCCTATTTTCAAGGGCAAGGATAAGACTCGATTTCAGGTTTGTTTGTTTGAGCAGTAGATGTAATCTTGTTGCCTAATTCTTAGTCTACTAGGCGTACACCAACAGAAGTCTTAGGCACCTAGTTTTCAGTTTGGATTCATGTTGGGCTTGCTTGTTTGTATTTTCCCTTCTGTTACGTGCACCCATTTTTGGGTCTGTGTGTAAGCTTCTGTTTTATGATTGAAGGATGTGAAGGCTCAAAAATTAACTCTAAGACATTGGCTGGAGGCTGTAAGTCCAATTAGGAATATTGTTATCACTGTCCACGTTATTACATTTAAGGACAAAATAATGGTCACTCTTTATACTTTTAGAGTTTTGACAGTTTAGTTCTTGTGCTTTCAATTTCAACTGGTCACTCCTCGTAGTCTCAATTTTCGACCAATTGGTCCAATCTGTCTAAAATGGTTGTTAACTATTTTCTAATTTCCTCAAATGCCCTTAGGTGTTGTTTTATTATTTTTCTTCTTGATTTCTTTTCATTTTTCTTTAAAACTAAAACCAAAGAATACACAACCCACCATGAAAGGCTATGTAGCCAAATTAAGTTTGAGCCTTATTGGCAAAAAAAAAATTTTAATTAATTAAGCATAGTGTAGTAGTGTTGTTTGTAAGCTTAACTATATGAAATGATAGTTATTTATAAAGTTTTATTTATGGGAGCTGTTAATGCTAAAGATGATGATGAGAATTTTTTTTAATCTCATTTTGGTTTAAATTGATATGATGGAGATTTGATATAATTTTATTTTATAGTGATTATGATGATGTTATTTGATTTTGTTAGCCAATATGTATCAAATCAATTTGTATTTTTTTTTCCTGATTGCAATCAGTTTGCAATTATAAAATTCTTGGATTGAATATCAACAATCATAAACCAAGATATATATTCTGAAGTTTTTATTAGTTTTGGTTTTGAAGAAGAGAAAGTAAAAAGATAAGAAAAATAACCTAAGGGCATTTGAGGAAGTTGAAAAATGGTAAACAATTATTTTGGATGAATTGGACCAATTAGTAGTAAATTGAGACTATAAGGAGTGATCAGTTGAAATTGAAAGCATAAAGACTAAACTGTCAACATAGTACAATGTAAGTATAAGGAGTGACCAGTAATTTATCATACATTTAACATTAGTTATATCAAGTTACTGAATAAATTTTGAGTTGGGTTGACAATACATACTACTGTATTTGTTATGAAATTTACACATACATACATGTCAATACAACATTTGGGAACCTGTAACAAGTAGCTGTCTCTTATAGTTGAATTTTTAACAGTCTAAACTTGCAATTGCGTGTTTCTGTAGTGCCACATCCTACATGAGGTAAGGTCACCACATTTTCAAGCCCAAACAGCTGCTTTAGTACTTCTGGTTCATTCTGATACACATCAAGTCCAACTCCACCCAATCTGCCTTCCAACAGTGCAGATACCAATTTGGGTTCATCAACATGAGGACCCCTCCTAATGTTAATGAGAACACCCTTTAGCCCCAAAGCATCAATGACTTCACGATTGATAATGTGGCGGGTTTCTTCAGTAAGTGGGCATGCAACAACTAGAACATCACAGTTGGACGCCAATTCCACAGCAATAGGATAATACTTGTACTTTAAATCCGGTTTTTCTGTTATGGAAAAGTAGGCAACGGGGCAGCTAAAAGCCTCAGCTCTCTCTTTGCAACTGCTTTGCCGATTTTTCCCAAACCAGTGATACCGACTGTTTTTCCAGTGAAAACTGAAATGAAAGAATATCAATTACAAAAAGAGAAACTATATATACTAGGAAGACACAAAGGTAGAGGGAAAAGAGAACAAATGCATGTCAAATGATGAACTTGACATTTCATAGTACAGCTACAATTATGTCCAATTAAGTGTAAAATCTTCAAGCAAATATTCAACTGGCAGGCATAATATAAGGCTAGTAATAGGAAGCTATCTGTATATCATTCTAACCTCAGCCATAATATATTACCACACTTAAAATACACAAATAACGCCTTGGGCATCTTGAATTTCTAAATTTAACATTTCCCACATTATGATCCCATTTGCTTGACATAGCTATATAGAACAAAAGCAACAAAAAGAAAAGTTCCAAAGGTCCTAAATTCAACTATGCAGCATTTTTCTACTTCAAAGGCAGAAGTGCGGAAACATTCAAACTAATGAGCACTATGAACTCAACAACAGTAGCAAAGCATAAAACAGCACACATGAGTACAATTACTAAAGAAATGACATGTTCAACCAATATCGATACTTTGCAAAGAGAACAAAGAAACAAGCACCAAGCCCTCCATGTAACTAAAAAAAATTGTGTCACAATGATATAACTTTGCATTCTCTTCCTCATACACTACTTAAAAGAATGCCCAATCCTCTCCAAATGCCAAACAGAACAATTGCTTCACAAAACCAATGTACATTATAAATCCCTATATCAATTAACACCAATGACCCTTGATATATCTTGCTGGGTTGATGTGATCCTTACATCAGAGGAAAAAAAAGGTTCATGGACGAAAATGCTTAAGCATAAACCGGGTGTTCCCAAAGACCAACAACTAAACAGCAACAAAAGTACAACAACCAAAAAAGCGAAACAAGAAAAGCAGTGACATCAAAACCAAATTATTCTGCACTAAATATTCAAGACATGTATTGTGTAAACAAGTGTTTCTCCTATTAGAAAAGGCTTCCGGTTCTTTTCAAATAGCCGAGGACCTTATGGAACCTATTTGGTTGTATCATCTGCGTGAAACTGGAAGGGTCTCTATGATGGAGGAGTAGATGGAGAACATGAGCCTAACACAATTTGAACAAAAACATCATCAATGCATCAAGTACCTTGGACCAGTAAGTCTTCAAGTTTGGTATGGAATAAAAAAGAAACTTATGTGATTCACACAAAGAGAGGGATGCTTATGAAGCTATCACAGACAGAAAACAATAAGACGATTGGAAAGCGGGATACAAAAATCAAACTTCATCCAGGATGTTAGTTCCATATATGAAGTCTTACTAAAAGATAAAGATTTTTTTGATGATCCCTACCTTCCTCACATGTCGGCATATGGTTGTCAATGAGACATTCCAATGCCTGAAAAGAGATTAAAACGCCATTAGAAAACATCTGTAGGCAATGCTACTTCATGACTTTCATTGGCCATAAATGCTACACAACCCAAGAGATCCATTAGAATAAATCGCACCAATACCTCATAACGTCAAGGATCGGCTTTGATTGCAGCTGTATACCTTTCAAAACAAAACACAAAAGCAAATAGAACAATTTAGATGGTGTTTTATAGATTATTATGAATTCTAAAAATTTAGGGGTATTCAATTTAGATTCATAGATAAAGATTTTAAATTCACTAAAGTCTGAGGGTATTGAATAATAACTTTAATTAACTTTTAAAAATTTTATAGAACTTTAAGGGTATTTAAAATCTTTACCAATTTTAAAAGATTCATTAAATAATGGATTTGTATGGATTGTTTAGTATAAATTGTAAAGAAAACAAAGTTCTATCAATCCAACCTCTAGACTCAAGATTTCTGTGGATTTATAATATATATATTTTTCATTACTCTCTCTATTATACATATTTTACTGTAGGGTCTAGCTATACAAATTGACATAATAGAATAGTACAACAAGTACATGCATATATAGGAAATCTCACGCCTTTCATAGGTAACTCTCTCTCTCTCTCTCTCTCTCTCATTTTCATGGATATATAATTTTTTTTTGTTTTTATCATTCTTATCCTCACACTTCTTCTATCCCCATAATATACATGTCTAAAAGTTTGATACACATATATAACTAGTCAACTTGGAAAGATGTCATTTTCATGGATATATAATTTTTTTTTTGTTTGTTTTTATCATTCTTATCCTCACACTTCTTCTATCCCCATAATATACATGTCTAAAAGTTTGATACACATATATAACTAGTCAACTTGGAAAGATTCCATATTAAAATTTTATTTATTTACTTATATTACATGTTTATGTTGATGAAGTGATTAATGGTAAAAAAATTTGTCAAATTCTATGAGAGTCCATAAAAGTTGTATTTTTTGTGTTCACAAATCTTTAAAAGTTTATCTTATAAATCTACGGAAATTTAGACATTTTTAAAAATTTGTATAAACCTAAGATATCTATCTATCACTTAAAAAAAAATCTACACAAATCTAAATACAATACACCCCCCTAAGACAAAACCCGATAATTCAACTGAAAAATAATATAGGGACCCAAGTAGCAGTCTATCTTGGAGCATTCTTGTCCAGGGTCAAAACATTCTCAAACAGAGATAGAAAACAACCCCGGGCCTTAGAATTGCCGAAAACACTTGAGAATAGTGCTTGAACGCCTGAACGAACCATCGGAGAACCGTTATACCCGAGGTCCCTGTATCCATGATGTGCTCATAGAAATCGTTAAAGCCTTCAACTATCACATCCAGTTGGTTGGGTGAACTGTACCTCCACCCAGGGGCAGATCTATAGTTAAGGAGAGTGGGACTCAAGTCACACCCAAAAGTTCATGGAGAAAAAAAAAATTTAGAAGTATATAAAAGTTATTTTATAGTGTAAATGATTCTAAGGCTGATCAAGTCTCACTCAATATTTTGATCAAAATTGGACTTAAAATGATTGTATAGATTTGGACTTGCTGACTTGCTCAAGACGTTATTCTCTCAGTTCTCGGTCGTCTTCTCCACTTCTCCACTTCATCTCTATTCCATCCAAGCAATTAATCATCACATATCTCTCGCCAATCCACATTTTATTCGTCATCTCCATGACTTCATCTCGTAAGTATTCAATCATATACATTAACTAAATTAAAATTAGGGATTTGGGGTAAAAGTTAGGGTTTATGATTGTTGAAAGAATATCTTATTAGCTTCCATTGTTATATTTAAACTATTGTTCTTATCTTTTTACGACTTTTCCAATTCTTTTGAATAGGTTATTGATCTTGAAGTTTCAAATGAATTAAAAGTGAGTGTTTGAGAATTAGGATTCTGGCTGTGCTCTAATTGATTTTCAGCTAAGTGAGTTGGATGGAAGATTTTCAGAGCAAGCATCAGAACTTCTCAGTCTTGCTTCAACCTTGGATCGTCATTCTAATTTCAGTAAGTTCAAAAATGAACATGTTCTTGATCTTGTAAAAAAAAAAAATCATCCTGAATATTTTGATGATGGTGAGATGCTTGCTATTGAGTCAGAGTGTGCACACTATGAAAAAGACATGCTTGATTATGCTAAGTTTAAGAATTTGTTATCTATTTGTGAGCTGTGTCCATTATTGGTTCAAACAAGAAAGTCATAATTTTTTCTCATACTTTATACATTGATTTTTCTAGTTTTGACTCTTCCGATATCTACAGCAACAATTGAAAGAGCATTTTCAGCCATGAACTACATCAAGAACAAGCTTAGAAATAAGATGGAATGAGAGTTTTTAGGTGATTGTATGGTCCTCCACATTGAGAAAGACTATGCTGATTCTATTAGCAATGACTTTGTAATAAACAAATTTGAAGTTTTAGGTACTCGTAGAGTTAGATTTAGTTAATTTATATGAGATTTGGATATATATATTTTCTATTTTTCTACCTTCTTTTGTGTTACATCTAGAAATTTTTGTTAATCTCATTGAAAGAGTATGGCTCACTACGTCCCCTCTTTCTAAGTGTGTCATTATTTTTCATCTATAATATTGCTTTTGCACCGTGTCTTTTTTTTTTTTTTATGGTGGAAAATCAAGTCCCTCCTTGTTTCAATTCCTGGATCCACCACTGCCTCCACTTGCTCCACCTCGGTGGCTCTCCGCCAGCCGCCAATAACGCTGCCAAAACCTCGGCTCCTCTATCTCTTGCATCAACGACTTCAATCAACGAACTGGCCGCCACAAGTATTTTTTTTTTTACGGCGGCCTCCGCGTCCCTTGCCGCTCGCAGCGTCGCCATCACTGCCGTCTCCACAGTTGGGACGCTGACGGAAACGCGCGCTTCGCGGATGAGTATTGGTCTTCTTCCCACGACCGGCTTGGAAGCTTGGTGCATCTTGGAGCATTCTTGTCCAGAACAGTAAGACCCGGCCAAAACATTCTCAAACCGAGATAGAATAGCACTCCGGGTCTTAGAAATGCCGAAAACACATTAGAATAGTGTTCAAACGCCCGAACGAACCATTGGGTAACCCTCATAGTCGTGGTCCTTTGATCCCTGAAGTACTCATAGAAATCTTCGAAGCCTTCGACTATCTCATCCATTTTGTTCGCATCACGGTATATAGCCGAATATTGGGTGAACTCCGACTCCACCTGCTCCACATCGGGTGGCTCTCCACCAGCCGCCACTAGCGCCGCCAAAGTTTCGGCCTTTCTATCTCTTGCGTCAACCACTGTAATTAACGAACTGGCCGCCACAATTATATCTTTGACGGCGGCCTCCGCGGCCCTTGAGGCTCGCAGCGTCGCCATCACTGCAGTCTCTACATACCGTTAGGACGCCGACCAATACCCGCGGTTCGCGAATGAGTACTCTTGGCCTTTTCTTCCCGGCCGGCCTCGAAGCTAAGCACACACAAGTGATAAAGTACTATGTGAACCCACACACTACAAAGAACAAAGTTAGCCCAAACAATATGGAACCTACAGGTTGTGGGGGTGGTGGACTTCTGGGGGATGAGGCTGGTGGATGACTAGTGGTGGCATGCACAAGTTGTCTCCCAACTCCTTTAGTTGGGAGTAACAATAGTGTCAACAAAACAAGGAAGATTTTCATTACTTTGATTGAAGGAAAACCAAAGATGAGGGCAGAAGAACGAGTTGCAGAGCTGAGTGATATGAGGATTGGTTAAAAAGAGAGGGAAATTTGGAAAGAGAAGGGGCCGGGATGGTAATTTTGAATTGTTTAGGGACTTCCCAGCTGTGCCTCTGGAAAGACTGTTCAAAGCTGGTGGAGCTCTGGGCACGGGGGGGGGGGGGGGACACATTGCCGTTTTGATGTACTAAGAATGATGATGTGGAGTCTGTGGCATATAGAAATGATGTTGGTTGACGGCTTCAGTGAATGCCCCGTGATTGCAACACGACATCATCTCTGTGCCTCTCAGAGTTTCAGTCTGTGTAAACACAAAAACGACGATCCGCAACACGACATCAGCTATGTGCCTCTCAGAGTTTCAGTCTGTGTAAACACAAAAACGACAATCCACAAGGATAGAGATAATCGTTTTCTCTTCTCGACCCCCACTTCCAGGGTAATTGCCCGCTTCAAGTAATAACAAGTTTTAATATTGGAGTGGGCCAGATAAGGACAGTGGAAAGATAAATTTTGAAAAATAACCATTTTTTTTAATTATTATCTAATCGTGTTTTATAATTTAATTGAAAAATAACTTTATGACCGTACTAAAAGTCTTAACAACTCTTTTTACAACTGACCTTAGTTTTTTTTTTTTTTTGAAAATACTTGTTCTTTATAATATGAATATTGTAGGATTGATGATGCATTCGTCGCACAAAAGTCTTATAAACTAAGTATGATTCGTGTTTGTCATTTCTCACACAAGTGTTCCTCTTCTATTCACACAAATAATAATAGGGTTTATGTCACGTTTCAGAAAAATTGAAAATTATTGAGATTAGCTGAGATAAAGAATTTGGATTATTATATAGTGTTTAGGGTTTATGCTGATTTTGTTTTAGAGATTTCAGATTTGGGGATATTTATGCTCTTTTGTATGAGTTCGTATACAAGGTTTAGGGTTTGATAGTTAATTTTCATTGAATTATCTTCAGGGATTAGGGCTCTGATAGTTTTCCTAATTTCATGTTTAGGGTTAGAGCCGGTATGATGTTCTTTGTCATGGTTTGATGAGGAAACTACTGAGAGTTGATATAGAGAAGAAAACTACATGGATCCGATGGAAAAATAAATTAATTTAAGAACTAACAGATATATATATATATCATCTTGGAATTTACGATTTAAAGGACCCCACGAGGGTTTAATATATATATATATATATATATATATATATATATATATACACACACACACTACAGGGGATGCTAAAGCTTGTTTTGATATGACATTCATGTATAGGTTAATAAGTAGATATTTCAGTACTTTATTAGTTCCCTCTGTTATACCCAAGGAGTAAAATATCGGATATCGAGGAAATATCGATGTTTCAAAATACGGATATTTCGACGGAAATATCGATGAAATATCGATCCATTAAATTTTTTGACAAAAATAACGGAAACTATAAGAAATACATGGAAATTTGTATTGAAACTTTGTAAGGTTGTTTTATGCTATGTTATCGATCACATGTAAGAAAAAAATATTAATAAACTCAAATATATATCAATTTATTGAAATGTTATATGAATTACTACGTGAATAATAGAGTTTATATTTATTGAAATATAATTTAATATATATAATTTATGCTTGAAACCTAAATTGAGGTTAGACCATCACACCCTTAAACATTATTTGTACATAATATTTCACAAAAGTAACTAAATAAAGTTTTTAAAACCATACAGAAGACCTTTGAAGTTCGAAATTCGCACTGCCTTCTTCATCGTTTTGTGTAGAGTCATTGAAAGATAGGTTAGAAATAAAAAGTTGTTGATATAAAAGTAACTCTTAAAGGTAGGTTATAAATTAAAATTAGGTGTTGAACATCTATATATGTTGTTTGAGAGAGAAGATGAGTAGCTCTTGAAGTAGTTGAGATAAAAATTTTGGAAGATAGGTTAGAAATAAAAAGTTATTGATATAAAATAACTCTTGAAGGTATGTAACCGTATGTTAGAAATTAAAATTTGGTGTTGAAAATTATGTGTTTTAAATTGTTAAAAATTAGTTTTTGAAGGTAGGATAAAAAATTTCTGAAAAATATCAGAAATTTTGCGGAAATATCGGTTATATCGGTGAAATATCGGAAAATATCGGGAAATTTCGACGAAAAACATAAAGAATTGAATCGAAATATCGATTAAATGGAAAAACGATAATATCGGCGAAATATCGCCGATAATATCGATTTTTGATTCCTTGGTTATACCCAGATTATCACATGTGCCTACTATTTTTCGAATTCATTACCCATGTATAGGCCAATGGAGATCTCATGTCCTCAATCACATCCCCAGCGGAATCATATTTAGTTTATAAGATTTTTGTGCGACTGATGCATCATCAATCCTATAATATTCCTATTATAAAGAACAAGGTTTTTCAAAAAAAAAAAAAGATCTAAGGCTAGCTAGTTGGGTATATCAAGGGTAGTCGAGACTTTTCGTACTGTCATATGGTTATTTTTCAACTAAATTATAAAACAAGGTTAAATATTAATTTATGGACCAAAAAATGGTCAGTTTTCAAAATTTCTCCGGTGGAAATGGATTAAGTTGAAAAAAAAGAAATTCAAATCAAATTTTGATGATACAAAATGAAAGGGAGTTAAAAAACAGGACACGTGTCAATGGATCGCTAGTTCACGGGAACGTCTTTTTTATGGCGGATGAGTGACGTAGGCAGCAGCAACATAAGACATCTGTTTTATTAATTAAGGGAATAAGAACTTCTTTATTATTTAAGGGAATGGAATAGCCCTTAACTACGGAACTGCTTTGCATATAATATCTTCAAATAGCCTTCCTTTATACAGTTCTAAAAATCAGAAAGTTAATGCATAAAGGATAAAAACAAATAATTTTGTATAGCTACATTCAAATATAAAATAAAATGAGAAAAAGAAAAATATTTGGACGTACGTAGGACACCATATCCGCTACCATGTTTCTAGTAAGACAAATATGAGTTACCAATTGTAATTCTTAACATATGCACAAGGAAAACAATCCGGAGATTGATTTAGAGACGACTATCCGACAAGGAGCATTTTCAGTCTAAACAAGAAAAAAAAAATTGCAATGCGACGTGGTTCTTTCACATGCATAAAAACTAGTTGTGATTAAGGTGAATTTATTCAAAAACAAACATGACAACAACCTTAGGCTACTGAAATGCAAAATAAAAAACAAACATGACAACAAAAATGATAGCATTTCATAATGGGTTAATTTTTACAAATGATACCCCAAATATTGCTCACTATGAATTTTCATACACCAACTTATGAATTCGTCACTTTGGTACACCAAATTATGACCCCGACCCTAAAATTGTACACGCCGTTAATAACGGCATTAAATAGAGTGTGAAACAACATATTTTGAGAGATAATTTCGTCCGTATGGAATTTCCCTCTAAATTTTTTTTTTTTGCTCTGTACAATGTCTCTTTCCCTCTAAAAAGTTTTTTTTTCCCTCCAAAAGCTGAATGTTAGATTTCTTGTACCTCTACACAATTATTTTTATCTTTACATATGTAGTTTGAATTCTTAATTAATACTGTGATTTGCATCATTTGTGTTCTCACTTCTCAGCAATTTTTTTTCTTCCAACTTTCATTGTTTTTCTGATGTTGGTCGAAATCTGAATCTCCTACTATGTAAAGATAAAAATAATTGTGCAGAGGTACAAGAAATCTGACATTCAGCTTTTGGAGGGAAAGAGACATTGTACAAAGCAAAAAAGACAAATTTGGAGGGAAATTCCGTACTGACAAAATTATCCCTCAAAATATGTTGTTTCACACTCTATTTAACGCCGTTATTAACGGCATGTACAATTTTAGGATCGAGGTTATAATTTGGTGTACCAAAGTGACGAATTCATAAGTTGGCTGGTGTATGAAAATTCATAGTGAGCAATATTTGAGGTATCATTTATAAAATTTTCCCTTTCATAATTGGAATCCAAAGTTTTGAAAAAAAAAAAAGATATAAGAATTGGAATTCAAAATGCAAAATAAGGAAGGGAAGAGAATCAAAGAGACCTTGCTTCATTCGTATCTCTCCCATAATGGTGAAAGTTGAAGGACCAGTTTATTACCGGGATGATAACAAAGAGCCACTGTAAAAAGAAAGAAAAAAAAACAGTACGGCTGACACAACAGTTAAAAATATACAGAATTAAAGAGAATAAGTGGTGATGGCGGCATTGCCATGGCTCTCACATTTACCTCCCCAATAAACCAAACTGCCCCTCAAACCCTAAACCCTAACCATCCTTGTACCGTTGTACCCAGCACCTTCATGTTTTCTCCTCAGAAGGGGAAGTTTGAGATCAAAGAAAGGGTGTGGATGGGAAACTATTGGGTTCAATTTGCCCCACTTCCCTCTTGATTTTCAGAAATTCGTTTTGTATTGCTACTTTTGCTTTTCAACTATGTATGACCGAGGTTTATGTTAATGCAATATTTAGTACCAGTTTGTATCATGGAGAAACTATTAAGTCTATCTTAATGGAGACAATGAAATTCACTCCCCTAATTTTGTATAAATACATATCGATCTCTGAGGCACATTCATTTTGGTTCGACAAAAATTGTAGAAATGGTGACACTGACATCTATCAGTTTAGTGTCCAAGAGAAATAAGGTGAAGTCGAGAAGAGTTAGTTCTGAGAGGAACACCGATTCAAAGAACACCAACGAATCAGATGGCCTAGCTAGTTAAATTAGTTTTAGAAGAATCTGTAAGCTAGCTTCAAGAAAAGGAAAGCAGGAGAACTAAACTTCGATGCTTCAACTTTGCCACCGAAGCTATAAGGAAGGGATCGAGTCAAAAAGACCTCGCTTCATTCGTATCTACCAAGAATGGTGAAACTTAAAAGGACCCGTTAATTAACCAGAGGATAACAGAGAGTTTAGGTGAGCACTCATACGTGTATCTTGTAACATCTATGTTCACGAAAACGTATGAAGCTGAACTGAAACAGATATAGCAAATACTCAAAGGCAAAGACAATAATCAAATATAAACAGTATCAGTACAGAATAAACAAATTGACTTTTACCATCCCCACGTATAATACAAATAAAATTTTAATTGTATCTGTTCTATATCATGCCTGTTTAAGCTTGCTGGACTTTAAATCACTGGAAATAACTGGAATCTGCAATCCACAGGAGCAAGCCCATTCATCCAGTCTTTCAGCATTCACAACCAGTAGATCTTTGCTGCCTCCCTCCACCCGCAACATCAATTGTGTCAGGAAGGTATCTGTTGTCATTGACAAACAGAATGCAAAATAATATAGTTAGTATTCCATGAGAATTGGGCGGGCATCCATACTAATGGAAACAATGGAGCTTTAAAGAAGTTAATCAAGTATACAAAATCATGGGCTAGACAACAACGGAAGGTTCCTCTATTAGTAAGGTTATTGCAATATCAACTTCAGACAATGAAGTAGCTTTCGTGAAGAAAATAGACAATGGAAAACAATACTGTAAGATTTGTAACTAGTTTCTACCATATATGTCAACAAGAAATGAAATTGCATGCAAACTTTTATTTTTGAGACACAGCCAAGTCTGTAGTCCCTCATGAAGATGAGGTGTTAAATTATACAGTTTTCCAAAAACAATACCAATATTGTGCAATGGAAATGATGAGTAATGTTTCACTTTTTACATGTGACATTCTTTGAGTGGTTAGGTATTTTGGGCCACTTGACATGGTACCCACCACAGTTATTTCTATTGGAAAGGATTCCTGTTCTTTTACAATAGCAGTGACATCAAAACCAAATTATTCTGCACTAAATATTCAAGACAAGTTTTGTGTAAAAAAAAGTGTTCCTCCTATTAGAAAAGGCTTCCGGTTCTTTTCAAATAGCTGTGATATCAAAACCAAACCAATTTTTCAAGACACGCATTTTGTGTAAAGGCTATTGGCTCTGTGAAACTTTTCTAAGGTAATTATCTTTGAGTACCGCTATGATCAGAACTATTCCCTGAGCCACCATAGACAAATAATATAATAGTTAAGTACCTAAACCCTAAACCCCAAACACCAAACCCCATAATACTTACATTTCTTCTTCAGGTTCATTCTTCAGTGCATTTTTGGCTATACATTGGAAGGCATCATCCACGTTAAAGCCCTCTTTTGCAGAGGTCTCAAAGTATGGAATGTTTCCCTTGGAAGCACACCAGGCCTTCGCTTTCTTCTCCGAAACCTATAACCAACAAAGTAGAACCATATGACACCTTAAGAAAAGAGCATATGCATCTAATTCCCTATAAAAACAAAGCAGACCCTCCATAATTGGATGACTTACCACTCGGCTATTTCCACCATCAACATCAATCTTGTTTCCCAACACAACAAAAGGAAAGTTCTCTGGATCGGATGGACTGGCCTATACATCAGATCCAAAACACATGATTTCAGTAATGTTTCATTGCCTTTTAGAGTATCTAGAATTTGATCTATTGGTAATTACCTGAATCAGAAATTCTTCCCTCCAATTGTTAAGATTATCAAATGATTTCATGACATTCACATCATACACAAGCACACAACAATCTGCACCACGATAGAAAGCCACACCAAGACTTTGAAATCTTTCTTGCCCAGCAGTATCCCAAATCTGTAATAATGAGAAAACTGTGTTAACCGCCTAATTTACATGCGAAATTATTCGAGATCAATCTGTCAGATGAAAAAAATAATAATCAATTATCAATTTATGCAACCAAGCAACATTTTTCAAGTACAACGTTGAGAGAAAACAAGCAAACAAATCAAAACTGTTTTCATGTCACATTATAAGTAGAATTAATCTTTTCTAATAGACGTGGTTGTACAAGTTTCCAAAACTAATTAATCTAAGGGAATTTCCCTGCCAATTAATTTTTTTCTGTTCATTTTCATAGAAAACTTCTTTGAGTTAGGTGATGTATCTAAGTGACTCTTTCCCTTTTAGCATCAATAGCAAGAAATATATAGTGGAAACTATTCTCATCAGTATGTGATTCCCACAAATTCCCCCACTCTTAAAAACAATCTTGACCTTCAAAAAAGAAAAACCCAAGTTTGCATATAGAACTTGGAATGTGTCATCTCCTTAGACCATTAAAAGTCTAACAAACCACATTTGGAAAGTCCTATGTCTTAATGAGATTACATCATTGATAAATATCCTTTCTAAACAGAAAAAAGGAGCTATCTGAGAACTCGTAATAACATAATGTAAACCAATACCGATTCATCGACAGCTACCCAACGAACACAAACAAGTGCACAGTACAATGACTGTAGCTGATATATTAATTTGATTTACTCAAACAATAAAAGAAACGAATGCCGAGAGCTCTCTGACCTGCAATGTGAACAACCTATCTTCAAACTGAACCTCCTTGGTCAGAAAATCCGCTCCGATTGTCGCCTTGTACTGATTACTAAACTTCCGATTCACATACCTAAAAACCAAGAACAATTCACACCATGAATTACCAAATCAAGAAACAGAACAATCACTACAAGAAATAATTCCGATGATCTGGATTTCGAAACGTACTGATTCATTAGCGATGTCTTCCCCACCCTGCCAAAACAAATATCAGCACGCAACGCAATTTCAATCCTCGCATCCATTACAAGAAAAATGAAAGAAATCTAAACATTCAGGGGTGAAGTTTTCAATAGCATGAAATCTAGACGCGAGGAATCAGAGCATTTTGATTTCATATTCATATAAACTTCATAGAGATTCATAAGAAATAAGAAATTCGAAGATCAAATAAAGAATTAATTGATGTTAAATTAAAGCAGACTGACCCGCTGTCGCCGAGGATAATGACCTTAAGGAGCATGCGTCTCCGAGAAGCCATGGATCCAAAGCCTTTTGAGGAATTCAAATTAGGGTTTCGGGGACACAGACCTTTTTCCAAATTTTGGATTTCAAAGTGAGGAGAAAGAGGGGAATATTCTCAACTGTATAGTTTTGTTTGGACAGCCTGGACACGCTTCCACTGGCATATCCCAAAAATGCCCATTTCTTTTTCTCAAATTCACAATTGCTTCACTCATATTAATTATACATTTATTTTTTCTTTTCAGCGGAAATTATTCAATTACTGGGTTGCTTGGACGATTTTATTGCCGATTCACTAGCAAAGATATGTTTGTTCCTCTCTCATTCACCAAAAAAACTCCCGAGTTAGAGGTCTTGTGTGGCATCCACCACCTTTAAACCGACCGGAGAAAAATTATAGAGTTTTAAGTTATATTCTGTTTGTGTTACGAAGAAAAATTATATCTAGAAACTTTATATTTCCCTCCTCCTACCAAAAAATCAAAATAAATGTACTCAGGACTAATCGTATATTCTCTTAGATTATCGCAGGCAATTACATTTTCAATAGATTCCATACCATCCATAAAATGTAGTCAGGCGGCGTACAAAAATTTCAGACTAAATGAAAACAAAGAAAAAACAAAAAGCGAAATGGCAAAAATGAAAAGGTCAACACACACTTTTTACCCTTCCCCATCCATCACAATCAGGTGGCACAAACAATGGTCAATAGAGCATATGAGAGCAACCATTTTAGATTTAATTTGGCTAGATATATGTTTCTAGGGAGAATTATCCATACCATGTACATACAAAGCTAGGAATGCAGACGACATCATATTCACATACTGTATTGGTCGCTTTCTTTACATGTGAGACTCATGTTCTCCATCTACTCCTCCATCATAGAGACCCTTCCAGTTTCATGCAGATGATACAACCAAATAGGTTCCAGCAGGTCCTTGGCTTTCTCCACCTTTTCCCTCCCATCTTCATCACACGCTTCTTCGATTTCTCTCTCAATTTGAGGGTAGAGATCTTGCAAAAATGCCAGCATCAAATCACCCCACTCTCTGTCATCACGCTTGAATACCTTCAGGCATACAAAGCGTAGAAGTCCGAAAACTAGCCCAAAATTTTTCTTCTCCAGCCCAACAACAGCGCCGATCATGAAGATTGCCCCAAACACACCCTGCATGCTGAGATTGGCTTTCAACAATGTGACGATCATTGTAAGAAGTTTCTTCAAAGCAGGAAACTCTTCAGGTTCAGAATCTGCATCATCTTCTGGCCGGACTTCACTAGCTTCGGTAAGCTCAGTCTTGGCTAAGATTAAGAGCCATGATGGAAAGTGGACTCTGATGCGATCAGCTGGACCTGTTTGCGTCTCTGCTCCCATAATCTGTTTCATAATGTGCCCAGATCCTAATGCCAAAATCAAGTCAGGAACCCAAGGCTTCACTACTGCCACCAAATGTCCAGCATAGGTTGAGCCCAAGTATAATTCAATCGAGATGATTAAATCAAGCATATCGTTGGCAAGATCAGAAGCTTCCGCTGGCGGAGGTGAAGCTTCAGTAGCATCTTTAAGAGCTAGATTAAGTAACTTTGCTGCATAGGTGAAGGAGCGTTTCAAACAAACAACTACATCCTTCAAATCTTCCTCCTCAAAATCAATTTGCTTACAAGGTTGTTGCTCCAAAGTAGATATGACACATCGTATATAACCTGATGTGGATCTTAAGCACCTTTCCTGAGTTTGAGGAGCAAAACCTAAAGTAGCAGCATCAACCATGAACCTTTGAACTGCAGTAACCATCTTCACCATGTTGACCAAATTCTTTGGTTCAGTATATACATTTTCTGCATAATCACAAGGAAGGCACAAGCTTATATTAAACACTACTTGTCTGAAGCAATGCAACATATTTGTCATAGGAAAAAGAGAATATGCATTGTACATCATTGACTAATTTTAAATGATATCCAAGGAAAAAGTCAGTCACCTTATACAAATAAATACCAAGCTACTTAATGGGTAACGGCACACAGAGGACCATCATAAATAGTGCGTACTCAATCACTGAAGAATGAAAGCTAATTCATCATTCAACTTCAGTGATCTTGCATATGTAATGTACATATGAGCCCTAATTACTAACCATTATCACTTGGAATGGAGGCTTGTGTTTGAGGTTCTCTATTCCTTTTTTCACGACGACTCGCAGATTTATCGCTAGCATGCTTAGATTCTGAAGAATGTCCAGAATCATATACTCCACATAGCTTCTCTATACAGTTAAGCACATGATCCAATGCCTGCTCCAAATCGCCCTGCAGGGAAAGAAAACGGAAGCAAAACTTTAAAGGTGAATAATGGCATGTGGATTACTTTGTCATAAAAGAAATGTTCATAAAAAATTACAATAAGATAAATAACATGTATGTAGACCAGTGTTGGTAAATAGTACCTGAGAATATCTCGAATACTCAGAAGTCAGAATTCAAAATATATCAGAATCAGTTTTCAAACACAAAATGCAAAATAATGGTTGGTGCGGAAAAAAGACTTGGATGAGAAAATTACTAGAAAGATGTGCCACAACATAATACAGTGCTAGACAAGTCAAAATAAGCTCTTGCAAGGCAAAGTAAATGATATAAATGACTTAGACGTAATTTTCTATGTTGAACAGTTTCCAAGGAACATTAACATAAGATCTGCAGAATTTTATTTGTTTGTCTATGCCCTATAACTTGTAAACATTCGGCCAGAACCCTCACAAAACTCAGTACATTTGAGACGCTCAACACCTTGAATTAATGCGAGGGAAAAAAAACATTTATCTATTCAATTCTGGAATACCTACAATTTACAGTTTAGAAATTGATCTTCCAATATTCTGATCATGGCTAAATGAGTATTAATAATATGATTGCAAAATGATTTTAAATAAGAGAAAACTCAAATAAGACAATAAACATCTCTGGAGTTTCAATAGAGTTAATGTTAAGAAAATAACTACGATAGCACATGAACCAAAGGTGGGACAATAATACATGGGAGAAAAACTCTAAATTACACATGTTGACAATTACAGGACAAACAGAATCACAGCTGAGAGATATGTCACTTACCTCCAAAGTAGACCCTGATGAATCATTCTTATTGGAAGAGACATTCTGAAGGGACATATACAGCGCAAGAGTTGTATATGCTGAAACAGGAAATGTGTCCATATATTCATCATCCATACACTGCCCAATGCTGACCTCAGAAATGACCTTTAGACATATAAGTAAGGATTCTAGATTTTGAGATCCCAATATAGCCTTCCGAGTATTGACAGATACAAGCAAGTCCCTGATTTGCCATGCTATTCCTGCCGCAACTGAATAATCCTCCTCAAAGCTGGTGGTTTTCTTTCTGTTGACATTTTTCCGTTGAGCTGAAAATTTGCCAGAGGACTTTGATTTCTTTTTATTTGCAGAGAAAACACGTAAGTTTGAAACTGCAATGCCATAATTATTATGGCAACGATAGGCTGATTTCTGCAGAAGTGCTGTTAGAGCTTCCAGCATACCATCCATCGCATCACAAGAAAGCAACAAATTGTGGGCAGACCTCACTTCAGCTTGCTTCTCCACATTTTTGGATAAACCAGTACAATTAGTGACCATGTGCATACATTCATCAAGAAGTCCAGACACGTCATCAGGGGAGACAATTGATACAATGTTGAACACACAAGACTGAGCAGGCCCAGTAGGTGCAGCAGCAATCAAGCACTTCAACTTTTCAACATTAAAAAATTCTTTGAGCGCCTTCTGGAAAACTGGCTCACCAGCTAAGGTATTGCAAAGGTTGGAAGAAGAAGTAAGTAAACCCTCAACTTGTTGTTCATCCAGATTATTAGGCGGCAATACCAAAGTAATCATTACCCTTACAAGTTCCATCAGAGACTTCAGAGATGCCCCTTGGGACGCAGCAAATTCACAAAACCTTGCCCCAGCCATTGGAGACCTTTTTACAAGTGTAGTACAACGATTGCATGCTGTTTGAACAGTTTCTTTTGAGGGAAAGTATGATGGCATAAGCAACTTCGTAATTTTCTGAGCAACTTGAGAATGATCATTTTCAAGGGCAGATAATAGGACATCTAGCTTAACTACCTGTTGAAAGATGGAACAAAGTAAACAAACCAACAAACACTAAGAAAGGCATCAAACATAACAAAAGCACGTATTCGATGCATAATTTTGAGAGCACTTTGTAGTTTGTACCTTATGGAACTGGAAATTTTGAATATCCCTTATAAGAAGGAGGAGATCAGCCATGGCAACTCTTACAGATAGGACGTTGTCCATCATTAAGTGCCCCAATCTCGGTAGAAGCACATTGAGATACTGATGACAAAGGGGATTGCCAAACAAATACATAGTGCCATTAAGTGTGGAAAGCCTAACCTCATGACTCGTATCGTGTGACATATCATCAAAAATCTTAGCAACTAACTTTGTGATGGTTGGCGAAGGAATTACTTCCCAAAACAGATGAAGAATTCGACAAGAACCTTCCACTGCAACCACTCTCACCTCCGGACAATCATCTACAAGTAACTTCCCCAATAAAAAGAACTGCTTATCAAGCAACGAATCCCTGACTTCTTTAGTCGAGTCAGGATCTTCAAGAGGGAACAAATCCAAAAGTAAATGCAGCGCATTTTGACGAACATGAGAATTCGCAACCTACCATAACAAACCACCAACCATTCAATTATACACACCAAAACTACAATTAAAACTCATTAGCAAAAAAAGCTACCTGCAGAGAGCGAAAAATGATAGGCTCGGAGAGCTGGAAGAGAAGCTTCTCGACGCCAGCAATGGTCCTCTGGTTAATAAACCCTCCCAAAACCCTCCTAATCGAAGCAGCAAATGCACCGGAGCCAGCATGCACAGCTCCCTCAACCAAAACCTGCAAGAAACCATTCTCAATCTCACTCCTTATCTCTCCCTCCGCCGCCTTCCAGCCCCGAAACACAACGTCCCCATACGCCTCCAGCATCGACTTCCTCCCAAACGGAATCTGCGACTTGATCACCGCCAAAACCTCCTTCAACAGCTGCGAGCTCAGCCCAAATAAAAACGCCAGAAACTTCCTCCCTTCCTCCGCCTTCAAAAACAGCGGCGAAATCACACACCGGATTAGTAAAAGCTTCAAGTCCTCTATGCTTTCGTCTTCGAAATCAAAGCAGGTGAAGGCCTCGCGGAGGGAGTAGACTCTGTGGACGTCGGCCTTCTTGTTCATAGTCAACGACCTGGAAATCAACAACGGCAGCGACTGAGATATCAGCGATTCCCGGCCGGGAAGCTCCTCCTTCCACCAAAGCTCACACAGGTTCACGATCGACGAAACCAGCGTCGAATCCGACTCCAGAACGATTAGATTGTCATGAAGTAACTGAACTCCGGGGAGCAAATCCGCCGGCGAGAACGCTTTCGCCGGATGCGCGGCGCATAACTCGGTGATACAAGCGAGGATCTGGAGCTTGGAGAGGATCTGGTGCTTCTCATCTTCCGGATTCGGGTCGGGTCGGGTCTTGGAGCTGCGGCGTGACCTGCGGGGGCGCTTGGTGGGGGGAGAGCGAGGGGATCTAGGGTTAGGGTTAGGGTGGAGGAGAGTGGTGAAGGAGTGAAGGAGGTGAGAGATGGAGAGGGAGAGGGAGGCGGGGAGGGAGGAGGAGAGGTCGGAGGAGGGTTTGATTTTGTGGATTAGGGATTTGAGAGAGGGCTTTGAAGATTTGAGGGTGAGAGTGGTGGCGGAGGTGAGGAAGTCGTCGGCGGAGGATTGGAGAGAGGAGCGGAGCCGCTTCTCCATGACGGCGGTAAAAGAGTGTGTTAGTTTTTTTGAAAAAAAATCAAACCGTTTGCGATTTGGGGATATACGGAGAGTGAGTGAGTCAGTGAGCAACACCTGGCTGTGAGGGAGATATCTGACAGACGAATCAACACAGTGAGAGAGTATGCTTTTAATTTTCAAATTTTATTTTTGGCGCTCGGCTCGATTAGTATCATTTGGCCAATAATCAATTGTTTTTCTTTTTTACCTAATTGGTCAAATGAACCATTTATATTTTTATTTTTATTGTTTTGGAGAAAGAATCTTTCGTTTGGGGTATTCTGCAATAGCCCCTGAATTTTTAGTCAATGACACTTTTGTACCTCTTATTTCATAAAACTACCACAATAGTACTGGAAATCAAAAGAGTAGAGAAAAGAAAATGGAAAATTGTGAGAGGTTCGTTTATACATTTTGTGTTACCCTAAAGTGGGAGAGACGATAAATAACTATAACAACTTGATTTCTAGGCACTATTATGGTAAATTTTACAAAATGAGAGGTACCAAAGTGTCGATTGACTGAATTAATGACAACAAACAAAAACCATGTAATCAAGTCGGGCAGATTTCAAGGACGACAGTATAGCAATAGTCGAGAACAATGAGATTTAATTTATAAAAAAAAAAAAAAATTCAAGAACAATGAGAATCCATCATTGTTGAGAGAGAGAGAGAGAGAGAGCACTTCAAATTCCAACGAAAGGGTATGACCGTATGACAAACCAAAGGATCAGTTTATTGATATATACAGAATACAACATGGATCTGGTCAAAAAATAATAATACAACAGATGTTTCACTTAACTACATAAAAATATTACCTTCACCAAATTGTGCCTACAATAAATGATGTCAGTTATGTTCAAACAATTTAGATGGTTCAAACAACTGAGTAGGCAACTCAGAGGATAGCTCACTTGCCTACCTGAACAATAGATACATTCAATCTACCAAATGTACAGTTAG
The DNA here is from genome assembly GCA_963682095.1 of Potentilla sterilis. Lineage (NCBI taxonomy): Eukaryota > Viridiplantae > Streptophyta > Magnoliopsida > Rosales > Rosaceae > Potentilla > Potentilla sterilis. The sequence continues at coordinate 45,730,643 of OY821756.1, read as the reverse complement.
AAGTGGTGTTTTTCATGTAAGCATGCCAATAACATCTGTGGTTCATCAAATTAGGAAGCATACAGGGTGGAGAGTAGGAGAAATTGGCATTGTTCAAGAATATGGGGGAATCGGTTGTCAAGAGCTTTTACCAGAGTCTTGGGTGTATTTGTTCACTCGCCCTTGTTCGATATCTTGAGTGGTTTGTTGGCCTTCACCACTGGAGGCAGATTGGTGCTGGCCAAAATCACTGCTGGGCCCACTGGTCTCACTAATTCCTTGATCTAGCTCCTGGCTTTCTAGTGCTAATTTTCTAAATTTTAACATGTCTTGCTTGTATTCCTGAGTGCTGTACTGTGTGCTTTCAGAGGAACTGTATATCATGCTGTGACCTGGTATAACTCCTTCTATTAATTCATCTGGAGAAAGATTACCTTCCAAAGCTCGAACTACCTGTTTTCAATCAAATATTAGATTAAAATGCCAAAATCTGAACTATGGTGTATACTCTTCGGTTTCAAACATCATCAGCATTTGGAAAGTCACATGGTTTTATAGTAACGCAATCCACGCATTGTTCAAGTTCTGTTGTTAAATGAGATAACAGTCTTTCATATTACACAGTCATAATGAAGAGGGTTTCCTTTTTCACCCTAATTTATCAAAATACCTCCATGGATACAGTAACCACACATAACTACCAATTGTACCTACTTTGAAAGTTTCGAGGCTCTTATGTTACCGCTGTTTCTAAGTGCTAACAGTTTGACCTATTCAAGTAAAAGCCAACAATAAACCCAATAGAACCTCCCAGGGATTGGTGGTTTGGTCCTAGGCCTATTGTCAGTTGGTCTCGATCAATGTCAAATAAAAACCAAACAGGTCGTTTTGTGATCTATAACTGACGCTTGAGCCATCTTACAAAGTAATACCCTGGCAAAGGTTACAAAAGCAAATAAATTAAATAAAAACACCAGATATGTGTGTGTGTGTGTCTGTACACAACTACATATATATATATATATATATATATATAATTATAATTATTTTTATAAGAGGGATCCTACGGATGTGAACAAGACTAAGGCCCCGTTTGGGATTGCATTGTCCTTAAAAGAAAACTTGCTTTTATCTAAAATTTTAAGAGTTTATTGTGTTTGGTAAATTATCGGAAAACAGCTTTAACTGAAAATTATGGGTCATTGACAGAAAATTTTAGAAGCTAAAAACAAGCGAAAATAATGTTTCATATCTTGACAGCACATTCAAAAGTAATCTTTACCAAAGACGAAATTATTTAATTCACAACGTCGCAGCAGTAGCAGTATTTTTTTAAGAGTCACAGCAATCCAAAACTAGCCATAATAGACCTATCACATCAGCTCAAACTAACTTCATAACTTTGTAAGATTACCTGGCTCATTTTTGGCCGTCGGCGGGCAGAATGGCGCACACAAGCAGCAGCACAGGCAACCAAACAAGCCATTTCGCTGGAATCATATTCATTCTGCAACCTTGGATCAACAATACCATCAAAAATTCCCTTTTCCAATGCTTGCGCGAGCAGGGGCCTTGCCTGCAATTCAGTAACACTCTCTGTTTAATCTTTCCATGCCATTGAAGCTTCATAGTTACATAATGTTTCACAGGGACAGGGCAGAGCAAAAAATTCGTCAGGAAAGCTTATAGCAAGATATGACAAAAGAAGGTCATTACATGATTTACAGCAGATTGGATAGGTCATGAAGCAACTACGCTATCTTTAGATACAGCCATATTAACACAAATTGATGCAAATGAACTGCCAATATTAGTACTGAAAAATATTGTACGCACCCACTCAACCATGCTATCATCAGCGAAGGAATGAGTTTTATCAATGGGTTGGTGTCCAGTAATCAACTCCAATAGCACAACCCCAAACGAGAAGACATCTGACTTATCACTGAGCTTTCCACTGGATGCATATTCAGGAGCTAAGTATCTGAATATATACAAACAAGTAACAGTTTAAACACAGTAAATCAATCACTAAAACTGTCCGGTACAAATTTAGACTGCATGGAACCTATAAATCTGTGTTGATGTAATGCAGACAATATGGTTCTTACCCAAAAGTTCCCATAACCCTAGTGGAGACGTGAGTATCTGTATCTAAGGCCAACTTGGCAAGTCCAAAGTCTGCAACCTGAACAAAGAATATATACAATACATAATAAAAGTTAATATCATCAGCCTTTGATAAGAAATGCAAAATTCATTCAATAACTCCTCTTTAGAGTATACTGTCTTGTTTGAAAGCCAAGCAGTACTTTATGTTATCCAGTAATATCCAATGAACACACATTTAATTGCTTTAGAAATGGTCCGTCACAGTGGCAGATTTTGGTGACATAGTAACAACTCTGGACCTCGTGCATACATGCTTTGCTTCTTTTCTCATTTCTCTATTTCAAATGTAGTTGTAAGCAAAACAAAGTCATGAAGAATTTTTATCCCATTGACCATCATGTCTTCATATTTAGTATCTAAACTTTTACATAAAGGGTTTGTTTTTTTAATTTACTGCGTATGAGATCAGTTTTAGTCATCAAGCTTTATAGGTTTATAAATAAGACCAATTGTGCAGCAAGAACATCATGAGCTTCATACATTGAGGTCTATGACAAATCATATCCAAATGTGAGAGCTACTACAGCCTACCTTCGCCTCAAAGTTTTCATCAATGAGAATATTGGCAGCTTTGATGTCACGGTGTATGATCTTGGGATGACCTGAAGATACAGCTCAAGACTTAAGCAACTTGCAAGGATAATAACAGTCCAGAAAATTTGTATGTAGCTCTCAAAATATAAAAGCCAGCATTCAAGGAGAACTTACAGTCTTCATGGAGATATGCCAATCCTTTTGCAGATCCTAGAGCAATTTTCATTCTCATTGGCCAAGTCATAGTTGGCTGTCCCTTTCCTGCAAAGTTTTTCTTTCATAAGATTCTCTCAGAGACCAGTCTGCCCTTTTTTATCCTTTATGTAATCACTAAAAACTGCTGAAAGGACTTACCATGCAAGTGAAATTCCAAGGTGTTGTTGGAAACGAACTCATAAACAAGCAGCCTCTGGACCCCACTAATGCAGTATCCAACCAGAGAAACAAGATGTCTGTGATGGACACGATTAATGACTTCAACCTCTGCCTGGAATTCACGCTCCCCCTGTCCACTCCCAGCTTTCAGCTGTTTAATTGCAACCACTTTCCCGTTTGGAAGAACTCCTTTGTGGACATAACCAAAGCCTCCTTGACCAAGAAGATTTTCATCAGAGAAACCATTAGTTGCCATGGCTAATTCTTCATATGTAAATGTGCTTTCCGAAAATCCAAAGGTTGAGGGAGGTTTCTCTGATCCATAGCCGCTACCGGTTGAAGATGGTTTTCGGGAATGAGTAGGAATTGGTAATATTTCTATTTTGTCTGTTGAAGGAGGAGTATAGTTCTGTTGCAAATTCTGAGGCGGACCTTTTAATTGGTCATCTGTTGAAATCAAGCGGTAACAAGAATGATAAGGATCAAAAATGACAACTAGCGAATAATGGAAGGTTCACGTGTTAATAAGAATGTATAGATAAGAGCCTAAGAGGAAACTACCGAATGTTGGAAGTCTAAAATGTTAGAGAATTCAAAGATTAGAGCCAAAGAGGTAACTATAAGTTTTGGACCATGCTCAAATTAAATTTGACAAGTATTTACCGATAAAATCAATAGAAGCCTTAAGAAAGCAAAAGTAGAGCCTGTCTAAATATGCAGGACCTGTGTCACATACAGACAGACATCTTCACTATCTTGCTCTCCTCCCAATGAACCGCGTGACGGTTCCAACCAATATACTCGAATGAAAATGTGCAGAGTACTGACTTTCCCATTCAAACCTATCAGTATATGAAATCTAAACAGGCAATGCAAATAAGGGTGCTATTGTACAGCTAGAGAAAGCCTCTTCGTAGTGCAAATGTTATCCTCTAATTCCTTTTGTAATATACATTTAATTCATTCAACAGTCTTGAAAATGATAAAATCACATAGCTACTAAACATGTCCTCAATAGTTGGAAACTTGAAAAGAAGCCAAGTTTCGAAACAAGGACCATAAACTTTACTTCCATACAATTCAACTTTCAAAAGTTAATCATAAGTTTTAAATCAAATTTAACTCGCTCAATTTCACTGGCAATAGGAAACCTTACTAAATTAATTCCAAACAAGTGTTTCAATGCTACTATATACCTATTGGTTTACCCCAAAATCAAACTTGACTTCCTAACAGTGTCAAGATTTCTGCTTTTAAGTTTTGAATTACCTTTGGGTTGTTGCCCCGACTCATTCGCTCTAGCTAACCTCTTCTGCCGTCTCCGGTAGAAAAAGAAGGCAATGGCGACTGCAACAAGCACACTAAACCCTCCTATTGCAACTCCGACTATAATCCCGACGTTCGTGTTCGTCGGCAGGTTCCCCGTGGGTGGCGTACTCGACGACGCCGGAGGTGGCGGCGACGCGGCCGGAGCTGTCGATGTGGTGGAGTTGGTCGACGGAGGAGGAGGAGACACGGTAGAGTTGGTCGACGGAGGAGGAGGAGACACGGTAGAGTTGGTCGCCGGAGTAGTACTCGTGGGAGCAGTAGCGTCGGGCGGCGGCGGAGGAGGAGTGGATGTAGGAGAGGTGGCGTTGGTCGACGGAGGTGGAGGAGAAGAGGTGGCGTTGGTGGACGGCGCCGGCGCCGACATGACCGCCGAGATTTGAAGATAGAAAGAATGAGGGATTTTTGAAATTGACTTGGTGAAGATGAAGTGTGTAAAAAGAGAATAGAGTAGTCGCACATGGTGGTTGGTTGGTTGGTGGGGGTAGAATGGACCAGTAACGTGGTGGGACCCGGAATTGGGGGATGGAGACCGTTTGTACCTTCTGTAAGATTCGTCCTGCCTTACGTCATAACAGAAAAAGTTGCACTGGATCTATATTTCTTTTCTTTCCTTTTTCCTTTTTTTTTTTTTCTTCTTTCTAGAAATATGAAAATTACGGATTCAAATCTCATCGTCCGATTATCCTCTCATTAGTTCCGAGAGCCCAAGCCGTTATCTCCAACTACGTTAGTTTTGCCTCATTAGCTTTGGTGAAAATATGGCTCTAGTTTAACCGTTTGCACGGGTATAGCTCATGTGTGTTTCGTCAACCCACCCTCATCTACTTTGACGAAATTTTACTCTGTTTGACTGTTTCACTCTTCGCTTCTGGTCGACGGCAAGGTTTGAATTTGGTTTTGATTATGAGAACTCTACGTTTCTGCCCAATTTGAATCCTTATTTGGATTGGGAGCTAGGGTTTGCGAATTGGGATTGGATTGAGGTGGAGCTGGGGCTAGGATCTCATCGTAGAATTCAGTCTTAACTTTTAAGGTTGAGATCATTCTCGTTGGCTTCCGTCTCGATCATTTCTTAAACTTCGAAGTGTGCGCACTGATAAAAGTTAAAGTCAACAAGCTGCTCTAACGTACTTTTTTTCTAAATTTATCCCACTTAATTTACACAACTTTCCCAGTGCAAAAATTTACAGAGGCCCGTGAGTTTCGGCTTCTCTAAAGTCCAAACTTTGCTGAGACTTTTACCCATAAGCTGACCACACCCATATCATCCTATCACCACTTGACACTTGTCCATCCCAGTTAAACTCTCAGAGCCTGAGCGTCTCCAGAACTCACCGAGAAAAAATGAAACTAAACTCTACCCTTAGGGCAACTCCAACAGAGGGGCTATAAATTGGTCTTGGTCTTATTTATACACTTCTCATCTCCAACAGACCAAAAAAAATGGGTTCTGGTCTTATAATTATAAGACCTGGACTCATTTGTAGTCTTATATCTGATCCATTTCCAAGTCCAGGACTCGAACAGTAGTCTGGGCCCGCAAAATTCAGCTGGGCCAAACTGAAAAATACAAGACGCGCTAAGAGAGAGAGAAAAATTGAACGCGCCTTTTTTCTTCAGAATTTAGACACACGCGTTGCATGTGGGTGTGGGAGACCAAAAAGCTGCTATAGGACTGTTGTGGGACCCACGTGAGCAGACATGATTGTGGGCTTCCAACGGTAATGAAGGCCAAATGTATTAAATTTAAAATTAATGGTATTTAGAAATAGAATTACAATAAGATTAATTCTATTTTTAGCTAGAAAAAAAAAATGTATTTCAAAATCTACCCGTTGGAACAGTAATTTTTGTTAAAACTCTATATATACCAACCCATTGTTTCTCATTTCCTCACTCCAAATTCACCTATCTCCTTCCACACTTTTCATCTATTTACCATATATTTGTTCATCAATTTTTTCAAGGGAAAAAATGGCTCCAAGAAAGGATTCATGGAGGCACAATAAAGAAGCTATTTTATGCCAAGTTTGGATCAACGTTGGAGGTGATGCTTGCGCCAGAGTTAGTCAAAAGTTGGATACATTGTGGGAACATATTTTGGTGGAGTACAATGCGCAAAGGCCAGCGGGATGTATAGAAAGATCACCTACAAGTTGCAAATCTTGATGGACGGTAATTAGTCCGGCATGTATGAAGTGGCGCCAAGCTCTTAACAACGCCAAAACTTGTCATAAAAGTGGTGAAAATAAGGAGGACGAGGTAATTATTTTGGATTATATTATGTAGCATTTAGTTTATATTTTGTCATAAAATTGTGATAACTAAAATGTTGTGATTATAAAGTTAAGAAGTATTTATGCTAAAATGTATTGTTATCTAAATTTATAGTTTACTTAATATTGTGTGTAGCTCATGAATGTTAAGTCGGCATACTACGATAAGAATGGTGGGGATTTTACTTTCAGCCATTGTTGGAGATACTTAACGCATACAATGAAATTTGGGGAAACACCGTCAATGGAAAATATCAACACACCTATGCCCAATACAACCAACTTGGATGATGATGAAGAACCCGCCAATGAACCGGTGACAAGTACAACAAATCAAACACGCCCTCAAAGACAAAAAGCGACAAAGCTATCCAAGAAAAAGAGCAAGCAACAAGATGTGGATTCCTTACGTGATCAAATGCAAAAAGCCTATGAACAAAGTGAGCGTGAGTACCAACAAAGACAACAACAATGGAGGAAAATCAACGTATTGAGCAACGCGCCGAGGATGCTCGTACAATGAAGGTTGATCCATTACAGTTCACCCCAAGAAAGAGACATTATTGGGAGAAGAAACAACAAGAGATAATTGAGTAGGAAGAAGGAACCTCAAGCATCCCAATACATCCTCAAAATCAAGCACCCACCGAAGATGACAACATAAGCTTGGTTGATTATGTCCTGATCCAAGAGACACAATAGATTCCATAGTAGAATGAAGAATTAGGATGTCCCATTTATCATTTAATGCTTGTTTTATTTAAATTTGAAGTTAAGAAATAAAAATTATTGTTTTCTAATATGACAAGCATTAAACATTTAATATCTAATACCTTAAAAAGACATTTTATTTCAATAAATAAGCACATCACACAACAATACAACTAAATAAAGCCATGTCCACTTATCATGATATCATAGCCACTTATTGAAAGCAATGAATTTACTTTAGGTCACTAGATGTTATGATCCTCTTGTAGTTTCATGTTCCATAGGTGATCAACTAGATCGTCTTAGAGGTTTTTATTCACCACTGGACATCTAACCTCCCTATAACGGCGCAAGAATTGATTTAGATAATCTGGATTACGATGAACATTAGTGTCGACACCTTGTGGCCGTTCATATCTTTGTGCCTTCCTTGTTTCGGTTGGGATATCATTCAGATCAAATGGCACTGTTGCATCTTCATCATGTTCGTCTTCAACAATCATATTGTGCAAGATAATACACGTCATCATGATGTATTGAAGATTCTCCTTACTCCACCCACGAGCTGGTCCTCTTATGATTGTCCAACGCGCTTGTAGAATGTGAAATGCTCTCTCCTCGTCCTTTCTATATGCTTCCTGCATCTTTGTGAAATGTTGTGTCTGCGGAGTCCTCGGGTTTCTAATTGCGGCTTGAAATGCACTCCATTTCAGATATATGCTATCAACTAGGTAATAACATTGACCATAATGCCTATTACCTACCTCATAGCTCACCTGTGGAGTTTCACCACGACACACATCATTGAATAAAGGTGACATCCAAGAACATTAATATCATTTAGGGAACCTGGAAGTCCGAAGAAGGCGTGCCAAATCCAAGTATCATAGGATGCCACTGCCTCTAAGATGATTGTCAGTTTCCCCTTATAGCCAATATATTGTCCTGCCCATCCGGCAGGACAATTTTTCCACTGCCGGTGTATACAATCAAGACTCCCAATCATACCTGGAAATCCGCTTTCTGCCGCCTTGTCGAGCAACCTTCGCAAATCTGTTGGTGTTGGTCGAATGAGGTAATTCTCATGGTACACATTCCATATTGCTCTGGTGAAGTGCTATAAAATCTCGACGGCAGTGGATTTTGCAATATCTAGGTAATCATCAAACATGTCAGCTGTGATACCATATGCGAGCTGCCTCATAGCGCATGTCAGCTTTTGTTCTGTGGATAAACCTACTCTCCCAGTAGCATCTCTGGTTTGAACAAAATATGGGTCGTAGTTGGCCACATCACGCATCATCATGTCAAAGACTCAAGGTTGCATTCTACGAAATATGTTTGATTCATACCTGCATGGATCTGTGAAGTATAAAGCTTTCAGTCGTTGATCCATCATCTCTCGATCTCTGGCAATGTACTCACGCCCTTCTGAAGACCCCCCCCAATTGAGATTCCTCCATGGTTTGGATTTGCAAGGCAGCAGCAGACATCATCATTGATCTTCAAGGGTTTCTCTTGGCAACTTCTTCTTGATCTTTTATCAACCATTTCGTCAAACAATTTTTGAAGAAACAATTGAAGAAAAATTAAATATAAAATATTTTAGGGAAGGGCATAGAACAGTGGGTAGATATGAGAGGTGTTTGTGAATTTGTGAGATATAAATTTGAGGAAGTATTCATATTTATGGACGGATTGAAAGGATAAGATATGACACGTGGCAGATGAATATAAACCGTAATTTGGATAACCAATCACAATTTGAAACGTGGCAACGAAATCATATCCAAACGGTCATCTTAATAATTAGATATTTTGTCATATATACCGACACAACACGACAAAATATTTAATATAATTTTTTTTAATATAGTATATATTAAAAAATAAAAATAATTTTAAAATATCATGATAAAATAAAAAATGACCATATTTACTTCATTTAAATTAAATTAACATATTTATATATAATAATATATATAAACATTATAGTCATATTATATTTTAATCATGTAATTTTTTTTATTACATATTTTAATCATGTATAGTGCATATAGCACCCATTATAAGACTTATTGTTGTAGATGAAGAATTATAGGACTCATGAATAGTGTAAAAATGGGGTGCTAAAATGAGAGTAGCACCCATTATAGGACCTATTGTTGGAGTTGCCCTAAACTCTAACAATGGTGTTATAATTAGGTTTTGGTCCTAAATTAGGACTTTTCTTCTCCAACAACGGATTTTGAAGGGTATTGGAGTTGGTTTTATAGAACTTGGACCTAAATTGAGTCTTAGGGCAACTCCAACCATGACCCTAAAAACTAAGACTAGTATCAAAATAAGACTTTTCATCTCCAACAACACATATTAGGAGGACTTGGTCTTGGAATTATAAGACTTGGACTCATTTCAAGTCCTATATATGAGACAATTCCAAGACCAAGACCCAAATAGTGTCGTGAGCCCCGTAAGAATTGAGTGGGTCCGAATAGCATAATTTAAATACTCTTATTATATTTTAATCTAGAATATTAAATATAACCTTTCATGTAGCACCTTATTGTTGGATATGAGAATTCAATAGTTCAATAAGAGGGCGCTAAAATGAGAATAACACCCCGAAATAAGACTAATGGTTGGAGTTGCCCTTATATCTGATGGAATACCAAGACTACGACTCAAACAGTAAATTGGGCCTGCAACAAACATTAAACTTTTAATATTCAATACCTTGAAAAAAAAGACTTATTGATCCCAGTAAATATTGTATTTTAATCATATATAGTGCATATAGCACCCATTATAAGACTTATTGTTGGAGATGAAGAATTATAGGGCTCATGAATAGTGTAAAAATAGGTGCTAAAATGAGATATAGCACCTATTGTTGGAGTTGCCCTTAACGACATGAGAATAACTCATGAAGAGTTATATTATCCCCTATTGGTCAAAGAGTACGTTATATTAAATTTTTACATTATAACGCTACATACTCATATATTAATGTTTACGAGAGTAGACATCTAGTTTACTCTGTAATAAATATATATTCAGGTCAGAGTAGTATACGTCTAGTTTGTACTTTGTAATAAATAAATCTTCAGGTTGTCTTGACTTACAAGCTTGAGTGCATTAGAGTTTTTCAGTTTGTGAGTTTAGAGTTTTCAAACTCGTGTTTGTTTTTATTTCTATTCTTACTAGTTTTTATTATTTTTCATGAAAATGTAATATGTTTTATTAGGCAAACCGTTCATACCGGCCGAAGCCTATACTACCGATAGTCATGCATGAGAAATCATCTAATACAATTTCATACGCCTAGTCAAGCAGGACATAAACTCTTATTCAAGTTAAACTATTACTACACTTATATTTATAGGGACCTACACTTTAATTCTATTCTTACTAGCTTTGAGATAGTAATTCATTCATAGATTCATTGTTTTTTTAAAATGCAAGGTTGAGAGCTCTTCATTCTAAATAAAAAGATTTAACTACATCACTAGATATGTTTATAGTTGGATCTTTTGTTGAAAGAAGTTCATAATTGGATGGTTGTGTCAACTAAACAACAAATAATAAACACCAAAATAATCAAAACATTTTCATCATTGTAACCACTCCACTATATTATGTACAATAATTTTCATAATAATATTAAACATGTGTGGTATACTTGTTTATTTTTTTTAAATATTTTTTTTTATTCCAGTTTAACTTCATTCTAAGAGAAGCCCTTCAGCCAGTTCACAAGTAAAGCAACGCAATGCAAACTTGACATGTATAGTCAATGATATTTATTTTGGTAATGCGTAGAGTATGTAGTGCATACTCACCTTTATTTTCACCTAGAAGATATCCATGTATAAATCTTCACCGCTCCATATTGTTTGCTCTTCTTTCTCTTTCTCCTATAATATCCATTATGTGGGAAAAATGACGGCGAATTTTGCGAGTGAGAGTATTTTTCATGAAGTTTGAGCTAAAAGCGAAATTGACTTTCACGTTTCTTTTGTGAACTTTTGTTTCAAAATCATTAATGCTATGTCATTTGACTATATAACACATGAGATAGCAAGTTTGCTGATGGTGAGAACCGCTATCTACTTCCCCAATTCTCAAACGGCCCAAGCTGCATCTCGAACCATTTGTCCGGCGTTTTCATTTAAGTACAACAACTACACTTATTTAGTTTACAGTTATATTTGCATTTCTATTGATGAATGGGTAGCTGAGTTCGAAAAGCGTTGGGTAGAAATGTAGCTAAAGCTGAGAACATTGTGCGAACCCTCCTTTGTCAGATAACAGAGAGGGTGAGGGAGCAGTATATGGATAGTGGTAAGCCATTCGAGGATTTAGAAGCTTCATTTTGGATTAATGAATACAATCAAGTCAAGTTTGTTTGGGGCCCAATCGGCAGTGACTTTCATGCCAATATTGCACACTTGGAAAACATCTCAACAAAGCTGCAAGACTCCTTGAAGAAATTGTTTCTAAAATCGGGAAAAAATAAAAATACAACAGTGAAGACGCTGGAGTGTTTTAAAGGCTTCATCAATTATTACCATGATAGGAAGCAGCAGAATAATCCTCTTAAAGCTTTACTAAATGTCATTCAATTGCTGGTTTTGAATCACCCGAGAATTCTGAATGAGGATTTGACGGTAAGATTTTTTAACAATCTAGGGAAATCTTCACCGCTCCACGTTGTTTGCTCTTCTTTCTCTTTCTCCCTTGCAGAATTCTCCAAGAATGAAAATATGAAGAACAACCACCACATCAAAAGTGTAAGCGCTTGTAATAGTCTCTAATTCAAACTGAGAGAGGTCATTTTTTGAGAACTTCACACTCTGCTGCCCTTGAAAATTTGGTTGAAATTCGAATGTGTCCATGGTGCCTTGCTTAAACGGCCTTGAAGTAACAGTTTTTAAAGGGAATCTCTCATCTATGTAATTTGCAGTGACTTCGATGTGCTTATAGTTAATTTATATGGTTTTGTTAGGGTTTCAAAAAGCAAGGTTAAGTGCAAGATTGTAGTAGAGAATGTTGTTGTTGAGATAGAACTGGGTAAGAGAAGCATTAATGACATTGATTCTCTGCGTGGTGGGAGGGATAGCGTAAAAACTTACTAATAAGCTTCAGAGTACTAAGACTATGATAACCACAGCCACAATGCTGAGGATTTTATTTGCAGATATGGCTGAACGCTGAAGAAAATCGAAGAAGTATTGGCTAAAATTTTTAAAGATAGAGGCTCTATGTACACAAGGTGTGTTAGGTATGCACTATTTATAAGGTGGTAACTTGGGTGTTTCTCAGCACGAAATGGTAAGATGAATCTTATGGGACAAGGGAAATCTAAGACACAAATAATAATGTAGATTCTCAATAGTTGATACTTAATTCACTTGCTTAATGATATTATGATATCTCCTACAAGATCCAAATTTTTTTTAATAGGACATATATGAGTAATTTCAAATTTTCAATACTTTCTTAGTTTCTCTGTTTCAAGTTTAGACAGAGGATTTTCATAATGTTTCTTACCACTTTTTTTTTTTACAACATTTCTTTCCAATATTTGAGATATTTTAATTATTGACTTAATTGATTCCAATCAAATATTTTTATGTTCGAAATTTGAACGTAATATATGAGTATTAAATCTTGCAAAAGATAATATATGTGTTCCATTCAGATTCTATTCTTGTTGAAACAAAACGAAGCAAATTATAGACCCTTCATTTGGTGAAGCTTATTGGTCATTCTAGACAAACACAAAAACCTTGTTAAAAAAAAGAAAGAAAGAAAAAAGACAAACACAAACACAGGTACTACGTGACATTACAACAATTGTGAGAGATATTAGATGACATGAATTTAATCATACATTGACTACAAATAGAGCCATAAAACCGTAAAATTGTTTTGTTTTCGAGAATGATACTATTAATAAAGTTAATTTCATGAAGGATATGAAATAGATTAAATAGGAGATTTTGTTAATATCTCCAAGTCTCCAACAGTGAAGTGGACTGCCACGTACGGAGTGCAACTCTTCTCATTGATGTGATCAATGATAGGATTGATGTATGAACCTTAACAATCAAAGGGGAAGGTCCTCTTTGCTACGCAGCTAGATATATATATGTGGACTCTTGTGATAAAATGATAGGATATAATTGTGAAAATCTTATTAAAATAACCTTGATAGTGATGTTGATTTAAAGCTGGTTATGTATAACATCTTTGCTAAACTCTAATGTCTCTCATAAACCAAGTTTTATTTATATACATCCCTTATGGGTGTGATACCCTATAAATTCATTTGAAAAAATAAAAAAAATACATTCACTAAAATTTATTGACCTTGTTGTACGAAATGACATAAAAAAATACAAGTTGTGGATCCGATACACAACATATTCTTTTTTGTATCGAATACCAACCAAAATACGTAGTTGAGGAGACGCAAAACGTAGAAAGGAGCCCGGCTACCATATTGTTCCTCTCTCTCTCTCTCCGATTCGGTACCGCGTTGGCAGAGTTGATATTTCCAAAACCCAGAAATCTAAAACACACACATTGACAGACGCAACCACACCGAAAGTGACACATCAACCCTGACTGACCTAACGGTCCTCCTCCCCCTTCAACCCCAAACCCTCAGTTTCTCATTCCCCCAATCCCCAAACTCTCCTCGATCCTCGTAATGCACTGGGCTCGATTCGTTTTGGGGGTGTGATCTCAGAGACTGGAATAGAATTGGTTGATTGATTTTGGGTTGCAGACTAGAATTGGAGATGAGTGCGGCGCAGAGGCAGCTGGTGAATGTTCGTGACCTCGTTGAGGAGGCCAAGAAGCGAATTGTCTTCCTCGCTGTTTGCGTCGTCGGCTTGTCATATCTCATGTCCTGTAAGTCATCACTTCCTTCTTCTCTACATGCCTTGTTCATGCTTTGTTTCGTATTATAAATTTGATATGGGATGGTCAGGTTATATTGGATTAGGGTGTCTCTGTGTGTGTGTGTGTGTGAGGATGTACAGTGTTTATGTGGATTGTAGAGTTGGTCGTTATTATAAGACTGTTTTTTTTTATTTTTTATTTGAGGTCACTGTTGAGCTGAAAGTAGCAAAACTTGAGTCTGTGCTGAGCTGGGGCAATGGCCTCTTGTTGTTGAAGCTAGGGTGATAGGCATGTAAGGGCTTGCTTTGGTAGTTTGATTACTTGTGGTAGAAGCTAGGGTGATAGACATGCTTGCTGTATGTCATGTTCATGCTGTTTTTCTTTCCTGGTTTTGGAGCTTAGTGTTCTTGTTTTTTATATTTCAGTGACCAGCTCCAATGTTTTGATCAACCTGCCTGCTGCTGCTTCCTTAATTGTAATCCTTCGCTACATATCTCTGGATTATGACATGCGAAGAAAAACTGCAGCGTACAACAATAGACCACCCCCTGCAAATAAAGCTATTCAAAGCAAACCAGTTCCAATGCCTAACACGGTTGGAAGGTCTGAGTGGAGAAGAAAAGTTAATTCTCCTGTTGTTGAGGAAGCTATAGAAAACTTTACCAGGCATCTGGTTTCTGAGTTTGTGACAGATCTTTGGTATTCTCGTCTAACACCAGATAAACAAGGTCCAGAGGAACTGGTGTGCATTGTCAATACTGTGCTTGGAGAAATTTCAGCACGCCTGAGGAATATTAATCTAATTGATTTTCTCACAAGGTTATTCTCAGTAAAATAGCTTAATAAGGTGTTATAACTTTAAAATAGAAAGATTTCTGAAAATCTTATGTTGCGATGGTGCAGGGACCTTATAAATCTCATATGCTCTCACTTGGAGCTTTTTCGCATAACACAAGCGAAAATTCCAAAGCAACAATCAGGATTGCTGACTATTGATGAACGCGATATGGAATTAAGACTCGTCTTGGATGCTGAAAACAAATTGCACCCTGCTCTATTTTCTGCAGAAGCTGAGCACAAGGTAGTTTGTTTTCGCTTAGTGAATTTGTAACCTTATCTGGGACAACTAAGATTTTGTACCTCCATATATAATCCAATTTCTCAGTTTTGATAACCCTGTTTTCTGTATCATATGTCTCCAGGTTTTGCAGCATCTGATGGATGGCCTTATTTCTTTCACATTCAAGCGTGAAGATCTGCAGTGCAAATTGTTCCGTTATATCGTCAGAGAGCTTCTTGCTTGTGCCGTACTGCGACCTGTCCTAAACTTGGCTAGTCCAAGGTATTCATTCCTTCTTCTCTGATTCATGCTTCTTTATGTTTCCAAGCTGTTAAATTTTCTCTTCTATTTTTTTTATGACAGGTTTATTAATGAAAGAATTGAACAGTTGGCTATAAAGCTGAACGAATCTAAAGGTGTTAACGTGGTACAAGAGGAATCTCAATCCAAACAAGAGGAGACCTTGAGTATTGCATCCGATCACTTCTCAAAGTATTTGGACCCTTCTGTTACAGGTGTTGAACTTGTGCAATTGAAAAATGGACAGTCCAGAAAACCTGCAGACAAACCTGCAGCAGAAAATGTGAACGGATCAAAAGACCCATTGCTTTCGATCGATACTCCATCTTCTCAGCGATGGAACTCATTGCGAATGAACTCCCAAAGTGTTAATGAAAGAGTTATAGAACGGCATAGCTCAGGAGGAGAATGGGGAGATATGCTAGATGTGATATCTCACAGAAAGACTCAAGCCCTTGCTCCTGAAAATTTTGAAAATATGTGGGCAAAAGGGAGAGATTACAGAAAGAAGGAAGGTGAAAATCCGATAACTGAGAAATTCCCAAAGAGTTCTTCTGGAGGGAAGTCGATTGCTCGGGATCATACTAGGGGAAATTCTAATCCCACCAATAAGGAAATTCTACCTAAGCTCAATCTTACCTCTCAGTCAGGATCTACCAATCAGGCTAAGGTAAACAACTCTTCTCACGTGGAAGGTCAAAACAAATCGCATCGCTCTCCAGTTGCTTTGTATCAGGTAGATGATCAACACAGTCCTATCCGGTCGGAGGAGGAGACTGACTCAGGAAGCAGTACTTCTTATACTTCCGAAGATGAAGAAAGTGACGGTGCAACAGGTCTCGATTCTCCTGGAACTAAAGTATGGGATGGTAGAAATAATAGAGGTATGACTGTATCTCGCATCCATCACCCACTTGAAAATTCTGGACGCCATATTGCAAAAAAGTCTGGCAAAGGGAATCTGAAGTTTCAAAGGTCTAGGCAGAAAAGATCTACACCAAGCAATAAGAAGTTGCATGTTTGGAAAGAGGTTGAGAGAACAAGCTTCTTGTCTGGAGATGGGCAGGACATACTCAAATCTTCAAAAGGGCATGCCCATATTGAGGACTCCAGTGATGATTCTGAAAGTGAAAATTTTGGTAGAATTAACAGTGGAGCAGCCACTTCTTCATCTGTACCATCTTTATATTCCCAAAAAAGTTCATTGGCAGTGGATACCTTTTTCAAGTTGAAATGTGAGGTACTTACCTTTAACACTTAATAACTTGTCTTGATCCTGCTCACTTATATTTTTGCTTTATGTTATAATGATTGACGATTTTTATGTTGTGCATAACCTCTGCTGCAGGTATTGGGCGCAAATATTGTGAAGAGTGGCTCAAAAACATTTGCTGTATATTCCATATCTGTGACGGATGCAAATAACAATAGTTGGTCAATCAAAAGAAGGTGCTGTATTTATTTACTTATATAATAAATAATATATTTGGTATCGATAATATTCTTATTTTTTCTAACTCAAAATTATTGGTTGTTATCTATAGATTTCGCCATTTTGAGGAGCTACATCGGCGTTTAAAAGAGTTTCCTCAGTATAACCTTCATTTACCACCAAAGCATTTTCTGTCAAGTGGTTTGGATTTACTAGTCGTTCAAGAAAGATGTATATTGCTTGACAAATACATAAAGGTTAACAATGCAACCCCACTTCTATTGTCTTATCCGTTTTTCATATTTCTTTTATTTAAATTATGGTCATATATTTAATTTGAAAATGGCACCCAATGTTTACATAGCAATCTTGATTGTCTCCAATTTGTTAGTGTTCCTTTTTGGGATATGCCTTTAATAATTATAAATTGCATTGCTCATTGTCCTCAGGAGCTTATGCAGCTTCCAACAATCTCAGGATCCATTGAAGTTTGGGACTTCTTAAGTGTCGACTCCCAGGTTCAACACATTGTTCTCTTTTGGATGTTGATTAGGCCGTATTGAAGAACATATGCTTATCGTGTTTTATTTTTTGTTGCAGACTTATTTATTTACAAATTCATTTTCGATAATCGAAACACTGTCAGGTAAAAATTAGACAACTGCACAATTTAAAATCATTTGTCTCTTTCGTTATTTTTACTAATTCCGATTTATCATTTGTGATATTTCTATTCGGTCTAGATGATAAGCCATCTGAAAAAAGTAAAATGGTTTTGAATTTCGGTGAGCCTGTGCTTAATCCCTCATCCTTGAAGAGGGAACAAATTAGCGTCGGAATTAAGGATTCTACGTTACAAATGAAGAACAATGCTGTTGGTGATGGGCTAAAATTAAATGCAAAAGGTTCTTCTTCTCCGGTCAAAGGTCATGGTAAAGATTTTGGAAAGTCGCTCAATACTCCTAGCACATGTTCTGGGACTGGAGGACAAAAACAGGCATATTCTCACACGAATTCAGGAAAGACTGCAAAAGGAAGAGAGGAACAGGAATCTGAATTGTTTCTTGATACTGCTATAGACCCTACCCTTCCTACGGAGGTAAATTTCCAAGCTCTATTTTTCCATATGGTTTAATATCCTACTACATCGATACAGATATATACTCATGATTTTAGAGTTGTTGCACTTGATCATTATCTGTTCTGGTATATTTCCTCTATAATACTCTTACTGATGCAGTGGGTGCCTCCAAATTTAAGTCTTCCAATATTAGATTTGGTAGATGTCCTTTTTCAACTCCAAGATGGTGGATGGATCAGGTACTTTTTAGTTATCATTTAGAATAATACATGCTACCTGATATTCACTTCAACAAATTCACATAGTATTGCCATTTGCACCACAGGCGTAAGGCTTTTTGGGTAGCCAAACAAATACTACAACTAGGGATGGGTGACGCCTTCGACGACTGGTTAATTGAGAAAATCCAGCTTTTGCGT
The DNA here is from genome assembly GCA_963682095.1 of Potentilla sterilis. Lineage (NCBI taxonomy): Eukaryota > Viridiplantae > Streptophyta > Magnoliopsida > Rosales > Rosaceae > Potentilla > Potentilla sterilis. Next base: position 45,712,063 of record OY821756.1, on the reverse strand, counting down.
AGGGGATCGATTGTTGCTTCTGGGATTAAGCGAGTTGAGCAGGTACTTTTCGAAGTTGTTTCTTAAGAGTTTCAATGAGTTATGAAGCTTGTTTAAAAATATTTTATATATAGGTATATATAATTTTTCATTTTCAGAAAATTACTTGCTTGACTAACTACTTGCTTGCTTTGTCAAGCACCTAATAGATTTGAATTTAGTGGTCGAAAAAGAAAACTTTTGCAAGTGCAATAATACTCTGCTATCAGTTACTGTCACTGATGACGGTAATGAAGATTCATTAGATGATGTAGTTCAGTATTGGTTCTAGTGTTTTCTCTGTAGCCAGGGCAACAGAAAGTTCAGCTCTTTTTAGATATATCAGCTTGAATTAGAATATTAGGTGATTATCTCTGTTTTTTCTGTAAGGTTTATTCGATGATTTTTTTTTCTCTCCTTTTGGTTAGCAATTTAGAGAGAAGCAAAAAATATGGAATAATGGGAAAAGATGCAAGATGAAGTGAAAGTTGGGAGGAGAATGCGTAATCTGAATCTAAATAAATGAATAAAGATTTAAACTGTATTGGGTGTGGATTTTACCAACCGCACCGTGATTATCTCACTTCACCGACTCTCTTGTCTTTATTGTATACTATGAACACTCAAGTATCTTTTGTATTTCTGTTTGTGCACATGTGTTCCACATTATAAAATATAACATTTAGTTTAAATCTAACATTAAAGGTTAAAGTTTCTGTATGAATTCTTGGTTTATGCATCTTTGTAGCCTTTCTTCATATCATTGTTAGTCCAAAGCTTCTATTAGTTGCTCATTTGAAGGTAATTTTAAATTGGAGTGTTGGTGCTAATTGGAATATCATTTGTTCTAAGTAGATACTCTGGCCTGATGGAATATTTATAAGCAAGCATCCAAAGCGAAGACCGCAGCCATCCACAAATTTACCACAAAATTCACCTCAGGGCCAGAGACCTTCAGAAATATCATCACCTAGACTTAATGAGCAACAGCAAAAGGACGCAGATCGACGTGCAAAGTTTGTTTATGAATTAATGATTGGTAAACATATGGCTCAGCAGAACCCACAATTATTTTCTGCACATGTGCAGTGTGTGTGTGTGTGTATTCAAATACATGTTTAATGATGTGATTGTGGCATACTCTGCATACTCATACTCTACTTCTGAATGCAGATAATGCACCGGCTGCTATTGTCAGTCTTGTTGGTTCCAAGGAGTACGACAAATGTGCCAAGGATCTCTATTACTTTCTTCAGGTAGTTATAGTGATAAAAAATGCTTGTTGTTTCTGCCTGTCCTATCTCATTTGTAACAACTTCTTTTCTTTGCTTGGGCAGTCATCTGTTTGCTTAAAGCAACTGGCTTATGACCTTATCGAGCTACTGCTTTCATCTGCATTTCCAGAGCTGGAAGATGTAATTAAGGAGGTGCATGAAGAGAAACATAAATTTGGTGAGTTCAAAGCACAATAGTGGTTGGAGTATAGCTCAGTTTCTTTGACAAAATACAAGCAGAATCTGCTTTACATGACAACATGATTCTGTTGTCTGCATAGTTCATTTTGAATGCGGTTATATACGTTGCAATTGTATCGGCCACCAAAGAATCAATTCATGTTTGAATTTTGTAAGTAGCTCTTTAGTTAGCATCTAGAGGAAATTCAATGTAAATCTTCAGGTTAGTGAAAATAGTAATACAAATTTCCTTCTCTTTTTGCCGGGTAATACAAAGTTCATCTTTACCTCATCTTATTTGAACATATTCATCCAGCCATCCATATTATTGATCAACTCAGATATCTTTATAAGAAAAGTACTTAAATCTATAACTGCCAAGTTATTTGAAACAATTTGATCTGTTCACCCTCACCTTAAACACCTATTCAGTCTGACACTAGAGCTATCTGGATCGGTATTTTCCCGCATGTAAGATTGACCCTTGCCAACAAATAACCAAAATATACCAAGATTTAAGATAGGTTTACCGACGGATAAGTTGTCAAACAAGGTCAACCATAGTTTGCATCACGCACCTTTATTGGCAAATTATTCATCTCTGAATTCCATCTTTCTCAGCAACGGGTGAATCAAAAAGAAAGGTCGTGTGTAATTTGATCATCTCTTATCGTTAACAACGCAACTGTCGTAGATATGTAAACAAAACAGCGGGGGCAAACAATTGAGATTCGTGAGGTTAAGAGGGGAGTTAGATCTTTGTGAAGGTGAATAGATTTTCCATCAAAGTGAGGGTGGTGGAATGCTGTGCCTTTCAGATGAAGAAGATGCTGTAGATCGGTTGGCCATCTTAATTTGCAGTTTGCAAGCACAGAATCACTTGGCTCCTATACGGAAACCTTATAATCATTTTTATGTATTTGATACAAAAGGGTATCTTAGAACACTGCTAGGTCACTTACGAACTGGGCGTTTGCTCTTGGAAAGAACTTGGTCGCTCATGGTAATGGCTTGCAATTCGTAGATGTTGCAGAAGCTGTTTAACAAAACATATAAATTATACCTTTCTACTCCGAGTAAAACTAATGCATCAATACACAAAAATATAGCCACCTAAGATTTTCATGCAATGTCAAAGGGTAGCATTTAGAGAGTTAGAGATGTCGAATTGGTAAGAGTCTTGATGAGAATACGTCATACTCAGGTTCGAATCCCGCCGACGCTAATTGGAGTTAAATTTCAATTTATTCTTTGTGGCCAGGGAAGAGGAACCGTTATGACAAGATCTCGAGCGCGGGTCAGTCTTTGAGCATAGAAAACCTTTTAGGATATGGTCGTTGATTCTATATAAAAAAATAATAATAAATAAATTTTTTTAAAAACTAGCGATGCTCAATTGTACTTTGGGTTACAGAATTCAACACGTCTGTTGCGTAAGGCAAGCTTGGAGGGTTGCTACTAATCCAGGGACTTATTGCTCAATTGTATGAGGCCACGTTATTTTCCGGAAGGTACGTATTGGGATGCTTCTGTTCACATTCCTCTCCTTATTCCTGGCGCAGCATATTGGCTACTAGGGAACCTTTGAAAGAGGGTTCTTTGTGGCAGATAGGCAATGGGGTTTCGGTTTCAGTTATGACTGATGCTTGAATTCCATCCCTACCATTTCATAAACTGCAAGCTTTGGATCAATCTAGTCAAGTAGGAGGAGCCCTAATGATCGTTTCAGTTGGAAAAGCGGCAGCCATGCATGTTTACTTTGATGCCAGCCTACATACATGCTTTTTAATAGACAGTATAAACTCTTTCGCCCGCAGTGGAGGCAAATTGAGGGGTGTGGAAGAAGATTTGGCAAGCCAAAATGCCCAATTCAGCTAAGGTGAATGCATGGACGATTGGTCACAACATTTACCAACTTTAGACTGGCTGGCATCGACGCATGTGGAACTTGATTCTCGGGTATGTGTTCTTTCCAACCCAGACCAGGGAAGTTCTTAAATGAGCTAAATCTATTCCAAGCTTGCGTAATTGATCATCTCAATGCCCTGAGTTGGTTTATTAAGCGTTCAGAAAAGTCACCTAAATGTCACGGGCCTAGCCTTTTGGCTGCCACACTTGGCCCATGCGGCGCTCCCATCCTCTGGAAGCCAGCCTTGTCCACCGAGGCGACTACTGGTTTCGCCCTGCCTTGGGCTCATCAGGGGATCAGCTCCAGACCCCGACCAGTGTGTGTAGGGATGCCCAATCCCTCCATCAGCGTCAAGTCCTTGACTAGCGACAAGCTCCCCAAACTTAACCGGGTCGGCCTGCCTGAACTCCGAAGGGACTCCCCACACGCACCTGCCTGGAGCTGCCCCACCAGCATCGCTCGACAATGACACTCCCGAATAAGCGGGACGTGACACTCTCCCCCACCCAAACAAGGTGTACGTCCTCGTACACGGCAACGCGCCTACTACAAGCCTTCGGCCCACGCTGCCCGAGCGACGAGAGGAGACTCTTCCCAAGATCGCCCAACAATGCTCCGTGTCGGATACGGTCCTCCTCCGCTGGTCCTCTCTCGACCACTTACGAAGGCACCCTGCATACTCGTCTCCTACACGCGGAGACCCCCATCCAGCTGGGCACACCCCCTGGTGTGAGCGCTTGGCGACTTGCGGACATCCGAACCCCTGCCTACTCGACTCCTCTCCTCGGAGCCCCTCCTCTGAGGACACCCCCTGGTGTGAGCGCTTGGCGCACGAACGCAAATGCCGGGACGGCTCTGATACCACTTGTCACGGGCCTAGCCTTTTGGCTGCCACACTTGGCCCATGCGGCGCTCCCATCCTCTGGAAGCCAGCCTTGTCCACCGAGGCGACTACTGGTTTCGCCCTGCCTTGGGCTCATCAGGGGATCAGCTCCAGACCCCGACCAGTGTGTGTAGGGATGCCCAATCCCTCCATCAGCGTCAAGTCCTTGACTAGCGACAAGCTCCCCAAACTTAACCGGGTCGGCCTGCCTGAACTCCGAAGGGACTCCCCACACGCACCTGCCTGGAGCTGCCCCACCAGCATCGCTCGACAATGACACTCCCGAATAAGCGGGACGTGACATAAAGCTGCGGTTGCTCAATTGCTCTTCTCCATTTGGGGAGTTTGGAAAGAGAAAAACAAAATAACAGCAGCTTATGGTGTGGCTTTGTTGTCTTCAACAAAATATCAGTACCTCCTTTTATATTTGATGTTATAGTTTCTGATAGTGTTGTTTCTTGATGCCATTTTGATTCAATAAAATCCTGACCACTTCCAACTCAAAATGGTAACAGCACTTAGCCAAGGAAATACACAATCAAAACTGAATAAAGGGGATGAGTCAAAACAATTTGTTTTATGACAAGCACTGGCACTTCAAAGACACTGGTAACTCGGATATATCATTGCTTCACAAAGGGTGTCTACAACTGAAAAGCATGGATGCAACTAATCCCTACATTTTGATTCTAGGGCCTAGATGCTATCAATGATGTAGAGTAAACGACACTTCCACAATATTTAAGAAACAAACACCGATTCATCAACAGATTACTCTGTTTATTGTTTTTTTACCCACTGTGACATTAATTATATAAGCCAGGATAGATACACAGCAAAGAACACAAAGCTACAGCCACGATATAGTCTAATGAGGTTCTATATTACTAAAGACACTAGCCAATTAGTAGTGAGCCTTCAAAAAACACAATTTGACGTAATGAATAGGGTTGTTTAAAACACTAAGATGAGACAAAAGCTCAAACAAAAGATAATTCAAACCAAGAATGTAGTCAATTCCTCCAAATTGAATATCAACTAAATGCGGGTTAAGTATCATTCATGATCAGAAAAAAATAAAAACAGACGGCATTTTATATGACATCAAACCATCAAGTAATTAGAAAGTAACACTAGTCTGATACATTTCATGTTCAAAACTCAAAAGACATAATAACAATAACAATGTTCTAAAAGAACTTGTCCGGAATCATAAAGTGCCCTAGTAAAGCTATAACTGGTACCGATAATGACACTTTCACTTAAGCAGAAGCTGCAGCCCCCTTCTTCCTTGGTGCAGCCTCACAACCTGTTCCACCAAACCAATCACACAAAATCAGCCACAAAACCAAAACCAATCACACAAAATCAGCCACAAAACCAAAACCATCACAATCACCAATTCACAAACAATCTAGACACCATAGAATCATAACAATCAATACCTTCTCTGAAACCGCTCTTGAACCTGCGTGGGACATTCCTCAGATACCTCATCCTTCCGGTCCCGGTGGTCTTCCTCCTGATGGCCTTCTCACTCCAGTTAACTATAGCCCCAACAAAGAAAACAAGCACCAATCAGATACCCAAAACCTCACCAATTAAGGCAACAACTTTACCACGAAACCCTCATCAAAATCAAAAATTCCTATCTGGGTAGCAATAAACCCTAAACCACACCAATTCTAAAGGCACAAACTTTACCATTAAATCCTCATCAAAATCAAAATTTCCTATCTGGGTACTCGTAAATCCTAACCAATAATTGAAGATCATAAATCAAAATCAGAAAAGAGAGACGTGGGTGTCGTACATTTCCTGGTGCGGGCAGCTGGGTAGGCACAAGCAGAGCAGCGACTCTTCTGGAGATGGAAGCTGCGGCGGCCACACCTCACACAGAGAGTGTGGGACTTGTTCCTCCTCTTACCGAAACTTCCAGTTCCCTTACCCTGTTCAATTTCAGACCACCAGAGTCACTAATTCCAATCTAATGAATCCGAGAAGAAGAGAATAGAGGGACGAGAGGAGAGCGAGAGAGAAAAGTTACCATGGATGCGCGGCAGAGAAACCAAACCCTAGCTGCTGCTGCCGCTGCTGAGACGGAGTTGTTTAGACTAAAGAAGTGAGCGGCGGAGAGGAGACAATTTATATGAGAAGGAGAATGAGGGATGCTTAGGTTAAAGAGGAATTTCGGGTCGGACCATACTGTATGTTTATGGGCCTTGTTCATTCTACATACCAAATACCGGCAAATTTGATCTCTACACCCATGGTCAATTTTATTTTCTATATTTTGATCAAAAATCTTATCCAAGTAAATTTTACGACCAAACCATCCATCGTCTACCTGATCAGGACAAAATAATATCCATTATATAAAAAAGAGAAAATGTCCATTTAGTGCTAATTTGGCTCCCTCATTATCCATTCCAATGACCATTTTATTTTCTTTCCCTATTCAACATAAGGTAATAACTCATATTGCCCATTTGAACAAATCTTTTCAACCCTAGTACAATTTTAATTTTTTTTTTGTCTTTCTGTCTTATTTAACATATTTTAGAATTATAAAGTGTTGAGAAAATGGAAGATAAAGAAATTTTGGCGAAATGTCACCCAACTCTGCCGGCCTCCCATGGCCGATCGCCGGAGTCGCCGGATTCCGGTCACCCAATTTTTTTACCGGATTTTTTTTTTGCCGGAATTTTTTTTTGCCGGAATATTATTTTTTCAATATTAAATTACTGACTCTGACTTAAGATGTTACTGACCCCTAGTAATCAGGTTACTGACCCCCCAATAATCAGGTTACAGAATTCATTTATTCCAGTAACCATGTTACTGACCCTCAGTAATCGATTACTGACCCCCAGTAATCAGGTTACATATTCCATATTTTTCAGTACCCATGTTACTGACCCCCAGTAATCCAGAACCAGAGTTCATGAAGTTGCAAAACTTTAATCACAAAACATCCACACTATACTGGTACTAAGATTTCATTAATAACTTGACAATAACATAAATAACGTGCCCATACAATACAGTGAAACTCTACAAGATACAACACCAATACCTGTGTAGGCCTAATCTATATATGTATTTTGAAGGAAATCAAACAAATAACTATTTAAACCCAATTAACTCAAACCTAATGCCCTAGCCTAGCCCCGCAGCCACTGCTCTTCGGGGTGCTTCAACAGAGATCCAAGAGGAAGAATGCTCCGCCGTTTCTTCAAGACCAACGTCGACCCAACAGCCTTGGCTGACGACACGACCACCCAGATCGAACCGGATTGGCACCACTGACCTCATATCAAGATTGATTTGGGCACCCAAAACAGCATATCGGACCACCCAAACCGATCACCTTTGCTCCTCCGTTCCCAGCCCCCAGACGGACGCTCTGTGCTCGAACCCAACCAGGATTGTCACCTCGACCCGGAAGTGGACCACCCACTGCTCCTCCGTTCCCAGCCTCCAGACGGACGCCCTGTACATCAGTGTGGATTTCAAGGTGGCGGTGGAGGAGGATGAGGTAGGGTTAGGAGTTGGTGGAAACGTCGTCGTTTGAGGAGGAGGAGTGGGCTGGGGAGGAGGAGGAGGAGCGGAAGAGGTCGATTTTGGGTAGGTGGCGGCGGTGGAGGCCGAGTTGGTGGAGCAGATGAAGGCGGAGGTTGTGGTTTCCGACGGTGAGGTGGCGGTGGAGGAGAGGAGGAACAGGGTGAGGGTAGTGAGAATCAGAGAGTGATTGAGAAAAGTGAAACCCTACCTTGAGAGAGAGATTTATATATGGTTTTAGTATAGGGTAATTATGTATTTTTACCAAGATTCATTGGAATAGGTAGGTAACATTGGAATGGACAAGTTTTTCTCTTTTTTGTGTAAATGGTCTTTTTCCCTATAAAAAAAAAGTAAGGGGAAAGTAATCACTGGTATATATATAGTGAAAGAGGGTGTTTGAGTAGTTTCGTAGACATGAAGTAATGACAAATAGAAAGCAAGAGGTCTAAGTACTAACCAAAAAAATAAAATACAGTTGACCGACCGGAAAACCCACACAGGGCCATAACAATCACTCTTAACCCATTATTATTCTGTTATTGATAAGCTCTCACACACCCTAATCAACACAAAGTTTCCCCCCTTATTATTGTACTAATCCTAACCGAAACTTTCACTCTTATTATTTTCTTACATGATTACAACCATTATACAAAAGTAAAACACGTACTACTACTAAATACAGAGACAACTGTGGCCTCTACTAGTTTTGGTCTCATGACATAAATGTATGCTTCACGTATAATTGAACAAGATCAAAGTTCGAAAAACTAAGGCCAAGAATGCGCGCCAACCAGTTGTAATCACAGTGGCATATGTGCTATTGTCCACAGTTTTTCAGGGACGTCCATTCTCCTCCTCTGTTTCGTGTGCTGTGCAGTCGCCATCCCTCCAAGACTTCAATATGCCAAGAATCCTCACGATGAGCTCCTTCAAGGTCTCGAATTCGTCAACTACTTGCGATATTGCTGCTGCAACTTTAGTTCGATACAATCTCTTCAAGTTTCCTCGGGATATAGTGAAAACCCTCACCAAATTAATGGCCCAAGAGACGAGGGCTAGCCATCCAAAAGCTGGAACAAGAAGAAACAACTGTATAGTCAAGACTAGAGTGCCACAGACTACGGTAATGTTGCTCGTGAATTCAGCTAGTTCTGGATCCGACTCGATAATATGGCGAGTTTCGGCATACAAAGTAAATCTGCTTGTATTGCATATGTATTCAATTTCCTTTTTCTTTTCCATATTAAACAAAGAGCACACCTCTATAAATGAATAGAAATAAAAATTGCAATGAAGGTCAAGTAGTCAAAATGAAACTGTTACCTGATTTCCTTTCAGGCCTTTATGTACGTACAGGCATGCTGCAACTTCTTTATCTCTCTTTCTCTGCCTCTCTTTCACATATTTCAGTATTGCAGTGTGAAGAATACAAAACATATGCAAACATGTTTTGAAAGCTTCAAGGTTTGCTTACTATTATTATAATGAAATATAACCTAACTTACATTTGCTGAGTCAAAACTTGGTTACATAACATTATCAATGGGCAACTATCAACATTAGCTTTAGCATGTGATAATAGAAAATATATAAGACCTTGAGACAATCACATCTGGCAGAACATCGGACAAAACTCTATCGTCAAGATGTTTTTTACACAACTTTTTCCACCATTGGCTCATAGAAAAATTCTCCGTGGAGAAATCTGTAGAAAAAATATAAGTTGAAGCATCTTACTAAATGGCCTAGTTTAAAGCGAAGTAACAAAAATAAGAAGACTTTGAAATGCCGAAATGTCAAGTAATATTCATAACATCCCCTACTCATCTATTTCAGTAATCCACTATTAGACTATAAAATGCCACATGTATGGATTAACAATTTATATCCGGGGAGACTGCTTTTAAAAAGAAGATTATGTCCTCACTATTTTGAGTAGTCAATATTGAGTAGTGAAGGTAAGAGAGGCTCAAGAGCACAACCACGTATCTTAAAGAGACTATAAGCCACATGCTATATAGCTCCCACATACAATATAGCTGACCTGAAAGTGAAAGCCTTAATATTTTGGGGTAGTGAAAGATAGGTTTTTTTATTTTTTTTGAGAGAATGAAAGATAGGTTCTTATTGTGCAACTGATTTCCCAAAGCAACTGGTATCCCAAATAGCGAAGGAAATTGGTTTTCATGTCTTTATGGTATCACTTAATAGAGTAGTACTTGTGTTTTATAGTTGAAAAGGAAAATAACAAATAGCAAAGGAAATCAAATAACTTTAGGGCAAACTCTTTTACCTCTGTAAATGTATGCAAAAGTCTGTCTAAATGAATATATTTGAAATCCTGTTTTTGCAAATTTTCTACATGAGCAAAAGAAGCTGATCATACACATATCAGAATGGTATGAACAAAATGTATCAAGTCTAATTATATAGTAAATATCGAAGGCAGCAACAAAAATAAAAATTAATAATAATAATAATAATCATTAACGACTTCATATCTACCTCCCAAAAGTAAACGAAAAAAAAAAAAAAAACACAAACAAACCAATTTCCCAAAGCAAGAAGAAAAAAACTACCACAAACAGTTAGTTGGCCAAGAAAGCATTTAATTGGTTAACATTTAGGCTTTAACTCTCCATCTACAGCCTAGTCTGTACTCTGTAATGAGATTATGTTATGCACAATACTTATCTCTGCAATTACTACTTGCATGTCAATTTATCAAATTTCAAAATCATCGTGTTCTCAATAAAAGAATTGCAAAGTGTTATGTATTTTGAAGTCAAGAAAATTTAGAAGAGTATAGAGCAGAAGAAGAAGAATTACATTGCAGGAAGACTTACAAATCAGACCAACTTTTGAATGATTTGTACTCAAACACTTAGACAAAGCACAACATACATAAAACTTATATGTCGGATTCTAATAACACAGCGTACAAAAAGTAGTTGAGAACTTTGTCATTTGTATTTAGGGTATTATTTGGTCTTTTTTTTTTTTTTCTGAAAAAAAAAGAAAAGAAAAAGTAGTCATCGGTTTCATTTGTGTTGTTAGTCTATATACAGAAGCTTTCCATCTCTTCATTCTAATGGAGTCACGTTCAAAACAGTTAAGAAGAAAATACAGTTTTAGTTTGCTAACTATTAAAACAGTTAAGAAGAAAACACAGTTTTAGTTTGCTAACTAATAATATGACTGTAAAGATAATCATTTGAGGACCAGAAAGAAGAGAAAGAGTGATATAACCAAAAACCTAATATATAATCTATATGTGTGTAAAACAGTAAGTTGTAAAATGAAAATGTGAAGGCTACCGAACAGGTCAAGTATATGTACATAACCTATATAATCTGTATGTTATATTTTATTACATATGAGATTGTTCTCTTGACTATTTCAAAATAATCTCATGATACATATTGATTGTTGACAGTAGCCACTGACTGGCTACTTAGGCCCCCAGACCCGCTACCAAGGGCGCCCGAGACCGGTTCAGGACCTGGGACAGGAAGCTAGGTGTCCGGCCTCGAAGTCCAGCCAGACCGCCGTACCGGCAGGACCCAGTGACCGGGGGCGCCAATCTGCCAAACATGGGACCATGGCTGGCTTACTGTATATGCAGAAGGGAACTTGTCTCATATCGAAGGGTGAGGCCAGCCCTCACACTCAACAGTCTATATAGGAGCACCAACCACCTTCAGTTAAAGGTAACAAATACTTTAACCACTCATTCCCGTTAAGCTTATATCATATCCCTACCGTATTAACTTAAGCTTCGGAGTGTAATAGGCCGGCCCCGCCCGGTATTCTATAAGACAGCAGGACCCGCACGAAGAAGGTAACATATCCCACTGATATCAACCTATCCCACCAGTATCTGTAGGCCCACCGGATCCTGACAGAAACATTGGCGCCGTCTGTGGGAAGAGTACGAAAGGTTGTGTTGTTTTACCAGTATCAAGAGACTAGCCGATTTTTTTTAATCACATTGCAAAATGCCCGGAGTATCGGACGAAATCTGCAGCAGTGAGAGCCTAGAGGAGCAGGTTCATCGGATCCTGAGTGTCCCCCCGGGCGACACTTCAGACATTGGAGGAGAGCGACCGGCCGATGACGACAACCAGCTCACCATAGCCGACCCCGGTCGTCTTGGTACGGCCGAGGCAATGAGAGCAGAGTGGGAAAAAGGCCCCGAGACTGGCCAAACCTCAGCTCCTAGCCCCAAATTCATCCCCGCCACAGACCATTATGCTGGGGATGACGACCTGACCAATGGCAGTCAGGACGACGCATTCGATCCCGGCCAATACCACATGGCAGGAGAGGTGCAAAAGATGCGAGAGGAAGTCTACCGATTGCAGGAAGAGAGCAACCGCGACTGGGAGGAGGCGAGCGCCAGATACTTAGAGCTGGAGGCGGTAAACGAAGCATTGGTGGCTGCCTTGGAAAGAGGGGAGCAGCGAAACGCCGCCTTGGTGACGGCCTTCACCAGGCCGCCTGGAGTATCCCTCTCCGGGGAGGGAGTAGGGGCCGGAAACGGGTTCCCGGCCAGCGCGGCAATTCCCGAATACATCCCGACTACCCCCCGAGAGGGGGTATCATTTAACGAGGGGACCACAGACCCCACCGCCCGGGCGCTCCAGGCATTATCCGACTCGGTGGCAGACATGAGGTCGCTGATGGAGGCCAGCAAGAGAAGGTCCGCAAGGCCGCAGGAGGGTGCACGATTCAATGAGCGCCCCGGGCCATTCTCCCATCGGGTCTTGGAACCCTCAAGTCATTAAAATTAACATACTCAGGGGCTGGCTGCCCGTACCAACACCTGGACAGCTTCTGATCCCAAACAGGAGCCAAGGGTTACTCTGATGCCACTTGATGCAACCTATTTCAGGAAACCCTGTCCGGAGAAGCACTCAGCTGGTTCTACGAGCTCCCGACAAATTCGGTAGAGACTTTCGAGCAATTGGCCGATAGGTTCGTGGGCCGGTTTATCTTGAGGGTGGAAGAGGCCCGAACGTCTACAGTACTCTTCGACTGTAAAAAGACCGACGAAGAAGAGTTGAGGCCGTTCGTTAACAGTTGGCAGACAGCCACGACAGGGGTCCGGAACCTGGATAAGGGGATTGCCGAAACGGCTTTCAAATAGGGTCTCCGGCCCGGAAGATTTTCATACGCCATGCGAGTGGATCCACTGCAGGGCTATGACGAGCTGATGACAATGGCGATCTGGCATGCCCAGGTCGATCACGAGACATACGGGAACCAGCAGTACAAGAAGCAGGAGGAGCCGCCCTCTGCCCAGCGGACCGGCAGGAATTGGCAGTAAGGCCAGGGACATGGAACCTCGTCCGGTAAAAGGACCAACGTCTGGGGGAACCAGCAGTACCGAAAGGACAGTTACGAAAGCCCCTCGGAAGCTGTTAAACCCACATCCTACCACCGCCCCTGGCGATCATGCCAGCAAATTGGCAGGAGGTCTTCTCTACCTTAACCTCCTCGTATGAGGAAATTCTGCACGACAACGGGAACATAATCTCTCCACCACCAAAGAGAAAGCATCTAAAGGGGAACTTGACCCGGGAACAGACTGGTAAATATTGTTTCTACTACGACGAGGCCACCCACCGGACAAATGATTGCATCGCTCTAAAGACGGCGGTGGAGGGCCTAATCCGCAACGGCGAGTTACAGCGGCACTAAGGGTACCCCACCCGATGGCTTGCACGACCCATAGGCCGGGAGGGCCACGCTGGAGGTACCCGGAACAAGTCACGACCAGGTCTCGACTACGTTGCTGCCCCAGGGAGGGGACCTTTTTCTCGGTGGGTACCGTGGATCGCATCACCCCAGTACCCTTTCCCTCTAGACCAACCTGTTGCCTACCCTATCCAATATGACGCAAGTTTTTGTATATCCCCACTTGGCTAAGTTCTTGTATAGCCTGGGCGAGCCCAACGGGTAATATATATATATATATATATATATATATATATATATATATATATCGGCAAAGTTCAAAAGCAATGTTCAACCCAGCAAAACAAAAACACAAGCAGAGGAGCTAAACATCAATCAGTTCATTTGATTCATCAAAAATGGGGTACAAATGGTACAGACGGTACAACCTACAAAAAAAAAAAAATCCTATACTACACAAGCAGCAAAAAGCAGCAACCAGCGGTCAAGTAGGGATCGGGCGCTTGCCCTTCCTAGGCGGCAGGTTCATCCGCAGCGGTTTCCTCCTCAGTAGAGTCGTCTACCACCATTGTTACATTCCCCCCGCTGGATCCTGCCGGCTCCTCATGACCCTCCTCCTCCCCCGACATTCCTTCTCCGGGAGCAGCAACCCCCTGGGCCATCAGCTCGGCACTCAGGTACCCTTTGGTACCCCACTCCTGGTAGGCATCAGCAATACCGACCGGCCTGGCCTCCTTCAGGTCCGCGAGCAGCTCGGCACTTTGGTGGTATCTCTCAGCACACCGCCGGTACAGCTCCGGGTCGGGCACGCCACCTTCAGCGCGTGCAGCACCTGCCGCTGGAGGTCCTCTACCTTGGCCTCCAGGACTGACCGCTCCTCTTCCAGTCCCTTGTTCTTCTCCTGCAACCGAGCCACCTCCCTCCGGGCCCCCTCCTCCAACCGGGTTTTCTCCCTCTGGAGCCGGGACTTCTCCAACTCCAGCTGCTCCCGGGCGGCCGTCAGAGATGCCACCTGCTTCTTCAGCTCCGACACCTCATTACCCGCACCCATCCGGTACAGACGGTGCAGCATTTGCAAAGTGAAAACAATGTTAAAAAGTAGGACTGCAAACAGGCAAGAAACAATTGGCAACCAGCAGACATACTTACCCGGATGACCATCTCCCGGACTTCCCGCTGGTCCTCCTCAGCATCCGGAACTAGTGCGTCATCAAGTTTCAGCCTCTCGATATCGGCAACCAGGTCTCGGACGAAGGAATCCTGCTTAGTGGTTGAACTCCCGGACGAAGTCTTCTCTGCTACCGGTGAGCTGGGGCCTAGCTTGGACGGCCCGAGCCCAGCGAGGCCCTTTCCCTTCCCGGGACCCACGTTGCCGCTGGACAGTTTGAACCTCTTGGCTAAACTGCCCCTCGCCGACCCGCCGGTAAGGGTTACAAGACGGAGGACGGCACCACCCTGGTGACCCGCTTCCTTTTCTCGCCCAGGTCGGCCTGGGTGGATGCACCTGGGCCGCCCAGGGAGAAATTCTTGCTCACTACGGGCACTGGCCCCAGTTTCCGGGGCACGGCTCTGGCACCACTCGGAAGCTTGGCCAGCGCCCCAGCCAGTTTCTTCTGATTAGAAGGTGCGGGCCCCTTTACCGCTGACGCTTTCCCACGGGCATGCCCATATCCCTCGTTCGAGATATCCATCACCACCACCCCGAGATGCTCCACCTGCTCCCCAGTCTCCCGGTTCTCCTTAGTCCTCGAGCCAGCCTCGCCCCGGGCCGTCAGCTCCGCCGCCATTTGATTGTCATCCATGGTTAGCGTCTTGCTCGAGTCTATCCGGGAGGGTACACCTACACGGAAACAAAGGCGTTAGAATAATCGAATAGTAAGGGAGAAGTACTCCAGTTTGACATGGGATCACCCCAAGGAACCCACCGGCCTCCCTCCTAAGATCACACTTATGCAGGATGTTCCACCGGATGAAATTGTAGCTTCGTTCCTCCTCGGTCCAACAACCAAAAATCCTTATTATCCTATCCCTCTCCAGTTCGGAGAGCTCGTAGGACTGATCTCCGATTGGTTGATAGGTCTCGGAGACCATATACTGCCTGCACCTCTGCTGCCACCTGCCTCCGGCTAGTACCACCTTTTTTCTCCACCCCTTCTCAATCCAAGAGGGCAGCTGTGAGATGACCCGGCCTTAGGGTGGATTGTGTGGACCTGACTTGACCTGGCTATGGAAGCTAGCATGTAGGTAGGTCACAAATCTCACATCGCCCGAGGGAGAGTGGATGCGATGCTTATATGTGCAGGGTTAGCACAATACGTAGAGACGCGTTTTGGGGTCTCAATGGCTTCGGAGGGGATGCGAACTCCGAAGTTAAGCTTGCTCGCCTCGTAGCAATCCCAGGATGGGTGACCTACTGAGAAGCTAGCAGGCAGACAACTCCCGAAGCAAAACCGTGCGGGGTGGTTCCCAAAGCGGACAATATCTCTACGGCGCGTGCCGAACCGTTACAAATGGTATCAGAGCCTGTCCTCGGCCAGAAATGTGCCGACGCGGACATCGGACCCTAAGGGGGGTGGATTGAGATGACCCGGCCTTAGGGTGGATTGTGTGGACCTGACTTGACCTGGCTATGGAAGCTAGCAGGTAGGTAGGTCACAAATCTCACATCGCCCGAGGGAGAGTGGATGCGATACTTATATGTGCAGGGTTAGCACAATACGTAGAAACGCGTTTTGGGGGCTCAATGGCTTCAGAGGGGATGAGAACTCCGAAGTTAAGCTTGCTCGCCTCGTAGCAATCCCAGGATGGGTGACCTACTAGGAAGCTAGCAGGCAGACAGCTCCCGAAGCAAAACCGTGCGGGGTGATTCCCAAAGCATATCTCTACGGCGCGTGCCGGGCTGTTACAAGTTGTGTCACTATCAGCTTAAAATCCCGGCCGGCAAAACTCACGCAACCACAGGATTTCCCCATCTTGGAATATATTAGTCGGTAAAGCGCCCGGAACTCGTTTACCGTTGGATAGCTCATCTGCGTAAACGCATAGAGGCATCCCAAGCTCAACACCTGCCTCCACTGGTTACCGGGTAGCTGTGCTGGGGACAACCCGATCGCACTCAGCAGGTACTGTACATAGTTGGGCAGCGGGAGAGAAAATCCATGTCAGAACTGATCTTTGTTTACCGCCACCCATCCCCTCTCCGGGTTACAGGCCAGTTCCCCCGGATTCAGTCCCCGGAGCTCCACCACATCAGGAATCCTCCACCTTTCCCGGAAGCTCTCAATCTCCGCGGGCGTCATTGATCGGTCCGGTTCGTCACACTCAATGACGTGATCCCCGTCAATCAATGTGTACAGCTGCCTATCCTCCTCCTCCTCATCGGTCCCCATCGTTACCCCATTGGGTACTTCCTCCTCCTGTCCCATCCCCCCCGACGGTGTCGCCTCACCACTCGATCGACCAGCTTGCCCCTGCTCTGGGATTGTCAGGGCGAGCCAGTCCTCCAGCCTCTGCTCATCATCAGAAACCGGTCTCCTAGGGGCCGCCCCGGAACCTCTGCTCGAACTCCCTGAATCCATCTTACCTAGGGGGAGGGGAAAGACAGCCTATCAACCGAAAAATCCCCAGAGCTTGACGCGACTCGGTGCAAGCGACGGTTTACCAACCAAAGTAGACCAAGACACAGCAAACCAACAATGGTAAAAACAAACGACCAAAAGACAAAAGGAAGTGCAAGGGAAGAAACAGAGCAGAACTCACCGATTTGTATGCACCACCGAAAGTCAGTAACCGGCAAGCACCGCGCAATGATGACTGGTCAAGAATGTTGAGAAGCAAGCGAACCGATTATCTCTCTGGTCTATCTTCACTATTTTCTCTCTGCACGTCTCAGTAAAAAGTGAGAGTATGCGAGGAGAAGAGCTTATATAGAGATCTGATACCCCAAATTGCCCCTTCGGATTCCCCCCAAAACTAAATGACCTAGGGCACATCAAACGCCTAACGATCCGGATCATTCATCGCCCAACGCACAAAACGGACACCTGCCCCATTATCGGTAAACTCCCTATACGTCATCAAACTGACGGGACTAACGGGCTGCCCTCTTAAATACATGGCAGACACCTGTCTCGCATGCGGAGTATGGCTGACGGTGCAAGGCAGTTCAAATTAACACGCCAGGTTCCCCCTCCTCCTCCCCCCGGCTCAGGGTCAACCCTAAAGCGGGATAGTGGGCACTCACCGGTAATCGTTGTTTCAGCGGGCCATTGGACCCTCAACAGTCATCTTCACCTCAATGGAAATTTCGTCCCTCACCGGGAACTGGCATTCTAAACGGAACTGGCATTCTAAACGGGAACTGGCATTTTAAACGAAGCGGCATTCTAAACAAGAAACCGGCTTTCTAGGCTGAAAAATGTCATCCCAACAAGAACACTGGTACTACACTGCATATGTGATATTCAAAGGGAGATTCCTACAGATTAAACTGGTGCGCGTACCAATACAATCCTATGAACTAGCCCGCACCAACTCATGGCTACACCACCGGGATTTATACACCCAGGGGTGGGAGACTCGATTCTCTAAAAAGGGCGACTCTTCCCGCATGCTCGAAACCATGCACTCACTCACGCCCGTAACAACAAGGCAGTGTTGTGACCGGTGCCACGCACCGTATTGAGAGACTCGATTCTCTGAACAGGGATGACTCTTCCCGCGGGCTCGGAACCCTGCACCGTTCTCACACTTGTACAAATATAAGCTGGGGCGCGTGGGGCGGCGGCCGATAATGAAATCGTGCCCGGACCCACTGGGATCTCTCATGGGAATCTTTGTATCTATGTCACCGATGACTGCAAATCGCTATACCGCTAGTGGCAATCAGTGCCTAGGACATTCACTTGGGGGAAAGGCTAGTGCCTATTAGTAGTTAGGATGAACTGGGGGACTCGCCCGCCCCGCTCTTTACTTACCCGGTATTACGGGGACATAACACATCACGGCGGATGTCAGCACCTCATAATCATAGGTCCCATATGTCACATCATCGTATCTGTATACATATTGTGCACATACATCAAACATCATTACACATTCATAATAGGTCTTCTCGAACGCCCGGCCAAGTCCAATCTTCAACGCTGACTTGGGAGACTGGGGGACCGGTGGGTTTGTATCCCAGCTGGTCTAGCGGCCTCAAGACATATAAGTCCTCATTCAAGATTGCACTTGACCGGAAACTTGGGGGACTTGTTGACAGTAGCCATTGAGTGGATACCTAGGCCCCCAGACCCGCTACCAAGGGCGCCCGGGACCAGTCCAGGACCCGGGGCAGGAAGCTGGGTGCCCGGCCTCGAAGTCCAGCCGGACCGCCGTACCGGCAGGACCCGGGGACCGGGGGCGCCAGTCCGCCAAACATGGGACCATGACTGGCTTACTATATGTGCAGAAGGGAACTTGTCCCACATCGAAGGGTGAGGTCAGCCCTCACACTCAATAGTCTATATAGGAGCACCAACCACCTTCAGTTAGAGGTAACAAATACTTTAACCACTTATTCTCGTTAAGCTTATATCCTATCCCTACCGTACTAAATTAAGCTTCGGAGTGTAATAGGTCGGCCCCGCCCGATATTCTATAAGACAGCAGGACCCGCACGAAGAAGGTAACTTATCCCACCGGTATCAACCTATCCCACCGGTATATGTAGGTCCACCGGATCCTGACAGAAGCATTGATGAAAATAACCTTCCTTTCATACTGACAAAGTTGTACAACTATCAAGATATGTGGATTTTCTTCCTTTCCGATCATAACTCTCTTTCACCGATATTCTTTTGTCATTCCTAACAGTGATAGTTCAGTTAAATTTTTAGCTTTTGGAAGTTAAAACTTCAACTCTAAATTTAATTAACCCCGTAAATTAACCATCCTAAATAATTTAAGTTGCAACACTCTCACTCATGAGTTAGAGATAACTAAAATGACAGCATCATTAATGAACCTTAAATATCTAGCTAGTTTTCTCAAACAGCTACATACATTTTCCTGTCTCAAAAAAGTTCACACTATATAAACACAAATGCCAATTACTATTAGTTTCCAACAATCACTCTTAATTCTAAAACATAAAACTAAATAACTGTAAGAGTAAAAACCACAAAGTAGACTATTATCTAAGCTATTTCCATAAGCTGTTGTCCCTCAGTATGAGCTCTATCTCCACCTTCATTGCCAAAACTATGTTGCCCAAATAAGATCTCTCAACTGCAAACCCAACAGCAAACTCACACCAATGCACAATACCAAAATCAAGAAATTTCATGTACATAGATTGCACACAGATACCTCAAGGAGGAAAAAAAGTAATTTTTTTTTTCTGAATATAACCACCATCACAAATATTGTCATCACTCACAAATATCTACTAACTAAAATATTTATTGCAAAGACTGCTAACATATCACATAAGTTCAAACTGTAAATTTTATAACAATACCTGTTATATTTCCACTTCCATCAGAAAAATTAAACCGATCATACCAATGGACAAAACAAGAAGCATAGTGCTGGCCAAAATAAATAACATAACTATAACAATTCACCGAATAAATAGAACTCTCATCCTACCCCCCCCCCCCCCCCCCCCCCCCCCCCCAACACTCTCTAAACTGAAACTAAAATAAAATTAATATTCACTCTGTTACTAAGTTTGATTACTTTTTAGAGTCAAATGAAAACTCATACTAGAAGACAATAATTATTATAGACCTCATTACAGAAACAAACAATTACCCATTGCTACGCCATCAACTAAACCTTTACAAGAATCACAAGGTGATGAGATATTAAAATAGCATTAAAAGAGCTATGTCTAACTTCCATAGAAAGCAATGCAGCCATGCCCCATAGAGATACCCAAAAGAACACTTTCCAACAAACAACCCATATCTTTTTAGCCCCAGAGGTTTTCTATCGCAACAATCAATTTTTATATACCCAATTGGCCATAGGTCAGAATTGTTAAACCTATAGTGTTTCAATTTACTCGAATTTCCTCCACTCAAGTGCTATCAAACTTACAAAGCTTCAAATAATCAAGAATTTCAATCAATTAGCACAGAAACATAAGACCCAATACAAAATTTAAAGTCAGAGCATCTGGGTCATGAATTGATGATCGTCATGGATTCATATATGAATAGCGAAGGAGAGAAAGAGGGCAGGAGATCGTACTTTGATTGAAGATCGGAAGAGACTTGGAGACGAGAAGCCAATCTGGGCCGATGGTCCGTACAAGATTTCAACCTTGTTCCGAAATTTAGAGAGATGATGATTGATACGGTGGCGAGTAAAATACAGAAGGCAGTTTCCCTTCTCTACCCATCTCTTTTTTATTAATAGTACTTATCCCTTAATATTTTGAGATTTGGACGCTTAGATTTCGCTCTCTTGAAATTTTTCTCCCTTTGAGTAATGTCAGAAACTTCCGGATGTTTTATCCCTGTCAAAGACAGAATCGACAGTGTGTTGTTGGTAATGGGAGTGAAATCATTTAGATTGCTATTTATCTCTACTAAGTTCATTCTAAAAGTTTTCTGAACTGTGTATCATATTGTTAGCCTAATTCTATAGGCTTTACTCCAATCGGTTCATGTCTGTATATGAAACAATGTCACCATTTTATATTGACTTGATGTCACTAATCTATTTCATGCTTCTGTTCTAGTCATTTTTTGTTTCCTGATTCTTTAGGGTTTAGGGTGTTTAAGTTTTAAGGGGACATGAATCATGGAAATTACTACTTTAAAGAGACTAAAATGGCTAGTGATCCGTTTCCTAAGGTCCTAAACCCATATGCTCCTCGACTAGGCTTTGCTTAGTTAGAAACTTGGAATTTAAGCTTTCTTTTTACAGGTTGAATGCAGATTTATTTTAATTTATATATACAAGTGATGAGATTTGGTATATATGGTCATCCAATGCAAGATTAAACCTTAAAACCCAATAGACCGAGCTGGAACTTTCCTACTGCATCTCTGTAGATTTATTGGACTTTATTTCTATCACTGGAGTGTAACATGTGCTACTTTTATTTTTCTTCCTACTGCATCTCTGTAGCATCTTTGCTCTTCTTTTGATTCAGCTCAATTTTGGTTCATGCCAGAAAATTCTTTCAATCAAGGTTATGAGGCAGGAAGGAATGACACAAGCTCTAGCTCGATCCAAACAAATGTCTAGCACAAGAGGAGATTGAAGTCATCGATGTTCATTTGTTAATTTGTTAATTTGTTCATGTTATGGTGTTGGACAATACTTTGTAATCGCATTTGTATGGTTCTACCTCATTGTTGTATCTTGTATGATGATTTATGAACTTTCAACTTTTAGAAAGAGATGAATACAATTATGTATTGAGCTAGGCCTTAGACTTAATTGGGCCGATATTATATGTTGGTAGAGTCTCATTACCAACCGAACCAACAGAAAGTATTGGTATACCGAAGAGTCGGTACATGGGTTTTGGTGGTTGGTAATGGTACAAATTTTCTCCTTACCAATTACAATTGGTTGGTAGATGGCAGAGACAAAAATTAATTGGTAATGTACCGAACTCAGTCCTAATTGGCACATTGTAATCAGTCTAATGCGGCTTCAACAGGCACTGCACTATCACCTCCTTGAAAAATATGCCCTTCAAAAAATAACATCCTTGCAGATGCCCTTCGTTAACACGGCTGACGTGGCTGATGCGGCATGTTTGAAACACATAAAAATGTAAAATAATATAAAATCAAAATCTTCATGTATAAAATTCTAAACCACAGTTGCTCACTTAATTTATTTTGTCCTAAAAACAAAGAAAAACAATGATCATGGGTCCCAATTGTTTCGAACTCACTCTCAGGAAGAGCAGTACATGAATCCAATAGGCAAACTACTAACGCAATTCAAAAACAAATTTATCAACTGTTATAATAGTTATAGCAGCCACCATAGAAAAAAAAAATTAAACACAAACTTGAAGGTTTGATACTTAATGTCAGGCCAAACTCCATAATACCTAACAATGAATACTAAATTTCCTAGCATTTTTAAGAATCACACACTGTAATTTGCATAATATCCTGATCATAAGAAAAAGTCGAGTAGGACAAAGAGTTCTGAGATTGAAACTTCACATAAAAACTACAAAAAAACATAATAAGTCATCATACCTTTATGTTCTTCCTACCTTCCTCAGTTATAGACAAACCCAAAATTGATTTCCTTCTTCTCCCTTTTCCAAAATTGATTTACTATCACATTTAACAAAACAAATTCAATAGCTAAATTATATAATCATCCTTTCACAACCATCAAAACACAACATATGAGTTGTGTCCCAAAAGAAGTTTGTTTGTTCGTTTTTTTTTTCTTTGTGTCCCAAAAAAGTTTACTTTGGATGTGTCATCTACGCCGATAAAAGATATGACTCATAACATATGAGTTGTC
Organism: Potentilla sterilis; assembly: GCA_963682095.1. Classification (NCBI taxonomy): domain Eukaryota; kingdom Viridiplantae; phylum Streptophyta; class Magnoliopsida; order Rosales; family Rosaceae; genus Potentilla; species Potentilla sterilis. The sequence goes on along the minus strand of OY821756.1, from coordinate 45,689,034 downwards.
TGTGCACAACTATTGAACTGTATGAAGTCAATGTAGGAATGTATTTAGCAGAGGAACAATAAGCTTAAAGATGTGCTATATAAAAACTTGAGGCAATAGTTTTATTTGAGAAGCTTTCCCATTATTGCATAATGGGGTTATATAAGCACACATACCCCTCATCTAATTAAAGGAGGAATTATTCTGAGTTCCGGGACCGTTGATGGGAAAGCAGCGGCAACAACAACAACATTTTGAACATTAGAGAAATAAAGTTCGTTAGATCGAGATACTATTAGGGATTCCTTTGCCGGAAAGTCCAGCTTCACCGGTAGGATAGAGCAAAGTATAAGGCATCTTGACCGGTCCGACTCGGTTCTTTAACTTCTTATCACTGTTCATACGTAAAACGCTATCCTCAATTTCAGCCAGTCTCTTTCCAAACCTATCGAAAGCTTCCAGGACTTCTTTGTCCGATGTCCACCCAGATACTCTCTGGCCCAAATAGACTTCATCACTAGCATGCCTAGACAGAATCTCTACGAGTGAAACACCGAGCATACCCTTAAACCGACCAGTAATAGTTTTCAAGAAAGCTAAATCAGGGTTGGTCTTCAGCTCTTCATATTCCGGAGTTCCAATCTCAGGCATGAATCTCCTGCTTACAGTTGGCCGGTTTGGAAGGTATCCGGCATAGGGATACTGCCCAAAGTTAACGGCTGCGTGGAGAGCAGAGGCAGTCCAAATGATGATAGTGCATGATTCAATGAGCTCATCGAGAGTGTGCATTTTAGGCCACCAGGGTTCATTCTTCAAGTCACCATGACCCACCTCCACAAGTTCCTTCCACCAGGACTGGAGCTCAGTGTCTTGTTGAACCATATGATCATTCTGGTAGTAGAAGGAGCAATAGTCTGAAACCCAAGTTTTTATTGCAGACCAGATATTCAGTCCATCAACAGCAAATGGATAGTCCTCAATAAGTAGGCGAACACCGTGTGGAGAACTGGCATCCTTGACAGCGATTCCTCTGTATTTTGCGAAGGCATAAGTATTGCTAGCGAAATGTTGCAATTAACCATGTATTCAAGTAGGCTATTATATTTAGAACTATATTTGAACCTTTCAATTATAAAGTTTAAAGCATTTGAAGAGAATTATTTCGTTATATGTTATGTTTTGGGTCCAAAGTCTCAGAAATTTTGTGTACCTCTTGATGAGATCTGCAGGGAGAGCTTGGTCTGGGAAAACCCAACTCTTATAAACCACAGCTGAGATTTCCATGGCATACTTAGCAGGAAAAAAAGTTTTCTCCATAAGGCCACCAGCATTAATGAGAAATTGCCTGGCCTGTGCGTTTATATTCATTGTGTCACGGAAGTGAGGATGCAGAAGTTTGTGAACTGGATGAAGCACGCTTAGCTGCCTGTTGGTGGCTATCACAAATGGTTCAATGACCGCATGGGTATTCAACCTGTGAGCGAAAGATAAAATATATATCATGAACATATATGAACATATTAATTGAGCTTAGTTTGATTCCTTCAGAGGAATGAATTAACAGCTAGCATACCAGTGACTGATAACTTGTTGAGATCCATAGTCATTTACGGCCACATAGGCCTTAGCCAGTTGCCATATGGAGTTCTGAACACCATATTCAGCTGGTATGTACACTTTGCTAGTGCAACCGAATTGATCGCCTTCAGGACGAGGCAAGCTTAGCTCAATCACTAATGGCTTCAATGTCCCATCACTTTTCAAGAAAAGGAGTGTCCTACTGCCGTAGACCCTGTTTTTAGTTGATAAGTTTATCTTCCTCACGAACGGCATGAAGGCATCATGATGATCTAATATGAATAACCTGTTGTCTCTGAGTGCCTGTTTAATTACCCAAAACGAATCCGTTACATTTAATCACAGTTCATATAAAATCAATATCACTCAATGTTGAGAATATACATCCCACATGGGAAAATGGGACCTAGCCTGTGGGTTTATAAGGGTTTGGGCTACTCCTTCCATTGCCAATTGGTTTTGGATTGGAAACCCAGACTACTTTATCATGGTATCAGAGCGGGTTACCCACGTCCACGTGTGAAGCCCAAATGGCCACACGAACTCCACATCACCCAAAATGTTGTCTACGTGTATGACTTGAAAATTCGCCACACGTGCGGGGGCGTGTTGAGAATATACATCCCACATGGGAAAATTGGACCTAGCCTGTGGGTTTATAAGGGTTTGAGTACTCCTTCCATTGCCAATTGGTTTTGGATTGGAACCCAGACTACTTTATCAATAATATCCAATTGTACCGAGGCCTTTTGTGATTAAAACCCAACACCTTTAAGGTGGCTAAGTTGAGACAATATCGGTACATCACCCAAAATGTTGTCTACGTGTATGACTTGAAAATTCGCCACACGTGCGGGGGCGTGTTGAGAATATACATCCCACATGAGAAAATTGGACCTAGCATGTGGGTTTATAAGGGTTTGAGCTACTCCTTCCATTGCCAATTGGTTTTGGATTGGAACCCCAGATTACTTTATCAATAATATCCAATTGTACCGAGGCCTTTTGTGATTAAAACCCAACACCTTTAAGGTGGCTAAGTTGAGACAATATCGGTACAGTTGATCTACGGGCCACACTTGTCACCGTTTAACATGGTATCAGAGCGGGTCCCTCCCCAATTGCTTCCCCAGCACTATTGGGTTTCCCCAAGCATAATGGACTCAAATTTGGGTTCATCGAATTGCCATCAGAGAAATTCTGATTGGTTTCATACCAAGTGTCCGCAGTGGGCCTTAGACCATACATACAAATTTCTGTTGTCAGAGTTGGACCAAATGAATTACACGTGCAAACATCCAACGAAAATTAGGTTGCACGTGAGGGGGAGTGTTGAAGAAGAGAGATCCCACATTGGAAAAGTGACAAATAAAATACAACTCATAAGTGGATAGATAATATCCAATTGTACCGAGGCCTTTTGTGATTAAAACCTAACACCTTTAAGGTGGCTAAGTTGGGACAATATCGGTACAGTTGATCTACGGGCCACGCTTGTCACCGTTTAACAATTATCTATCCACTTATGAGTTGTATTTTATTTGTCACTTTTTCAATGTGGGATCTCTCCTCTTCAACACTCAACATTTATATGATATATTACCTGATGCACCTTTAGTCCATCCAAGTTATGCTTGATGTGGTCTTCTGTTATGGTGCTACTGTGATCACCATAAACTTTTGGATCTAGTTTGCTTGCTGGTGGAAACTCCTATGGTAACATCACAAGTAAATGTCTTAATGATTTATATGATTAATGAGCAAAAGTTAGGAAAGACGAGAAATGATATGAAGATTACTTGGAGACGCCGGATTATGTTGGGGTTAGCCCCAGCCAACATTTGTCTAGCAAATTCTTCATCTGTCCTCCAAGCATTCTTATCCTCTGTTCCAAATCAATAATTCATCACAGCTCAACTAGAGCATATGAAAGAAGGAAAATATAGTATGATATATGTGCATGTGTGTGTATTCAAAGTCTATGTATTACATAGAGGCTCATACCTTTGATCACACTAGGCACTGGGAATTTGAGGAATCGTTCACCGTCAGTTCGGAAAACTTCCTTGATCATTGCCAAAGGAACCTTGTCGCTAATGTTCTTTAATAAACCTTCAGGCAACGGAAACCCTCCTCCATAGAGGTTGTGAACCTCTTGCAAGCTGCCAAACTCGTTGGGAATTAATTTTAAATCAAACATTTTTTTTAGCGCTGGTCCAACGGAGTGAGCCAAGGCTTTCAGTACATAAGCAAGGAAGTCAGACATCTTCAAGTGCCCGAATCTTTCATCTCTTGGCACATATATGTCAACTAGAGGGAGCTTGTTAACTAGAGGGAGCTTCTCAACTAGAGGGAGCTTACTCTCGCTGTTGGGATCTGATAATATATCATCTATTATCATGAAACTTCAATATTTATGTATGAAGTTAATCTAATGAAATATAAGTGTTATGTACCTGTCCTTGTTGGTGGTCTGCTAGTTCGTCCTCTACGTGGGTAAGGGTACTGGCTAGATCCTCCAAGAATTGGACGGACTTTTTTTGAACTCTTGTCTGGGTTACCGAGATCATTGTAGCAAGCATAGTCGTAGACCCTGTCCCATTCCTTAAGCTGTCCGGTTCCATTTCCTCTTAACTGCTCAAGTTCCTGTAGTCTGTATTGGCGCAGTGGCAATGGAGTATCACTTGGAAGATACGTCTGGAGAAGTTTTAATTCATACATCCCTTGATTACTTAATTTTCAAGTAATTTACAAATTCTATGAACTTGTTCTAAGAAGAAATATAATTAAGTTAATAAACATCAGTACTTACCTTGTTAGCAAAGAAAATACGGTCTTTCTTGTACTTGGATGCAGGGTAGACCCATGAGTTGCAAACAAAGAGGATCTGACCGGCACCTGGAACATCTTCGAGTGTGACCGTCTTAAGGAAGAACTCACTTTTATGATTGTTTCTTATTATGAACGCTCCCGGAACTCCTATTTCGCCTTCAACGTCAAAGGTAACCTTGAATGCAGTTTCTCCTGTTGTTGTTACCGGACCGAGTGTGGTAATCCAGTTCTCCAAATGTGCTACTTTCCCCAGTTTCCCTTGCGATCCATATGCTGCAACAATTTACAGAACCAAGTGTACGTCAGAAGAAAAACAAAAACAAAAAAGATTCTACATATATTTAATAACCAAAATCTAGACTGCCTTGCAATGTAGTTCAAAACATTTATTCAGCAAATGTGCTGTCTAACTTCATAGTCCGGCTCCGGCAACAAAGCATAAGGTACTTGTGCAGGTTACTATACTTTTGTATGAGAAAGAACATCACCCATACATATTTAATTAGTTAGGCCAGCTGGGATTGAGATGAGATGAGATGAGAAAAACTCACAAGAATCACCGCTAATGAGCTGCAACGAAACGCCTTGGCCCAACAACTCATACACACGGTCGACAACCGAAGCATGAAAGTCATTGAAATCCAACACATTGTTCTTCATCAGCACCACGGTTCCTTTGATCTTGTTACTAGAACCATGCTTGATTTTGTCAATGATGTCGACAGTATTTGTCACAAATTTGGAGATACGTGACATGTTGTATATGAGGAAGAATAACTAATTAAGCAAAGGTTGTGAAAGAGGAGTTGGGAAGAGTTGGTTTGTGAAGAGGGAGAGGAGCGCTCTGGTATTTATAGGAAGTAGGTGATCGATCGGGGAGGTCTTATTATGAGAAGAGAGGAAGTGCTACTACCACGTCAATTAATGAAACACTTTAATTAGATGATAACACGTTATGTATATCAGTATATGTCATATAGGCTGACACATAAAGTAGACACTAAATGTAATGACGTGATTTATCTAGCATTATTAAATACTTTCTACTCTCATAACTTCAAAATATCAAATGAATGTTGTGGTTTTGAAATATTACAATCTTAATTTTCTGCATTTGGGTTTAGGTATTACAACAACTTATGTACACATTGGACCTTGGGGACTACTCCTCACCGTAAGGTTGTCCTTGGTGTTTTGTCTATGTTAGGGTGACTCTTCCGCTCTAACATCTGTTATGGTGTGTGATATAGAGATTGCTTAGGTTTTCTTATGTAGTTTTGCATAGTTTTATTTTTACAAAGTCTAGAAGAACATATCATGTTCATGTTGTATTCCTAAATTAATTTCTTTGATCAATAAATGGCTTAACGCCCCTTGCTTCAAAAAATAAAAAAAAAATATATCAAATGAATGCAGAATGCAGATATTTCTGCTATATATTTTATCGAGTAGAGACCAAGGACGTCGTATGAACAAGGGTAACCTTGAAGCTAGCTCATGTGCTCAAAATGTTCACATACACGTTCATAAGAAACCAAGGAACTGGCTAGATTGTGAAACACATTGGAAGTTGGTTGGTTCATTAATAACCAAACCTAAGTAGCAGTCTAAAGTCAAATCTTCTGCATCTAGTTCTTAAAATAGGGCCAACATCTTCATTATACTTCTGCAAACTGCAATGGAGATTTAAAGTGCATGAGCTGGGAGAAAGATATGTTTTTAAAGACTGCAACTGTTAGAAAGTCACTAGAGGGCCCAGAAACCCAAATGCCACCTTATCTTCCTATCAGCAGAACACGGTGTTTGCCTTAGTATGGCCACTTAAAGAAGAGAAGTAGTATGCTGACGTAGTGAAGCTGTACTATGCTGACGTAGTCAAGCTGAAGTAAGCTTATCTTAGGGCTCGGTATTTATCGCAGGATTAGCACAATATATGCTGGCATGGGTCACGCAAGAAACCCTACTTGGTTGTTTCTTCCCCAAAATCCAGCCGTTGCTTGCCCTTCAAGCAGGATCAGTCATCTTGATTTTGTGGAAGAAACCCTTAACTCAAGGGATTGGCCATTCTTCTCATCTCTATGTAATAGCTTAGCGTTTTTCCCTATAGGTCTTAGGAATGTCATGATCTCGGTTTATACCATTGTATCAAACCGAGCTCTCTCTTCTTGTATATATATTTGTAAAGGTTTAGCTTTGAATACAACTTCAACACATTCAATCATATTCAGCTTGTTCATCTTTACTCTATAATTCAATACCACTATTCCAATTATCCTTCTGAATTATTTTGCTAGTTGCTTCAAGGCTTACATAATGCAGTTAATTTGATTAATTAGTGAGGAAAAGTTTACCTTGTTCAAGTAAGATTAATTCCGTAACATCTTATATGTGTCTTGACCTAATTAAACTAAGTTAGTAGTATCCTTAGTAGATAGGGAATCTCTAATTGTTCGGGATACTTGATGTAATGCTTGTATAAATGTCTTTTTATCTATTAATAAAACTACGCTTTGTATTTTATTATTTTCTCTTGAAACACGTTATTCTCCGCCCTGTAGCGGCTGCCCCCCCCGCCGGTGTCCTTCCTCAATGCTGGTCGAGCCTTCCTTGACGCAGCCCAACGCCGCCGTCGCCTGCCCAGCCCGGTGATCTGAAATTCTGCTGTCGCACGGATATGCAGCTCGACGACGATCCAATGTTGACGAAGCCTTTGCCCCGAGCCGCCATCCGCTTTAGCCGTCGACCCAATTCGGACGACGACCTGGCGCCGCCCTCCTCTCCGCGCCTCTGTTGCGATTTCCAACATGAATGATCCATATTCGAAGGATCGACCCGGTTCCCTCGATCCTGACCCGACCCGTCTGCAATTGTTGCAGACTCGGTTTCAGCCGGTAATTGTTGATTCGACCCAGGCAAAACGGTAATTGTTTTTGTCCCAGTTAAAAAGTTTTTACTCTACGGGTTAAAACAGTTATTGCAGTGATTTTTTTATTAGTTTTACTGCTATACATGGTGAATATGACTAACCATATGTTTCTCTTTTCCATGAAATTTATTACACGACGCATCGTGATGGAATTGCGAGGATTATATCATTGCACGTACATGGAAGAGCATCTCAAAATTATAAGTAAGATTTTATAAAAGTTCATGCTTTTTAGAATTTCAATTGTTGGGACTTTTGTTTTTTCTGGGAGTTTTAAACTCCCTGCTACATCATCCCAATTCGTTTGCTTCTTGGGACGATACAAAGGGACCGCATCCACCCCAGCGTATCACTAAGGGACAACTGTGATGTTATGATGCGATTCTTAACGAATCACACTAATTTAACCCTGTAAAATCGTTAGTAGTATAGAATAAGTAGAGATCGTTCAATCTGAGGATTAAAGGTACCTGAAATATATATAAAAAGGTTAGAACATATTATTCACACATATAACCACATTTCAAACATAAAAAGGGGGGTTTTGGAAATTGTTCCAAGTCCTATAAAATTGAAAACGAAAGTAAAAGAAATTTATGCTAATATATACACATGATCATTATCTTTCCACACATAACATTCACACTTAAGCACTTAAAACATATAACACGAAAATAAAGGAAATAGGGCAGTAAGCACGAAATATCCTAAACTCGACTTAGTTTCATGTCACATCCCGGGACCAGCTCCGCCGTAACACGATATTGTCCGCTTTGGGAGCTCTCCTCTCATGGTTTTGTTTCTGGGAGCTCACGCGCAACTTCCCAGTAGGTCACCCATCCTGGGATTGCTCTGAGCTTAGCAAACTTAACTTCGGAGTTCCCATCTCCTCCGAAGCCATTGAGCCTCCAAAAGGCCTCGTGTTAGATGGAGGTGGGCATGTACATATAAGACACGTTGGGAACTCTGAAGTTAAGCTTGCTAAGCTCAGAGCAATCCCAAGATGGGTGACCAACTGGGAAGTTGCGCGTGAGCTCCCAAAAACAAAACCGTGAGGGCCAGAGAGAAGAGCGCCCAAAGTGGACAATATCGTATTTTGACGGAGCTGGTCCCGGGATGTGACAATTTGGTATCAAAGCAAGGTGTCACACTTCTCATTTAAACATGCAAATTCTAAGAATTACTCAAGCCCTAGGAAGATAACATATAACAAAGCAACTCAGCGTATACTTGATCCATATTATTTTCGACATATGAAATCGATACTCAAAACACATTGCAATTATGCTAAGCATCAATCTCAGTTGCACAGAAATCCTTAAAATTAAATAAGTGAAAGTAAAGAACTAAAACGTGAACATGCTTCCCTAGACCTAGACTTTTGATTTTATTACATATTTAGATTACGAAATTACATGTTAAAAACTTCTTGAATCCGAAACTTAAAACCATAAACATAAAACGAAGACTCAATTACGATTTTAACATGCATTCTATAAAACCAAATCCGAAATTATTTTACACATAGACATGTAAACAATAATCTAAAATACATATGAGTTTCATAGACAAAACTACACATAACTACAAAGAATAATACAAGCCGAAAAAGGGGAAGAAGTAGAATAGATCACACTTTGTAGACACCTTGAGGGAGATCTTCACAAAGTGATAATGGAGGAATAGAGGCTAGAATAGGGCACGAGTTTAGAGACGTTTGAGGTGGTGGTGGAGTGTTTTTCGCTTGCTATTCTATGTAGGACTAAATGTTGAATTTTGGTAGACCTTGAGGCTTGTGTTTTTTGCTTGAAGATGGATGATTTGACAGAGGGGTGCCGGCCTCTTTATAAAAGAGTAAAGAGAGAGGGCACGGTTTGGGAGAGTTTGTGAAACCAAAATGGGATGAGAATCCTTGTCTTTGATATAATTTCCCAATCCACAACGGTATATGATTTCCTTTCCCTTAGAGGACTAGGTTTTCCTTGTTGAGTTTGGATTTCCCTTGCCGTGTCTTGATCCCTTCACACATCTTCTTCAAGGCTGCCACATGCATAGGGTATGGTTTGGATACCTTCTTGGACGCGTATTATACACGCTTTGCAATTGTATCTGACACGTTCCTCATGCGGATCCAACACGGCTTCAACACGTCTTCTACTTGTTCTTCACATCGTTCGGACATGGTTTGTCTTATATTTTCTTTTCCTCTTCTTGTCTGTGTATCTCATCCTTGGTTTCTTGCCGATTTGCTCCTCTAATCTTTGTCGTTTCTTGTTCTTGAAATCTTCTTCAAATTCGGCAATATCCTGTCTTTGAATCTTTGTTGAAATCAGGACATTTTCCCCTTCTCGTTTCTTCCCAATTCTTGTTCTTTGTTCGATTCAGGACATTTTTCTCTTCTTGAATTTCTGAAAATATAAATGAGGAAGTAATATTAGAACAAGATATACTTACCAAAATTTTCAATTCTAATTCGAAATGGATTCCTAGTTCGATGAAATTTCCTAAACCAACTCAAATTCCTCCTTTCGCAAAGATTCCTTATCCGATTTAGTCTCCTAGAATGATTAAGATTCCTACTCTAAATAGGATTTACGACAAATTTTGCTAATTTTAGCGATTTAACTTTAAAACACAACAAGTCTGCTAAATACTCGCAACTTTACGAAACGACTCGATTCTACAACAAATAAGGTTTAAGCAAAGCACAAATAGAGGTAAAAACATATTAATATTATAGCACTTTGTGCTCTTATTATGTTACCATCTAAAGTTGTGCTTGTGGCTGTGATATTACTGTGAACCACAACTTTTTATGACTATTTTGTCACGATTCCGACAGAATATTGTCGATGCTTGTGACGTCCTATGGAAGTCACATTATATAAAAATGGACAAACTTATGATGTGCGACGAAAATTATCGCTGTAACATCTATATGTGACAGAAATTGTCACAATAAATATTGAATTGAGTTACCATAATCTTGGTCTCGACCTGAATTCAATATCTTCCCTCTTGTTCTTTTGAGAAAAAGATAAATTGACCGCAAAATGTGCCCTAAAATGACATTGAAAATAAAAGTAATGAAATTCATGTCACACGATCACAAAAAGAGGGGGAGGCTATGCCTCGAAACCTCCATGTCATAAAGAAAAAAGAAAAGGGCCATTGAAAAAAAAAATCATGTCATTGATGTTATTCTACATCGGTTGACTAATTGCAAAATAATGCAATTATCTGGTCAATGAATACAAGAGATGATACGACCTGAACCTTACATTACCTCATGACAGTTTTACTTTTATTTTTATGTTCGGGAAATTGTTTTTACGATTCAGAAGTTCTATAAGTTGACCCGACAGAGAATTTTATTTCTCGAAGAGATAGAAGACGTTAAAACGAATTCGTGGACACACAACACATTTAATTTGTAGTTCGCATGAAAAAGTTATGATGTAAAATCCCTTAATTTTTCGATTTTTGAACGAATATAAATAGCCAGGAGGAAAATTTCCCGAAACAAAAATCCCCCATTTCTTTTTCTTCTTTCTCTCTCCTTTCCCTCGATTGGCTGGAGCTGCACCGCCCTTCACCCATATCCGCCGTTCGGCCGAACTGGACCGCTGCACTGGTCACATTCGAACCGGCTTGGCCTCCTCTTCGCGTCTGTGGTAGCGACACGGAGGGGGGGGGGGGGGGTTCGCTGCCGTTTGGCCGTGTGACGCCCTTGAAGCTCAGCCACCGATCAAACCAGAATTCCCTCCTTCGGCCACGGTTGGGTCCGATTTTTAGGGGAAATTGAAGGTCTCGACCCGTGCAACAATTCCATAAAAGGATTTGATCCAATTCAACCCAGGTAAGGAGAATTTTAGATTCAAAATTTTAAGGTTTCGGGTTATTTGTTGGTGTTTGGTATAGATGATGAAATTGATGTAATTGGATGTTGAATTCATATTCAGGACGTTGTTTAGAGTTAATTTGAAGTTCGATTATTGGAAATTTGGTGAAATTGCAGGTTCAGAGTTCCTGATGCCGTGTCGGCCGCGGCGGCGGCGGAGGCAGTAGGGATGAGGTCCTATGATGGTGGCGATCAAATTGGGGCAATTTAGACGTTGTTGGAGGTGTCTTTGCCCTCCATGGTTGAGCTACCGCCGGCGAAAGGTTGAAGAAGGGTAAAAAGTAAAAAATAAAACGGTAAAATATTAAAAGTAAATAGTAAAACAGTAAAACAGTAATTCAGTAAACAGTAAACAGTAAAACTAAATGGTAAATAATAATTAGACTTTCACCATTTGTTGTTTGACTTTGACTATTACTGTTTAACCCTATAATTTTACTGTAGACTTTCCGTAAAAAGATAAAAGTTGGTTAAAAAGGATTTTACGACAAAATAACCAGTAAAATAATTGATCAGACTCGGGATGGGTGTCATGTGTAATTTTAGACGTCAATTATTTTGGTATTTGAAGCGTAATTCTTATACCGATAAAAAGAAAGGAAATTAGGATGTTTCAGGCGAGTGAGGACGTCGATAGATTTAACTTTTATAATTCAATTCCGAGTTTTGAAATATCTTTTAAATACATCTCTGTTACAGGCAAGGGGTTACTCGACGTGAGGAGAGCTCGCAATAGCGACGCGTTCGGCCCTACTGTGAGTGGATTTAAAAAAAAAAATGCATGCATAAATATTTTATTGAAATGCAGTTTATTTTAATTAAATGATTTCTGAAGCATGATATGAATTATCGAAGGCCGATAATTCATATAGTTTTATGAATTTTATATTTAAAGTGAAATATGAATTTGGGTTATATTTTTACGATTACTATTTTAAATAGTATGTAATTTTATCCTGAAATGAGATTTCCGGCGATTTTATGATTTCTCTATTTTATGAATTTCAACACATGTGGGACATGTCGATTTTATATATTATTATTTTCGATATTGTTTTTCGGCATGTGAGACATGTCGATTATGTATATTTTCTTAGAGGCTATTTTTATAATTTGATGATATTTATAAGCCTCAGATGTGCGGTTGGGGACCATATCGATTTATGATACATAAGGGGAAACGTATTTCGGTTTTGTTCCTTATTTATAGCTACCTACTCATAAAATTTGGGGACCATTGGACACTGGAAGGTGGTGAACCGCTCGCATAAATGTTCACTGACCTCCGGCGATATTTCCGACCGGTTCGGTTTGTTTCCGGTTGGTTCCGACAATGATGCTAGTGACGTTGGAATCCTAACACAAATGTCTACCTACTGTTAAAATTTGGTAGCATTTGGTGTTCCAGAACTCAGTGAAACGTTTCAGGAAGCGTATATGCATGTTACATTTTATAATGGAATGCATCTTGTTAATGGATAAGTGTTAACGATCAATACTTATAGTCTGATATATAGAAAGTTTAACAGACGATCTCATTTGCGTCACTTTTGATGAACCAGTCTTCATGTCGTTAGGGGGAGATAAAAACAAGTATGTTCAAGTAGAACGACTTGACATTGTTGTGGTTTGTCCCCACTGTGGCTCATCATGTTCCCCAAAGTCTCATAAATCAAAGTGACGAGATTTGATATACATGCTTCAAAGAGCAAACTATTGGTCTTTTAAGGAGAAGATCGGAATAGTACTCTTGTTCCAAACATGCTTGAAAGGTTTGATGTCCGGATAAATAGATATGTCGTCACCCATTGATGGTGGCATGCTGACTCCACAAAAGTGATAGATGGTGTGACTAGGCCGTGGCTCTCACAGAAGTTTAGAGAGGCCACTTGGTTCGATTTACACTCGTCGTATGCGAGTTTTGGCACAACTTGACCATTTGATCAATGACAACTCATTCGGCTCATGAATTATCTGGATTATTGTCAACATTGGGGGACGCCTCAATGCAAAGCCAATCCATATAGAGATCTCTACAAATGTGAATTAAACTAGTGTACATGAGAGCGTGGTTTATGAGTTTGTTATCGAACATACACACTTCCTTGAAAAAAACACCAATGTTGTGAATTGGTCTACACGGAAAAATATGCGATCCAGTTTAAACAAAGAGATAGGTCTTTGGTCAGGTGATCCCGACACCGCAATTGTAAACCCTATCGATCATGTTTAATGGAAAGCGTAGTGAGAAAAAGAGGCTAGATTCACCTTATGGCGCAAGGTCTCTCACAAATTTCCCTGAAATCGACTACGATGATATATGCTCTCGTAATGGAGTCATATTGCACTCCACTACCTTGTCAGTTAGGTAGTTCTAAAAAACTAAACATGCAGCTTGTGAATCATCTCTATTGGGACTAAGTAAAGAGATGTACATAAACATCCTGAACGGATTAGTTTTCACCCAAGTCAAGTGAGAAGAAACCACGAAGTGCCTATACTATCAGATTGAGACGATCTCTTAATGCGTTCCAACAGTCTGGTAGGATATGGTAAATACAGTTAAGTGACTACTTGATTGGGGATGAGATATGAAGAATCATGCCTATTTGCGTGTGAACTCCGGATGAATTGTGATTGAGATATCACTAATCCGACGTGAAGAATGAAAGGATCTTGCGAATACATAGTTTCGAATGTGAGAACCGTTAGTGATGAACTTATTCATCTATCGGCTTATGGTAATCTAAAGTACGTTAAACAAAAGCCTATATGTATCTCATGATCAGTCGATGTCTTGAGAAGACTCATTTCATTTGTATGACGAGAAATCTTGGGAGATGAAACTCTCTATCTAAGTACCATGTGCGCAATCATATACTTGTCATAATCTGCTCGACTCGACATCTCATTCGCCATAAACTTATAAAACCAAGGTAATGACTAGATGCGCCCACGCAATATCATGGTATATGGCGGTACTTTCTTTCAAGTGTGAAATATTTAGACTCATTCGATCCCATCGTGAAAGACACGTCAAAAATCAATTCCAGGATCTGCCTGATTTCATAGGTCGACTTCTCCGAGACCTACACGGCAGCCCACTCGTTGGAAAATGGTGAAACTGGTACCGTTGGAAAAGTCTATATGTCTACTTTCCCTTCGACCAAGCTTTTTATTTTACCCAAGTAGTTTTGTTTTTCTTGGACGTTTTAGCGATGCAACATGTTATGCACCGTCTCACATTAGGTACGCGACACAAGGGGGAGTGTTCAAGGAAAGTTAATTTCATAACTTACGAAATGTGTCTTGACCTTATTAGACTAGGTTAGTAGTACCTTTAGTAGATAAATTGCAGCAGATTACCTTTAGCTTTGCATCTTAATCAATGCCTCTGCAATTTATACAACAAGTAGTCAAAAACAAAAAGCCTAGATATCATTTGACCCCAAGGTCCAAATTCTTTGTTATTTTTTTTTTAGGGGAATGAATAACTTCATTGACTAAACGTCATTACAATCAGCATTTATCAACTCTAAAACAAAAGGAGGAGGGAATAAAGTAAACTCACTAAGCCCTGAATTCAGGGCATCAGTTGCCAAACTATGAGCAACTCTATTAGCTTCCCGACGGACATATTGAACCCGTACTGATGTAACCTGCAATAACATCTCTCTAAGATCATCAATGAGATAACCTAGATCTGACCAATCCAGACCTCTGCTCCCTAAAGCATCCGCTAAGCCTGGCAGTCCGTTTCAATAATAAGAGGTGAAAAACCAACCTGCAATGCCAGTTGTACCACTTCTAAGAGAGCCAGGAGTTCCCCATGTCTAGCCGAACTGGAAGCCGATATATGGCGACGAAAAGAACCCAGACATACCCCTGCCGAATCCCGAAAAATGCCTCCCAACCTAGTAACTCCAGAATGAGAACTAAAGGCAACATCCACATTCAGCTTAATATACCTCTGAGAGGGTTTCTTCCACCTGGCCGAATCCCTAGGATTCCTTCCACTCCCCTTCGGATGGGCAGAACGATACTCCTCCCACCAACCCAGGGTAATCGACACAATCTCAGTTGCCAGCTTAACATCATTACGCCATACTTTAGCATTCCTGTTTTTCCAAATTGCCCAGACAAACATGAGTAAAGCTTCAAAGGAAGTTGGGTTTTGAGAATGAGGCTGAAGTAACCAATCAACTACAGTGGATACCGAACTGGCTGATGGAAGCCTGGCCAAGAGCAGAATTGAGGCAGCATTGGGACAATCATGTAAGGCATGGAGAGGAGACTCAACCTCTTCCTCACAAAAAGGGCACTCAGTGTCAATATCAATTCTGCGTTGACTCAATCTGCTTCGTGTAGGCAGAACATTAGAGACAACTTTCCAAGCACATACTTTAACCTTAGCCAGAACAGAGGCATTCCAGATTTTCGACCATAACTGGGAACTAGGATAAGGGCTGCCCCCTACCACCTGAAGAACCCGACGACGAGCTAGGTGATAAGCTGTCTTGACAGAAAAGACCCTCTTCTTATCCTCACCCCATGTCCATCTATCCTCGTGTCTACAACTACTCAAAGGAAGAGCGCCGATCTGCAGAACAATGTGAGTCAGAAACAGTTCCTGTAATAATGTAAACTTCCAAGTGCCTGAATTATCCAGTAAATCAGAAACCCAAAGAACACGAGGATCATAATAATCTCTAAGACTAACTCCCTCCAACCAAGGATCATCCCAGATACTCATGTGAGTGTCATCCCCAATCTGACGCCGGACACCACACCTAAGGACATCCCTCCCATCCAAGATACTCCTCCATGCATATGAATGCGATTTCCCCAACTGAGCCTCCTAAAAATTACAGTTTGGAAAATAAATGACTTTTAGCAGTTTACCTGGTAAAGAATCTGGGTTCTGAATCAATCTTCATCCCTGTTTAGCCAACATAGCCAGATTAAACGCAAAGAGGTGACGAAATCCCATACCCCCTTCTGATTTAGGCTGACACAACTCATCCCAAGCCTTCTAGTGCATACCTCTCTTCTCATCCGTTCCACCCCACCAGAAGCGTACACAAAGCTGGTGAAGTTCCTGAATTAGATTCTGGGACAACATATAATTATTCATGGTATAGAGTGGTATAGCCTGTGCAACCACCTTGATAAAAATCTCTCTTCCTGCTGCGCTGAGTTATAGAGTGGCATAGCCTGTGCATAGCCATATTCTTTGTTATTTGCTTTTACATGTCTATTGAATAACTTGAATGTACTTGTATTATTAGCTTAGTTAGTATTCAACTTACACCAGCTGAAGCAACTACTTGGAGAAACCTCTTTTTTTCAAAGCCATAGAAAACTATGCCTGACAGGACCCGAACCAGATTTCATCATGAAATCCGGATAAGGTCCTGCGGGAACCACTTCAAGACTAACTCTATCGATAAATCGGTAAAGCAAATCTTAAAATGGACAACCCTAAAACCTGTAACAAACAAAAAAACTTTTAAAGCAATTTCCAACCTCAACGCCTGGAGCCATCTGCTCCCCAAATCACAACAACTCCCATCATAACAATAAGAAATTCAACTTCTGTAATAGACATTTAAAATTTATAGCAACACACGATTACCATATTTGGGTCATAACCCATAAGTAAACAAACTTTATTTTACTACAACTCACAAACGTATCAGAGCGACTATACAAAAGAAATATACTACAAGTAGGTTAATTAAGTAACCTACGATTTCTGACAGCGGAAGAGGAACTATAAGTTTTGCGTCCTTCTAGTACCGAACGACTCTGTAAACTGGGGAATTTAAAACAAAGAGCCCAGGGAAAGTAATTTGAAACATTAGCGTGAGTGGACAAAAATCAATAAATATAACTATATATTACTTTCCTTATTTTCATGAATAAAAACCATGATGCATGCTTCAACAAAAACCATTTATATCATATATCGATAATATAAAAACCTCAGCCCCGCTGGTTAAGAACATATATATCAGTGGACCAATCCCATTGGCTGTTTAAAGAAATCACATAAAATATAGGGGAATGCCAACCACCATATTATACTAAGCCTCCAAGGCTAAGGGTCAGTCTCTAACACTTTCTATAGCGTCCAACGCTAAACCTGTACACGTCGACCACCGAGCGTGAATCTGACCTATGTGGTCAAGTCGTCACCTCGCGTGGACTCAGGTGACACTCTGCCCGTACACGTCGACCACAGAGAGTGAATCTGACCTATGTGGTCAAGTCGTCACCTCGCATGGGCTCAGGCGACTAAGCTAGCTAGCATCAATAAACATATGTGGACCCTGGTATGGTGAAAATCTGAAAACAAAATCAAAGTACAATTCTCCTAATAAATCATAAATCAGTACGGTCCCCGACCGCACTTTTGAGGCTTATAAATATACTTAAACATAATCATAGCCTCGTAGAAAATAAATGAAATCAACATATCGCATATGTCATGATATTCAAAACCAAGTGAAATCATATAATCATCGGAAATCTCAATTCCGGCTAAATATCTATATATATAGATTTTGATAATATCAAATTAATTGACTTAATATGTAAATCGATTCAAATTCGATAAAAAGGAAATCGATAATTTAAAATAGATTGTCGACCTTCGACAATCTATATCAATTTCAAAATAAACTAATGAATATATAAATTCCCCCGATATTAAAAGATTCATGCATGCATCAATTTAAAATAAAAGTCCACTCACTGTACGATTAGGTCTGTCGCTGATCCGAACTCTCCTCACGTCGAGTCTCCTCTCGATCTGTAAAAATATATATATTTAGAATATTCTAGACTCAGAAATCGAATTGTAAAAACTTAATTTACAGGGTCCTCACTCGTACGAAACTCTCGGTTAAACTTTACGCGTCAAGTTAAACCAGTTTACGACTGTTTATTCATTTACTAGTCACTTCGTCGTAAATTTCCATTTACTCGCAATTATTCTTCATTTAACGTGAGTTAAATAGTAAGTAATTTAGTTAAACAGTAACTCATAACCAAGACAGTAACTTTCGAATTTATAATTTACCTTTTTACTGTTACTGTCTTACTTTTACCATTTACTATTTAATGAGTTACCATTTACTAATTACCATTTACCATTTAACTTTTTTACCTTTCAGGTTTACCATTTTACCCTCCGCCGCCGCCACAGTGGCAGCGCCGCCGCCACTGCAGCAGCAGCTCCACCACAGGGCCAAAATCATCTCCATTTCGTTCAGCACGACCGTCATAACCTCAGGAAACCACCTCACTTCGTCTTGGCCGCACAACACCCGCGCAGCCGCCACCAACGGCGGCCCAAAAATCTCCAAAACTACAATTCACCAATTTTCACCAATTCGAACATCAATTTACACAAATTCGGCTCCAAACAACATCCTAGACCTAATTCCAACCTTCAATTACATAAATTCCATCATCAAAATCACCCAATTCGAAAACCTCAAAACCCTAGAAATTCCAATTCGAATTTCTCCTTACCTGTTCCAAATTGGCTACAACCCTTTGGAGGGTTTGACACACGTCTCTCAGACTTCAAGAAAAGGTAAGGATCGGACCAGCTCGAGGCTGGATTGAGGCGTCCCGATCAGTCCAAGCTCGAACTTCAGTAGCGCGCAGCGCTCTCCTCGGGTCGCGACGCGTGCTACGGCTGGTATAGAGAGGTAGAGGAGGAAGAGATGAACTCGATGCTGGGGTTCTTTTTCCCGATCGTCACCAGACGGCGAAGACGCGTGGAGGCGGTGGTGATGTCGGTGGGTCGCGCTTCGGGAGGAAGAGAGGAAGAAAAGAGAGAAAAGAAAGAAAGAAAAGAAAAAGGAGAGAAAAGAAAAATTTTCCTGTTTTCGGAAATTCCTTTTCCGACTATTTATACTCGACCAAATTTGGAAAGTTACGGTTTTTACATCGTAACTTTTTCATCCGTATTCCGAATTTAGTGTGCTACATGTCCACGAACTCGTTTTAACGTGTGCTATCCCAACGTAGCAAGAAAATTCTCGATAGACTCAAATTATAAAAAGTCAACTTTTAGGAATTTCGTAACTGTAAAACAACTCCCGGGAACGTAAAAATAAAATAAAATTACTGAAAAGTCAAACACGGTTCGGGGCGTATCAATTATCCCCTCCTTATAAAAATTTCGACCCCGAAATTTACGTACCTGTCAAAAGAAGAGATAGGGGTATTGATGTCTCATTTGTTCCTCCAGTTCCCAAGTAGCTTCTTCAATGTCATGACTCCTCCAAAGCACTTTCACAAGTGGTATGGTTTTGTTTCTAAGCTCTTGCTCCTTTCGATCTAGAATTTTAACAATTGTTCTTCATAAGTCAAATCTTTCTTTAAACTAATAGGCTGCTCTCCCAAGATATGTGACGGATCGGCGATATATTTACGAAGCATAGAGACATGAAAGACATCATGTATCTTAGATAATTCAGGAGATAACTCTAACCGATAAGCAACTGGGCCAATACGCTCCGTAATCTCATATGGGCCAATATACCTTGGACTGAGCTTGCCACGCTTTCCAAAGCGAACCACACCTTTCCAAGGGGATAACTTTAAAAATACCCAATCACCCACTTGAAACTCAAGATCTCTTCGGCGGTTATCAGCATAACTTTTCTGCCTGCTTTGGGCAGTTTTGAGCTTATCTCTAATAACTTTGACATTCTCATTTGTGGTGTGGATGATATTTGGAGCAGCAAGTTCTTTCTCCCCCACTTCATTCCAGCAAAGAGGTGTGCGGCACTGCTTTCCATACAGGGCTTCAAATGGTGCCATGTCAATACTGGAATGGTAACTGTTATTATAAGCAAACTCTATCAAGGCTAGTTTCTCATCCCAATTACCTCTAAACTGCATTACACAAGATCTCAACAGATCTTCTAAGGTCTGGATGGTCCTCTCTGATTGACCATTAGTTTGAGGATGAAAGGCAGTACTAAAATGCAATCGGGTTCCCAAGGCAGACTACAACTCTTTCCAGAATCTAGAAACAAAACGAGGTTCCCGATCAGATATAATGGACTCAGGTACACCATGGAGTCTCACTATCTCGTTCACGTACAATTCGGCCAATTTCTCCAACTTGAAAGTTTTCTGAACTGGAAGAAAATGGGCTAACTTAGTCAATCGATCTACAACCTCCCAAATACCATCATGCCTACTTTGGGTACAAGGTAAACCATAAACAAAATCCATGGTGATATGATCCTACTTCCATACAGGTATCTGCAAAGGTTGCTGCAAACCTGCGGGTTTCTGCCTCTCAGCTTTCACTTGTTGACAACTCAAACATCTATTCACGAAGGCCGCAATCTCCCTCTTCATATTGGGCCACCAATAGAATTCTCTCAAAGTTCGATACATCTTTGTACTACCCAGGATGCATGGCATAAGCAGAGCTATGGGCTTCCTTCAGAATCTCTTGTTTAAGTATCTGATCATTTGGAACAATAAGCCTGTTCTTAAACAACAATGTCCCATCACTTTTACTGGAAAAACTTTCAGATGAGCCACTCATAGCTTGAACTCTTATTGGCTCTAAGGATGGGTCCTCAAACTGTATTTCTAGAACTTTATCAATTAAGATTGGTCTCACATGGAAGCTGGCTACCAAAGCACCTACCTTATCCGTGGATAATTCAACTCCTGTAGCTCGCAACTCACAAAGGAGTGGAACTTGAACTACCCGTAAATGTGATAAACTAGTGAAGGGTTTCCGACTAAGTGCATCTGCTACCACATTAGCCTTTCCTAGATGATATTCTATAGTGCAATCATAATCTTTAATCAACTTCATCCACCTCCGTTGTCTCAAGTTTAACTCTTTTTGAGTAAACACATACTGCAAGCTCTTATGGTCAGTAAAAATTTGACATTTGGCTCCGTACAAATAATGCCTCCACAGCTTAAGTGCTAGAATTACAGCTGCTAGCTCCAAATCATGGGTGGGGTAATTCAACTCATGTGATTTTAGTTGTCTAGAAGCATAAGATCTACTTTACCATTTTGCATTAACACACAACCCAAACCTTGTTTGGAAGCATCACTGAAAATCACATACTCCCCACTATCATCTGGTAAGGTCAAAATCGGGGCACTAGTTAATCGGATCTTGAGTTCTTGGAAACTCTGCTCACATTTATCTGACCACTCAAATTTAACTCCCTTTCTGGTTAACCTTGTGAGAGGAGCTGCAATTCTCGAGAAGTCCTGCACAAAACGTCGATAATAGCCTGCCAGGCCCACGAAACTACGAATTTCTGTTACATTGGTAGGTCTACTCCATTGAGTTATAGCCTATACCTTTTGAGGATCCACACTAACTCCTTCAGCTGAAATAACATGACCTAAGAATCCCACGCTACTAAGCCAAAATTCACACTTACTAAATTTGGCATACAGCTGATTATTCCTCAAGGTCTGAAGGACATACCATAAATGCCTAGCATGCAATTTCATATTTTTAGAGAATACCAAAATATCATCAATAAACACTGTTTCTGCCTAAACTCGGGGGCCTGGTAGATACAGACAATTGTTTCTGCCTAAACCCGGGGGCCTGGTAGATACAGATGAATCCAACTTGATCTCCTGCAATCCTGCTCACTAAGGGGAATACCGGGCGGGCCGGTCTTCTCCTCTCCGATGCCTAAGTTAGTATAGTTGAAATATATATAACCAAGGCACGTATGTAAGCAGTGAGAGAGATAAGTTACCTAATAAAGAAGGTAGTTGGGGCCCTTATATAGGTGGTTGGGGGTGAGGGCTGGCCTCACCCTTCGATGTGAGATTGGTTCCCTTCTGTTTGTACATTCTGGTGCCCTCTTTAGCAGGCTGGCGCCCCCGGCTCCAGGGTGCCTGGAGGCAGGATAGAGTGCTGGACCCCGAGGCCGGGTGCTGGTGATCCGGTCCCGAGCCTTGGGCCGGGCCCTGGTGCACTTGCTGTGGGTCTGTGGGCCTGCTGTAGCCTCTCTGCGGCTACCAAAATATCAGCAATAAACACAATCACGAAACGGTCAAGATATGGACGAAACACCCTATTCATAAGATCCATAAAAGCTGCGGGTGCATTAGTCAATCCAAAAGGCATTACCAGGACCTCATAATGACCATATCGTGATCGGAAAGCAGTCTTAATTATATCAGGCTCCCTAATACGTAACTGATGATATCCTGACCTCGAGTCAATTTTAGAAAAGACTGAGGCACCTCGTAGTTGATCAAACAAGTCGTCGATGCGAGGTAAAAGATATTTGTTCTTCACAGTTACTTGATTCAGCTTCCTATAATCAATACAGAGCCTCAACGTACCATCCTTCTTCTTAACAAACAGCACTGGAGCGCCCCATGGAGACACACTAGGCCGAATAAATCCTTTATCCACCAACTCTTGCAACTGAGTTTTTAATTCTTTCAATTCAGCTGGGGCCATCCTATAGGGTGCTTGAAAAATAGGTGTTAGTAGGTCAATAGCAAAATCAACCTCTCGAACGGGAGGTAAACCCGGTAATTCATCAAGAAAAACATCTGGAAACTCATTCACTACTGTGATGTTCTCAATTTCTGGAATTCCCACACTGGAATCTACAACATGAGCTAAAAATGCCTGGCAACCCTTACTCAATAATTTCCCAGCTCTCACTGTTGAGATTAAACAAGATGGAAGAGTATTTCGTTCACCTTGAAAATTAATCTCAAGAAGTTCTGGACTGTGAAATACTACAGTTTTGTTGAAACAATCCACCAAAGCATAATGAGTTTCCAAGAAATCCATTCCCAAAATCACATCAAAGTCTACCAATTCCAACGGAATTAAATTCGCCACCAAGTTATAACCCCCTACTAAAACATCACAATCCTTGAAAACCCACTTAATCTTAAACATACAACTCAGAGGTACTGATACGTACCATTTTCCTGGAAGAGGCGATGATGGTACATTGGCATAAAGTGCAAATCTACTAGATATAAAAGAATGCGTCGCTTTGGGATCAAATAAAGTAAAAGCTGGTTGACCAAAAATAAACAACATACCAA
This sequence comes from Potentilla sterilis, assembly GCA_963682095.1. Classification (NCBI taxonomy): domain Eukaryota; kingdom Viridiplantae; phylum Streptophyta; class Magnoliopsida; order Rosales; family Rosaceae; genus Potentilla; species Potentilla sterilis. The sequence continues at coordinate 45,665,716 of OY821756.1, read as the reverse complement.
TAACTACGTCAGGTGATGCACGACCCTCCTGTTGTGTCATGGCATGAAGTCTTGCATGGGTAGTGGGACGACCTCTGCCTCTAGCTGGAGCATTTGGGCAAACACCACTACTAGAAGTACCAGCTGATGACTGATCAACTGCAGACATAGCACCCCTAGCCGGATAAGGACAATCCCTCTTGATATGACCTGGCTGACCACACTGAAAGCACACCCATGGCTGTGATTGGCTTCGTCCATACTGAAAGGGTCGGCTACTTAACTGTCCACTCTGAGTGCTCCCAGTACTCCTAAACGAATCAGACCGACGTCTACCAAATGGGCCTCTTGAGATACCCCTAAAATGGCCTCTCCATCTAGCTCTGAAGTTAGCACCACAACCAACACTGCTACCACGACTGCTACTAACTGATGATCCAGAACCTGAGGAAGAAGTTGCTCTTTTGGAGGGACCTTGGCTAGGATCACCATACTCCCGAGGTCGAGAACCTGATGCCAAGCGATTCTCAATTGCAATTGCGGCACCAACTGCATCACCAAAGGTAGTGTACAAGACACATGTCATCTTATCCAAAAAGGGTTCACCAAGTCCTTGAGCAAACATCTCAATCTTGCTCAATTCATTAGGGACCAGATGTGGTACATGGTAGGCCATGGTAGTAAACCGCTGCTCAAACTCTAAAACACTTTCTTCGTTCCCTTTCCTCAATTTCAGAAAATCCCAATGTAACTTGTTAAGGTGGGCTGGTGTAAAATACCGGGCATTGAAGTGGGTCTTGAACTGTTCCCAAGTCATATCTCCAACCTCTCCATACTGGTGTATAACACCCTGCCACCAATGATGAGCAGCCTCATCCAAAAAGGTCACTGCCAAACTCACTTTTTGGTCCTCTGGAACCCTTGTATCATTGAATGCTCTCTCCATCCGTGATATCCAATTATGAGCATCTAATGCTTCCATACTACCTTTAAATTCAATTGCTCCGGCTTCCTTAACAGCCTTTCTTCTAGTAACCTGACGGTCATCAGGGGCCGGTACTAACTCTGCCATTCTACTCAAAAGTCGCTCTAAAGTACCAGTTAGACCTCCAATTGTACTACTCTCCCCGCCTTCTGGGGAGTCTTCGTCACGTGTTCGGCGCCTAGGACGCATAGTTCCTGAAGAAACGAACACATTTCAAAATAGTGTACATAAGCACACCAGAATAGCTAACTTGTATATTTAACGTACGCCTAATAACAAAGCAAGGTATTAAATATCGATGATTACGGAAATATCGATGATTTGAAAAAAAAGAAATTTCGATGAAAATTTCGATGAAAATTTCGAGAAAATATCGAATATCGATGGAAATTTTACCAAAAATTTATGTAAAAATTGTATATTTAGATAAAAATAGACTAAAAGTAAAATATCGGAAGGATATGAGTATTAATATCGATGTTTGAAAAAAATAGAAATTTCGAGGAAATATCGAGGTTATCGATGATATTTTAGTCCTTGTAACAAAGAGTGTATGGTCCGCCGCGGTCGAATCACAACTCAATGATACTAGTGTCATCAAATATAAAAGGTAGTATGATTCAAAGAAAGGACCTAATGCTCTGATACCAAACTGACAGGACCCGAACCAGATTTCATCCTGAAATCCGGATAAGGTTCTGCGGGGACCACTTTAAGACTAACTCTATCGATAAATCGGTAAAACAAATCTTAAAATGGACAACCCTAAAACCTGTAACAAACAAAAACACTTCTAAAGCAGTTTCCAACCTCAACGCCTGGAGCCATCTGCTCCCCAAATCACAACAACTCCCATCATAACAATAAGAAATTCAACTTCTGTAATAGACATTTAAAATTTATAGCAACACACGATTACCATATTTGGGTCATAACCCATAAGTAAACAAACTTTATTTTACTACAACTCACAAACGTATCAGAGCGACTATACAAAAGAAATATACTACAAGTATGTTAATTAAGTAACCTACGATTTCTGACAGCGGAAGAGGAACTATAAGTTTTGCGTCCTTCTAGTACCGAACGACTCTGCAAACTGGACAATTTAAAACAAAGAGCCCAGGGAAAGTAATTTGAAACATTAGCGTGAATGGACAAAAATCAATAAATATAACTATATATTACTTTCCTTATTTTCATGAATAAAAACCATGATGCATGCTTCAACAAAAACTATTTATATCATATATCGATAATATAAAAACCTCAGCCCCGCTGGTTAAGAACATATATATCAGTGGGCCAATCCCATTGGCTGTTTAAAGAAATCACATAAAATATAGGGGAATGTCAACCACCATATTATACTGAGCCTCCAAGGCTAAGGGTCAGTCTCTAAGACTTTCTATAGCGTCCCACGCTAAACCTGTACACGTCGACCACCGAGCGTGAATCTGACCTATGTGGTCAAGTCGTCACCTCGCATGGGCTCAGGCGACACTCTGCCCGTACACGTCGACCACCGAGTGTGAATCTGACATATGTGGTCAAGTCGTCACCTCGCATGGGCTCATGCGACTAAGCTAGCTAGCATCAATAAACATATGTGGACCCTGGTATGGTGAAAATCCGAAAACAAAATCAAAGTACAATTCCCCTAATAAATCATAAATCAGTACGGTCCCCGACCGCACTTTTGAGGCTTATAAATATACTTAAACATAATCATAGCCTCGTAGAAAATAAATGAAATCAACATATCGCATATGTCATGATATTCAAAACCAAGTGAAATCATATAATCATCGGAAATCTCAATTCCGGCTAAATATCTATATATATATAGATTTTGATAATATCAAATTAATTGACTTAATATGTAAATCGATTCAAATTCGATAAAAAAGAAATCGATAATTTAAAATAGATTATCGACCTTCGACAATCTATATCAATTTCAAAATAAACTAATGAATATATAAATTCCCCCGATATTAAAAGATTCATGCATGCATCAATTTAAAATAAAAGTCCACTCACTATACGATTAGGTATGTCGCTGATCCGAGCTCTCCTCACGTCGAGTCTCCTCTCGATCTGTAAAAATATATATATTTAGAATATTCCAGACTCGGAAATCGAATTGTAAAAACTTAATTTACAGGGTCCTCACTCGTACGAAACTCTCGGTTAAACTTTACGCGTCAAGTTAAACCAGTTTACGACTGTTTATTCATTTACTAGTCACTTCGTCGTAAATTTCTATTTACTCGCAATTATTCTTCATTTAACGTGAGTTAAATAGTAAGTAATTTAGTTAAACAGTAACTCATAACCAAGACAGTAACTTTCGAATTTATAATTTATATTTTTACTGTTACTGTCTTACTTTTACCATTTACTATTTACTGAGTTATAATTTACTAATTACCATTTACCATTTAACATTTTTACCTTTCAGGTTTACCATTTTACCCTCCGCCGCCGCCGCCACTACAGTAGTAGCTCCACCACAGGGCCAAAATCATCTCCATTCCGTTCAGCACGACCGTCATAACCTCAGGAAACCACCTCACTTCGTCTTGGCCGCACAACACCCGCGCAGTCGCCACCAACGGCGGCCAACACGGCTGCCCAAAAATCTCCAAAACTGCAATTCACCAATTTTCACCATTTCGAACAACAATTTACACAAATTCGGCTCCAAACAACATCCTAGACCTAATTCAAACCTTCAACTACATAAATTCCATCATCAAAATCACCCAATTCGAAAACCTCAAAACCCTAGAAATTCCAATTCGAATTTCTCCTTACCTGTTCCAAATTGGCTACAACCCTTTGGAGGGTTTGACACACGTCTCTCAGACTTCAACAAAAGGTAAGGATCAGACCAGCTCGAGGCCGGATTGAGGCGTCCCGATCGGTCCAAGCCCGAACTTCAGTAGCGCGTAGCGCTCTCCTCGGGTCGCGACGCGTGCTACGGCTGGTATAGAGAGGTAGAGGAGGAAGAGACAAACTCGATGCTGGGGTTCTTTTTCCCGATCGTCACCGGACGACGAAGACGCGTGGAGGCGGTGGTGATGTCGGTGGGTCGCGCGTCGGGAGGAAGAGAGGAAGAAAAGAGAGAAAAGAAAGAAAGAAAAGAAAAAGGTGAGAAAAGAAAAATTTTCCCGTTTTCAGAAATTCTTTTTCCGACTATTTATACTCGACCAAATTTGGAAAGTTACGGTTTTTACATCGTAACTTTTTCATCCGAATTCCGAATTTAGTGTGCTACGTGTCCGAACTCGTTTTAACGTGTGCTATCCCAACGTAGTAAGAAAATTCTCGATAGACTCAAATTATAAAAAGTCAACTTTTAGAAATTTCGTAACTGTAAAACAACTCCCGGGAACGTACAAATAAAATAAAATTACTGAAAAGTTAAACACGGTTCGGGGCGTATCAATGCCTGCATAGTGATCATATATATAACTTGATGCTCAATAGCTTGGGGGAGAGAGTGAGAAAGAAGAGAGAGTGGGAGCCTATACTTTGAAGTAAGTTTTCTCTTTAGATTCCCGTATGTCTATATGCTTGAGAAACTTGAAACTTTCTTAAACCCGCTCAGCTCTACATTGAACCCAATAGCAGAAGAAGCCTTGGTATATACTATGAGCAGAGCAGAAATGGTTTTAAAAGAAACCATGCACAAAAGCAAGGTCTTCTATGCGAAATCTCTTTAAAACCTCAAAAGCTTCTTCTGTGGAGGATACAAAAAACTACCCAAGTCCCTTTCCTTGAATCCTTGCTTTTGTGGAAGTGACCTGAAATATCACCCAACAGATGAGTTCTACACTGATTATTATGATGAGTGGGAGTCTACTATAGATGAGGTGAAGAAGAGAGATAGTACATCAAAAGAAACAATGAAGGATGAGGATCCATGTACTGAAAGCTTCATCATGTTCCCAAAGCGAAGTCCTAAGAAGAACAAACAAGAAGGGAGATTGTTAAGAGAAAAGAAGTCTATCGGAAGGTCTCGCGATCTCGGGAAAGGAAAGGATCAGTTACCACTCCAAAATATGGATGGTAGTAAAGGGAGCAATGTCTTAGCAAAAAGGATGAAGGAGTTTGAAATGGTGGATACAGGTGATGTGGAGCAGGTGTTGGATGTAGAAGAGGCACTTCACAACTACTATCGCCTCAAAAGTCCGGTGTACCTTGACATTGTTGACAAGTTTTTCTTAGATATGTACTCAGATTTCTCCGTCCCACCAGCAGCACCGATGAGCACCAACAATTCAAAGCAGAGACTTGGCTCCCGGAAACTTGGCTCCATTAGGTTGTAGTGTTTGTGCTAGTGAGTTTTTACTTATGCATATAGATCTATTGATGAGGTGACCAAAGTGGTCTAGGATCAAGAATCCAATCGAAGCTTGACCATGTCGAATTGATCCATCAAAATTTAGTTTGAATTGATTATGATCAGGAGGATGTCATTTAATCAAATAAGGTTGTGCCAAGGAGGATTGTGAAGGATGATAATTAGCTGTTAAGTACATCAATCCCATTGAATGTGCTGTAAAGAAAGCTTGAGAAAGTTGTTGTTGAGATATAAATCGCACATGGGAAAATGAGACCTAGCCTGTGGATTTATATAAAAGACCGGCTTGAGAAGGTTGTCGTCATATTAGCTCTGGGTTTATGTATGCCAGATCGACCAACAAAGTAAAAGAGCTTGTTGTAGGAATTCCCGGAATATGACGAGACAATCTATCTCTTGTATTTAACCGATTACGAATGAGTAACCAAGCAAGTATTTAAATAATTTTTGGATTTAAATTAAGCTTCCAAAGCTTTGAAAGATGATCAGAATGAGTATGAGGAGAAGCAAGGACTAAAATATCCTCGATAACCTAGATATTTCCTCGAAATTTCTGTTTTTTTCAAACATCGATATTAATACTCATATCTTTCCGATATTTTACTTTTAGTCTATTTTTATCTAAATATACAATTTTTACATAAATTTTGGTAAAATTTCAATCGATATTCGATATTTTCTCGAAATTTCCATCGATTTTTTTTTTTTCAAATCATCGATATTTCTGTGATCATCGATATTTAATACCTTGAGGAGAAGTATCTTGATATTGTAGTGTCGAAGCACTTTTGATTGTAAAGATCCACTTGGAGAAGGTCCCCAAATAAATTCATCAGAACGAGTCGTTAGTGGAAGAGATATAGAAGAGATGAGGGACACAATATCAGCAGGTAATAACTGAGACAAAGCATCAACATTCCAAGAATGATTTGAAATAAAATGATCAACCGTTAAATTCCACTGAATATTAGTCCTAAGATTCTCAGAAATAAGAGTATGCAAAGGGAAGGATAGCACCCAATTCGATTATACTTTTCTATTTGTTAGACTGTGTCACCTTAACATTTCACAATTTACATTACCTGATACTCAATTTTTTTGTATATTTTTTTTCTTATCCAATAAAGGCATTTCATTCATAAAGACGAAATTGTTACAAGAGAAAAGAATATTACAGTATATGAATCACAATCTGACCAACTTGTAACCTAACTTCTCTCGTCCGAGAGGACGATTCTTAGCTACTAATTTCTCTTTTACACCATGAGGCTGGAAAACAGTAATCGAATAGTGGAGACTCAAAATCCGGCAAACCGCGAGCATAAGTGATACACTGATACGGAGTTGGTGGCGGTGCACCACCAAGATCATGCTCCCAATTGGGGTTACAAAAGCTTGAGTCAACTGTGCCTCCTAATGAGCGAAAACACATTCTTACAACAACAAAAGAAAATGAGTGAAAGCTTACAGAATAGTTTCGGTTGTAAACCTTATTCACTCTCATCACTAGTGTATTTTTTTTGTTTTTGAATTAGTTGACAGAAATTTATTCACTAGTGTATTTAAATTGAAGCATAATGAAACGACCACATAGTAGTGATAGTACATAGTATGGCACATAGAAAAAGAAACTAAAGCAGAAAATAGCAAACCCAAATTCAAAAGGCCCAGATCATTGGTCCTGGCGGTACTACTCTATTAAGTGAAGCGCGCCAAACATAGCTTCTTTCACAGTCGAGATAAAATGGAAGTGGAAAACCAAAATGAGGAGGCGGCCCCCAAATTCCCAGCATTTCCTTACAAACCGTACGCCATTCAGATCGACTTCATGAACGCCCTTTATCACTCTCTCAACCAAGGCGGCCTCTCCATGCTCGAAAGCCCCACCGGTAACTCATTCCACCTCTCTCTCTCTCTCTCTCTCTCTCTCTCTCTCTCTCTCTCTCTCTCTCATCTTTCTTCCTCTTTATCCAAAATTATAATACCCTTTCAGCTTAATTGAAATACCCATTTGTTCTTATCCCTTGCATTAGGCTTCACCAATTTTGGGTTTCTTAGATAGACCCAAATTTGGGTTTATAGTACTAGTGTCTGGTTTGATGTAGTGTAATTTGAAGTACTAGTACAAAACTACAAATAAGGTGATGTTTCGATGTTATTTGGTCTAAAGGTTTTTACCTTTTTAATGTTTTATAGGGACTGGTAAGACTCTGAGTATCATTTGTAGTGCTTTGCAATGGGTGGTTGATAAGAGAGAGCAAGACAAGTTGAAAAAGGAGGTTGAAAATGACAGTAGTAGTGCTCAATGTTTTAAAAGGCTAAGGCGTAGCCAAGGCGTTGTCGGGAGAGCCTCACCAAGGCGTAAGCCTTGAGGCAAAAGGCGTAAGCCTTGAGAATAAAAGCCCTGTATTTATGCATTTATCGGTGTTATACATAAAACATGCATTGTATAATTGACATCCAAAACAAATATGATAAATTGTCATTTATTCTTAACAAGTGAACATTTAAACCATGTAATTTAACCAAATCCCCTTACATAAACTAAATCCATAGATGAAAGTACTAGTTAATGCTTTAAAGATCAAAGAACACAAATAATAATTGGACTAACTTCATGCTTCAAAATCATCATCATCATCAATTAGAATATCACCATCCAAACTAAATCCATAGATGAAAGTCCTATCTCTTAAGACAATATTATATTTCAAGTAAAAACCAGACTAATCAGGAACTTCATAACCAGGTAACTCTCTTAGGTCTGTTAACTTGACATGGAAACAGAATACATAAGTTCCTGTTGTTTCATTACTCTATGAACTTCGGTCACCATTTGGTGTTAAGATAATGGATCTTCAGGTTTAAATACAATGTAATTTCTATGTCCAAGTACGTAGTTCTTGTATTGCATAGCCTTGTCATAGTAATGATGCATTAAGTTGCTACTACAAGACTATAGCTAGAACATACGAGTCGGACTGCTTAGTGTTTCAAACAATTGATATTCTCATCTTAGCCTGAGAATTTTATTGCAGAAATAGACATGTTGAAAAACAAAATAGGACATGAAGGGCGCCCTTTGAAGTAGTTTGGCATGTTCCTAATTACATTAGGAAGCTCATTAATCTATCCCTCAACCCCAGATTTTGCCTGCTGGTGTGGGAATAGGTTATAACATTCAATATAGTTATTTAGATGAATCGATTCTCGGACACGAACTCAAATTGGATTAATTATAGCAATTGACTAATCAAAGCCTTCATTATGGAAACCACCAATCATTAACTTCTTTAATAACCACTAGTCAGTGCTAATGGTCCTAATCACAGATAGAGTCAAAATTATAATTCCACCTCTCTCTCATCTTTCTTCCTCTTTATCCAAAATTATAATACCCTTTCAGCTTAATTGAAATACCCATTTGTTCTTATCCCTTGCATGCATTAGGCTTCACCAATTTTGGGTTTCTTAGATAGAGTCAAATTTGGGTTTATAGTACTAGTGTCTGGTTTGATGTAGTGTAATTTGAAGTACTAGTACAAATAAGATGATGTTTCGATGTTATTTGGTCTGAAGGTTTTTACCTTTTTAATGTTTTATAGGGACTGGTAAGACTCTGAGTATCATTTGTAGTGCTTTGCAATGGGTGGTTGATAAGAGAGAGCAAGACAAGTTGAAAAAGGAGGTTGAAAATGAGAGTAGTAGTGCTAAAGGTGGTGAATTTGGGTCAGATGATGAACCTGATTGGATGAGGATGCTGTTGTTAACAAAGACATTCAGGAGGAGAAGAAGTCTATTAAGAAGGATAAATTCGGGGGTGGATTTCGTAGGAGTGATAAGAGGAAGAGTAGCCATGGAAATTGTAGTGATTTGTTCACTCGGCGTGATGAGGAAGAGGCCTGCAGGGAGAAAGAGGGACAGGGTTTGCAAGTGGGGAGTGATGTTGTGGAGTTGAATGATGAGGAGGAGTTTCTGCTGGATGAACATGAGAGTGATGAGGAAGGCGTTCCCTGTGTTGGGAAGTCGAAGAGGAAGGCTTCTGGGGTTTCTTATAGTTCGTCAAGTGATGAGGAAGATGGAGCAGATGGGTCTAGTGATGATGAAGATGAGGGGGAGGAGAAGTTGAAGGTTTATTTTTGTAGTCGGACGCATTCGCAGCTTTCACAGTTTATAAAGGAGTTGAGAAAGACAGTCTTTGCTGATGAGATGAGGGTGGTCTGTTTGGGCTCAAGGAAGAATTTCTGCATTAACCAAGGTATGTAATTTATCATTGGGTTATTAGAGAACAGGTTTGTAAATTGTTCTCATTATTCTGGGAATGCATTTCAGAGGTATTGAAACTTGGAAATTCAGCTCGCATCAATGAACGCTGTCTGGAACAAGGAGTTTCTAAAATCAAGGTAACATATATATCCACTTATAATCTCATCACTTAATTAAATTGGACTTTGGGCATTTTCCTCACCCACAGGATTGGATATCTCTTGATAGACTATAGCTAATTGTTTTTGTAACTAAGAAACCTAATTCCTTTTAATCATTCTATTATTGATTCCTGTCTCATTGCATTTGATCATAATGTTCTGTTTTACTCTGACGCAGTAGAAGTGTGGAATTGTTGATCAACGTCGAGCCCTTAATAGATGGAGAGCACAATCAACGTCGTGCTCTATAGAACATATCTAGAATCCACCAGAAAATAAGAGAAGAACTCTTAAGGTTTTCAATAAGAATAAAACTAACTGTCTGCAATCCCAAATGGATGCTTAAATACTGAAAAGAAACCCTAGGGCAACTAACAAGGAAGCCTAAAATCCCAAAGAATTAAAACAAAACAAATCCAAAACAAATTAGAAAACATAAATTCTGAAAACATATTAAACTGCCGTTTTGAGGCCCTAAACGAACTTGAAATCCCGAAAAAACCCACACGTCGTGACAAAACGACGAGTTTGATTCGTAGCGTCGTTTCCTTCTCGAAAATGTATCACAATTTTCAATCGGACACCCGACGCCAAATCTGCAGTAAACCGAGTTTAACCCTACAACGGTCAATCTGCTCTTCAATGTCTGCTGCCATCCTTCCTACATCATACTCTCTGCTACCTAACTATCTTAACATCTCTCCCTACATGAATTTTGAAGTGGTTCCACCTGGGTACTCGCATACTATGAGAAAACTATTTCTTATTTTCTGATCATCTGGATTGCTTCTTGGTCTGGTATAGATCCACACCATGATTAGATGTCACTATATTGTCCTACCTCCTAGCTTGGAATGCCACACTACTCTTTGGCACTTCAATGCTAAATCTGAAGTACAAATGCAAGTAGACATGTTTGATAAGAAATTCCTGATTGTTTAATATATAGCAGATGACCCTATTAAACAATGTACTGTAGGGTTTATGCTAATATTATAAACAGTGACATTATCCAACTGCATGCTTGTTTTCCTGTCAGAGCAAAAGTCATATACATCTGATTGTGGAGGAATTAGATCAACCAATTCTTTAAGAAAGTAGTTCTTGGTTCAGAATAAATTGGTAGGACTTGAATTAAGCAATTATGGCCACTGACTGTAATCGGTCTGTTTCATATGGCTAGAAACATGCAATTCTTGTATATGAGAACTTGGAGTAATTAGTTTATAAACGGCATATATCTTGGTTTGAAAAGTATCCTATCTTGTTATTTCAGACGTCTGATTTAGCTTGTTCTGTTTTACGGGATTTCTCTTGACTGATTTGACCTGCAGAGCGTTGGTGCAGGAGGAAGGATTCTCAGGAACAAGGCTTCTTGTGGATGCCCAATGCTTAGGAAACATAAACAACAAAAAGAATTCAAGAGCATGATGTCTCAGCTTGGTGCCTTGGATATTGAAGATCTTGTTCATCAAGGAAGGAACATGAGGTGTTGTCCGTATTATGGCTCACGAAGCATGGTTCCTGCTGCTGATCTGGTGGTTCTACCATATCAATCACTGCTTTCAAAAGCAGTCTTTGCAAATTGCTATAGCCACCATCACGTTTGCATTCTTTTAGAAATAGCATAAATTAACCATATTGGAAGTAAGATCTAACAAACTTTGCAGGAAACTTTCCATCAATATCAATTAATACCAAACTTACTTATAAATTATAATGTGAATTATAAACAATTGTGAAAAATATAGGTCGTAGCTACTTACGTTGGAGTGTAGAGAAGGTATTTGAGAAATGGAATTTCCTGAAATAGTTTATGAGAAATAATTTCCACATTGCTATAGCTGAAAAAAAAAAAATTTCGAAAACTAACAAGTAGCCATAGATGATGCTGACTGATCCAACACCCATCAGAGTAGAACCCAGAATTGGAATTCCAATGATCACAGTGAATATCAGATCCTCTAGAAATGTTGCATTTCCGGCTGCAGGCACCCAAAAATTGAAATCAAATTGAACATGACTACTACTATTTTAATTTCTGATTCAAAAAAGCAAACATACCCGGATACCCCTCATCTAATTAAAGAAGAAAGCAGCAACAACATGCAACAACAAAAACAACAACAACAACAACAGCATTTTGAACATTACAAAAATAAAGTTCGTAACTGCTTTAGATCGAGATACTATTAGGGATTCCTTTGCCGGAAAGTCCAGCTTCACCGGTAGGATAGAGCAAAGTATAAGGCATGTTGACCGGTCCGATTCGGTTCTTTAGCTTCCCGTCACTGTTCATACGTATAATACCGTCCTCAATTTCAGCCAGTTTCTTTCCAAACCTCTCGAAAGCTTCCAGGACTTCTTTGTCCGATGTCCACCCAGGTGTGTCTCTCCGGCCCAAATAGACTTCATCACTAGCATGCCTAGACAGAATCTCGATGAGTGCAACACCGAGCATAGTCTTAAACCGAGCAGTAACAGTTTTCAAGAAAGCTAAATCAGGGTTGGTCTTGAGCTCTTCATATTCCGGAGTTCCGATCTCAGGCATGAATCTCCTGCTTGCAGTTGGCCGGTTTGGTAGGTATCCGGCATAGGGATACTGCCCAAAGTTAACGGATGCGTGGAGAGCAGAGGTAATCCAAATGATGATAGTGCATGATTCAATGAGCTCATCGAGAGTATGCATTTTAGGCCACCAGGGTTCATTCTTCAAGTCACCATGACCCACCTCCACAAGTTCCTTCCACCAGGACTGGAGCTCAGTGTCTTGTTGAACCATATGATCATTCTGGTAGTAGAAGGAGCAATAGTCTGACACCCAAGTTTTTATTGCAGACCAGATATTCAGTCCATCAACAGCAAATGGATAGTCCTCAATAAGTAGGCGAACACCGTGTGGAGAACTGGCATCCTTGACAGCGATTCCTCTGTATTTAGCAAAGGCATACGTATTGTTAGGGAAATGTTGCAATTAACCATGCATTCAAGTAGGCTACTATATTTAGAACTATATTTGAGCCTCTTTCAATTATAAATTTTAAAGCGTTTTTTGGGTCCAATGTCTCAGAAATTTTGTGTACCTTTTGATGAGATCTGCAGGGAGAGCTTGGTCTGGGAAAACCCAACTCTTATAAACCGCAGCTGACAATTCCATGGCGTACTTATCAGGAAAAAAAGTGGTCTCCATAATGCCACCAGCATTAATGAGAAATTGCCTGGCCTGTGCGTTTATATTCATTGTGTCACGGAAGTGAGGATGCAGAAGTTTGTGAACTGGATGAAGCACGCTTAGCTGCCTGTTGGTGGCTATCACAAATGGTTCAATGACCGCATGGGTATTCAACCTGTGAGCGAAAGATAAAATATATATGAGTAGTGACACGCCACCTCATCAAGACACATCATCAATAACAAAAACCTTGTTATGTCATATTAGAGTTAAAATACAATATTGTCATTTCAAATCTAATGACTCTAGATTAACTTGTTATTTTTCAAAAATAAAAATAATTTTAAGAAAATAAAAATATTTTTCAAGCCATTTTTTTTATTACACTTGTTTTTAAATTTAAACACCAAATATAATTTTTTAAATTATAATTATTCAAAAATATAAATTTAAGTGAATATACATACATATATATATATACACACACATATACATATACACACATATACTATTTCAAAAATAATAATTTCAACACACTATATCAATGTCCAAATAAACTTCATATATATATATATATATATATATATATAATTCATCTAAAAATTCGATATAAATTTATTTTATCTACTTTTTTTTTTTTTTAAATTCGATGGATATGTGTGTGTATATATATAATTCTAAATCTAAATTTTGATTAAGAGTCAAAAAAGATTTAACATTGAATTTGATTCACAAAGATAGAATGTTTTAATGTCAAATATCGTAATTGTGTCAAGAAATAAATTTCATGTAGTCGACCCAAAAAAGGTAACAAAATCATCTAAAATAAAACATAATTTAGTTGTAATTGTTGCCCAATTTGCAATGACTATTAATTAGGTAGTTATGAGTAAATTATATTTCGTAATTATTACTTTTTTTAGTCATTGTAATTACTGCTTTATATTAAGACAATATTGATGATGTGTATTTTAAAGCCATTGGATTTGAAAGGACAAGATTGTATTTTAACCCAAATATAACATGATGAGGTGGCACACCATGTATGATTAATGCCAAAATTCTTAGGCCTTAATAAGGCCCCAAAACATTTTTGAATATATATCATGAACATATATGAACATATTAATTGAGCTTAGTTTGATTCCTACAGATCGAGGAATGAATTAACAGCTAGCATACCAGTGACCGATAACTTGTTGAGATCCATAGTCATTTACGGCCACATAGGCCTTGGCCAGTTGCCATATGGAGTTCTGAACACCATTTTCAGCTGGTGTGTACACTTTGCTAGTGCAACCGAATTGATCGCCTTCAGGATGAGGCAAGCTTAGCTCAATCACTAATGGCTTCAATGTCCCATCACTTTTCAAGAAAAGGAGTGTCCTACTGCCGTAGATCCTGTTATTAGTTGATGAGTTTACCTTCCTCACGTACGGCATCAAGGCATCATGATGCTCTAATATGAATAACCTGTTGTCTCTGAGTGCCTGTTTAATTACCCAAAACGAATCCCTTCATATAGAATCAATATCACTCCACATTTATATGATATATTACCTGATGCACCGTTAGTCCCTCCAAGTTATGCTTCATGTGGTCTTCTGTTATGGTGCTACTGTGATCACCATAAACTTTTGGATCTAGTTTGCTTGCTGGTGGAAACTCCTATGGTAACATCGCAAGTAAATGTCTTAATGATTTATATGATAAATGAGCAAAAGTTACGAAAGACGAGAAATTATATGAAGATTACTTGGAGACGCCGGATTATGTTTGGGTTAGCCCCAGCCAACATTTGTCTAGCAAATTCTTCATCTGTCCTCCAAGCATTCTTATCCTCTGTTCCAAATCAATAATTCATCACAGCTCAACTAGAGCATATGAAAGAAGGAAAATATAGTATGATATATGTGCATGTGTGTGTATTCAAAGTCTATGTATTACATAGAAGCTCATACCTTTGATCACACTAGGCACTGGGAATTTGAGGAATCGTCCACCGTCACTTTGGAAAACTTCCTTGATCATTGGCAAAGGAACCTTGTCGCTAACGTTCTTTAATAAACCTTCAGGCAACGCAAACCCTCCTCCATAGAGGTTGTGAACCTCTTGCAAGCTGCCAAACTCGTTGGGAATTAATTTTAAATCGAACATAGTTTGTAGCGCTGGTCTAACGGTGTGAGCCAAGGCTTTCAGTGCATTAGCAAGGAAGTCGGACATCTTCAAGTGTCCGAATCTTTCATCTCTTGGCACATATATGTTTAAGCGCAGCGTATCAACTAGAGGGAGCTTACTCTCGCTGTTGGGATCTGTTAACAATTATATATATCATCTATTATCATAAAACTTCAATATTTATGTATGAAGTTAATCTAATGAAATATAAGTGTTATGTACCTGTCCTTGTTGGTGGTCTGCCAGTTCTTCCTCTACGTGGGTAAGGGTACTGGCTAGATCCTCCAAGAATTGGACGGACATATTTTGAACCCTTGTCTGGGTCACCGAGATCATTGTAGCAAGCATAGTCGTAGACCCTGTCCCATTCCTTAAGCTGTCCGGTTCCATTTCCTCTCAACTGCTCAAGTTCCTGTTGTCTGTATTGGCGCAGTGACAATGGAGTATCACTTGGAAGATACGTCTGGAGAAGTTTCAATTCATACATCCCTTGATTACTTAATTTTCAAGTAATTTACAAATTCTATGAACTTGTTCTAAGAAGAAATAAAATAAAATTAATAACATCAGTACTAATTACCTTGTTAGCAAAGAAAATACGGTCTTTCTTGTACTTGGATGCAGTGTAGACCCATGAGTTGCAAACAAAGAGGATCTGACCAGCACCTGGAACATCTTCGAGTGTGACTGTCTTAAGGAAGAACTCATTTTTATGATTGTTTCTTATTATGAATGCTCCCGGAACTCCTATTTCGCCTTCAACGTCAAAGGTAACCTTGAATGCAGTTTCTCCTGTTCTTACCGGACCGAGTGTGGTAATCCAGTTCTCCAAATACGCTACTTTCCCCAGTTTCCCTTGCGATCCATATGCTGCAACAATTTACAAAACCAAGTGTACGTCAGAAGAAAAACAAAAACAAAAAAAATTCTACATATATATAATAACCAAAATCTAGACTGCCTTGCAATGTAGTTCAAAACATTTATTCAGCAAATGTGCTGTCTAACTTCATAGTCCAGCTCCGGCAACAAAGCATAAGGTACTTGTGCAGGTTACTATACTTTTGTATGAGAAAGAACATCACCCATACATATTTAATTAGTTAGGCCAGCTGGGATTGAGATGAGATGAGATGAGAAAAACTCACAAGAATCACCGCTGATGAGCTGCAACGAAACCCCTTGGCCCAAAAACTCATACACACGGTCAACAAACGAAGCATGAAAGTCATTGAAATCCAACACATTGTTCTTCATCAGCACTACGGTTCCTTTGATCTTGTTACCAGAACCATGCTTGAGATTGTCAATGATGTTTGCAATTTTGGGGATATGGAACATGTTGTATATGAGGAAGAATAACTAAATAAGCAGAGGTTGTGAAAGAGGAGTTGGGAAGAGTTGGTTTTGTAAAGAGGGAGAGGAGCGCTCTGGTACTTATAGGAAAGCAAGTGATCGATCGAGGAGGTTTTATCATGAGAAGAGAGAACGTGCTCCAACCACCTAAACTCTTTGATCGGATGGTAAATGTATATGCGCTGACACATAAAGTGGACTCGATGTCAAAAAATAGTTCATCTAACATTTTAAATTTATTTCATTTGGCCCGACTCTCACAACTTCAAAATATCAAATGAATGTGGTCTTTTGAAATATTACAATCTTAATCTTCTTAATTTGGGTTTAGGTCTTACAACAACTTATGTAAGTGTCATTAATAACCAAACCTAACTAGCAGTCGAAAGTCAAATCTTCTTCTGCTTCTAGTTCTTAATTAAGATAGGGCCAACATCTTCACCATACCTCTGCAAACTGCAATGGAGATTTAAATTGCATGAGGTGGGGGGGATGTATGATTTTAAAGACTTGCAACTGTTAGAAAGTGAGTAGAGTGCTCATAAACCCAAATGACACCTTATATTCATTTCATACCAGCAGAACAATGGTCTTTGCCTTCCAGAAGGGGACCATGGACCTCTTTTCTTTTAATTGATATGGCGTGTAGTATGCTGACGTAGTGAAGCTGAAGTAAGCTTATCTTAGGGCTCGGTATTTATTGAAGGATTAGCACAATAATTGCTGGATCATGCAAGAAACCCTAGTTGGTTGTTCATTCCCTAAAATCCAGCCGTTGCTTGGTCTGAGAGGACGATTTGGAGCTACCAATTTCTCTTTTACACCGTGAGGCTGGAAAACAATAATCGAATCGTGGAGACTCAAAATCCAACAAACCGCTAGCATAAGTGATACGGAGTCCGTGCATCACCAAGATCATGGCTCCCAATTGGGGTTACAAAAGCTTGAGTCAACTGTGCCTCCTAATGAGCGAAAACACATTCTTACAACAACAAAAGAAAATGAGTGAAAGCATACATAATAGTTTCGGGTGTAAACCCTATTCACTCTCATCACTAGTGTATTTAAATTGAAGCATAATGAAACGACCACATAGTACATAGTATGGGCACGTAGAAAAAGAAACGAAAGCAGAAAATAGCAAACCCAAATTCAAAAGGCCCAGATCATTGGTCCTGGCGGGCTACTCATTAAGTGAAGCGCGCCAAACATAGCTTCTTTCACCGGCGGAAACAGCAAACCCGGTCGAGATAAATGGAAGTGGAAAACCAAAATGGGGAGGCGGCCCCCAAATTCTCAGCATTTCCTTACAAACCGTACGCCATTCAGATCGACTTCATGAACGCCCTTTTTCACTCTCTCAACCAAGGCGGCCTCTCCATGCTCGAAAGCCCCACCGGTAACTCATTCCACCTCTCTCTCATCTTTCTTCCTCTTTATCCAAAATTATAATACCCTTTCAGCTTAATTGAAATACCCATTTGTTCTTATCCCTTGCATGCATTAGGCTTCACCAATTTTGGGTTTCTTAGATAGAGTCAAATTTGGGTTTATAGTACTAGTGTCTGGTTTGATGTAGTGTAATTTGAAGTACTAGTACAAATAAGTTGATGTTTCGATGTTATTTGGTCTGAAGGTTTTTACCTTTTTAATGTTTTATAGGGACTGGTAAGACTCTGAGTATCATTTGTAGTGCTTTGCAATGGGTGGTTGATAAGAGAGAGCAAGACAAGTTGAAAAAGGAGGTTGAAAATGAGAGTAGTAGTGCTAAAGGTGGTGAATTTGGGTCAGATGATGAACCTGATTGGATGAGGAATGCTGTTGTTAACAAAGACATTCAGGAGGAGAAGAAGTCTATTAAGAAGGATAAATTCGGGGGTGGATTTCGTAGGAGTGATAAGAGGAAGAGTAGCCATGGAAATTGTAGTGATTTGTTCACTCGGCGTGTTGAGGAAGAGGCGTGCTGGGAGAAAGAGGGAAAGGGTTTGCAAGCGTGCTGTGGAGTTGAATGATGAGGAGGAGTTTCTGCTGGATGAACATGAGAGTGATGAGGAAGGTGTTCCCTGTGTTGGGAAGTCGGAAGAGGAAGTTCGTCAAGTGATGAGGAAGATGGAGCGGATGGGTCTAGTGATGATGAAGATGAGGGGAAGGAGAAGTTGAAGGTTTATTTTTGTAGTCGGACGCATTCGCAGCTTTCACAGTTTATAAAGGAGTTGAGAAAGACAGTCTTTGCTGATGAGATGACGGTGGTCTGTTTGGGCTCAAGGAAGAATTTCTGCATTAACCAAGGTATGTAATTTATCATTGGGTTATTAGAGAACAGGTTTGTAAATTGTTCTCATTATTCTGGGAATGCATTTCAGAGGTATTGAAACTTGGAAATTCAGCTCGCATCAATGAGCGCTGTCTGGAACTTCAGAAAAACAAGAACAAGGAAGTTTCTAAAATCAAGGTAACATATATATCCACTTATAATCTCATCACTTAATTAAATTTGACTTTGGGCATTTTCCTCACCCACATGATTGGATATCTCTTGATAGACTATAGCTAATTGTTACTGTAACTTAGATAACTAATTCCGTTTAATCATTCTATTATCGATTCCTGTCTCATTGCATTTGATCATAATGTTCTGTTTTACTCTGCTACCTAACTATTTAACATCTCTCCCTACATGAATTTTAGAGTGGTTCTACCTTGGTACTCACATACTATGAGAAAACTATTTCTTACTTGCTGATCATCTGGATTTCTTCTTGGTCTGGTATAGATTCACACCATGATTAGATGTCACTATATTGTCCTACCTCCTAGCTTGTAATACCACACTACTCTTTGGCTCTTCAATGCTAAATCTGAATTACAAATGCAAGTATACATGTTTGATAAGAAATTCCTGATTGTTTGATATATAGCAGATGACCCTATTAAACAATGTACTGTAGGCTTTATGCTGATATTATAAACACTGACATTATCCAACTGCATGCTTGATTTCCTGTCAGAGAAAAAGTCATGTACATCTCATTGTGGAGGAATTATGTAATTCCTAAATAAAGTAGTTCTTGGTTCAGAATAAATTGGTAGGACTTGAGTTAAGCAATTATGGCCACTGACTCTAATTGGTCTGTTTCATATGGCATGAAACATGCAATTCTTGTATATGAGAACTTGGAGTAATTAGTTTATAAACTGCATATATCTTGGTTTGAAAAGTATCCTATCTTGTTATTTCAGACGTCTGATTTAGCTTGTTCTGTTTTAGGGGATTTCTCTTGACTGATTTGACCTGCAGAGCGTTGGTGCAGGGGGAAGGATTCTCAGGAACAAGGCTTCTTGTGGATGCCCAATGCTTAGGAAACATAAACAACAAAAAGAATTCAAGAGCATGATGTCTCAGCTTGGTGCCTTGGATATTGAAGATCTTGTTCATCAAGGAAGGAACATGAGGTGTTGTCCGTATTATGGCTCACGAAGCATGGTTCCTGCTGCTGATCTGGTGGTTCTACCATATCAATCACTGCTTTCAAAAACATCCCGTGAATCACTTGGTCTGAATTTAAAGAACAATATTATTATCATAGACGAGGCCCACAATCTAGCTGACTCCTTAATCAGCATGTATGACTCAAAAATCACTTTGTCACAGGTATAGATATGCTGATCTGATAAATTTGTAAGCTAGTTGACAATCTTATCATTTGATTAGAGTATTGCTTGTTTAAATCCATTTTGTATCAAGTCATCTGGTCCATTGATAGAATACAGGATGACTTGATTATCTAGTAGTTTCTTAACTCTCACCTTAATGTGAGGTGTGAACCAATTTTTATCACCAAGTTCAAATGCTGTATATCCTGTGTAGGTTTTGAATAATGTTTATTTGACATCATACCAGTTTCCCCTACTTTCTTGCAGTTGGAAGATGTGCAGTGCAATATTGAGAAATACTTTGCTAGATTTTGCAATCTCTTGGGACCTGGAAATCGCAGATACATCCAAACTCTCACAGTGCTGAATAGGGATTTTCTTCGAATATTGCTCAATGGGGACACTGATTATGAAGGTTCTTCCAATGATAATGAAAAGTCTTCTGGACAAAACTGCATGCCTACTTCCTCTATGGCTATCAATGATTTTTTATTTTCACTCAATATAGACAACATCAATTTGGTCAAATTGCTTGAATATATAAAGGAAAGCAACATCATGCACAAGGTGAGTTCTTCCCACTTTATATTATTACCTGGTTCTATCCTTCCCTGCATTTCTCAATTGAGGAAAATGTCTTTGCATTTCCAGATGAGTGGATATGGGGACAAACAAGCCAGCTCTGAGAAAAGCTTCCCACTTGATGATAGTGAGGAAAGAAGCACACTGTCCAGTTTCCAGGCATTAGCTGATCTTTTGCGATCACTGACAAACAAAGATGGTGACGGGAGGATTATCATTTCAAGGACTAAACCAACATGCTCTGGACAGCAAGGAGGATACATCAAATATGTTATGCTCACAGGAGAGAAGATATTTTCTGAGGTTTGTCAATATATTCTTTGTTTTACTTGGCTGGAATTAACTGCTGACATTGTCCAAGTTCTGAAATATCAACTCTACATATTCCGCAGATTGTGGAACAAGCACATGCTGTGCTACTGGCCGGAGGAACTCTGCAACCCATAGAAGAAACAAGGGAGCGGCTTTTTCCATGGTTACCACCGAACCAGTTGCATTTCTTTTCATGTAGCCACATTGTTCCTCCAGAGAGCATTTTGCCAGTTGCAGTTGCTCGTGGCTCTTCTGGTCAGAATTTCGATTTTAGCTACAGCTCTAGAAGGCCATCATTCATGGCACGTACATTTTAACCTTAAGTAATTTCTTTTAATGTTTTTTAATTGAAGTCTTTTGCATAGCTCCCTATATATTCTTGTTTTGACAACAAAATATGCAGCTCGGTTCCAGTGGAAAGATTTGTCAAATCAAATGCTACAATGGCACCTATCTTCCCCCCTGCTTAGTAGTCATTTTGGATTTTGTAATAGATGCCATCTGAGTATTAAATTAATGGTCTTATATCTGCAGATACAGGAGCTAGGGCGTCTGATTTGTAATTTGGTGACAGTGGTACCTGAAGGAATCGTTGTCTTCTTCTCTTCATTTGATTATGAAGGAGAAGTCTACAATGCATGGGAGGCTTCAGGCATCCTCGAAAGAATTAAGAAGAAGAAGCGTCTATTTAGAGAGCCTAGGAAGAATACGTATGTCGAATCTGTTCTAAAGGAGTACAAAGAAACAATTGATACCTTGTCTTCTGGAGAAAAGAAAGAAAATCCTTCTCAGAGTGGTGCCATACTTCTTGCTGTCGTTGGTGGTAAGATATCGGAGGGCATCAACTTAAGCGATGGGATGGGTCGGTATGTAGTCATGGTTGGACTGCCCTACGCGAGCCCTTCTGATGTTGAGCTGATGGAGAGGGTAAAGCACATTGAAGGATTGGGAAATTCAAATTCGATTAAGATGACCAATTCTTTACGTAGTAATGAAATTTACAATGGTGAAGCACATGAAGGTTTTAATATCCTCCGAAGTTGCAGACACAGAGGAAAAGAATATTATGAGAATCTTTGCATGAAAGCTGTAAATCAGTCCATTGGTATGTTTTCAGACACCCATAAATTTTGTTCAACTTCTGTTTTTTTAGTGCTGGCCACTCTGTATTCTGTACAGTACGTCGCCACACTTATAATTAGAGTATGATCCACATTTTTAATGTAGATTTTCATTCAATTGAAGTGGGCTTTTTCTTGTCTATATTAGGTAGAGCAATCCGGCATATAAATGACTATGCAGCAATTTTACTAGTTGATACACGCTACGCAGCTGATTCCTCAACACGGAATTTCAGCCATCCAACTAGCAAGCTCCCACAGTGGATAAAGGATCGGTTCGTTGCTTCAGGTGATTACGGTCAACTTCATAGGATGTTGCATCAGTTTTTTAGTTATAACAAAAAGAGATGGTCTCAGCTCTAACTTGTAAGATGACAGCTGAGATTGTAAGGTAAGAATGCATGACCAGTCATATCTCACAAAGCTTTTTAAGCAGCAAGTTTTGTCCAACTAAACCAATTATGCAATCTGATATATAGTTGAACCTTTATAGTGTTTCAGGCTTCTTAATGCTGAGCACTGCCTTTGTTTGTTCTTTGCCTTTTTACTGCTGGCTTTCTGACTACATTTTTATTTGTCTTACTTTTACGTTGTTCTTTTACCGCTCTGCAATTCATTGTGGTTAAGGGGTCGTTTGATTATTATAACTTGTCTTGACCAATGTCGTATCCGACTAATGGGAAAGGTGTGCGGTCAAAAAGAACTGTTAACAAGCAGATGATCTGACAAACATGAAAAGAGAGTTTCCTATCTACCCCTAAAAGCATACCAGCAACGCCTTTAGGTACGTTTCATGGCCCTTTCATGACCGAAGTACATAAACTGCATGATTGAACTACCATGGTAAAAGTAGGCACTTCATGTACAAAGTGTTTCTGGTGTTATATATCCAGTATAAATGGTAACTTTACTCCCTGCTCAGTCTTCAAAATCCTTCTACATACACACTTGGTTGTTCATATGGCAGCACTCATTGTCATTTCCTTTTACCTCCTACTCTCTTTCCTTCCCCCAATCAGTGTTATTACCAGATTCTTTCACTTTGCTTTTCTATTTCTTTTCATTTGTTTCTCTTTTACCAAGTTTTCCTCTTTAGAGTTATCCCGACGGCAACAAAATCAACTCGGAACATCTTGAGAAATTGAGTTAATTTTGGGACATGAGTATAAGAACGGGGGACATATAGAAAAGTGGCAAGGCATATGTCCCATGTTTCTTGTATTCATGTGTCCAAAACTAACTAAATTTTTCAATCGCCTCCGATTACTTCACCAAGGCATATATATGATTTGTGGCAAGACAACCAAGTATCAAAAGGACGTGGTTTCTTCCAGATACTTTGTTGCGAAATACACCTCTTTTGTTCACTGATTTCAACTGCCCGATTTTGTTTTTAACTTTTCTGTATCTCTCGTCCTCAACTCCCAAGGCTAAAGTGTGATGAGCTTGGGTTAGAACTGCACGATTTAATTTTATGTTACGATCGGTTCTAATATAAATACGTATCTTAGGTAAATAAACACGTTACAGGTACTCTAGATTTCTCCATTCCATATATATGTACGACCGATATTTTGCTAAGAAGTAGTACTGTGAATTGATAAGAATGCTGTAGTAAAATTGGATGGAGATTTAAGATGTCCGTCTATGCTTAACATGCAATCCAGAAAAATCTCTCGGATGCTGCATCAGTATATCCCAAATGCAAGCTTGTGTCCAAGCCTTGGTACAATCTCATATATGCTCCTTTGGCCGCTATCTATGCCTCCAACGTGAAACTCAAAACCCTATTCTAACAAATCTAGTTCTATTCGATATATTCTCAAACTCAAAATTTAAAAGCTGTTGCTATTTAACTGTATAATTGCCATTTGATTATGTTTCTGGTGTTAGTGCTCATTCAGTGTCTAATATCAAATCAAATGATTGCGAATTTGGTTTAATCCTTTCATAGTCATTTAATTTTCATCCAACACACAAACTTGTACCCTTTTTACAGGGTTGTTGCATCAACAGTTCTGCAAACATTACAGAATAGATTGTCTCAGCAATCTGTAGGTCAAATAGAGGAAGTTACTGAGACTCAGAACAGGATGCATCAGACTATGCTCAATAAACCATTCAAAACAAGCTCTATTATCTAATACTGGATTGTATTTTCAGGCTTCTTAATGCTCAGCTCTTGGCTCTGTCTCTACTGCAGCCTGGAAAGTTGGTTCATTAATAACCAAACCTAACTAGCAGTCTAAAGTCACAATCTTCAGCATCTAGTTCTTAAAATAGGGCCAATATCTTCACCATACCTCTGCAAACTGCAATGGAGATTTAAAGTGCATGAGGTGGGAGGGGGGTATGATTTTAAAGACTGCAACTGTTAGAAAGTGACTAGAGTGCCCAGAAACCCAAATACCACCTTATCTTCATATCAGCAGAACATGGTGTTTGCCTTACAGAAGGGGACCATGGACCTCTTTCTTTTAATTGATATGGCCACTATTCCAATTATTCTTCTAAATTATTTTGCTAATTGCTTCAAGGCTTACATAATGCAGTTAATTGATTAATTAGTGAGAAAAAGTTGACCTTTTGTTCTAGCTAGGAGGCTTTGTGAACTTCAAGACTGGTTTGGTATGTATCTCATACATAAGAATCAATTTTCATAAAGAAAAGGTTGGTCTAGGACCAGATATGGATGAAATATTAGGTAACAAAAGTGCCATATAATTAGAATATGTATTCATCACCAACCCACATTACCTTTAACCTCCTAAATTATAGCGCAGATTACCTTTAGCTTTGCATCTTAATCAATGCCTGTGCACTTTATACAACAAGTAGTCAAAAACAAAAAGCCTAGATATCATTGGACCCCAAGGTCCAGATTCTTTGTTATTTGCTTTTTACATGTCTCTTGAATAACTTGAAGAATGTATTTGTATTGTTAGCTTAGTTAGAATTCAACTTACACCAGCTGAAGCAACTACTTGGAGAAACCTCTTTTTTTCAAAGCCATAGAAAACCATGCCTGCATAGTGATCATATATATAACTTGATGCTCAATAGCTTGGGGGAAAGAGTGAGAAAGAAGAGAGAGTGGAAGCCTATACTTTGAAGTAAGTTTTCTCTTTAGATTCCCTTGTGTCTATATATGCTTGAGAAACTTGAAACTTTCTTAAACCCTCTCAGCTCTACATTGAAGCCAATAGCAGAAGAAGCCTTGGTATACTATGAGCAGAGCAGAAATGGTTTTAAAAGAAACCATGCACAAAAGCAAGGTCTTCTATGCGAAATCTCTTCAAAACCTCAAAAGCTTCTTCTGTGGAGGATACAAAAAACTACCCAAGTCCCTTTCCTTGAATCCTTGCTTTTGTGGAAGTGACCTGAAATATCACCCAACAGATGAGTTCTACACTGATTATTATGATGAGTGGGAGTCTACTATAGATGAGGTGAAGAAGAGAGATAGTACATCAAAAGAAACAGTGAAGGATGAGGATCCATGTACTGAAAGCTTCATCATGTTCCCAAAGCGAAGTCCTAAGAAGAACAAACAAGAAGGGAGATTGTTAAGACAAAAGAAGTCTATTGGAAGGTCTCGCGATCTCGGGAAAGGAAAGGATCAGTTACCACTCCAAAATATGGATGGTAGTAAAGGGAGCAATGTCTTAGCAAAAAGGATGAAGGAGTTTGAAATGGTGGATACAGGTGATGTGGAGCAGGTGTTGGATGTAGAAGAGGCACTTCACTACTACTCTCGCCTCAAAAGTCCGGTGTACCTTGACATTGTTGACAAGTTTTTCTTGGATATGTACTCAGATTTCTCCGTCCCACCAGCAGCATCGATCAGCATCAACAATTCAAAGCAGAGAATTGGCTCCCGGAGACTTGGCTCCCGGAGACTTGGCTCCCGGAGACTTGGCTCCATTAGGTTGTAGTGTCTGTGCTAGTGAATTTTTTTACTTGTGCATATAGATCTGTTGATCTTACCAACACTTTGTTTCGATTCCCACTTGTGTGTTTGTTACTGCCTGGTTTGGTTTTGATTTTCAGGCTTGCAAGATTTTCCTCTTTTTCGACAAAACAAATTCATTCTTGTTACATGCACCATCAAACAATGTAGTATCATTACCTTTTATGATGAAAATACTTAACTGGAAGCAGTAACTTGCATTTCCAAAAAACATTTTTAGCACACTTCTTTGCCTATATTCAAGCAGCAGGCATAAACCAGGTCTATTCCATTGGACCAATATACAACTCAGTGAACTCACACAGTATGGCAGCATCCAAATTGAAGGTTGATTAAGTAAATGGACTCCAGTCATTTGAGTGAGAACTTACAGTTGCGTCTGGGAAGATTGAGATCCTCGCCTAAGCAAACCATTTGCTGTTTGCAAGTAGGGGCTTCAATTTGGGTAGCATCTCTAGCTGCCGGGTTCAACTGCTATTGACTATCATTTTTGTTAGAGACGTGAACAAGAATTGCACAACCCAAATTACTCTAACACTAGAAAAAAAAAATTAAATAAATAAAATACTTGAATAATGGTCCTTATAAGTCCATCATTAATTTGTATATTGAATCTGTTGATCGTGAATTGTTGGTTCATGTGGTACATTGTTGGCATCCAATTATTCAATATTTCAATTCTAGCTAGTAAGTACCGTTTCTCTTGATTCCGGAAACCATAAAAAACGAAGAAAACCAACCACATATACATACACCATTCAATTTTTCAACTGGAATGCTATTGTTTTCAACTCAAAAGCACCCAATAACAAAATAGGTATCTTCAACAAGGGTAACAGAACTTGGATAAGGTAAAAATATACACGACAACTGAACCCAAGTGACAAGAAAAATGGTAATAATAATAAAGGGTTTAGGATAAAACAATCATGTTTGTGTCCATGGCCAGCACCAGTAGGTGAGAACTTGTATACTTGGAATGCAACTATACCTCAATATCAATTTTCGGACGTAATAACTAGCACCAAATCTTAGCCAGCAGACACTACATTTAAGCAACAAACACTATATTCATCAACAGACTACTCTGTAATTTTTTTTTTTTTTTTTTTACCCACCTGTCACATTGAAATCATATACCCCAGGAGGAGTATACAGAAAATAATGCAAATCTACTGTCCAATGAGGTTCTATATTACTAAAGAGACCAGCCAATTAGTTGTAAACCTTCAAAAACACAATTCAACGTAATGGGTAGGGTTGTTTAAAACAGTAAGATGAGACAAAAGCTCAAACAAAAAATAATTCAAACCAAGAATGTAGTCAATTCCTCCAAATTGAATATCAACTAAATGCGGGTTAAGCATCATTCATGATCAGAAAAAATAAAAACACACACAGCATTTCATATAACATCAAACCATCAAGTAATTAGAAAGTAACACTAGTCTGATACATTTCATTTTCAAAACTCAAATGACATAATAGAAGTTTTGCCATTGATAGTAACAATAAAAACTGTTCTAAAATAGCTTGTCCAGAATCATAAAGTGCCCTAGTAAAGCAATAACTGGTACCGATAATGATACTCTCACTTAAGCAGAAGCTGCAGCTCCCTCCAGACAGTGATTTTGAGACACATGATTGCATTCATTGTTAAGTAACAGCTTAGTAAAAGGTAGAAGACAAAATCTCACCCCAGCGTTGAGACTCTGATGACTTGTATGAAGAGCTTTTATCTGTTCCAAATGTGAAAATAGTCGATTCTTGAGAAAGGCAAAAATGGCAGCACATATGTAGGCTGCACACGCACTTAACAAATTAAAGCTACTGGTTTCTGATAGTGTTGTTTCTTGATTTGATTTTGATTGAATTTTCAACTCAAAAGAGTGTCAGTTTAAGATTACATATATAGGTGAGTCTACTCAGTTGTCATATCCTTATCTAGTTAGACATTGATTGCTCATGGTTTTGTGATGATTTTCTCATAGTATACGTTTATGGGGTAATTAAATTGAATTTGGTACCATCCCTGTAAACGTTGTAGTTAATCTTGGCCACGCACAGTTACGAGATTCATTGGGAAACACTAGAAGCTAGTTCTAAACTCTCTACATATGTATCATCTCGCATCCTAGCATGAGAGAGATTGAAGGAAATTTTGAAAGTACAAATAAAATTTACTAGATCTGTCTTGAAGGTAAAGACACTGAAACAGTGTATATTCCATGATATAGAAGATAATAGATAGACAAAGGCAACTTATGAAACCAAGCTAATAGAACTCGATCATTAATCAGACAATTGGAACAAAGATCCATATAAAAAGCCTTTAAATTTAATTGATCGTACAATCGATCATACGAAACAAAGAAAAAAGAAGAAAAAAAGAAGAACAACCTTAGATGTTTACTTAGGGACATGTAGTACAAAACAAAGACCATTGTATTCGTCTCTATACGACCATACGTGAAGAAGCCAACCATTCCTAAAAGAATAGGCTGCATTCACCTCATTATGCACCAAAGTATATATGCCTCCTGCATATTTCACGTTCATATAGAAAAACTCTTCTTTTCCGGATTTAATCAACCCCACAGCCAATGGCTGCTGCTGCTGCTGCATCAGGCCCCTTTCTCCTGCTGAGAGTACACTACCAAGTTCCGGAATTACGAAACTATCATCGGCTACCAGCTTTATTGATGTAGGAAGGATGACAGCCAACATTGAAGAGCAACTTGACCGTTGCAAGTCAAAGGCCGTGCGCCAGAAACGTCATCCGCCAAGGGTGGTTCATCCGCCAGACAATATCCGCCAGACATCATCCGCCAGACGACATCCGCCAGACGTCGTCCGCCATAAAGGCTAGAGCCCGGTTTACTACAGTTTTGGCATCTGGCGTCCGAATGACGATTGTGATACCTTTCCGGAAAGGGAACGACGCCAGGTATCAAACTCGTCACTTTGCCACGACGTGTGGGCCTTTTTGGGCTTTCGAGTTCGTTTAGGGCCTCAAAACGGCAGTTTAGTATGTTTAGGAGATTTAAGTTTTCTAGTTTGTTTTGGACTTGTTTTGTTTTAATCCCTTGGGCTTTAGGTTTCCTTGTTAGTTGCCCTAGTTAGGGTTTCTTTTCAGTATTTAAGCATCCCTTTGGGGATTGCAGAGGGCAGTTAATCATATTTTATCAAAACCCTAAGAGTTTGTCTCTTGTTTCTGGTGGATTCCAGACCTATCCTATAGAGTACAACGTTGATTGTGCTCTCCATCTATTGAGGGTTCGACGTTGATCAACCCTTCCACCCTTCTACTGCGTCAGTTGGTATCAGAGCAGGCTTTCTCCTGTCTCTTTTATTTACTTGACTAACCATGGCAGATCAACCAGTGGTAAGAGCAGATATGGAAGAGCTTACTGCGGCTTTAACCCAGTCTCTTACTGCTTTGACAAACCAGTTGACGACCCAGATGACGAATTTAACAAATCAAATCATCAACCACAATAACAACGGTGGTGACAACGGTGGTAATAACCGGCGAAGAGGCTGGAGAAACGAGAATAACAGGTTTCCTCGAGGTGGACACAACACTAGCGGTTCAAGTTCTGAGTCTGACGAAGTCGAGGAGGAACAACATGAACGTGCTGATCAGGATTACCGAATGAAGGCTGACATCCCGTTCTTCTATGGAACTATGGGCGTTGAGGAGTTTCTGGATTGGCAGATTGAAGTCTGCAGGTTCTTTGATGTCATGGGGGTTCCTGAGAACAAACAGGTCAAGATGGTGGCGTTTCGTTTGAAGAGTACCGCTACCGTATGGTGGGATAAGTTGGCTCTTCAAAGGCAGAGACAAAGAAAAAGACCAGTCAAATCCTGGCGGAGGATGAAACAGTTGATGATGGAACGGTTCCTCCCAGAAGATTATGAACAAATCCTATACAAGATGTATATCGAGTGTGCTCAAGGAACCAGAAGTGTGTCCGAGTATACAACTGAATTTTTAAGTTTTTCTGAACGTAACGATTTGGGGGAATCTGAAAATCAAAAGGTGGCAAGGTACATCAGCGGACTGAAACTTTCTATACAAGAGAAGATAGGGCTGCAAACCGTGTGGACTGTAGCCGAAGCTTCAAACTTGGCTTTGAAGGCTGAGTTGATGGAGAGAGGGAATCGAAATTCATCTACACCTCGTAGATACCCTTCTCAAAGCAACAATGAAGTAGGAAACAGCAGTCAAGGATTCGATAAAGGGAAGAATGTAGCAGGGAGCAGTACAAGTAGGGAGCAAAACACCGCAACCAGGGGAGTTGGAAGTACCAATAGCGGATCCCAAGCTAAAGCACCTGTGCAGAAAACAGTTAATCCTTATGCTAAGCCTACTGTATTTAAATGTTATCGATGCGGGCAACCAGGTCATAGGTCCAACGAGTGTCCAGCCCGGAGAACAGTTGGGATAGTGGAGAACGAAGAGGAAGAGGATGATGCATGTGCTGATTATGATGGGGCTGAATTTGCAGAAGAGGAATCCGCAGAAAGGGTCAACATCGTGCTGCAGAGAATCCTTTTATCATCCAAAGAAGAGGGGCAACGCAAGAATCTCTTCAAAACACACTGCTCTATTAACAACAAGCTGTGTGATATGATTGTGGATAACGGAAGTTGCGAAAATCTGGTGGCTCAGAAACTGGTGGAGTATTTGCAGTTGCCAACACAACCTCATGAGACGCCTTACTCTCTTGGGTGGGTGAAGAAAGGCCCTCAAGTTCGGGTGACACAAACGTGTAAAGTACCTATCTCAATTGGTAAGCACTACAAAGAAGAGGTACTTTGTGATGTTCTTGATATGGATACTTGTCATGTCCTGCTTGGTCGTCCTTGGCAGTTTGATGTCGACGTGACCTACAGAGGGAGAGACAATGTAATGATTTTTCATTGGAACCAACGCAAAATCGCCATGGCTCCTGTCTTGCACTTTGACAAACCTGCAGAGGAGAAGAAAGGAGAGACTTTCCTAATCATGACTCGCAGTGAGAAAGTGATGGAAGAGGCTTTTAAAGAATCGGAGATGTTCTGTGCAGTGGTGACTAGAGGTCTTTTGAGCGTTGAACAAACGGCAACAGAACCACCAGTGGAGGTGCAGGAGATGCTAAAAGAATTTCCAGCTCTAGTTTCTGATGAGTTGCCTAACGAATTACCTCCCATGAGGGACATTCAGCATCAGATTGATTTAATTCCTGGAGCTAGTTTGCCCAACCTACCACATTATCGTATGAGTCCCAAGGAGAATGAGATTCTGAGGGAGCAAATTGAAGACTTACTTAAAAAGGGGTTCATCCGCGAGAGTTTGAGCCCTTGTGTTGTTCCAGTCCTTCTTGTTCCTAAGAAAGGCAACCAATGGCGGATGTGTGTAGATAGTAGAGCCATAAACAGGATAACCATCAAATACAGGTTTCCTATTCCCCGTCTAGAGGACATGTTGGACGAGTTGTCGGGTTCACAATTATTCTCAAAGATCGATCTTCGCAGTGGCTATCATCAAATTCGGATCAGAACTGGCGATGAGTGGAAAACGGCTTTCAAGAGCAAAGATGGACTTTACGAGTGGTTGGTGATGCCCTTCGGAATGTCAAACGCACCGAGCACTTTCATGAGGCTTATGAACCAGGTTCTTCGTCCTTTCATTGGATCTTTTGTTGTGGTGTATTTTGATGATATTCTGATCTATAGTAGAAACAAAGAAGAGCACCTGGATCACTTGCTACAAGTTCTAAGAATGTTGCAGGAAAATAAATTGTACATTAATCTCAAGAAGTGTACGTTTTACACCAGCAAGTTACTCTTTCTAGGCTTTGTAGTGGGAAGAGAAGGAATACAAGTTGATGATGAGAAGATCCGCGCCATTAGAGATTGGCCTACTCCAAGGAATGTGTCTGAAGTAGGCAGTTTTCATGGTTTGGCGACTTTCTACCGGCGTTTTGTGCGTAATTTTAGTACTATCACTGCTCCTATCACAGAGTGCTTGAAGAAAGGGAAATTTCAGCGGGGAGAAGAGCAAGAGCAGAGTTTTTCCCTAATCAAGGAAAAACTTTGTACAGCACCTGTCCTTGCACTACCTGATTTTGACAAGATCTTTCAGGTTGAGTGTGATGCAAGTGGAGTGGGAATCGGGGCAGTTTTATCCCAAGAGAAGAGACCTGTAGCTTTCTTCAGTGAAAAATTGAGTGAAGCTCGTCAACGATGGAGTACGTATGACCAGGAGTTTTATGCAGTTTTTCGAGCTCTGAGGCAATGGGAACATTACCTGATTCAGAGGGAGTTTGTCTTGTTTGCTGATCATCAAGCCTTAAAGTTTCTTAACAGCCAAAAGATTATTAACAAGATGCATGCACGCTGGGTGAGTTTTTTACAGAAATTCTCATTTGTGATTCAACATAAATCTGGTACTCTTAACAAAGTAGCAGATGCGCTGAGTCGGAGAGTGTCTTTGATGGTTACGTTGGCACAAGAGATTGTAGGCTTCGAAGTTTTGAAGGAGTTATATGCAGATGACGCAGATTTCAAACAACTTTGGGCCAAGTGCAGCGCGAATCAACCAGTGGCAGATTTCTATGTCAAAGAGGGCTATCTTTTCAAAGGTAACCGGCTTTGTATACCAGTCTCTTCTTTAAGAGAAAAGGTAATCCGCGATCTGCATGGTGGAGGCATGGGGGGACACTTGGGGCGAGACAAGACTATTGCTAGCCTAGAAGAGAGGTATTTCTGGCCTCAGCTGAGAAAAGACGCTGGCGCCATTGTCAGGAAGTGCTACACTTGCCAGGTTTCTAAGGGTCAATCTCAGAATACTGGTCTTTATATGCCTTTACCTGTTCCTGATGATATATGGCAGGATCTTGCAATGGATTTTATCTTAGGTCTGCCTCGTAAGAGGAGTGGATTCTGTCTTTGTGGTGGTTGACAGGTTCTCCAAGATGGCACACTTTATCGCTTGCAGAAAGACTTCGGATGCAAGTAACATAGCCAAGCTGTTTTTTAGGGAGATTGTTCGTCTGCACGGGGTGCCTACGTCTATTACTTCAGATCGGGACACCAAGTTCCTCAGCCATTTTTGGATTACTTTGTGGAGAAAATTCGGAACCAGTTTGAATCGGAGTAGCACCGCTCATCCTCAAACTGACGGGCAAACAGAAGTGACAAACAAGACGTTGGGGAACATGATCTGAAGTGTTTGTGGAGAGAAGCCAAAAGGGTGGGACTTAGCTTTACCTCAGGTGGAGTTTGCTTATAACAGTGCTGTGCATAGCGCTACTGGAAAATCACCTTTTGCTTTGGTATATACCTCTGTACCCAGGCATGTGGTTGATCTGGTGAAATTACCAAGGGTTCATGGATATAGTGTTGCTGCTGCAAGCATGGCTGAGGATGTGCAAGCTGTTAAGATGGAAGTCAAAGCTAAGCTCGAGGCTACGGGAGCAAGAAATAAGGCTGCTGCGGACAAGCATTGGCGGATTAAAGTGTTCAAAGAGGGGGATGATGTGATGGTATTTCTACGAAAGGAGAGGTTCTCAGTTGGAACTTACAACAAGCTGCAGCCCCGAAAATATGGGTCATTTAAGGTATTGCGGAAGATCAATGATAATGCTTATGTTGTTGCTCTTCCAGATTCCATGAATATTTCCAACACCTTTAATGTGGCTGACATACATGAGTATCGAGAGGATGAGGTTCTGTATCCAGAAGAGAACTCGGGGTCGAGTTCTTCAGAGGTGGAGGAGACTGATGTAGGAAGGATGGCAGCCAACATTGAAGAGCAACTTGACCGTTGCAAGTCAAAGGTCGTGCGCCAAAAACGTCATCCGCCAAGGGTGGTTCATCCGCCAGACGATATCCGCCAGACATCATCCGCCAGACGACATCCGCCAGACGTCGTCCGCCATAAAGGCTAGAGCCCGGTTTACTACAGTTTTGGCATCTGGCGTCCGAATGACGATTATGATACCTTTCCGGAAAGGGAACGACGCCAGGAATCAAAACAGCAGTTTAGTATGTTTAGGAGATTTAAGTTTTCTAGTTTGTTTTGGACTTGTTTTGTTTTAATCCCTTGGGCTTTAGGTTTCCTTGTTAGTTGCCCTAACTAGGGTTTCTTTTCAGTATTTAAGCATCCCTTTGGGGATTGCAGAGGGCAGTTAATCATATTTTATCAAAACTCTAAGAGTTTATCTCTTGTTTCTGGTAAATTCCAGACTTATCCTATAGAGTACAACGTTGATTGTGCTCTCCATCTATTGAGGGTTCGACGTTGATCAACCCTTCCACCCTTTTACTGCGTCATTTATCCCATGGTGTACAAGGGAACTGCCCATGGCGATCCTTCTCTTTACATCAACAGGTAAACCCAGGTTCGACATTGTCTAATTCGAAGATTTTCTCGAGGAGGTCAAGTGAAAGCGCTTGGGGAGATAATTTTGCCTGCATGACTGCATGTATATATAGAGGTTTAGAAAACTTGGTACCTAAGATCTTTTACAGAAAGTATTGAGATCATCGTATCAAACAATCACTCATTACTTGATTTCAACAACAAGATCATTACCTGATTGCCTGAAGTTTCTTAGAGATAATCTACGTATTGGATTTTATCATGAATTTGCATAAGGCATATCAAAATTTTATACTTACAGAATTACTTGATTTCAGAATTACTTGATCTTTACTAGAGCTAATTGTGCATGTTTTCATACGTGGTGGTTTTCCATGCACAACGGGAAAATCAATAACCTCGATCGTCCAAATCTGGAAGCATGTAGGATGATATAGTTTTGAAGTTGAAATCAAGTAATAGAATCTTTAATACATCTTT
The DNA here is from genome assembly GCA_963682095.1 of Potentilla sterilis. Taxonomy (NCBI): domain Eukaryota; kingdom Viridiplantae; phylum Streptophyta; class Magnoliopsida; order Rosales; family Rosaceae; genus Potentilla; species Potentilla sterilis. The sequence goes on along the minus strand of OY821756.1, from coordinate 45,630,757 downwards.
AGATAGAGGGAAAGATTGATCATCGATCCCAGCTGAAAAGCACTGGCACTTCAAAGACATTGGTAACTAGGATATATCATTGCTTCAACAAAGGGTGCCTGCGATTGAAAAGCATGGATGCAACTAATCCCTTAATCTTGTCCGGTCTCAAATCCTACTCCTCTTAGAATTAGAATTTAGTATGGTTGATCTCAGCGTGTCCGATTAAAAAGGGTCGACTCAATCTGAAGGGGAAGGGCTATTCAAAAGGGGGTCGACTAGGGCTATTCAGAAGAAGGGGATCAATGCAATCCGGAGGACAATTCGATCGGATTTATTTGTGAAAGTATGCCTCGTGTGATACATGAGTTCCATTACGACATTAGGCAAACAAACGAATGCCGATCCCACCCTGATGCCGGGGAGGATGATCTCTTTTTGTGAGTCCTGCCCTGTTTGCTGTAACTATAGTAATTAAACTTGTACTTCCTAATGTGGTATGCTGTAGTTTTGGGCGTGGCTTCTTTCAGGCTATGTTGCTTCTTGTTTGATTTCCTTACCCAAACTGGTTCGGTTTAGATTGGTTTCTTGTTTGATTTCAAACAGATTGAATGTCTTCTTTGCAACGCTCAAGCAAAGAAGGAAGCAGTACGTCTGGAGTCACTATTCTTAGTTTACAACCGTGTGCCGCATATATCATCAACATGGCATCAGCAACCATGTTGCGTTGCTAAATCTATATGTGGCCGAGCTCAACGTTTGCCGTAGGACAGCGCAGTGGAAGCTTGCAACTATCAAACCAGGCTCCCAAGGATGAAGGTAAAGTGACTATTTAACAAAATACTGATTCATCACAATTATAGGAAATTAAGTGTAGATTCCGTAGTTTACTTGTTAATTATATGTAACTGGTGCTTTTTGTACTGTCACCATGCAAAGCGTCTACAGATAAGAGTTTGTATTTTTCTAAGCACAGTAAACCTTTTATTTAAGTCGTTTCTCCAACATGGCATCCGCAACCATGAACAAGTAAACCTATTCATGAAATAAAATAAAATTACTGTGAACAGAAACAGAAACACATGGCTCAAAGACCAGAACGTAAGGAATCTTAAATGTTGAACGTGATTATTTTAACCGGCCATGGTGCTACGGACTATGAGAGATTGTCAAGTTGCTGAAGATATTTTCAGCTTGCCTCCCTTCTCTTTTCCAATCTTAGTTGGACAGATTGGTTGATTGATATGGCAGTATACTTGTCTCAAGTCTCGACCATTATTTGACAAGATGCTAATAATGGGTATTTGCCTATTTGGAACAACTGGAATGATAAACTTGGGCGTAATATAACCCAACCGAGTCAAAGTATGGTACAACGGACAGTATTTGGTATTACAAAGGAGCAAGACTTTTGGGGCTTCTATCTCCAGTCCATTATTCAGCTAGTTGGCTTCCATAATTTGGGATCAGTTTGATAGTAGTTTTAGAAGAAGATATGGCTAGACCACAACAACATTCCAATTATAAAGGACAGAATGTAAACAAAGTGAGATCACTGCCATACTATCATTTGCTTGATCTAGAATCCGAAGCTATGTGTGGCATGCGCTAATATTTTGGTAATGTTTCTGAGACTAGCTGGTGTACCTGCAACGTAATACACTTATAAAGCCTTTTACAGGAATGGAACTGGAATGGTTTTGGACATCTTAAGCAGAAATCAAAAGTAAATTGCATAAATTGAGAAATGGCGAGCATCATTACTTAGAGTAGGTTATTAAGTTTTGAGTTTGAGTTACGAGAAAAAGACAAAAATCCGTGTGAATCTTTTCTTTTTATAAAAAATAAAAAATAAAAAAATAAAATAAAATGGGGTAAATTCCTAGGAAGAGGTGGAATTGACACGACTACCCTGTAGGTCATAACTCTTTTCTCTCTCAACTGGAAGTCTTGATCAAGATTTAGATAATATTTAGGCGCAGTTCAGACCTTTAAGCTTAACAATATTATGGCATATAAATGTTGTCTTACACAACATATAGATGCCAGATTGCCACCTCAGTTAGAAGGTCCATGCTAACCAGGCTACTTTTGTGCTGGTATGCAGATTACAGATAATAGAGTTTGGCCTCTCAGACAAGTTAGTTTGCCTCACTCAAGACTGTCAAAGTTTCGACCAATCAAAGCGGCAATATAATTCAAGGAAATTACCAGGCGAGATCGATAGAGAAGGTGAATCCTGTGAATTCAGTTATACCACTCATTTCACTGGACACAGTATTTGGTTTCTCACTTCCTTTTTTATTTTCCAGGTTAAGAAACAATATGGGTTTGACAGCTTATTGTTGGATTGAATAGCTGGAACTACCTTTAAATGGCATGACAATCTTGGAAATGAGAAAAAGAGGAAAATGGTGAATAACATGACATTCTTATATGCTGGAATGCTGAAGAGGATCATGCAGTGCAGCTTGGAACTGTAGCCCATACAGGCACTAAACAGCCCGGTAGCTAATCAATTATCAGATTACAACAACCCAAAACTTTACAAAGCAGGCGATGTGGTATGAGAATCCATACAATGGCCAGTATAATATGAAAATCAAACGATCGAAAACATCTATAGTGTAAAGAAAAACCCGATCTTGAATTCAAGGATTCCAAGTAAGATGCATGATAATAGCCCAACTAATCACCACATAAGATGAAGAATACCAAATCTTACTTCAAAACTAAATCAATAACCAGAAGATGATACCAGCACATTATGTTCTTTTAAGCGCTTCTGGAAATGAGCTAAACGATTTTGTAATTGCAGGATGCCAGCAGCCTTCTGAGATAGAATGGCATTCAATCTTGTCACGTAGTCATCCAGCTGATTCCCTGGTTGGTCTGCTTCTACGAGCAAATTCATTTCCTGCAAATGTGTGCATATATCAAGTAAAAACCAAAATATGCATTATATCAAATGACTACATTCACAACTCCACAAATTAAAAAAAAATGCACTTGATTTTCCCCTTTCATACAAATATATGAATAAAGAAACATTTTAGCCTCAAATATAACTTGTGAGTGCATACCTCTTTAACAATATTCATTGTATCCTCAACTTGTTTCCTGTGTGCAATTACGAGATCTTCTTCCTCCTGGATGCAACATAGCAATCATATATTAACAAACTATAGTTCAAATAATGAGAAATGCTATATGTATAAATTATAGAAAATGGATATTCCAAGATCCTTTAATATTTGTATCATCTATCCTTTAAAAAGTCCTTTTACTTAAATCTGTTGTTATACCTGTAACAGCGCATTTAAATCATCATCTGAATTTGAATTCCTTGATTGAGATTTTGGCATGCCCGTCCATTTTGACTGACCATTAGGTTTGCGTACTTTGTCCTCTGAAGTTGAGACATTGTACTGTTGTAGCTTCCCAGTTCTCTTCCAAGATGTTTTTGGATCATCATAGACCTCTTCTGATTGATCATACTCCTCTTTTTCAACTTGTACAGGCCAAGTATCGTTCATGTCATCCTCAAAGGCAGAGGCAGTTGGCAAATAAGATGACAATGGCACATTTGTTGATTCCTTGAGATTTAAGGTTGAAGCTAGTATATCCTTCTTTGGATTGTTCCCTTTCGAAAGGCTCTTCACCCTACAATGCAATTTCATTGCAAACAAGCAATTAGGAGGGGTATGAAAGACTCCCACAAAAACCAGCTTATCTAACACGATGAAAGTGCATACCTGTCTGCATATCTTAAAGTGTTCAGAGTATGTTCACAAGATCCTGAGCTTGGTGATATGCATGATATCATCACAGTTCGGGAGTCTCCCACAAATGAGTCCCTTAGAACTTCAGTCAATTTACTTCCTCGGAAAGGAATATGACCCTGGTCATTATCAAGAGCTCTAATACATTCCTTCAGTGCAAGTAAGCTCTTGTTGATTTCAGCACCTTCCATTCTGCACCATATATTTAATACAGCTATTTTCAAGAGCAATCAACAAAATATAGAGAAAAGGACATCTACAGGCTGGCCACAAAAACGAAAAACAATTAATGAAATCTAATTCCTAGTTTCTAGAGTTGTATCTACTTTGGTTACCTCAAAATTGGGTACGAATTATAGAGTAAGTAGAAACAAAGGCAGTAAATTATACAGTATATTTGGCCTCTTCACAACTGCTGGTGCAACGAATAACATTCTAAGTCATAGATGAAATGCTAACTGTTCAAAGTAATATTTAGGGATGAATTCTCCAACTGGCAATCTTGTATTTGTGACAGATCAAACATCAGGCAGTACTTCTTTTACATTGTTAAGAACAGAACTATTTCATCTCTGATGTGACGTGTGAAGAAAACAAATGTCCACTATATCGTCAGAAATAGAAAAGTAGGAGAAGAGGGATATCCCAAGCCTAATGCTATTATTATACTAGAGAGATTCTGCTTTGGGTGCAGTCATCCAGCATGAATTTTCCGCCAATTACACGAACCTTTGCTTCAATCTTATAGCATGGTTCAAATGGCCAAAACAACAAACCAAAATCCAAGTTGACCACGTAGTATTTACCCTTAGTGTAACAAGACATTAGAAACTTAGAAGTATTTATGAAATGACGATGATCGCTGAATGTGTGCAGCATCTCTGCACTTTGGATTCCTTTGATAATTCCTCATAGTGGCGGACAAGCAGTCTTCCCACAGGAAAAGTGTTTTAGGTGTGTAGTGCAATCAAACCATTGGCTACAAATCTTGCATTTTCTCTATGATATAATAAATTGAAGGATGAAATTATACCTTGTTTGTTTGTCATTATCTGTAGTATCTGCACCACGTTCACTTCCAGCAAGATCTATAAAGGAGAGTTTACCGACAAGACGGGGAGGTTTTGATACATTGCCATCAACTGCCCTTTTAATAGCAAGCTGAAGTATGGCATGTGAACGCGAGGATTCTTCATTTGCACCAGTTGTACCAGTACTCCTAGTGGCACTTCCTTTCTCAATGAACTCTTTAATTGTCTCCACATCAGAGACTCTGTACTCTTGCAAACCCACAATACAAACTTGTTTCTTACCATCTTCTCTCATGCAAAGCTTTCTGCAGGATATGAACTGTTAGCCTCATATTTCAAGTATCAAAGCAATCCTAAATTCGAAATACTAACTGGATGAAGGGTAAAACAGTTTACTTGCGCTCATTGAGGAGATCAAAAAGTTGTCCTCCATATATTTCAAAGAAGCTCACAAACAACTGAAATCCCTGATTGCGGTAAGTATGGTGCATCAACCTCAAGATGTCCCGTGATGCTTTTAGAGGCAATGGTTTCATGGTATAAGTCTTTCCACTCCCTGAATGGTCAACCAAAGGTAAGTGTAATTTTTGTAAAACACACTTTGTCTAATAAGATACATAGGTATATATATGACTCAAACAAACAAATGATCAAGATATCAAATTCCCAAGGGGACAAAACCCTTCATTGGTTTGAGTACAATTAAGTACTACAGAGTTAAAAAAAAAAAAAAAGAACGAAAAAATGCACACATTAGTCTTTTTTGTGTGGAAAGATAACCCAACTGGATTGGAATGATCAACTTTTGGAAAAATGGAATGAAGATATGGAATCCCCAAGGGTAATGACTATAATTGTACAAAGGATAATATCAAAAAAGATGTAAAAAAGAAGGAAGGTTGAAAGAAAAGAACATAGATCTGAGTAGGCCACCAACCTGTTTGTCCATAAGCAAAACATGTTGCCTTTGTGCGTTGAAATATTATTGGAACTATGGGCTCCACAGTCTCATGATATACCTGCAAGTACAAAATGACAACAGTTGATAAGTAACCTTAAAACATATTAGAGAACAATGTTCTCTAATATGACAAGTAGAAAATGACAACAGTTGATAAGTAACCTTAAACATAATGTTAAGAACATTTGGATGAGAAAATTATGAAATCTATGGGAATTTATAAATGCCGGCATCTTGAACTCCATCAATTGCAAATTCTATTGTTTGGTTATATTTATATGGAATTTGAAGTGTGTAATAGATTTAGAAATTTTTTTTTAAAAAAAAAAAAAGATAATTGAACACTACAAAGGAATTTGTAAATGACACTTATTTTGTGAGGAATTCAAGTTAGGAATTTAAATAATGAATTCCTTCGTTTTCTTTTCCACTTAAATTTAGAATATCCTGTTCCATAATGTCAAACGACAGAATTGGCTTTTAGGAATTATGAAATCCTCAATTTCAATTATATTCCTCCGGATTTCTCCTCATCCAAACACACTCTAATGTTTATACAGGTTTTCCAATTCTTGTTTCTACTCCAAATTGAATTGCAGTTTATATGCACACACACACACACACACACACAGAGAAAGATACAATATATACCTCATCATTAGACACTTCCTCATTCAGCACTGCATCAAAAACAAACTCATGTTTTTCCACATATGCTGTTAGGTCAACCTGTAGAACACAGAGAATGAGTTCAAAAACACATAATCCTCTTAATCAGCTATAAATTTGAGTACAATAAATTTGAGTACAATCATCAGACCACCCAGGAGAAAAGAGGGGAAAGGAAAACAAAAAAGATCTAGGGTTGTCGCAAAAAAAAAAAAAAAAAAAAACAGAGGAATGAATTAAGGAAGCCAGATATTTACACAAAATATTATCAGACTATCAGCAAGTATGGGAATGTAATCATTTAATTTACCTCTCTTATGTCTAGTGTCCCTAGGTTATATCTTGAATAAACCTATGATTTCCAACATATAAACATTTATTTACTTTTCACAAGAAGTAAAAGGAGGCATCAATGTATTCAGCCGGCTCTAGTTTCAACGAATATACTTGTCTATTTTCTTTTAACAAGTTGTTAGTCATGATAAGACATCTTTCTCTAGTAAGTTGTTTACTATCATGTGGCAGTTACCTTGAGCTTAGTCTCATGAACTGTAACAGCGTTTGAAAGTGTGTCTATTATGTCTTCCTCATTCTTTGCCAACTCCTTTTTGTTAAGCGGTCTCTTGCGTACCTGCATTCACACCATTACAAGACTGAATAAAAGAACAGATTCTGGGAGGCCTGGTAGAAATGAAAGTGAAACCATTTTTTCTTTAACCAAATCAAGCCCCTTCATAACTTGAACCAGCAAAGGCATGGTAGTCACATAGGCATTGCAATTTGTTTCAGGTAAAAACATGAAATCGCAAGTAACATTGGGATGATACAACAGGAGCTTATGAGTTTATTACGGAATAGTAGAACATACCACAACTTTAATCTTTGCTACGTTACTGGCTTTCTCTTTGTCTGCTGCAAAACTTTTCAGAAGGTTGTTTTCTGGTAACCGAGCCCTTTCCGCTTGTTTGTTGTTAATATAAGGTTCAGAATCATCAAAGCTTCTACCCCGAGAAGGATAATATTGAGAAGAAACATCATGAATTCCAGAGACTGGAATCTACACGTGATATAAAATAAATTTAGCAAGAAAATAGACATACCGGCAGAGTCATTTCTGTCTATTTATAGTTTTATACTGTAAGAGCAATTCTTGATATTACATGATGAACTCCTGGCTAAAATATTATACAAAAAAAAAAAAAAAAGACAATAACTATATACAATTCCTGCACAATCCCATGACATAGGTAGTGAAGAAGTTTGAATTATTTTCATAGAACCGAGAAAAAAAAAAGTTTACAAAGCACATTCAATTTGGAAATGGGGATACAATCATTTGCTGAAAACGGAACCACTCAGCAACTGAACTAGCCATTTGGAGTTGGAAGTTTCACAGGAGGGACTAATTCATTCAAAGAACCAAGCAAAAAAGAAAACAATAGTTCTTTCACCACCTCATGGTGACACCAATGCCAACGGACTTAATATCATCGATGAAATAACGAAGTGATTTTCCCACCGGAATCATGACATCAAACTATAAAGATATAACCCATGGCCACACACAGGCACATTCACACGTATCCCTCTCAAAACCACCGGCAACAAAAGCTACTAACCTAATCACCTAAGCGAAAAAAAAAAAAAACAAAGAATGCAGGCATGATGAAAAGGGAAAGAGAGACCCACGTCAGGAATGAGCTCAGTGTCAAAGGAATGCAGATCCAGGAGTCCAGGACTGAACTCATTGGGTGAGTCCTCACGGTCCTTCCTCCGCGAATCATAGGGAGGTGTCGACGGCTCCATGTAGTAGTCATTGTACCCTCCTCTCTGTCCATTCCTATACATTCTAGAACCCTGGCCTCCTCCACCATAGTACCCATAGTCCTGTGAAACACTCAATCAAACGGCTTTATTACAATAATGTCCCCTCAGATCTACAAGCATCAATCTTGTGAAAACCCCCAAAATTCAAATGCTTACCGAAACTCAAATTTAAAATCCATTTGGATGAAATGTAGGAGGAGAGCAAACAGACCTGAGGAGGAGGAGGAGGAGGAATAGAGGAGTTTGACTGAAGATGTTGAAGACCGGCGGACTGAAGCCAGCGTCCGTTTGACGAAGTCTCCAAGAAGTTATCGGAGTGTTGCCGCTGGTGGTGCGCCGCACCAGATCTCTGCCCCTGCCTCCCGACCCCGTTCATTGGAAGCTTCTAGTCCACTCCTTCTCTTTCTCTCTCTTCTTCTTTTTTTGGGTGTGGTGTGTGGACTACTAGACTAGAGCAGAAGCTAAACGGCAATGGAGGAGGAAGATATAATAAATAGCAGAGCCAAGGGCAAGGAAGGAAGAGAAGCCTCTTTGAATTTTTGAAGAAAAAGGGCTTGCGCTACGTGCGAGGGGCGTTTTAGGCACGTGACCTTCGGGGTGGAGCCTACGTGGTGCAGTTGGGGCCCGTTTTCTCACGTGGTGGGGATAGGCTGGTCTTTTTCTGGAGTTATATATTTGTTGCGCGCTTTGACGTTCTCATTCAAATTCGGTGGACACGTGGCGGTTTACGAGGGGAGGGTTTGTGGGTGAATGGCTGAGGTTTTAAAATAGTAGAAACGGATAACCGGCGGTGTGGGCCTAGACGACGGAACAGGGTCCGGGGAAGTCGCCAGGCCGGAATCCGTTGGAAGGGGTTAGGATTTAAGAGTGCCTCAATTTTGCATATAGGATTTGGTAGCTAATAGATACTGATAGTTACGGCGGCGTTTAATCAGTACATGCTACATACATGGGAAAAAATAACAGGACAATGAGATAAAATTGACCGATTAATTTCAAATTAAGAACACATTGACCAATCTAGTTGTCTCAAATAATAGATACGTGGTAGTCCATCACATAGTTTAGTATTCGCCGCGTCTTGTAAACTTTTCAGAATAGAATGTTAGAAATAGTGAGTCAGTGACATGGTTAACCTTTCTAGAGAAGGTGGTAATAAACATCAACCATGATAGGTTTGTACTCTAATACTTTTCGCTATGAATTATGCCACGTTTAGTAGAATAGACAAGATTGAATTAGTATTTCAAAATAGACTAGATTGGATATGAGATGCTAACTAATCTTGTGTTTGTTTTTTTTTTTATTGTATTTTGAAAAGGAATTTTGTATTTGTTTAATAAGATTGAAATCCAATAACTGAATAATTTTAAAGAAGAAAAAGAAAAATCAGAGCTCATGCCGGTATAGAATTGGACACGTCATCTTCATCTTTAACCTGCACTCTCAACCCAACCATGAACACCTAAGTCGGGCACCTCCTTCATGGTTATCTCTATATTCTACATCCATAAACACAATTGCCGCAAAAAAATATGACGACAAAGAATATTACATCGAAGAAGATAATCAAGAATTAAGGCAACGTTTGAAATGTTAAGACATAACAGTGCCTCTGAATTTTGCATATTGAATTTAGTAGCTGATACGTACATACCGATAATTAAGACGACGTTTGATAATATACATACATCCTACGCAAATTGGACGAAAGAATAGGAAAATGAGAAAAAATTGAGTAATTAATTTCAAAATTAAAAACACTGGCCAATAACGTTGTCTCGAAACATGGCTACATGGTAGGACATCACAATTGAATGATTTCGCTGAGTCTTGTAAACTTTACAAAATAGAATGTAACTATGTAAGCAACAATATTGGACATGGGTAACCTTACTTCTCTCGAGTTATTTCCTTAACCAATACAATTCCAGAGAAGGAGTTTATAAACATCAATCATGATTTAGTTATATACTCTAAACAACCGTCTTAAGAGCATCTGCACACATAAAATGGGTTTGTTCAAGCAAATGGTGGGCCAGAAAGTAAATTTTGCTTCAAGAAAATGAATTTCATATTTTGCTCAACCAAATCGATTTTTGCACACACTCATTCACAATTTGCTTGAGCAATTCAATTTTGTCTAGTTGTGAAATGATTAAAATTTTCTTACCGGATAGATTTACAACCAATAATAATGTGCCACGTATCATTATCGACTCGATATTATACAAGATTTCCGATAAGATTTCCGACTAATAGATAATTGACACATGTCACTGCCACGTGTCATTGTCGGCAAAATAATTGGATAAGATTTTTTATAAGATTTTCGACCAATTGGCTATAAAACGTCTAATATCACTCATTCTATACTCACATCATTCATCTATTAATCTAAACACTTACAACATTTCCTTGTTCATCCGCATCAATGAATCCTTTCAGCTTCAACAATTTTTTCAAGTGGAGACAACGTCAACAAGAAGAGGATGACCGTATGAAGCAATCATTTGTCAATCAGGTGGTCATGGCGGAAGCACAGCATGACGATGAACCAATACGATCAAATGGTTCACGTCACGGTAAAAAACCGAATAAGGAGCGTATGAGGATATCTAGGGGCCGCAATCTCATGGAAGATTACTTCATCGATCGTCCAATCTTCGATGTGCAAGACTTTCGTTGGAGATACAGGATGAGCAGAGACCGATTTAACATTATCATGATGGACCTCTGCAACCACAACCAATCTTGGCACCAAAGAGAAGACGCCACTAGTTTGCTAGGGCTACTTCCCCAACAAAAGATGATCGGGGCTCTACGAATGTTGGCGTACGGATCAGTAGCGGATCAATATACTGAAATTACAAGAATGGGGGAATCGACTACCCTCCAATGTATGAAGGAGTTTTACAGACAAGTGGTTCAGCTCTATGGTCCAAGTTACCTCCGCAGTCCTACACCGGCAGAACTCACGCGACTACTAGCTAAAGGCGAACGCCAAGGCTTTCCAGGTATGATTGGAAGCATCGACTGCATGCACTAGGAGTGAAAGAACTGCCCAACCGCCTATCAAAGGGCATATTCGGGGAGAAATGGTCGCCCAACGATTATCCTGGAGGCGGTTGCCTCGTATGATACGTGGATATGACACAGTTTCTTTTGGTGTCCTGGAGCTAAAAATAACATTAACGTGCTCTACCTATCAAAAGTGTTCTCAGAGATCCTTGCCGGAAGAGGCCCAACTGCCGTTTATGAAGTCCATGGACAGAGGTACTCGACCGCTTATTATGTGGCTGACGGAATATATCCAAGGTACTCTACATTTGTCAAAAAAATTCACAATCCTCAGACGCCGCAAGATAAACTCTTCGCAAAGAAACAAGAGGCATACCGGAAAGATGTAGAGAGGGCATTTGGCATCTTGCAATCTCGATGGGCAATTATACGTCATAATTGTACAATGCACCACAAATCGGTAATGACTACCATCATGTTAGCTTACATTATATTGCATAACATGATTGTTGAGGACGAGTACGTGAAAGATAGGGAAGAAGAGGATGAGGAAGAAGAAGACTTGCAAAACCCATCCAGGGCTTTCCGGGTTTATGATGGGCCAGTGGATGTACAAGGGAATTGAATTTATTTTGAACCAATTGGTAGAGATGGAGCAAATATGCAATGGTTTCACGACTGTGTTGTCGATCTCAAATCCGTTTACATCCATAGAGAGCTCCAGAGAGACTTGGTGAAACACATTTGGAGGGTAGAAAATGGTGAAATACTCTAAATATGTTTTATTATGTGTTTTCGAATCTGTTTGTATTTAATTATTAAGTTTGTGTTTAATTTAAGTATGTGTTTTAATTTTAATATGTATTTCTATTTCATCTTAATAAATAAATTACATTTTTATTTCTCGAAAATTGAAATTACATGAAATTGAAATTACATCAAATTTAAATTTAGTACAATACTATAATTATCATGGAAATAACACACGACTTGGGTGACTTGGGTGATAACGATCCGAATATGTTTCATCGGTAGGTTGATCTTGACTAGCTCCTCCTTCATTAAGGATTTCTAGTTTGCTCTTGGTAAAATACATTTTCGAGATTGGGGTCATAGCCTCCAAATCCATTGTCATGATCCTTGTGTCATTCTCTTGTTTCTTTAATCGTAGCTCTACTTCTGCCCTTGCTTCCTTCCACTTTTGAATCTCTATGTACTCTGCGTAATAGTTAAGCTCACTTTCATTTTGCGCTAGCTTCTTGGTATGCCATGATGCTTGGTCACTTGCAATAGTATGCAAAACCTCAACTCGTTGCTCAATAATAGTCTTACCATGTTTCTTTAGGCGCCTAGCTTCCTTTGCCGCCTTGGTTCCCATTGGTCTAGGCGGACTCGAGGAAGCTGCCGTGTTGCTTTGAGGTGTCTCATTCACTTGGTCGTTATCCAAATTGATTGCTGGAGATGATTCAGTTGTGGAAAGAGTAGCATCGTAAGTACTTGCATATGGAGATGGAGTAGTAGGTAGCACATGAGAGAAAGATGGGTCATCCTTAATGACAGGACCCGAACCAGATTTCTCCCTAAAACCCGGATAAGGTCCTGCGGGGACCACCTCAAGACTAACTCTATCGATAAATCGATAAAGCAAATCTTAAGATGGACAACCCTAAAACCTGTATAAAAAAAAAAACACTTCTAATTCAATTTCCAACCTCAACGCCTGGAGCCATCTGCTTCCCAAATCACAACAATTCCCAATACAAGAATAAGAAATTCAACTTCTATAATATACAATGAAATTTAAAACAACACACGATTACCAAATTTGGGTCATAACCCATAAGTAAACAAGCTTTAGTTTACTACAACTCTCAAACGTATCAGAGCGACTATACAAAGGAAATATACTACAAGTAGGTTAATCAAGTAACCTACGATTTCTGACAGCGGAAGAGGAACTATATGTCTTGCGTCCTTCTAGTACCGTATGACTCTGCAAACTGGGCAATTTAAAACGAAGAGCCCATAGAAAGTAATTTAAAACATTAGCGTGAGTGGACAAAAATCAATATATATAACTATACATCATTTTAATAAAAAATAATTTATATTACTTTCTTTATTTTCATGAATAAAAACCATGATGCATGCATTAATGAGAACAATTAATTTTATATATCAATAATATAAAAACCCCAGCCCCGCTGGTTAAGAAACATATATATCATTGAGCCAATCCCATTGGCTGTTTAGAGAAATCACATAAAATATAGGGGAATGTCAACCACCATATTATACTGAGCCTCCAAGGCTAAGGGTCAGTCTCTAAGACTTTCTATAGCGTCCAACGCTAAACCTATACACGTCGACCACCGAGCGTGAATCTGACCTATATGGTCAAGTCGTCACCTCGCGTGGGCTCAGGTGACTAAGCTAGCTAGCATCAGTATACATATCTAGACCCTGGTATAGTGAAAATCCGAAAACAAAATCAAAGTACAATTCCCCTAATAAATCATAAATCAGTACGGTCCCCGATCGCACTTTTGAGGCTTATAAATATACTTAAACACAATCTTAGCCTCGTAGAAAATAAATGAAATCAACATGTCGCACATGTCATGATATTCAAAACAAAGTGAAATCATATATTCATCGGAAATCTCATTTCCGGCTAAATATCCATATATATATAGATTTTGATAATGTCAAATTAATTGACTTAATGAGTAAACCAATTCAAATTCGATAAAAAGAAAACCAACAATTAAAATAGATTATCGACCTTCGACAATCTATATCACTTTCAAAATAAACCAATGAATATATAAATCCCCACGATATTAAAATATTCATGCATGCATCAATTTAAAATAAAAGTCCACTCACTGTACGACTAGGTCTGTCGCTGATCCGATCTCTCCTCACGTCGAGTCTCCTCTCGATCTGTCCCAAATTGGATACAATCCTTTAGAGGGTTTATCACACGTAACTCAAGCTTCAAGATGGGGTAAGGATTGCACCAGCTCGAGGCCGGATTGTGGCGTTCCGATCGGTCCAAGGTCGGACTGAAAGTGGCGCGCAGCGCTCTCTTCGGGCCAGGACGCTTGACACAGCGGGTATAGGGAGGTAGAGGAGGAAGAGGCGAGCTTGATGTCGGGGTTCTTCTTCCCGATCGTCACCGGACGGCGAAGTTGGGTGGGGCGGTGGCGATGTCGGTGGGTCGCGGGTCAGGGAAAAGAGAGAAGGAAAAGAGAGAAAAAGAAAGGGAGAAAAGAAAAAGGAAAGGAAAAGAAAAATTTCCCTTTTCGGAAATTCCTTTTCCGACTATTTATAGTCGATCAAATTTAGAAAGTTACGGTTTTCACCTCGTAACTTTTTAATCCGAACTCCGAATTTAGCATGCTACGTGTCCACGAAATTTTTTTAACGTGTTCTATCCCAACGTAGCAAGAAAATTCTCGATAGACTCAAATTATAAAAAGTCAACTTTTAGGAATTTCATAACTGTAAAACAACTCCCGGGAACGTAAAAATAAAATAAAATTACTGAGAAGTTAAACACGGTTCGGGACGTATCACTTAACCACTTCCCAACATTCATAATGTGTAAACTTTTTCTTCTTAGCAATATAGTAAGATGATTGAGCTTGTCATTCCTAATAAAAACTTATATTAGGTACATATTTAATTACATAATTTAAACAAATTAGATAAAATTTTAATTTAACCAAATTAGATATAATAAAACAAATAATGTAAATAATGCTACATATTTAAACAAATTAGATATATAAATTACACAATTTAATTAGATATATAATCGAATAAAAATATAATATATCATAAAACAATGTAAACTTACTTCGTCCATTAACGAAGTGCCGCTAGCTATACGTTGCCGTGCCCCCGTCAAATATTCACCCCATTTTTGCAAGAGTAGCTTGAACTTGTTGTAGTGAGAAGCGAGTCCGATTTGGGTCCTCGGCTCATTCGGAGGTTTCTCACTTGGTGCTAGCTTCCAATTTTGCATATAATCGGTAAAAATTGTCTCCCACAATTTGTCATTCTTTTGTTTGTTACCGTCGTATTCATTAAGGCTATGACGAACATAAGAGATGCACATTTGTAGATCTTCAGAAAGTAGCCAATGGGAACCCATTGTTTTAGAGAAAAATGCTAAACGAAATGAGAGAGGAGATGGAGGAAGATGTGAAATTTGCTATGCACAAATTGGTGTGAGTTGATAAAAAATTGATGTAGTATTTATAGGTAAAATTTGGGAGAGTTTTGAAATTTTTGGGATTTTTTTTACTATTTTTTAGGTTTCTTCCCGTTCTGATAAAAAAATACCCGTTATATTCAAATTATGGCCGTTGGATCAAAATTTCTGATTCAAATAAAAGGCCCAGATCTATTAAACTGTTAAGTTATAATTGTCAGTTGGTAAACCACGTGTCAAAACATCATTGGCTGTAATATGTATTTTACTTTTACATTGATTGACAAAAAAAAAAAAGACACCACCTGCGTCACCCACGTGCTGTGGGTTCCACCAGGCGATGGAGCAAACAGGCGAGCAAGGTTTGCTCGAGTGGTTGATGGAGCAAATCTAAAGGGTTGATTGGGCGAGCAAATGAAGGGTAAAAAGCCACCGGTGCGAGCTGCATTCAAGATTACTCAAGCAAATATTGGTGGGTCCCCCCTCTTGCTCAAGCAAACGGATGAGTTTTGCTTGGCGGTGCGGATGCTCTAATCAACCATAGTAGTATCATGTTATGCAGTTAAACATTTAATTTGTTGGCCACTAAACAACTCAACTTTGAGTAAACAAGTGGCCAAGCTCTATAAAGACCACCTTACTATCACAGTATCAAGTTATCCAGTTAAACCATTTGTAGGCTTCTACTTAAACAACTCGAGTCTGATCAGTAGACAATGGCCAAGCGCTAGAATTTGTCAAGCACAACCCTCTCTTTGTCATGGTCAGGCAAGTATTTGGAAATCTTAGTATTTGATGTATCTTATATAAGTTATATTAGTAGAGTTTGTCCTGTACTAATGGTATTTTAATTTTAGAATTAATCACCGTAATTATAATTCTAAACTTTAAAAAAAATCGTAAACATACATTTTGATATTTAGAGTTAAAACTATCTATCCTCAAATCAGAAAGAGATGTAAAGAACTTTGAAAACACTCAAAAAATGGAACAACCAATTACACAGACTACATTCAACTAATTCTAATTTTCAATGTTGGCATACATTCATGAGGTGCAAGTAGCACAAAAGTTTTGAGACCATTTTATTCACTTGTTGTGTTCCGACTAATGCGGTTGTACTCATCCTATATTATATTTCCCTTTTGGTTTTATATCTCTATGTTTCTATGATTATTTTTGGGGAAGAATTGAGTTTTTCATGATCGCCACCCTCCTTTGTCATAAGCAAATTTACTATTGTGCAAATAGTAAAAAAAAAATAAAAAATTTAACTAGGGGAAAATTTAGGACACGCCATGCAAAAGATGCCTTGGAATACTTGGCAAGTTTAGAACGGAACCGAAATTTCTATCATTTTCATAACCCACCGACCAAAACTAACTCCAGAACCTCCCATCGAAACTTCAAGAACACCCCACCAAGGCACCAACCCTCCTCATTTCATCTCTAGATTTCTCTACACCATTCCCACCTCCCCAAATTTAAATTCCAAACCCCCCCCCCAAAATTCTCCACCCAATTTCCCCAAAACTCTCTCTCAATCTCCATCCATTTCCACAACCATGGCATCTCAAGACGGTGCGGTCACCATCTACACCAGCGGAGCAGTCGCCGACGCCAAGAAGAAGAACCCCTACAGCCTCAAGGTCGGCCTCGCTCAAATGCTCCGCGGCGGCGCCATCGTCGAAGTCACCAGCCCCGACCAAGCCAAGCTCGCCGAGGACGCAGGCGCCTGCTCTGTCGTCGTCTCCGACCCACCCAACTCCGGCATTCTTCGCATGTCCGATCCCTCCCTCGTCAAGGACATAAAACGCGCCGTTTCGATCCCCGTGATGGCCAGATCCCGCGTCGGCCATTTCGTGGAGGCCCAGATCCTGGAGGCCATCGGAGTTGACTACGTTGATGAGTGCGAGTACCTAGCTGTCGCAGACGAGGATCATTACATCAACAAACACAATTTCTGCTGCCCTTTTATATGCGGCGCCGAGAATCTTGGAGACGCGCTGAGGAGAATCAGAGAAGGGGCAGCGGTGATTCGGACCCAGGGAGATCTTTCCGGGTCCGGCAATGTGGCTCGGACAGTCCGGAACGTCCGAGCCATCATGAGCCAGATAAGGATGTTGAACAATATGGACGACGATGAAGTGTTCGCGTTTTCCAAGAGCATTGCGGCTCCGTACGATCTGGTCGCGCAGACGAAGCAAATGGGGCGGCTGCCGGTGGTGCAATTCGCCTCCGGAGGCATTGTGACGCCGGCTGACGTGGGGCTGATGATGCAATTGGGCTGTGATGGAGTGTTTGTCGGTTCGGATGTTTTTGGGTCGGCGGATCCATATAAGCGTGTGAGGGGGATTGTTGATGCGGTGAGGAACTATAATGACCCGGATGTGCTGGTGGAGACGAGCTCCGGGTTGGCGGGTCTGATGGCAGGTATGAGTCTCGGTGAGGACAGAATCGAAGAGTTTGGGCGTGGAGGTGTTTGATGGTGTTTGCTAGCAATGTAGCTCTCTTTCTATCTTTGTTTGGTGTTTAACTTGTTAAAGCATAATGTGTGTGTTGTGTCTTAATTGTGTAGAATGGTATAGAGGACGGTATACTTGAAAAGCAGTGTCTGTGTCTAATGTGCACTTTGTTAGCATAGAAGCTTGTGTTGCACCAAGTTTTGATCAAACTACTGATATGATTGAGAATAATACTGTCGGTGTTTTTTTTTTATAAAAAATCATTTTTCCATTCTCGTCCAATTCTTTTGATGCCTAGATCCTGGAAGCTGATGTAGCTTGATGAATGCATTGAGGTTTCTTCTCAAATGGTTTACACTCTGAGGCCATTGGTGTGAATGCCTGAATGGCAATGTAGTGGTCATAATTTTGAAGGAGGTGGCACTTTAGGACTGCATGTCTGTGCTTGTTGTGATATAGATTGGAGGCCAAATAGTAGTCACAGTTTCGAAGGAGCTGACACCTTAGAACTAGATGTCTACGCTTATTGACCTGTTGTAGTATAGATTGGAGGTTAATTTGCCGGCCTGTGGATACAGGAACCCAATGGAGTTGCCATAGTAAAGGGGAAATTCTTGTAGACATCAGGTCTTACCGACTGTGACACTGGTTTTACACTGGCTAGACGTCACATCACGGGAAGGAGAGGTGAAAGAATCTCGAACCTTGCGAGTTCAAGTAAGATTGCTCTCAATCTTTCAGATTTGTCTGCTTTCCTTGGTCATTATGGAAAAGACCAGTGCAGCTCAGGAGACAGGAGAGAATGGTTTGAACCTGGAGCTATTGGAGATGTCTGTATTCTCTGCATTCGGCATATGGTCTGCTTTTCCAGGCAATCATGGAGGGTGAATTTACTTTGGCATGTACCTGAATAATACTCGCTGCATTTTATTGTGGGAAAAATAGAAACAGTAACAAGATGGAGTGAGATGCTATAAAGTGGAAGATTGCATTGGGACCATTGAGGGAATTTGAACATTTCAGTACTTTGTAGAGTTAAAATTTGTTACTATCAGTTACTAGAATACAATTAAATTATCCATTTTAAATCGAACCTTTACAGTCTTGGAAAATAAGAGTGGTTGTGCAGCAAGAATATTGTTTGACAACTTTTCACTCTGAATGACTTCTGTAACTAAATAAAATGTATGACAATTTAATTGGCTGCAAGTAAACCCTTCACTCTGCAGGCATTGGATTTTCTTCTTGAATGCTTCCATTGCTGAAAAGGCACCTCAGAGCAATCTCATAAGCTGCAAAAATAGCCCCATTCACCAGAAATGCTCTAGAAACCGCAGTTCCTAGTCCTCGCCACAACACGGCGTAACCATCGTCTCTCACACTCTTCCTGAAGCAATCAATTATGCCGGTATATTTCGGTGGAGGGTAACTAGATTGAGCCTGTAACCTGGTCTTTACCACATCCAAGGGATAACATGAAATCCAGCTAGCTACTCCTGCTAGCCCTCCCGCAATCAACATTGTTTGTAAGCTCTCTTCGCCGGACTTTCGACAGCCAGGATGAAGCTGCTCTCTCATATACTCATAAGTCCAGAAGTACAAACCATGAGCTGGTGCATCCCTGAGGATAGTAATGCCAAGGCCTCTAAAAAGTCCTCTTAACCCTTCTGCTTTTATTATGCTTCTGGCAACTTCTCTGGGGCCGTTTTGGATTTTGGCTTGCAGTTGAAGCCGGATTTTTATGAGTTCCACCGGGCAGAGGATAAGACTCTGCAAAGCACCCGCCCCAAATCCTCCTAGAGCAACACCTTTGTAAGAAGGAGGATCTTTAGAGGACACCGAAGTATCCAGAGCCCGAGAGAGGATGGCATACGACTGGAAGACCATAGCATTCTGCAATTGCAGTAATAATTTGTACAATGTCATCAATTTGCACTGGACACATTTGTACAATATCATAATTTTTATGATACACACACATTGGACACCAAAAAATGTGATCAATTTGCATAAAAAATTAAAATTTTTGAACATATGGTTTATGCTCGGGGTAGAAGTCTCACACTATTGATGTCAGAATTGTTACATCAATAATAAGTTCATCGATCTATTACCAAAAAATTTAAAAAAATAATCATGGGAGGCTGCTTCTCATTAGCTTGGCTTCACTTCTTCTATGTGGAAACAGTGAAAGTGAGTGTCACAACTAACAAATATGACATGTTTTAGCATAAGATCAATGCTTAACAGTACTGTGAAATAGTGTAAGGTCTGTCATGGTGTTTTTGAGCAAGCATACATCATAAGGAAGCAAGAGATCTGTATGACTCTATTGTTCAATGAATGATCCCTATAGATTGTGCCCCTTCTAAAAGAAAAACAAAAAGGAGTTCCCATCATCATGTCTTCCTTTCCAAATGACCGCAAAAATTGGCTAAACGTACCATCACCACCAAGTCAGCAACCACTCTCGTGTCATACTAAACTACATTTTAAACACGCAAGTGCTATTTAGGAGGTGAGTCATTGAAACAAGATTTCTCAGGATAGAACAGATTGACAGATTTTGTTTGCTTCGGCATATATTGGAGACAACTATATCCTTAAAAGTTGCTTTAAAAAAAAAGCATAATTGTTTCGGGGAAATGAAGGGTATGTGGATGGGATAGATGAAGTGAGCTGGTTTTGTAAGCAGTGACCTATATTTGGATCCTCCTAATATCCAAGAAAATAATATTTCTGGGATCAGCTATTCATTCTCCACAGGCACTGTTATATGTACTAGTTCCCAGATACCACCCTAGTACACTATCAAAGCAATGCAAAAATCAATGTTATCCCATAGCATTAACCTCTTTGATCAAATTAACAAAACAATAAGAACGGAGGACTAATATGAAGTAATGAAACTAAGCAACTTATACAAGAAAGTGAAGAAACCAGTAAAGGAAAAACAATACTAGAAACCATAGAGAACCTGAAATGTGATGGAAGCCAAAGGGGCAGCCATGCCCTTGTAGAGGGCAGTAGGGCCTTCCTTGGAGATGACATTGCGAAGAATGTTATAAGCAGAGCCACCCTTTGAATTCTGTTGCAAGATTCTAACAGTGTCAAGTGGATACCCAGATATTATACCAGCAATGCCTCCAAACCCTCCTGCCACAAATTCTCTACCCCAACTGCTTGCAAGAAACTCCGGCCAGAAATCCATTTTCCCATTCACCAAACCACTCAAACTCCACCAACTCCTTCTCTTCTGATCAAAACCCAATCACTATTTTCTTCAATGACCAACTCAGAGACATAAGGATGTCGAATCCTACAGAGGGTTAATGAAGTTGGATATGTTTCCTTTCTGGATTTTCTTCTCTGTAATAAATTCTGTTGAAAAACCTCAACTTTCCTTCTTTCTTTTCCCTCAGGTTCTGCAAAAAAATATACCCAGCAAACGGTTTTTTTTCTTCTTCGTATATTCCTTAACATACCAGAATCCTATATCCCTCTTGTTTTCTCAACGCAAGTTCTCTTTCTTCCACCAACAATCAATTCTGTTTCTCTCTTTATTTCAGAAAACGCTCCGAAACAAAAGCCACCGTCTTCTCCATTTTGTGGGGATTGTGCAGCTGCCTATAAGCAGTGAGAACCAGCCAAGTGGACCAGATGATGCTCGACAGGTGGCAATTAGCATGTATATAAAAATCTCTTGGGTGCTTTGATCCTAGTGTTAACCGAACTAAGAACACTTTGTGACTCGCAGAAACTACCAATCCAAACCAAACCCAGCTTCAGTGGTTGGCTGAGGCAAGAAGATGGTGATGATGAAACATGGAAGTCCTATGGGGCTAGTGGTGCTGATGCTTTCATGTGATAGAGGCTTGGTGGGTTTTGTACAAAAGTTTTGGAACTTGTGTGCCCATTGCTTTGGGGATTGGGATTTCTTTTGGCAAGTTTAGAAATCACACGTTTGTTCTTTGTTTTGGTTAGGCAGAGTGACCTCTTACCAGTCACCACCATTGCCTTTAGGATCCAAGTCCAATAAGTTATATTGCTTATAATTTACATGAATCCAGGGATGTCATTATCTTTGTGGCCGTAATATGTGAAATCTGATACTTATGAGGGTTTGAGTGTCAAGTTATAACCAGAAGAGAACCATCATACTAGTTTACTGTATTACAATTTCCATATACAACAGAATCATCCATTTGATGTAAAAAATTGTACATTATAGGAGTAAATAAACTGAGCAATGCAACAAGAATAATTGCCTATCATACATTTTTCCTGGCTAGACATATTGCTTCTGTTACTAATTGTCTATATCACATATTCACAATGGCTGCGAGTGAACCCGGCCTTCCTTTTTGGTTTGGTCTCAATTGAACACTGCTTCATTTTGCACAACACATGTTTTACAAGACTGTATTATCTGCTAGAACCACGCTTCCCCTGCTGGTTATGCACTTTAGAGCAAGTTCATAAGCTGCAAAGATAGCTCCATTCACAAGAAACGCTCTAGAAACTGCGGTTCCTAGCCCTCGCCACAGCACCCCGTGCCCGTCCTCCCTTACACTCTTCCTGAAGCAATCGACAATTCCAGTGTACTTTGGTAGAGGGTACATGGATTGAGCCTGCAATCTTGTTTTTACAACATCCAAGGGATAACAGCTAATCCAGCTAGCTACTCCTGCTAGTCCTCCAGCCACCAACGTAGCGCGCAAGCTCTCTTCACCGGTTTTTCTACATCCCGAGTGAAGCTGCTTTTTCATGTACTCATAAGTAGAAAAGTAGATGGCATGAGCTGGTGCATCCCTTAGCATGGTAATGGTTAAGCCTCTATACATTCCTTTTAGCCCTTCTGCTTTCATTATGCTTCTGGCAACATCTATGGGGCCTTTTTGGGTCTCAGTTTGCAGCTGAAGACGAATCTTAACGAGTTCTACTGGCGTGATCATCAAACTCTGCACAGCACCAGCCCCAAATCCTCCTAGAGCAACACCTTTGTAAGAAGGAGGGTCTTTAGGAGAAACAGATGGATCGAGAGCTCTTGAGAGGATAGCATATGTCTGGAAAACCATGGCACTCTGCAATAAAACAAAAATCTTGTGAGCAAAATTCACACATTTCAACATAAAAAATGGTATTCATATGCATAAAGAATTGAAATAAGGAAATAGAAGATATACAAACCTGAAAAGTGATGGAGGCCAAGGGGGCAGCTATGCCTCTGTAGAGGGCAGTTGGGCCTTCCGTGGCGACGACATTTCGAAGAATGCTTAAAGCAGATCCTGTTTTTGAACTCTGTTGCATGATTCTAAGAGTATCAAGAGGGTGCCCTGAGATTATACCAGCAATACCTCCAAACCCTCCAGCAACAAATTCTCTTCCCCAACTGCTAGCAACAAACTCTCCCATTTTTCTCTTTCAAACAACTCAAATCTCACCAAGCAAATCAAATTCCACAATTTCTACCCTACTGATTAAGATCCTAGCCCTGTAATCCTGTCTTAAATAGGCATGTTGGATTTGGGCCTTTCCTATCTGGGTTCTCTGTCTCGTATCCGAATCTGTTTGGGAATCCTACAGCCACAAGGAAAAACTAGACACTATTTCTAGTTCAATCCTTTCCTTAAGACTGTTCCTGCAACAGAGTTAGAAGACAGAAACTGGCCAACGTTCTCTCTTCACTCAGGTCCACAGAAGATGCCCCCAATATGTCTATTCTACCGAAACTTAGTTTATCTAATGGTATATCTTAATAAGCTGATTAAAGCTCTATCTCTCCTCAAAGGTTGAATAATGATATGTATTTCTATGTAAATTTCTTTCACACATCCCAACTCCCACAAGTAAATCTTACTTATTTGGATATACCTTTCAAATCCTCTGGTTTCTCAATCCTCGAATCCTCTCTCCCGTATTTCCAACTGAACCAAGTGAAGGCTTTCTTTTTTCTCTCCAGCTATTTGGAACAACAACAAGAACAAGGAAAATAGAAGCTTAAGCTTTGAGACTAGACTAAAGATTCCCTTGCTAACTTTGTGTCTCTCAGTCCTGCCCAATCTAACCAAACTCAGTTTTATAGTGAGTGATGATGACCAGCTAGTGGCTGCTGATGATTCATGCATGCCAAAGTTTCCAGAGATTGAGCAAGTGGATTTTACAACAAAGTTTTGGAATTATTGTGGGTTCTGACTAAGCTTTGTTGGAAACTTCACAATCGGACTTTTCTTCTTTATTCGTTTGAGCAGAGTGACATCACCTCTATTGCTTTAGCTAGCAGATACAGTCGATATATGTCAGTCCTGTAATGCATATAACTTGTAGTGATGTCACAGATTGAATGTGTGATCGCTTTGGTGCCCATGATAAGTGAATCTGAGACCCTTACCTAGGCCTAGATGTTAGACTAATAAGACACAAACGGATAAACCAATAAGAAAACTGCATGGAGAAGATGTTGGTGTTCTTCAGCAGTAGTCATCATACACCAGCAGACTCCTTGGTTGAATTGGAATCATACGGCGCCATTTGACCAAAGAAATGTCGTTGAGGATTCCTGAACCGTCAACAACGACGGGGGAATCAACTTTTAGGTGGCATTTATAGTTTTCTTTCTTTCTTTGTACTAGCAGAACATGGAGATATCCGGTTAGGCGATTATAACACTATACAAGTTATCATTTGAAATTGATCTGCATGGTATTTCAGTCGCAATTAGTCATCATATTAATTCACCATTGATGACGAGCTGCATGTCTAACAGCTCGAGCGACTCTCCAAACTTCATGTTGTACGCGTTTCCATAACTGCTGTCTTCATTCTCCTAACCTTCGCAATGGCTTTATCTATGCCGGGGAATGTTTCAGATCCATAGACATTGTTCCTTGAGGGACCATAAATCTGTAAAAACATTATACTAATTGGTTCATTTTGTAATAATCACAATCCAAGATTGGCGGTAAGGCTTATCTTAGCCAACTTATTATGATAGATATGAGAACAAAAAAAAGAATAACTTCTGTTGAAAATTTACAAGAAACATACCAAATGCTTATACCATGACCTTCCGAACAGTCCATCTTGATCTGTCAACGCACGCTCTGCCATCATTAGTCTGTCATTCACCTCTCTCACCTTCAAACGATTTTTCTTCCACATTGAAGGCCAAACATTCTTTTGTTTGATTTCCTGTACATTTTTGCTTCCATTTTAGAACATTTGTGAAATGAACGGTGTTTTAGATTCAAAAGAAATAAGACTGATACCCTTCTCTGGTTGTTTATCATTGTGGCCGCTTTATTGAGACCCTCGATGGAGTTGAACGGTGGAGTTAGGCTAGCTTATGTTCGTATCTGAGATCTCAACTTCCAAATTCTTCAGGTATTTCTGTCAATCATGAAATCAATAGAATAGAATCTATATTCAGGTTGACTGCTCTCTTTTCTCTCTAGTGACGCTGCCGCTAGGGTTTGAAGAAGAACAAAATTCTTCCAACATCTATACAAATTCATATATGGCTAATGGCTCTCTCTCCTCTTGGAGAGCTTTATTGGCAGCACAAACAAAGATTTCTTGGTAGTGGCTGCGAATCATCTACCAAGAAGAAGAAGGCCACTCCTTTCTCTTGACCAAATCCTGGTGTCGATGACTTGGTTTGCTGGTACTGAAATCTTGTCGGTTTTGGCCTTCTGAAGGTCCAGGAGGGAGGGGGGGGGAATAAGACTCTTTGCAATTTTTTCGTTATATGTTGTAATTCGAGGCTAGCAAGGAGTTGTGCTATCCCGATTCACAGTTTGCTACGATTATGCAAGTAATGAAAAAGATTGCTGAAAGTAAAAACAACACAGAAATGTTTTTCTTTAACGCAGAAACCCTGAACTCAGGGAAGAAAACTGCGTGCCCTTATCCGAAGGACAAACCTTTCCACTATGTGATTCGTAGACTTATACAAGAATAGAGCATGGGATACCAGACCTTGTTGTTATCCTGTTCTATGACTCTACCTAGTCTAACTAGAACGCTCTCCCATCTTGTCCCCTAAGTCCTCACACATGAAAGGGATACAAAGAGCTTCACTCAGACCTTAACTACTCCCTAGCTAACTCTGCTTGTGAACTCTTGGGGTCGTTGCACCTCCAATCACAACCTCATGTATTGGAATGCAAATGCTTTATGATTTTTGAAAAACGGTTTTTTGATTTCTCAAGCTCTAAGATTTATAATCACTAGGAAGACTTAGAGCAGTAGAGAGTAAGAACACAGCCAAGCTGATGATTCTTCAATAATAACAAAAACACAAATAAATTGACCACCAAGCAAAAATCACATGGCATGCAAGTGTTTATGCAATATGGGTTTTGAAAGATTGTTCATGCCAATGCTCTAAGATTTATAGTCACTAGGAAAACTTAGAGCAAGAAGGCTTTATGAACTGAAAATCATACAAAAGATGATCTTCACAAATACAAAACAAAGACACAAAAACAACCACCAAACAAAAGAAACTTTGCTTGGTATTTATAGGCCAAGGTGTGTACTAACGAGGGCATCACACTTGCCAATGAATTTCAGAAAGTTTGGACTGATGTGTTTGGCTTAGATGCTGTTGAAAACCTTTGAGGACAAAGCCAAGCACTAATGGACAAAACCAACTTTCCAAAAATGGCTAACTTTTCATAAGAGGGAAAAAGGTTTTGCAAAAGCATTCTAAAAGAATGTCAACAATATGAAAAGGCAAAACAGCTTCCTTCTAGGATCATATAGCCTACTATCAACTGCATAGGTAAGTGTAACACAAACCACGCATAAACAAATGGACCTTGAAAACATCAAGGTCACGGGTTGAAGAATTCCTTCAGCATTTGATAGTTTGAGCGCCAAGAGCATCACATGTTTGGCTAGCTGTTTGAATTTTGAAAAACAAATCGACTGGAAACAACTGGAAATGCATTGAGAAGATAAATCTCAGTTTTCAAGACGATTTGAACAAAGCCATAAAAATACCCAGAAAACTCGGTATACAAAGCAGGTACTCCTATCCTTAGTAGCAAACATAGGATACAAAGTGGTACTGCTATCCTTAGTGAAAACATGATATGAATATACATGAATATACCTGAGGTTTATGAGGTTATGTTAGGCCTTGAATTGGTTGGGCTTCATGTCTTCACTTGTACTTGTGGCTGGGACTCATCATACTACATCTTGGGCTGTGTTTTGGTCCATAATGAGGACTGCCAACATCTTTATACTTACAATCTCCCCTTTGACATTCCTGGACAAAACACACCTAGCTATCTAAAACAAAACTAGTT